>JAZDUA010000428.1:685000-1287500 GCA_038098605.1 Gryllus longicercus
TTCAGGTGTAAAAATCAGACGCTTCGTCTGACCTCTGCTTTCTAAGTCTCCTGCGATAGAATCTCAATTTATCCTTCCGTGACCTAATATGACCTCGCGACTGTGCAATAACGCCGTGTAGTATTTTGTATCTCCTTTGTTTCGTTCACTGTAATTTCTCTTTCAGAAAAGTGAAAACAGAGAAGATTGAAGAGTAAATATTTTTGTCCACTTCATTTATATACAAACAGAATATATTTTTTATTCATTTTCGACGTTTTTCAGGCGTTGCAGGCTTTTGTAATAAGTGCCTTCTTAAATTGTCTGAAGATCCTACATAAATGTTGCTTATTAGGCAGTTCAATAAAAAGATAATTAAATGGTATTCATTGCCAAGGAATTCAAAGGAATGACTGGTTGCATATGAATACCTACGAACGTTATGTAATATTGTAAAAAATATTCTCTAGATGTCGGAAATAACGTTCTGGAGGTTATTTACAATAAAACATTATTTATTTTTTTAGCACATTCTCGAATCGATCTTGCTCAACTCCGGGCCCAGTGAACTTGAAAGATTGATTATTTTAATTTTCCGGACGCGATAGCTACTAAGAGCATTAGTTCCGTTGGGGTCGTGCATATAATATCCGGAAGGTGGCGGTGTTCTCTGCAGCTAGAACGTGAGATCCGGCGCTGACCGAATCGTTAACGGAGAGGTTTCCCCCTCCAGGTGTCTCCGTCGGTGAGTCACAGCCTCTGTCTAATCAATCTCTAACTCCAGACTAGTCAATCAGCTTGTGTCGTAGTGTAGTGCTTGGAGGTGTGTGTGTGTGTGTGTGTGTGTGTGTTGTGTATGTGTGTGTTTGTATGGGGGAGGGGGTTGGGGGGTTTCGCGCGCACGTGTGTGTGGAGACAGGAAGGGCCAGAAATAAGGAAAAGAAGATCGTTCGCAATCAAGTCCCGTTTGTCTTGGTGCTTCTAGGCCATTTGTCTGGTATTTTTCGAAGAAACTACGGAAAATTAATTATCAAATCAGCTGACCGCTAGAACTGTCCTTCATATAGCGACTACCTGTCAAACTAGTGTTGAAAAGTCGCCACTAATAATCGACGAATAATGCGAAGAGATACACAAAATATATTTTAAATTTACTTCTAGGAGATCGTATAACAACTTTTATTATGATACGGAGAAGTTATGATTAGTGTTAATGAAAACGTAAATTTCTTAAAGGCTCCCTGGTCAGAGACGCTGCAGTGGCAACTTGTTCTAAGCCACCGCAGCCGCTGAGTTTGAAGTGAATCCTTTAGTTCTAGAGGGTACCTTATAAGTATATCACTCTATACAATGCATTACTCTTACCTAATTATTTTCAATTTTGTCTAAAAAAAATATTCCATTTTTTTTTCTTAAAATTTGTTCAAAGGGAGTACTCTTATAAATAAAGTAAGAGTTCAATTTCTTTAAAACATCTGAATTTTTGTAAGTTACAAGTGCTTTATTTCTTTCGATCTTCTTCTACATCAAGCTAAAGAATATTAAAGATTTTTTTTAGCAATCACTTCTTAAACTTTTGAACATCAAATGATATCATATGTAGTTGCTTATTAATGGTAACATTAGCATTAATAACATGACATGATTGAGAAAAAATTTATTTTATTTTAGTATAAAAAACAAGAAAAATGAATTTAGATTTCAAGAAAGAGAATCGAGCTAATCCATTACCCTGAGCGTCAATATTTGAACTGAGATTGTTTTCTCGGAAATTGAAAGTAAATCGAGATCATAAAAAGCATAATAATTACATACCTTAGCAACATATTTATCATGTCACAATTACTGCGACATTATCTTAAATTAGATATTTTTGTAGCGAAAAAATGCAAGATAGAACAATGAAGCTAGACTCTAGAAGATGGTATCAAATCAGAAAACATTTTAAAGGAACAACATAGATAATAAAATAATGCGAAGAGATACTCAAAATATATTTTAAATTTACCTCTAGGAGATCATATGACAACTATTATTATGATATGGAGAAGATATGATTAGTGTTAATGAAAACGCAAATCTTTTAAGGTTTAAGTTTCTTTAAATGTATTTTAGGTGATTTCATTCTCGTGTTTCTGTGGTACTATTAAATGGATGACTGATGATTGGATGGATGAGTCACTGTGCTGTAGGGAATGCTGGTGATTCGGCTACTCAGAGTCCAGGCTTACTGAAACTCAAAGAAACGGAAATTTTCATAAACAATTAATGAAAACTCTTCTAAGAATGTCAAGTGTTGTTATGAGAAGAGTAAATATTGAAGCAAAACAATCATGGATGGGGGAGTCGAGCGAAGCGAACTGGTTGTGAAAATAATGAAACTTTAACTCCTCCCAAACATTCCAACCATAGCCCATTTATTGGATTAATTAGATTAATTTCGAAGGACCACCCAGATTCCTGTAAAGAGAGAACAGGTTGTAACCACTCTTGCAGATCTGGGACTGCAAGGATGGAGGAGGAAGGAGAGTGCTTGTTACCATAAAAGAGTTGTAGTCTAAGGCATGTAAACATATATTCTAAAAACAAAATACATAAAAATACATCTTAAGCTATACGGGGAGAAGGAGCAAAGAGGTGCAGCACACAAATCACAATCTAAATACAATATTAGCGCGGTAGCACAAAACTCGCTCCTCTTGTTCTTGCTGAAGTTGGTGTGTCTGCGGGCGGCTTAGCTAGGCCAGGCCCGACAGAGGCAGATGGAAGTCCAGGGAATGTGGTGCCGTAAGTAGCACCGGAGAGAGAACACGAAACACCAGTTGGACAGACGGTGTCGGCAGTACAGTTTGCACAACAGTTAAACACAGGTGCCACAAGGACGTGAATATGAATTAGCTGAGCACGTGGCAAGCAATAGTTTGTAAAATAGTTGATCATGCAGCACATAACGTGAACACATGGCAAGCAGTGGTTTGTTGAATAGTTACACAGCCACGTGGACGTGAATGTAAATTAGCTAAGCACTTGGCGAGCAATAGTTTGTAGAATAGTTACACAGCCACGTGGACGTGAATGTAAATTAGCTAAGCACGTGGCAGTAGTCCAGTTTGCAGAATAGTTACCAATGGCAGCATTGTATGTTGATGGCAGCAACGGCCGCAGAATTGTGCAGTGATACAGCATGCTCACCGGCCATGTTGAAGAAACAGAAAAATTGCTCAGCGACAGGAGCAATTGTTAGGCAGCACCATGGATAGCGTGAGCCCCAAATAACGACGCCAGGAGAGCGGCGCCACCCGTCCGTAGAGCTGGAAGCCTGGACGAGCGCAGAGGCACGCCGTAGGGCGGCGCGGAGGTTGTCTGCTCGACATGAAGATCAGACGAGAACAGAATTGTTCACGCCGCTAGCAGAGCAGCGCGGAGACCCGTCCGTACAGTTAGGCGATCGGACGAGAACTGACTACACGCCACGCGGAGCGCGGCGCGGAGCACATCCGACCGGCATGAAGACCATAGGAGAACTGATTTGGCGGTTCGACGACTCGGCGGATGGCGAGGCGTCGGTTGGATTTCCAGAATATTCCAGCACAACGGAAAACTCTGGCAGTGGTGGGGGGGCGCCTTGGGCGCATGGCGGGCGAAGTATCTCGAAGCCCACACAAGGGAAAGCAGGCTGCTGGTTGTTCTCAGGCACCGGGAGTGGGGCGAGCCCCCACCCTCCGGGAACACGTAGCAGGGAGGGGGGCGCCTTGGGCGCGGCGGCCCGCGGGCGGCGCAGCCGTGCGGTGGCAGCTGGTATCGCCAGCCGCGTGCGAGAGCAGGAGAGTGCTGTAAGGTAGTGCACTCTGGTGACAGAAGGAGAAATTAATACGAGACATTGGCACGGAGGAGCGGCGGGCAGGCCGGCTCCCGAGCAGCCGTTGGGAAAGATAGCGTCTTGCAAGAGATGTTGCGCCACATGGCGTAAGTAGGAATTTTCTAGGAATGCCAGCTGCACGGTTGCTGCCGTGCGGTGGTGGGGGTTTCCAGCGAAGCGAGTCGGTTGCATCGATGTGGCGTGAGGAAAATTCCAGGAAATGAGGCTCTGCCACACGTGCTAATCTGCAGGCTTACACGAAGCATGATTGCGAGAAGTTGCACCATTGTTTTAGAACTTCAAAGGGTTGCATCATTGTGTAAGAGCTTCAAAGGATGTACGTCTTTATAAATGTATAAAAAATATAATTATAAGAATAAAAAAAAATAGCTTGCTCTGACAAATCATATAGTATGAACGAGTACACGTAAATGAATGAACAGTATTATTTATTTCAGTTTGTTTTTAAATTATTATATACTACGTGGTTTTTGTGATACCACTCGATTTCGATTGCTGAGGAGCAAAACACTCAAACGTGAACGCTTCATTGGTAATTAATGAATAGAGCCATTGGTGTTTCACTTGGAAAATGAAATTGCATTTTAAATGTGTACATTAACACATCTACTTGTCGAATTGACAATCCATGTACAATTAAAATATTTTACACACCTATATAATGCCATTGTCCCTACCAACCTAAGCAGTACACATTTAAACGACCAGTGAAAAGTCTTCAATAGCCAGTCGCAGAAAAAATTAATAAAATAAATTAGATTGAATAAATGGAATCGGAAGACCACAGTTTACAATGTTTTGGGGTCCTTCAGCTTAATTTACAGATTATTTCAACTATGCAATAGAGTTATGGCTGTAATGTAAACGTAATAAAAATTAGCTACAAAACATAAAAACTGAGAAAGATGATAATGATAACCGATATCAGCATAAGGTAGGGTTGTAGGCAGGTATAAAAGGAATAAATTTCAATTAAAAAACAACTTATTTCCCACCGTAAATGTTTTCTTCTCTAATGGTCCTAAATATTCTCTTTCATTTGTAACCATTGATCTTCATACCGATACCATACCTTCATACCGATCACAGTCTAATCGTAGGTAATAAAACCCACGAGTGGTTTGGTAATTGTTGGTAAATCTCCAATTTGCTAAGTGAGGGGGGGATATATATCTGAGAAGCGCGAGTGGTATTTTTAGGACTATTCCACGAACGCAATTACGTCCAACAGAGTTCCAAAATGCGCCAAATATTGAAAATAATTTAAGTATGTTAAAATCAAAAGGGTTAGGTTAGAGTTCGTTCACGGTTTATTTCACGTCAATATCTCAAACGTACCTTCATACCACTTCCTAAGATAGATAAGTTGCAGCTTATTTATTGGCCAGTTTAAGGGAGCTGTAAGAAAAATCTGATGGGAAAAGTGATATTTGTTTTAGATTCCATCGTCCTAATTGGATTATTTTATACGTATATACGGATAAGTCGCAGCTTATTTATTGGCCAGAGGAAAGGATTGGTAAGAAAAATCTGATGGAAAAGTGATATTTTTTTAGATTTCATCGTCTTGATTGGGTCATTTTATACGTAACAGTATTAGTTTTAGTTTCACAAGTGGAATAGTGACACTAATCACACTATTAAAATAATAATAAATAAATAAAATCACACTAATCCTCAATTTCACCTTAATTTACTTCAAAAACTTATCAAAATATATCAAATCCAGAAGAAAAAAATTGGGTTCTGCCTTACATTACACTGACCAACTAATAGAGCCAGCAGAACATTCCAAACAGAGGCATCTCCATTAATTAACTGCGCTCGCCAACGCCTTCAGAAACGTAAGGCGAACTGGTGACAGTAACGCGCCAAGGGCGCTGACACAGCGGGCGAAGCGCGCCGTTTATCTGTTCTTCCTTCATAGCTGCAATTTCTTGGCGTGACGACCCCGCTCGCGGCCTCCTCGACTCGCCCCACCGCCGCCGCCGCCGCCGCCGCCGCCGCCACCCCACCCCCGCCCGGCGAAGCGGGTCACGACTCCCGCGCGACCGCAGCGCGCCCGCCTTTGGAAGTGTCCCAGAGCCCTCGCCTCGTCAAGGCCCCCGGCCACCTGGACGCTGCGCCGCGCGCCGCGCCCGCCGCACACAGTTGTCACGTGCGAAACATCAAACCGCACACAGTTGTCACGTGCGAAACATCAAACCGCACACAGTTGTCACGTGCGAAACATCAAACCGCACACAGTTGTCACGTGCGAAACATCAAACCGCACACAGTTGTCACGTGCGAAACATCAAACCGCACACAGTTGTCACGTGCGAAACATCAAACCGCACACAGTTGTCACGTGCGAAACATCAAACCGCACACAGTTGTCACGTGCGAAACATCAAACCGCACACAGTTGTCACGTACGAAACATCAAACCGCACACAGTTGTCACGTACGAAACATCAAACCGCACACAGTTGTCACGTGCGAAACATCAAACCGCACACAGTTGTCACTGCGAAACATCAAACCGCACACAGTTGTCACGTGCGAAACATCAAACCGCACACAGTTGTCACGTGCGAAACATCAAACCGCACACAGTTGTCACGTACGAAACATCAAACCGCATTCAGTTGTCACGTACGAAACATCAAACCGCACACAGTTGTCACGTGCGAAACATCAAACCGCATACAGTTGTCACGTACGAAACATCAAACCGCACACAGTTGTCACGTGCGAAACATCAAACCGCACACAGTTGTCACGTACGAAACATCAAACCGCACACAGTTGTCACGTGCGAAACATCAAACCGCACACAGTTGTCACGTACGAAACATCAAACCGCATACAGTTGTCACGTGCGAAACATCAAACCGCACACAGTTGTCACGTGCGAACAACATCGCGTGTGACAGGGACGGGAGCAGCGTTTTCGACACTAGCCACATAGCTAGGACGGCTTCAGCCGCCGTCTAGAGGGGAATCCTAGCGGCCGGTTGCTCTGATCGATAGTTTTCCGTCGTTTCTCCCACACTATTCGAATGCCAGAGCACTTACACTAACAAACGGGCCCGATCGCGCGCGATCTTTCCTTCCCATTCCTTGTCCTATTCTCACCCCCCTTCCACATTTACACTAACATGCACTACACTACCATACATGCTGGGAGACCGATCGGGAAAGTAGAACTTGTCCCGACTGGGGCGGTACCCCTCTGGTAGAAGATACCTGGTTAAGGAAAACCTTGCTAGCCGGCGGTAGGTCGGCGCCAAATTTCGCCTACCAACTATCACCGCCCCTTCCTGAGAAAAAAACATGCCCTAGAGTCACAGACTAACGACCATATCAGTTAACGCGCCCGTAATCATTAATTAATAAATAAATAAATCAAACAATGTGTGACAGACGCGTTTGCCTTTGAGCCATCACAGACTGACTCGGAGGCAACTCTATGACCACTTCGATATCGTTTACCGAAAGTTGTGGGATTCGAGACCCATCAGTGTTGCGACGCGTTGCCAACGAAACACGTGTGAAACATTGGGTGCCAGCAAACAAAACAACGTATGACTGGTTAGGTCACTCAGTGCTCACATAGCACTCGCTGAGCCATCGTTATTCGCAAAGTTCTGGTGTTCTCGCCCCGACGCTGTTATGGCCCGCTAACTTCATACAATAGGCGATAGACCTGAAGTCAGAATGTAGAACGACGTTTAATAGGCATCGGCTGTGATTTCCAAGAGCAACTCAACACCGTTGTCTCTGCAAGATCGTTAGGCGGGAAGGTCTGGAGTTCGAGACCCGACGATGTAGCAGCACGCGACCAAACTCAACAAGCATCGCGTGTAAATCTCCCGGAGTGAGCGAACGACGTCACGTGTGACGGGCACCGGCTGTGGTGGCTCAAAGGCAAAGGCGTCGAATTTGCTGCATCGTTGCATGTGAGGTTCTAGAATACGAGTTCCGACGGTGGCGGAGTATCGACACAAGCTAAATAGCTGAATTGAATTCAACCAATGGCAGGAGCCGGCCGCACTGAACAGTCGTTGTGTCGCCTTCTAGCACGTTTCTCCGTTAAATACCAGGCGAATGCCAGGGTAGAACCCCAACAAATAGACCGCGGTCCCCTCGCGGTATTTCCTTCCTCATCCTTGTGCCCTCCTCTCCCCGTACTCATTGACTAGCACATAAATGCGCTACACTGCCTCATATTTTGGAGACCGGCCAGCAGTTTGTAACTCGTCTCCACCGAGTCTGTGCGGCACTAGGGAGATGCTTGGATAAGGAAACTCCGCAAGCCTGCATGTAGGTAAGCGCCGGACCACACGTTCCGGCGGGGGAGAATCACTGCCACTACCTGGGATACAACATGAACCACATCTCCGAGACTAATGATCTAACTAGTTGACGCACCGGTAACAACCAGTTAAAAGTGGCAAATGATGAAAAAAATCTGGGGCCCCATCACATTTCATTTTAAGCAACAACCGCAAAAATTCGTTGAGTAGAACACTACAATTAATTTTATACGAAAACCCTTTAGTTTTTTGTTTAAACATTTCTGAAAATTTCAAAATGTGAGACGTTTTAATGAAAATTAGAACTATACCATTGTTATAAATGCACTTTCTTCTCATTTAGCAAACAATGCGAAGAAAAATTGTTCAGCTATTTTCTGGAAATTTAGCTAGAAGATCAAATAAAATAGCGACACGCGTATTTAAGGTTTTTCATAAACTACATACACGAACTCTGACGAATCATTTTGTTTTCAATAACTTATAAGTAAACCAGAACTCAAATTATTTTTGTATAAATTTATATGGAGTGCATGGTATTACAATTGCAATATATTTTGTTTTAATAAGAAACACACTAAGAAATAAAGCGACAACCTCCACTTAGAAATGCTTGAAAATGTTAAAAAGTGCTTAAGACCGATTCTATTTTCACACCCACGAAATACATCCGAATAATTCATTTTACCAAGACAACAAAGCCCTGTTAGTTAATGGAAATTACACTGATTTCAACTTGGAAGGAGCTACAAATCAAATAAAAGCAAATTGTAATGGAATTGTAGAGGAAGATGAAAAGAGAAATAAGAATATAGATTAGTCATACAATAACGAACCTCAGATGGGAAGAATGAGAAAGATGGGAATAAAATAGAGGAAGCTGCGTTTAGGTGGCTGAAATTGATTATATGAGATGAATTAAAAGAGTTAGAAGCAAATAAAGAGGAGAGAAAGAGAATAAATAAGAAAACCTATTTTAAAAGAGCGTACTTAGTATAAACAGAATGACTTCATAAAAATTGGAGTTAAAGGTGAAATAAGTGTTAGAGAAGAAAAGATGGAAAAGACTTCTGATGTTTCATGATGCAAGGCAGCATAGAAACAATATTTAAGTTAAGAAAGGAGAAAACACCGGACATTATTGATCACTTTCGAGCAAATATAATTGGTCAAGCTTTTACAAATATGTCCGCAGACGCCGGGGGAATAAGGAAGAAATTCAGGAAATTCGAGTCACAGATAACGAGCCACTGCACGACGACCAGGCAAAAGCAAATGCGTTCAACGCGTATTTCGTATCGGTATTCAAACCAGAACGGGCGCAAGAGCATGTTCATTATTTTCCAGTAGAAAATCAATTTAAACTCCACGCATGGGAACTCCGCAATCGTATAAAATCACTGGAAAACGGTAAATCACGCGGGCCAGACGGTATCTCGACAGATTTTATTAAACTCGGTGGTGAGGCGATATTGCCCTATTTGTTAAGATTATTCAATATTTCCATTAATAATGCAAGTTTACCAGACGATTGGAAGGCAGCTATAGTGGTTCCAATTTTCAAAAATGGCGATAAAACGAAAGTATGTAATTATAGACCTGTATCCCTCACTTCAGTAGTGTGCAAAATAATGGAGCATTTAATAGCCGGGTACATTCGTCGCGAATGGGAGAAAGTGAACTGGATTTTCCACGGACAGCATGGGTTTAGAAGTCAACATTCGTGCGAAAGTCAAATTGTTTCTCTTTTTCAAGATCTAGCTGACGTAGTTGACGCGGGTGGGAGGGTGGATGCAGTAGTAATCGACTTCGCGAAAGCATTCGACGTGGTACCGCATAATTTACTTATTAGGAAAGTATTAACCTCAGGAGTTGACGCTAGAGTTGTGAGGTGGATAAGCGAATTTCTAAGGGACAGGAAACAAAAAGTTCGAATTGGCAATCAGTTTTCGACTACGGGAAATGTTACTTCAGGGGTTCCACAGGGAAGTGTGTTAGGGCCATTACTCTTCTTAGCGTACGTGAACGATCTCCATGTGAACATACAATCAAAGGTGCGTTTATTTGCAGACGATTGTGTTATATACCGAAAAATCAAAGATAGCACTGACGAACAAATATTACAGCAGGATTTAGAGCATTTACGTGATTGGGCTGAAAAAAATGACATGGGAATTAATGGATCTAAAAGCAAAACAATAACGTTCGGGCGGGGACGAAATTATGAGGAACCAGACTATCGTTTAGGTGAGGTAATCATCCCAAGAGTCTCATCATGCAAGTATTTAGGCATTCATCTAGATAGTAAATTAGGGTGGGAGGTGCATATAAATCAGACAGTAAGAAAAGCGTGGAAGTCTTTACATTTTGTAATGCGAATACTAAAGAAAAGTTCTGCAAACGCCAAAGAGTTAGCATATCTTACGCTGGTTCGCCCTCTCATGGAATACGGAGTTGCGTGTTGGGATCCATACAGAAAGGCGCACCGGAAAAATCTAGATAGAATACAGAGAAAAGCGAATAAGTTTACCTATAGACGTAACGTAACAAAAAAGTCATGGGAACCTCTAGAAACGAGAAGAACAAAGGCGAGGCTTTGCGCTCTTTATAAATCGTACGTAGGTCAACCAGCTTGGAAGGAAATTCAGATTAGACTAGAAAAACCAAATTATTTCGGCCGAAGCGATCACACCCACAAAATTCGAGCAAGGAAACAAAATTCAGATCTTGGGAAGTTTTCCTTTTGTAATAGAACAATTAGAGATTGGAACAGTTTACCTGCGGCAGTTTTCAAAGCTTTTCCTCTCAGTGTCCGAAGTTTTAGAAATAAGTTAGAACAAGATAGCAGTAATTGATATTAAATGAGTAAGTGTTGTGTAATGCGGTGTAGTGCTGTGAAGTGATGGTCAGTGTAATTCAAAACAAAAAAGTGTAGTGTAGTGAAGTGTAGTGAAGTGAAGTGCGGTGAACGCGATCAATGCTCTTTTCAATGCTGCTTTTCGTCTTGTACTGTATTGTACGGTATTATTATTATTATTATTATTATTATTATTATTATTATTATTATTATTATTATTATTATTATATTATTATTATTGTTATTATTTTATTATTAATGTAAGTCTTGTAATTTCTGCAATTATTGTTACTTAACTGCCACCGGGTCATACCCATTTGCAGTTCTAATAAATCTATCTATCTAAATAGTATCGAACCAAGTGTGATATAATTCGTAATTAATTAACAACGATTTGAAGTTAGTCGCGCATAATTTGGTAACTGTCACATGATTTAATCGAGTTTTATCTTTAAGGTTGTCGATATTATTCATTATTTTAACATTTTTAAGCATTGCTATTAAATAATTTTTGTAGTTTATTAACCAAAATCAGCACTGACATTTTATTTTGCTGTTCTAGAACTTTTTTCTTTGTTTTCCTTTTTTTTACAATAATTATTGTTCAAATGATCGAGTATTAACCCTAACAATTAATATTAGTTTTAAACAAAGCTTATAAAACTACAAAAGATTTTATTTTAGGTACAAAAGGGATGTAGACTAACGTGAAAGTGTTTTTTTTCTCTTATATTGAAAAAGTATGTCTTGTTTTCGTGTCTGCAGGCAACGCCTACAGTGCAGGCAACCCTTTCTACACCGAGAAACTACCTGATTATAGTAAGTTGCCAGTAATTTCTATGCCTAAAGTATGCAGAGTTGGTTGAAGCAAAATATTATCTACAAGTTTTTTGTCGCACTAACATCGATTGGTTACAGAATAAATGTAATATTCAAGTATAATATTAGTATTGTTACTCGTACAATGTTATGGAATCACCACTGATTCCCCAGTTGGAATTCAATCTGCGTGGTCTCCTTCAAGCGTCGGCAAGTTGCCAGTGCCAAGATACCATCAATAACATCAATAGCGTGGCTGTTATTGCTTATGAGAATGGAACGCCGCTTTCGATCGTAGTACAAGAGATTCTTCCTAGACTTCTCTCCATTGTAAACACATGTAAGATAATACAGACACACACAAAAATTGTGTTCGTGTCTGGGGATCAGACCACGTTTTCTGTATGTTTTTGGGGTCGCTAAATCCGAATCCGATGTCCGTTTTACTCCATCTCATCCGGTTATTGACATAACCTCAAAAAATATAAATAATTAAATATATTTATAATCGAGGGGACAGACCATGTCACCTAAATGTTTTTGGAGTCGTTGTAATCGAATCTGAAGTGCATTTAACTTCATCACATCAGATTTTTTTAATTCGGATCAATTATAATTGATAGAGAAGGTGCATTTGGCCATTGACAGGACAACACTTATCACATTGCCCATTGGGATAAAATGCCTAAAACCTGGCCAAAATTCGAAAAAAAAAAAAGTTTCTATTCTTAGGTTGGCTACACTATTAAACCCCATAATTAATAAGAACGCCCGAAACTTACAAGTGAAAGCTGTTTTTAAAGTTGAAGATAGGGTTTTATTGTGTTTACGGCGTCACCCAAGCTGGACGGAAATTTTAGTGCGGAGTCGAAGCCAAATATTTTTGTTCTGTGAAAATAATCATTCACATTTTGACATGGAGCATGTTACAGAAGGTACGTACTTAATTAAAAGCCCTTGTTTAATTACCTTTTTTCATGTTAAAAACGTTTTTTTAATTAATGTTCGTGCCAGTAAACAAGAAAATGTATTAAAAAATGAATGAAAAAGTAAAGATAAGTCACAAATCTCACAATATCCCGCTTTCACTCAAATTTCTTGATGATATTTACAGTATATACATCACGATCATTCTATAAAACCGTGCGAATAGGCACGAATCCGATAATGAGTCATGTTCATAGCGGTAGCTGCAAAATCCTTTATTTTTCTATTTTATTAAGCATAATTTAAAAGTATAAAGTACGGTCCTTGTTCATAAAAATAATACTTAAATCGATACTAATTGCGTATAAAGAACAACATACTAAAAAAATATTGAGGAAATATAACTTTCTCTTTCAACATGTACGTCTTAACTTAAACAAAATACAATCCCGCAGCAGAAAGCCAGAACAGTCTATTGTAATCTTATGAAGCAATAAGCCGAAGTTTATTTCTTTGTTACATTCACAAATAGTTTCAACATTAAAAATTGCATATTGATATCGAGTAAGAAACAAATTTAATAATGACTTGTCCAAAAAAGGTATTTATGATACGAGTAGTAAAAATTACATATTATTTTGCGCGAAAGAGATGTTGCAACACGAGGCCGACAGCCCGAATAGCGCAATCCTACGAGAAAAATAAAACCACTTTCACCACGTATGTTATACAATATTTTTAGACAGAAATACTGACTTTCGTTTATTTCAATGCAAATATCACTAATTGGGTACCATGTTACGTTAGTCCTACATGTACTCGTACTAAACGTTGTTACGAAGGAGTAGTCTGGAAGACTACTTTGGGTAAAAATAAAGGAAAACTCATTTTTACAATGAAACATTAAATTTAATAGATTGAACATGTATGATAAGTAGTTATAAATACATTTTAAAGGGTTTTATAGATAGGCCTAAATGACTTGACTCTCACAGCAGACACTTGCTTGGTGCTATGCACGCATGGCTTCTGAGATGCGTCCGCTGAAGTAACTCGTCACGCGATCTTTATTTTGATTGCCATCGACCCATTATGATTGATAAATGTTCAGAACAATACTTAAATATTACAAGTCAAAGACTTTTTTTATTTTTTATTCACCATATTAGCGAATAAAGCTCTAAAATATCACTGACGTAACTACAAAGGCATAGTCTATTAGATCACGCGTGATTATGTGGTGTATACCAGAAATATGCATGGCACGATAATTGTATTTCACCGGCTAGTCACAAAATGAAGCTACACAGAGTTGAGAAACGGTGAATGAAGGGAACGGGGTAATCTCTTGGCTCTAGTTGGACATGTACAGCGAATGGACGAGAGACGACTGTCCAGAAGATTATGAATGGCAACCAAGTGAAAGGAGAAATCGAGACAGACCAAGACGAACTGATCAGAACGATAATGAAGAAGTGGATATTACCTCCTGATTCCTGGAAGAACAGAGAAGACTGAAGAAGAAGATTAGGCGTCGGAAAACCGAAGTAGCGGATAAGAAACCGGAAGGAAGACGAAGAAGAAGAAGAGGAAGAAGAAGAAGAGGAAGAAGAAGAGGAAGAAGAAGAGGAAGAAGAAGAGGAAGAAGAAGAGGAAGAAGAAGAGGAAGAAGAAGAGGAAGAAGAAGAGGAAGAAGAAGAGGAAGAAGAAGAGGAAGAAGAAGAGGAAGAAGAAGAGGAAGAAGAAGAGGAAGAAGAAGAGGAGGAAGAAGAGGAAGAAGAAGAGGAAGAAGAAGAGGAAGAAGAAGAGGAAGAAGAAGAGGAAGAAGAGAAAGAAGAAGAGAGAAGAAAAGAGAGAAGAGAAGAGAAGAGAAGAAGAGAGAGAAGAGAAGAGAGAAGAGAAGAGAGAGGAGAAGAGAGAGGAGAGAAGAGAGGAGAGAAGAGAGAGGAGAGAGGAGAGAAGAGAGAGGAGAGAAGAGAGAGGAGAGAAGAGAGAGGAGAGAAGAGAGAGGAGAGAAGAGAGAGGAGAGAAGAGAGAGGAGAGAAGAGAGAGGAGAGAAGAGAGAGGAGAGAAGAGAGAGGAGAGAAGAGAGAGGAGAGAAGAGAGAGGAGAGAGGAGAAAAGAGAGAGGAGAGGAGAGAAGAGAGAGGAGAGAAGAGAGAGGAGAGAAGAGAGAGAAGAGAAGAGAGAGGAGAGAAGAGAGAGGAGAGAAGAGAGAGGGAAGATGAGAGAAAAGAAGAGAGAGAAGAAAAGGAAGAGGAGGAAGAGTAATAAATACCATTCGTTACCATTTGAACCAATTCACTAGGCTTAGACTTCACTTCGGTACATGGAAATGTTGCTCACGTGATGTTTACGTATGGAATATGTTAGCGAACCGACACCTTAAGTTTAATAACAAACGGTGTATTATTTACAATATGAGTTTACAGCTGGTCATTGATGTACAACTTCCAGATACTGTCATTTAAATCGTGAGTCTGGATTGTGATTGTTGGCAGGTGTCGAATGACTTACGCTATTCTTTCTATAATTTTAAATTTGGTTGCTTTTTTTTAATTAATTCACGTAGTATTGCAGACTCGCGCGTTTGTATTTTTGTTGTTCATGTATTTCAAGCTATCTTAGTTTACTTAATTTTAAAAGTATCTTCTTTAAAAAGTATGTTCTTGCGCCATAGCACAAGTTTTCCACTACTACCTTCGCGTACCCGTGCGAGAACTATTACATGTTAAACCTCACACTCTTCCCAATCCTTCTATTTTAAGAAAGAAAGTTGTTAACGAAACGTATTTATTTGTTTAAAAGTATATAAAGGTAACTTTCAATGTACTAACACAATATCAAAAATTTTAAAAAACAATTCAATTGATGTTGAAAAGAAAAATTCAATAAAGATTTATTCAGTATTATCGAGAGATTTCTTGGAACACTTCCTTGAAAATATTTGAAGTAATTATTCAATATTCTTTCACATTTAGCCTTTCACTTTTCGTGATAGTCACAAAAATATTAAAAAATCGTTTCTCTTGAGAAAGATATGTGACTAAACACAGATTTGAATGTTTCACCGAATCACTGCTGATAACAAAAATACTGGTATAGGTAAAACACAAACCAAACCTAACACGACACGTCTTCACTCTTCACTGTATGCCCACGTCCCTCCATAATTAGGTACAGAGCACTTGTAGACCTCAGCAAAACGTTTTATGAGTGTTTTCACCACACGCATTAGAAACAATCTTCTTCGAATCAAGCTACTATTAATAGTACTTCTAGTTGTTGCTTGCGAATCTTGTATTAATAGTTATGCGAATAGACCCCGTCAGTCTGCGCAATCCACGGTGAACACAAAAAGCATAAATAGTATAAGATAGAATAATCTAAGCCTTTTAAGCGTAACGTCACAAAGATAGCCACCGGCACCAAGGGTTGAAATGTACTCGTAGGTGGCATTGATAATATCGATAAGTGCCGAACCAGCAAAAATTTATAATAATGTCCAAGAATATTTCATCCTGTATAAAACGGTGTGATGAACATTTCATCCCGGCCTTTGGCCACAAAAGTTTAGTTTTTAAGGCCCTAGAATGCTTCGTTTAGAAGTAATCAAACGAAATATCTTACTGAGTGCTGTGATTGCATTTGACATGAATATTTAGATGCATTTTTAAAACATATCCTTCATATTTTACAGGTCAATGGGCAATTCGTCATGACTCCGTGAAATTCTCTTTTTTTAGAGACCTCATTTATAAAGATCGGTTGCATGTGAGAGCCGCACAAGGTATGTATGCTACTGAAATAATATAGGAAACGATTATTCTGACAGATCGAAAATGAAATACAGAAAATACAAAAATCACATGTATCATCAGACAAAATATAATTTGCTTTCTTAATTACAAATATATAAAAGACTTGGCTCTGAAAGTCCTCTGCGCATCGAATTCATTCTGAGATATGAGAGGATAAAGGTTTCATTTCTCGTCACAGAGTTAAGAAGATTAAAAAGTAATGCATTCGATGTACAGCGCCATTTGTAACTTCAACCCAAGATATTTGCACAAAATATAATAATAGATATGGCATGTTCGTCATTTATCTTATTTTTTGAAAATGGTTCATAGGACTACCTAGAATCGAACCCTTCATATGAATATTGAAAATATCAAGAGATTTTTCATATAGTTTTGCAACTCTTCATCATGTGTGTTTTACCCTCTTTGATAGACAAAGAAGAAATGTTTTGGTGACTATTAATGGGTTTAGTTATATCCGATATGATCAATTATGGATACGTATATTCTTTAGTTTAGATCTCTTTTCGTGTAATTTTATGTATGTAAACAGAAAATGTTAACTTTGAAACATCTTTTACTACTAACTTTAAATATAAACGTTATTAAGTACCGCATACAATTTTCTCGAAGATTATAGGTCACATCACATACTTTTTTCCTGAACAAGTAGTATTGTACTTGGTAGAAAATCAAATTTTTGTTTGCTTTTTTCGTCTTTGAGCAAAAATCGATTTTAAATAACCAAGTGCATTGTAATTTAAAAGCCACGACACGAAGACCGCTCCAGGAGCCCTGCAAGAGTTAATCCGGCGTTGGGACGTGCTAATATTAGAGATAAAATAGAGAACGATTTCTTCGGGGGTTAAGGGATAAAATCTTCTTGAAAATATCTTGCGTACATATTTGAAGTAGATTTAAACTCTCGATTTCACGATTGATAATCGTAAATTATTCTCCGTTTGGACTGTCTGTACCGGGGCCCCCGAGAACCTATCTTCGCCACTGAAGGTTTTTTTTCCACAATCTTGGATTTTTTTCTCGATTTAACAGGCTTCCTACGAGATAGAGCTGTGCATGGGAGGTATGTCCTTGAAGTCGTAATCTTGACGCACATTACCCCCCTTAAACCCCAAAAACTATTATTTTGATTGTTAACATTATACAATTTAACAGTTTCGGATTTGGAGGCATCTCAGTCATAACATCTCGGTAAAAATTAATTTCATTTCGAATCATGTAAATTAATGCCATTATTATTCGTCGAAAAGCAAATAGAGACCATTTTTTAAAATTCATTTTTCATGTTACGCGCTTTTTCTTTTGAGGGACTAGTACAATATTTTGTTACCAGAAGACGCTAAAATGTCTTAATTCTTTAGTTTTGTGTATTCTTTGGCTTTGTGCACACTCTCACAGATTTTGAAGAATTTTCTCTGTGGAATATTACTCTTTGGTTGTGTGTCAAAACTGTGGCGTTTGTTTTTGATGGCTGTTGGCTTTTGTATTCGTTGGTACTGTTCTTGTTAGCTATTCCGAGACCTATAATCGTCAGACACATTTTGCATTATTCGATTCATAAAATATTTCGTCGCTTTAATTTTGTTAGCGTTATCTGGTGGTAAGTTAGCATCTATTGCCTTCAAACCAGTTTTCATTTTGAAGTCAGGTTTGAGGTTAGAAAATTTGTGGCATTTCATTTTAATCGCTTTATTTTACCACATTCCAGAATCCCACTTTTAATTTATATTAATTGAACTAAATTAATAGCGTGCTTTTTAAAATTTTGTGCATACATTCAAAATTTATGGTTGTGTAGAAAATATTAAATAAATTGATTATTTTTAATACTATTTACAATGTGCTATATATGTATTGAGTACTATATACAATATAATTTCGTTTAATTTTATTTTAATGCTTAAATTATTATCAAAATGTCTAATGTTATTTCAGGATAACAAAAAGTTAACATGGCACACTACAAAGGTGCTGCCAGCGAAGCTGGCCGTGCCATGCACTTAATGAAGAAAAGAGAAAAAGCCCAGCAGGAAATAGAATTGAGGAAGAAAAAGATTGAAGAAGACTTGAAAATTTCAAACATAGAAAATAAATTTGCAGCACATTACGATGCAGTGGAACAGCAGCTTAAGGTATGTTTAAAAATATAAATATTTTACTTGAAAATATTTTGATATAAAACTAATTTTGTTACTAACACATTTTCTACAGAGTTCTACAATTGGTTTAGTAACTCTTAATGAAATGAAAGCAAAACAAGAGAACATAGTCAAAGAACGTGAACGAAAGCTGGCTCAAAAACAATTAGAAAAGGAGAGAGAGAAACAAAGACAACTGGAAGCAAAACAGGCTGAGAAGAATCGACAAAAACAACAGGTATTGCACATTGTGTTGAATATTTTACACTTACTTAAAACAATACAAAATTTCTTATTTAAGGAATTCCTTTAACACAAGTTTTACCATTTTAAAGAATTATTTATTCTGTACATAAAGTACATTGCATCAATTAACATTAAAAATAACATTACAAACAATATAATATTAAAATGGCTAAGTAGGTTTTATTGGCTATCAATTAACAGGCATAAACATCAGAGGAATTCAGTTTAAAAGTGCATAAAGTATAAGTTCATCCTTTTACTTTTTATGAAATCAGAATAGGTGTATACACATGCAAACATACACGGTGGTCAGGTGGGGGGAAAAAAGCACTTTCAAGTGTTCTCCTCAAAACTGTGTGGAACCTGTATTGATGTGTGTAATCCAAAATGTACACTATGAATCTTCATGTTGAAATGTTAGAAACTATGAAAGTTACAACAAAGCTTCAAAACTAGAGCCTATGTAAATAAACAATTTTCTATTTCAACCTGTTGCTGGAATGGGATGACATTCCAAAGTCATCTTTTTTGTACACATGAAACTTTTTGAACAGACGCAAAAGCAATCGCTTACATATCATTCTGGGTATTATAAATCACTTGCCGACCCGAGGGGGAGGGTGGGGGTATAGCTTGGGGCGCATGGCCCCCTCCAAAAAGCATAGTTTTCGTTTATCTTCCTTTATTTGCCAAATTGATTTAAACATTTATTTATATTCAAATTATTTGAATTATTTAAATAATAATATTGTATAGTATCATATCAACAGCTCATAAATAATCTAGAATATAATAACAAATATATTTAATATTTAACAAAAATCTATAATAGCCCCCACTGAAATGATACGCCCCTGTTATAAATAAGGCTTGTTGACAAAATCAATAAATGAAATACTGTGAAATCGGTGAGCTGTATATTTTGCAAAACATAGTTTCTATTCGAGTGATTTTACTCTTCTTCTTCGACGGTTTCTACCCCTTAGAGCTTGCCGTTTTCGATTTCCATAATTCTCAGTCCTCCCATTGACCCTCTTCCAAACCTTTCTCCTCCATAACTTCACGTATATATTTCTTCCAGGTTAAACCAGGTCTACCTCTTCTATGTCTTCTTTCAGGTATCCAATTTAAAATTTGTTTTGGCCATCTAATTTCACATCATCTGGACATGTCCATACCATTGAAGAGCTTTATTTTCTAGTCTTCTGGTTATGGTTGTTTGAACCCCAGCTCTTTCCCACACCACTTCGCTTCTTATTTTATCCAGTCTTGTTATCTGCAAAGATCTTCTCATAAAGTCGAGCTCTACCGACCGTATTGTGTCTCTACGGCGTTTTGTTAGTGGCCACATTTCTGCTCCATATAATATAATACTTTCCACGATACTGTGGAATATGTGTCGTTTTGTGTCTTGCCTTAAAACACTATTCCATATAAGGCCATGCAGAGCTTTGATTGCGTTCCTCCCCATTGCGAGTCTAGTAGTTATATCTTCATCAATTTTCCCATCGTCAGTAATTACAGTCCCAAGATATTTAAATTTCGAAATGTTAGCTATCTCGTCATCAGCGACATTAATATTAGAGGCATCTCCTCCTATGCATAAATATTCTGTCTTTTTAAGGTTGATTTTAAGTCCCCGGCTATTGATGGGATGACACTAATTCCTCTGTAATTTTCACAAATAGTTTTGTCAACTTTCTTGTGTATGGAACTGATGTATGAGATATTCCATTCCTGCGGGATATCATCGCTAACTTCAATTCGATTAAAAAGATTTTGGAGGTATTCAATTATATTAGAGCCTCTGTATTTTAAAAGTTCCATTCTAAGGTTTACTGGTTCTGGAGCTTTATTGTTTTTGGCTCTCGCCAAAGCCCTCTTTACATCAAGCCGACTAATTTCAGGTTCCCATTCTTGCCAATGTGTGCATTCCAAATCTTGTTGGTATTCCACTCTATTTTCTTGCAATAATGTTTCTTAGTAGTCAATCCATTTTGTAGGAGTTATTATTTGTACTTTGCTTCTGTTACAGTTTTTTCTCATATTGTTAATTGTTTTCCATGCTTCAGTTGATCTGTTATATCCCAATGTACTATCTATATCCCTACATAATCTCTCCCAGTGTTCATTTTTTTGATTTTTACTAACTTCTTTTTCTTTAACTTCTTTTCTCTTTTCTACATATTCCTTTTGTGTGTCGTCATTCCTGTTTGAAATCCATGTCAAATATGATTTTTTCTTTTCCTTAATCATGCTTTCTAAATCTTCGCTAAATTTCTCTACAAACTTGCTTTTTTCTTGCTCCACTCCTAGAACTTCCTTAGCTGCTTCAAAAACAGCCTATTTTAAATGATTGTACATTTCTTCGGGACTTTTATCTTCTGAGTTTTCTAGCTTATTCTGAATTCTGTTTTGGTAGAGCATCTCAACACTGTGTTGTTTTAAAAGATCTGTTTTAAAATTTACATCGTTTTCTTCAATTAAAAAGTTAGTATCTTTTTCGGTACATCTTTGTTTATATCTAAAAGGAAAAACATATTTGCTCACTACCATATGATGATCAGTTCCACATTCTGGTTGACGGTATACTCTTACATCATTCAGTTTAACTCTTCTTTCATTCTTCACCACAACTAAATCAATTACAGATTGAATATTTCTTACTGGATCTATTCGTGTATATTTGTGGATGTTTTTATGTCTAAACAAACGTATTCCCTATACATAGTGCATGTTCCTTACATAGGTTGATTAATCTTTTTCCATTGTCATTACTATTTTCCTCTCCGTATTTACCTACTACTTCACGTTCTCTATTACCTACTCTGCTATTAAAATCTCCAATTAATATTATTTCATTTTGATACGGAATACTCGCTAGAGTTTTGCTGAGGTCTTGAAAGAACTTATTCTTTTCATCTACAAGTGCATTATCATTAATGGCATATACCCCTAAAATTGTTATCTTATGACGAAAAACGTTCATGTCTATTCTTAGTATCCTTTCATTAATATTCTCTATCTGTTTAATGAATTTTGTCCATTTACGTTTAATAAGGAAAGAGACTCCACTTCTTGCTCTAAACTCTTTGGGTACACCACTCCAAATAGGAAGATATTCATTCAAAATTTCTTCCCCTGTCCCTTTTTTCTTCGTTTCCGTAAGTATAATTATGTCCAGGTTCATTTTTTCAATTTCTGAGATGACCTCCCTCTGCTTTGTTCGTAGGCCTTGTATATTCCATGTTCCAATTTACATTGTTCGTTTTCGTAGCCTTTGTCGTAAATTTAATTTTGGTCCGGTCTGAGGCATATTTAAATCGCTTTGAACTGAAGTTTTTTTATTATGGAGCCGGGATGTTAGCCCTGCGTCCAACCCCATGCTTAATCCTGGAAGTAGATGGTTTGGTTTGGTGGTTTTTTTTTTGTTTTTTTTTTTTTGTTTTTGTTTTTTTTTGTTTTGTTTTTTTGTTTGTTTGTTTTTCAGGGTTGTCATCCCTTAGGAAGGTTGGTTTCACTACACCTACAGAGGCCCCCCCTCCCCCCTTGGTTTTCTGTCAGGGTTTCCTTCCCTTAGCTCATTGTTCCCGTTTTAAGGCACCGGAAACTCGCCTTTCGTCCCACCCTTTTCGTTACTCTGTAGGTTCTCACCACGCAGAGAATCCAGGGCCACCACGAGGAGGTTTGGGAAGGGACTTGTTGACTCAGCCTTATTACAAAGGCTCCCCATTACAGGAGGGCTTTTCCTGGTATTTAATGGTGTATACCTTTGAGCCTCAGTATGCCCCACCAGGGCCCGAGTCGCCCATTAGGACCCCGTGATTTTACTATTTTACAATAATTTTATACAATTCTTTCTACCAGGAAATCATAACATTGTTTTTGACTATTTTTTTATTTAAAAATAATAATGATGATAAGCTCATCTTAATAGTAGTACTTGTGCGTTCATTGTTACAGGTGCTCATTTACAGTATGGTAGATCCACTTGTAAATAAGTGTGACACACATACTTCTTGGTGTACACATTAGACTTTTAAAGGATACATTAACAACTTCCATGGGAACTCTTGAAGAAAACATTAACCCCTTAACTAGAAAGTCTGCATTTAGTGGGTTTCTGGATGGCAAGATTTTGTAACTTTGGTAATTCTTGCACAAGCAAAGCATTATCTTGAAATAATAAAGATCAAAAGTGTTAGTCTAGGAGTATTAGATAGTCAAGAACAAGACATCCGAAAACTTTTAACGTGAAGGTACACCAACATCATTAAAAATGTTCATAAGCAGTTCTAAGTCACTCTTTAGCTCAAATTACTTAGTGTTGTAATTAATCATTAGGCTGAAGTCTAGTATATGGTACAACTTACGGAAGTCTTTTAAACTGACACTTCGTGCCGCTTCGGCATTAACTAGGCAGTTTGAATTCTGGAGGCTTTCTTGAAAAGTGATTTCTTATAAAAGTGAATTGGTAATTATGTGGTGGATAGACTCAAGGATATTTATAGTGAATGCGAGGACCGGAGGCCCGAGCCTCGCTGTGACTTGGTTCCGGGCGGGCGAAGCAAGAAAACTTCCTTTGAAAGTAAATTGTCATTACAATGCGGCAGGGACAACGCATATGAAGGGCAAACCATGATAATCGCCTATACTAAGTTTTATTCATTTCTATCAGAGCATGTAGAGTAATTAGGGCTTAAGGAGCCCTCCCCCACAGCCGCGCCGCTTCTCTGAGGTATACAGTGTACCCTACTTTAACCAATCATTAGAGCCCAGAAGTTTAGGTATTTATTTTACCTAAAATAGGTAGGCAAAAGGCATTTATATTTACTAAAATAAACATGCAAAAAAATTTACATTAGCACTAACATGGAAGGAAACTACCTTTTTTTGTAAACTTCATTGCCCATGACCATCTGGTATAACAACTAGGAATTTATTTTACTTGCAATGTTGTCACTACAGAATGCCATTGTGGACTCCCTTTTGTATCTTGAAATTGTATCAGTGAAAACAGAATTAAAGATTTTGTTATTCTCACTTGTGTAATGGCCAGAGGAGAAGAGAGAACGAGGAGGAGCTGAGAAAGGCATTTCATGTACAGACAGCTTTGTCCTCAAAAGTGATCCATGTACAAATGTAGATTGAGATTTCTAGTAAGAGAACAAGTCTGTCAGTATCAATGAAAAATATTGAATATCTTCATCGGTATCTTCTTCCTTTTCTGCATCCTCAGAAAGACAATACACAATCATGCCTTCATGTTGTCCAGGTTTGCTAGTATGTTTCCAGCTTTATAGAGATTGATGTCAGGAGGGGAAAAGGGAAAACGTTAAAAGTGAAATGCAAAATGCAAATGTAGTAAAACAGTGCTTGAAGTACAGTTAAGTGATTCCTATTGTTGTCATAAAATCATAACGATAATAAAAAGGCATTTTTTAGGGGAAGTGTTTTAATTTTGTTTTAGATTCCATTCACACTTAACATCTAGTGAGGGGGGGGGGGGGGGGGGGAAGCTAACCAGAAAAGCTACCTCTTCCCAAAATCTAATGCAAGGTTCTTGGAGATGTAATTTTATAAATTACAACATGAGAAATATAACTCAGATTTTTTTCTTTTGGCACCTGATCTGTGAAGATAGTTTGGATGTGAAAGTCCTAGAATGTAAGACACTACAGAAATAATATAGGTGATGATGATTATTCATATTCACGCTATAACCTATTAATTTATCTATGTACAAATTCACATGTTTTCTTTGTTGTGATGAGTTGTAAAGTCGTTCGTTCCATGTTCTAACAAGTTACTAGTTGAATTGAAAATTATGTATTGACTAGATTTTCTTCTGTGTTCTTGTAATTGTTTATTATGTAGGATTAAATTTAAAACAAATGTTAACAATTTTTGAAATCCTTAATAATTTAAAAGGGACCATCCATTAATTGCTAAATACTAATTTGGAGTATTTTGAATAGCTTCTTTCTCCCCTGTTACACATGCTTGAACACACACACACACACTGTCAGTATCAATGAAAAATATCGAATATCTTCATCGGTATCTACACACACCCCTATAATTACATACTGCAGATACCACTTTCAACTTTCTCCCCCCCATAAATCCAAGAAGTGAAACTAAATCATAGAGCACAGTAAAAAAAATGTATTTATTTTACTTGTGTTTTATATTAAAATTAATTATAATTAAAGTATAAATTAGTTAGCGGTTGTGACTGCTCCTTACAATAACATTGCAGCAAGTTGTGAGTGAAGAAAGGACGCATAGGCGAGAAAAGTTTGATCACAAGCTGTGCATATGCCGTTGTGGATGATGAACGAATGTGTCTACTGCACCAATTTAAATGGATTCTAGAATATACCTCAATTCTGTTTTGAATATTTTCTTCGTATTCTTGCACATTTGATAAATAATTGATGAAAAAATATTTTCATTTTTCGTGTAACAGTTTACATTTAATAACTTCAATTTATTTTGTTTTTAAAACAAATTAATTGGTTAATATTTGAATGTTTTTGTACAAGACCCAAGAAAGGGATTATTTCAACAAATGTTGAAAAATGTAAGAAAACATATTAGTGTTGCATAACTAATACCTCCCACCCATATATAATGCACCGTAATTCTGCTTCAATCCCCCCTGCCTACTTCCGTAGCATTAAGTAATTTAAGGATGACCCCAAAGATAATAATAAAAGTATGAACTTGTCATAAAGAGAAATTTGATATATTAAACTGTTTTAGTCATGTGTGAAGGGTACAATATTTAAAAAGTTAGAAATTCATTGCTCTAGTGACAAGAAAATCAAGGAGTAGGCGGAAGTGTAGAATTATTTTGTTGTTGTTTATTATATAGATTGAGTACTAAATATTTAACTACACTACTTGCAATAAGCAATATGTAAGTGAAAGATTTAGAGTGTAGTTTTCTGTTTATTTTCAAATCACTGACTTCGACAAAATATGCACTCATCCTTTCTCAAAACATTTACAAGCTATGTAACTTTACAACATTTTGTGTGAAGAAAACAATACCCTTTTTAAATACCTTGAGTGAGTTTGTGTAATGAAATAGAACAATTATGAAACAAAATACACATTAAATTACTGACTAGTTTTCAAATGGAGCTACTCTGGAAAAATGTTTGTGCTTGTTTATTTTTACTTTTAGATACAGGCCTTATCATTCAGTTTAGATAATGATGAAGATGATGAGGAGGAGGAAGAGGAGGAAGAAGAGATAGAAGAAGAAGAGGAAGTTGAAAAACCTGATTCCCCTCCTCCTGTGAAAAAGATTCGGAAAAATCCAGATGTAGATACAAGTTTTCTTCCTGATCGTGAGCGTGAAGATGAAGAAAAAAAACTTAGAGAAGAGTTACGGCAGGTTTGTGTTTTTATCTGATTTTACTGTTAATGAGTTAGGTATCTGTTACCCTTACTTTTTTGTTTATATTAGTATCTATTTAAAGAAAATTTATTCAAAGTTTTTCTTTTTATACACCACCCCTCGGTAACATCTCATAACTCTCATCACAGAGAAATGGATTTATCCTGTGTATAGATTTGTGAAGGGCAGAATATCCTCAGTAACCATGTCATTCCTGTTGTGTGTAAAAGAACTTTGGCTAAATGCGTGGCAAAATTATTTCCTCCAATTTTCTGCTTAACTAATCCTATCCCGTATTCACTTATTCCAAAGAAATGGATAACATTACTGGGACCGTTGTTGTACTCTTTAATGAAAAATTTTGGAAAATTTGGTACTAAAGATGTTCCTACAATGTTGGAAATCTGTATGGAGCCAATTTAAAAATTTCCAGTAATTTTGGCCCTTGTCAGGATGGACTAGTGGATCATTCTGAAAGTATAAGGGCATTGCAAATAATCACCAATCATAATATATTTTAAAATTGTTTAAAAAAGTGATCACTTAAGTATTTTTTCAATGAATGTTAACATTAATTTATACTTTGAAGTTAATGATGAAATAATTATTACAAATATGTCCTGAAAACCTTATTTATTTATTAACTCCCTCCCAATCATTCACTTTTCTCACTGTTGGGTAATTGCTTCCCCACCTAAAAAGTGAACATATTTTTTGAATGGCTCTTCAGTATAATTTATTAGACATTTTACAGTTTCATGCTGTAAAAAATAACAAACAAAAGGCTGTTTGAAATTGTAGAAGGTAGTAGTATCTTTACAAAATTGATGTCCCACTTGTCTGTAACTTTTGTTATTTCATGATATTGACTTCTATCAACACTTTTTTTCTTTTCTGTTTGCATTATTGTTATTATTATTTAATATTCCTGCATTTCCCTGCATACTTTCTAAAAATGATTAAATCCTCTGTACATAAATTTGAAAGTACAGTGAGGTATACTTTTCTAACTCATAACTGACAAATTACCTGAATTTAATGAGTAAATTTCTACCTGAAAATTTAAATATTGCAGCAACATAAATATTGTTTGTTTTTTTAATCAAAAACTAGTCTGAACTGAACTGAGTTGTAGTTTGATTGACTTATTCAAGGAGATATTAATACGAACTAATCTATAAAATAATGTGTTTGGGAATTGAAAAGGCTGACAAGACTGTGTTTTTGTACAAACATTTGAACCCTAAGAATAATCTGCAAAAGACTATCATTGTTGTATCGATTATCAAATATTTTATTTTAAATTAATGGTTAAATTTATTACTTAGATACACTATTTGTATTATTTTCACCCACATTCCTGAGTAGGTTTTATAATTCTTAGTCTTTTGAAATTAACAGGACACATTTTTTAACAATTTGCGAAACAAGGTATTTTTGATTTAAAACATCAAAATCTTACTTCAAAATATCGTACATAAGCATTTACAAGAGTTCAGATATGATGAATAGCAGTAAACTTTTTATGAGGCTTAGGTCTGCAAACTGTACCTTGTATAACCCACCCTCTTTTTTAATGCATTCACCTCAGTTTTTACCTCCTTTGCACTAGCTTTTCCCTCAGATTTCAATTCTGCTGCCTACCTTCTTTGTGCAGTACTTTAATTTAAAAATAATGGAAGGACTATGGATAAAAGAACACAATGTCATAATGCAGTACAAGCCATAAATAGAATAGTAGAGAATAGAATAAAATTCCATTTTCAGTCCCTTGTGTACTATATGTGGACTCGATACACTCATGTCTGGTAGATGTCAAAAGAACGTTAAGCCATTCTCAGCCATAATGTTCTAGAGACATCAAAAGACACAAATTAGTTAAAAGCTTAGGACAACTCAGTCAAGGATAATTAGGAAATCATGGAAATGTTGCAGAATTGGTATTGCCTTGAATAATCTTGGAATTGAATTCATTTTTGTTAATTATCCTATAATTTTTGTTTGCTTGTTTTATATTGATAATTTATTATTTTTTGTTCTTCTTACTCAAAAAAGATATGTGATGGTTTTATTTAATGAAAGAAAAAGTTAAATGTATTTCTTGTTATTACCAATCTTGCAGGAATGGGCAGCCAAGCAATCGACCTTGAAAGAAGAAGAGATTGAAATAACTTTCAGTTATTGGGATGGTTCAGGTCACAGAAGAACAGTGAGAATGAAAAAAGGTGATTTTTGCTTGTTTATTTAAACATATGAGATTAAATAATGGTGCATAACTGCTGACATTTTTTTTACTAGGAAATTCAATGTATCAGTTTTTGCAAAGATGTCTGGAACTATTGCGAAAAGAATTCAGTGAACTAAAAACTGTCACAGCGGACCAATTGATGTATGTCAAAGAAGATCTTATTCTCCCTCATCATTATACCTTTTACGATTTCATTGTCACTAAGGTAAATAGAAATTGGCGGAATATGATGTCCATTTTAGAACAGTTTAAGATGTAGATATAAGAACTCATGAGAACTTAAGAACTCAAATATCACAATAAATATTAGAATTACCTTAAAATGGGTTAGCTTAAGAAGTGTTGGAGTTTTTGTTCCAAAAATTAATACATTTTTCATATTATGTTTTTAGGCTCGTGGGAAAAGTGGTCCATTGTTTCAGTTTGATGTCCATGATGATGTACGTCTTGTTAATGATGCTACAGTGGAAAAAGAGGAGAGCCATGCTGGTAAAGTCTTGCTTCGTAGTTGGTATGAACGTAATAAACATATTTTCCCAGCTAGTAGATGGGAACCGTATGATCCAACTAAGAGTTACGATAAGTATACTGTATCTGATCGTAATAAAAAATAAATGTTTTCAGCAACAGTAAAGGAGTTTTTGTACCTGTGGTATTCATCTCAGTTGAACATCATTGTATATATCTGTATTTTTGTAGAGATTAGAACATCAAATTTGTTACCTGTTCTTAAGTTTTTAAAACTTGACTTGTGAATTTATTTAAATTTTGTTAAAACATATCACAAATGATTGTGAATACAAAAGTGAATATTAAAGTCTTTTTATAACTGTATTAATATTATTTATTAAACTTGTTTTCAGGGCAAAAAAAATTTATAATTTAAAATAAATTGATTCAATTGAGAACTATTCTTATAATGATCTGCATTTCATCCAATCTTTCAGTAAAGTTCAAAAACAGTTGGCTTTATCACACTACTAGCAAAATACCAAGTGTAGCCCATTTGTTTTGTATTCAATCCTTGTGAAAAAGAAAAGAGGTGTGGGTGTCTGTCTCTCAAGAAAGTGAATGTGTTGGCAAAAAGGATACAAATAAAGGAAATATTCCAAAAGAGCAAGAGGTTTAAAGACTGCACTTTAATATTTTGAATCTGCGGCCAACAGAGAGTGGGGAGAAAGCATAGGTCCAGAAAAAAATTTACAAAAATTACAAATAAAAATCTGTTCATAACACAGTAATAAAAAGTATTATTTTCATGCTAAACTAAGATACTAAAATTTTGAATTTGAAGAATTTTTAAATTTACTGAACCCCTAAAATAATAATTGTGAAGTAACTATTTCATTTTGATGGTAGGGAACTGAAAATGTTGAGCCCTGGTTAGTTCTCATTGTAACTAAAGTCAACCGTACCATTCAAACTTTTGATGATGGATACCCCTCCCCTTATCTTTATTTCTTTCTCTCTTCTAGCAAGCCTACCAATAATTAATTTTCATTGATTATATAATTTTCAGAAGTAAAAGATTAATGTAGGCCACTCCCACATTTGCTGCTGCCAAAACCTTTGATACAATGTTTTCCAAAAACTGTCAATACTAAATGACATGTAAAAAAAAAATAAAAAAAAAAAATACACAACCCACAAAACACATACAGCAGAATTGGCTAACAGTTGGACAGAAACGTAAATGAAATTACTCCATTTTTTAATCTCGCTTCCTTTTTTTTTGTCTAATAAATGAGTGAATTAGACAAGAGATCAGGTAATTAAGTTTGTGTTCATTAAAACAATCTAAATTTTGATTAATTTTTTCTAGTTCAGTAAATTTATTCAGAGCGTTTGTAAACTAATTGGAACATCCATAGGAAAAATTACTCGATATGTACCAGTAATGAATGTAATAACATAACAAATGTAAATGCTTCAATTGTGGATTATCAATTGCTGTCTGGAGGAGCATTTATCGGCCGGCTTCTCTGATCGGTAGTTTTCCTTGGTTTCTCTGATCAACACCAAACGAATACCGGAGCAGTACCCTAACAAACGGGCCACCGACCGCGCGCGGTCTTTCCTATATCTTCCTTGTAGCGTCTTCACCCCTTACATGTGCACTAACAGGCACTACTCTACCAAACATGTCGGGAGACCGATCGGGAGCTCAGAGGTTGTCCCGGTTAGGATGTTGCCCCACTGGTGGGCGATACCTGGTTAAGGGAAACCCCGCTAGCCGATAGTAAGTCAGCGCCGCTTCTCGCCATTAAGCTGGGGAAGACCGCCAACCCCGAGCAAACACTGGCACTACACTTACGGGACATGACAGTTTACTCGCCCGAAATCTCTAACAATCAATCTCAACGCAAGTTGATTAAGTAGGCTGTCTCAGCGCAAGTCGAAAGCAAATAGATCAAGTGTAGGATCTGCACATGTCAATGAGATGGATGGCGCAAGTTTATGCTTGAAATGTGTCTTTGAACTTCGCGCTGGTTTATTTCAGCGACGTGGTGGGGGAGCTGATGATTTATGGTAGGTCCGCCAGCCATTACTTCACCTCATTGTGAAAGCGCTCTATAGCGACTTTTGTAAACTAATAAAAAAAAATAGAAAGTGTGCCTTCCAAAAGTGCTGCCCTCTGACGATAGCTCTGAGCGAAAACTCGAAACTGACACCCAAACGGCTCCGAATTTTGAATTCGTTGTATGAATAACCGTGAATAACGTGCATAACCGTCTTTCAGCTGCACGTTCGGCAGTTTGAGGTTTCGAAGATTCCAGATTTTGAAGGAAAATGCCGCATTTTCGTCATTGTTCGCTTCACAATTGCCATATTAATGGAATGGTAGACACGAAAAATACAAGACTTGCAAAGTAAGTGATCTTAATATTTTGCACGTTCGTTAAGAATGGTTTCATATGATTACGATAATTATTTACAACATTGCATTAATTACTATAACATTGTTCCTCTCAGTTTTTGTATAGTCCTATAATTTTTGTTTGCAGTAACATTAAATTAGATATTTGCGAAACTTGGCAATTTATATATTACAAATTTTATTATAGGTTTATGAAATGGCTGATGGGAATTAGGACCTAATACTGGCGTCTTGTCCACGGAGGACATGAACAGGAGGAGGTACGTGTGCATAGAGCACATCTTGACAGAAATGTTGACTGCAAAAAACAGCTGTGTGGAATGCAGTACCCATAAAATTTCCTGACAATGCCCTGAGGTGCCTACTGGAGCACCCAGAACATTTAGAGAAAGCTTGCCAGCAAGTGTGACGTGCATTGAGCATTTATGATATGTACTAATAAGAAAGCTTTAAAACTTTTTCAGCTCAATCATTTGTTTCTTTGATTTGCAGGCCTGCCTTACATGTTGCTACTATTCATTCCGGCTTCCTTGCATGATCTGGTGAGTACAGGAACCTTGTTTTATGAAGGTGAGACACCACTACCATCTTGAATTTCAATAACGCCTCTTTTTGTATTACAGGCAGCTCCTTACCTGCTGGAAATGGATGCAGGACATCCTGGAGATGGCATTTATTTAAATATGTGATACAAAGTATAGTACAGTCAATTTTGGTTGTCTTTTAGTATTGCTGTGTGGTAATTTTGGATTTCAAGTGATGTGCTGTAGTATGTAGTGTTGCTCATCCATTCAGATCCAAATTTGTGTGTTCAAAAAGTAGATGATTTTTTGAGAGGTTTTTAAACTACTTAGTATTATTGTGAAATGTATTCTTTCACCAAACAAATAGGCTGGGATGTGAGCTATTGTGCGAATGTCAAATGTAAGTTCATTGCATGTAGATGGAGGTTAGGGATAGTTTTTACCAGAGTGATTTACATTGTTCCAAGTCTATTATTACAAAGAATGTTATAAGAATTGATACAAATCTTGTGTAAAAGATTGGAATACGTATGCATGTGAAATAACTCATGGATGTAAATTGACATGCCATACATTTTGAATTTCTGCATCTTGTGTTGTTTTATTTCAATGTGTTCTTAATTAAACGTGCAACAGACTAAATTGTCACAAAATTATGCATATAAATATGTTATAAAGTGCACTTTTCTTGCATTTTATCTATATAAATACATTCATATGTGTACATTCTCCATTTGGTGGAATGACAAGAATAATAGCGAGTATCGTGGCACAAACATTAGTTATAGCCAGTGTTTGAGAAGTGATAATTATTTGTATGTGTTAATCGCCATTAATGTCCCTCAATTTAGTTTGGCTTCAGTGTTTAAAAAAATGTTGTCATGACTGAACGGACAACAATTAAAAACAATTCAATATCTAATAGGAAGTATTATGTAATTCTGAGTGTATGATGTGATATTGTGTGTTATTGAGCAACTTGCTGTACTTTTGGACAATTGTCAGAATGCGAATTTACAAGTCTAAAAAGTATTTTGAGATAAATCAATTTGAAGTAGATTCTGTTAAATCTACTCCATATCTTTTCCTACACAGGGCATAACATCTCTTCTTCTAACACAAGATAAATTATTTCCTGAACATCGAAGCCACAGGACTCCAATATTTCACTGATTAAAAGAATAGAAATCTGCTTTGGCAATGTAAATAGTTATATTTTCACTTGTATGCACATAATATGTACCAAATTGAAGGCATTTGTTTCTCATAAAAAGTCTTCCTAACTGTTGTCTTGTCAACTTTATACATAGCTCGTGTATAATAGTTTGGGATTGTTACCAGAAAATGTACACTATTTGTTAAACATATTTCTTCACTGTTAAATTACTATTTTAATAATTCTTTTATGAATGACATAATTTTAATAGTTATATTTTTTCAAAGAATTGGTTGCCCTGGCCAGGATTTGAACCTGGGCCTTCTGGTTTACGCCCAGATTCTATGACTATTAAGGTACGGAGACAACCAATCCTTTGAACAGTATTCATGTGTGTGATAATCGCTCCTTATATGTATATATAATTGTCACCCTTCTGTTTCAATCCAGCAAGGTGACTGGAAGGGTGAAAATTATATATAGATATAATTTTAAGTAGGTATTTGTATGTTTCATTTGGTTATATTTTGTATTGTTTAGGTGATGTGAAATTGTGTAATATTAGTGTGGCACATGATGATTGGCCAGAATTTCTTTCTTTCGCGTAACAGGATATTTTCACTTGCACCATTACAATTTATTTAACTACCCCACAATTATAAATCCTTCCAGAATTACTGACTTCTACATTACCTTACGCATTAATTTCAGATAAAATAAATTATTCTTTAACTGCCTATCGTATTGAAAAATTGCCAGATAAAGTAATTTCAAATGTTCCGGGTTATGTCTGCCCTCCATTTCAATAGGTAGATCGCCTTCCTACGCTTATTGGCTGGCGAGGGGCAGAAATGGATGCTTCTTTCTGATTCGGTGCTTCTGTCGGAGTGGGAGGTCAACCTCCCATCCATGAAATAAGGAGCTCCAGAATAACATTGAATACCGACTCTGTAAAATACTCTCTAGTTAGCAATATACGTTCAAAACATTGCATGTACCATGCCGGGGATTCGTAAGTAACGTAAATATTAATGTTTAAAGACTGTAATCGTTGAAAATATTTAGTAGAAGCATCAAATAATTAAGTAATTTCAAGTATTACTGGTTAATATTAAAGTATTTTATAGTGGCAGTATTGTTTTGAAAGAGATGTATCAATAATGACTTACCAGTCATTTGTGCTATTTGACCAAAAATTCTCCTGTTTGAAAAATGCAAATAAATGCTTTTTTTAACTAAATTAAAATACAAATAAGGTTCTTGTCTAATAATATTATTATCACCATAATCTTCTTTATGTAAATTAATTGCATTTTAAGCTGTAAAGCCTAATCATATTATTTAATTTTTAGCTCTTACTGAATCGGAAATTATAAGAGTAGATCTCGTTGAGCTACCATTTGATCTAAACACTTCGGATACAGAATTTGATGATGATGATCCAGAAGCTGATATCCAAGCCACAACCGAACAAAATTCAGGAGAAGAAAAAAACGACACATCTGATGAAGATAGCCAAGCTACCCTGCAACAACCTGCAAAGTCGCAGACACCAAGGGATCCTACACAACACTGGCATCACAGAGTAGACTTTTTACCACAGTTTACTGCTATGAGTTCATCTTTACCTGAAGAGGAAGATGTGAAGAAACCAATGAACTACTTTACTACATATTTTAGTGAAACATTTTTTAATGATACGGCTGAGAATAATAACAAACGGTATGTTTTAACAGGCGCATCACTAAATACAAATGCTGATGAGATTAGAAAGTATTGGGCAGCTAGCATTGCAGTGTCTCTGCTTTGTTATCCAAAAATTAGAATGTGTTGAGAATGGCAAACACAATATCCTTTGGTGGCCGATAACATTAGTAGAGATCTAGATCTAACATTAGAGAGGTTCTACACCCTTCGCTCTAACTTGTTGATGACAATTTAGAAACTGAAACAGAAAGGAATGCTGATAGATTCTGGAAACTGAGGCCGATGCTAAACATGGTTAGGAATGCATGCATTCAACATACTCAGCCTGATTTAGTATCAATTGATGAACAAACGATCCCATTTCATTGACAGGCTCATATGAAGCAGTATGTGAGGGGGAAACAACCTGTAGGGATAAAAAATTTTGTGATAGCATCTACTTGTGGATTACCTTTAAACTTTATATTGTATGAGGGTGGTGGAAAAGAAATTGTTTCTGAAAAAACTCCACTCCCGCATATACCAGAAAGATAGATTTAGGTGGAAAGTGGTGTTGAAGCTATCCGATACCTTACATGCTGGTTCAACCATTTTTATGGACCGTTATTTCACGTCGGTGCCACTTCTTGATACATGGTCACATTCACAGGTCAATTTTGGCATGTGACACAATAATGGTATCAAGAATTCCTAAAATTGTGCAATTTAAAAAGGATAGTGAGCTAAAACATGAAGGTAGAGGGAGTTATGATCAAGTTGTGAAAATGGATGAAACAAATGCAATTGTTAAATGGTACAATAATCGTCCAATTCATTTGGCATCTACACACTAGTAAGCAAAACCAGTTGAGAATGTTAGGAGGTGGTCCAAGAAAGACGGTAAATGTATTCAAGTCCTTCCACCAATTACTGTTAAAATGTTCAACAGTCACATGGGCGGTGTAGACCTTCTTGACAGGATTATTAGTAAGTATGCTATGAGAACGATGGTCCGTGAGAACTCTTCACCATTTTTTTGATTTTGTAATAGCAGCATCCTACATAAAATACAGACAAGCTACAATTGCGAAAAGGTGGAAGAAAAGAAATGTTGACATATTTTCAGTTTAAGTTGGATATTTCTGAAAATTCTTGTGTTTTTCAAATCTGGGAAAGATCTATTAGATCAGAATTTGGATCTTGAAGAATCAGAGGCAGAAGCTGAGATGCAGCAATCACACAAAAAGAAGCATGAACCTACACAGGCATCACCAATATCAAACAGAACTAAGAATGTCATGCATTTACCAGAAATGAGTATCAGCATCAAAAATTTAGGTCCAGATCTAGGAAAGAGGGGTGCTCACGCCTGACTGCAACGTTTTTCATTGTTTTACCTCAGAAAGAAATTGTTTTAAAGATTTTTACAATGCATGATCCATGTTTATGTGTAAATATTATTTAATAAAGAAAATTATAAAAAGACTAAATAATTTTCTCCCATTTTCATTTAACCATAATATACCTTAGGATGTTAATAATATTCTAGTTTTTTAAATGACGTGTTCAACTTGTCTTAATAGCGACCTGATGTATCAACACTGATACGTGGCTTCTGATCCATTGTTAAGGTTGTTTTGTTTTGTTTTGTTTTTTTCAGAAAAACTAATATTGGGGTGCCGAGAGGTCTGTTAATCAAAGGTAAAACAAATTATATCTAAAATGTGGTCTCAGGTCTCTTAGAGACCGCAATTGCCCAGCCAGTCTCCTTTACATAGCAAAGCTCCCTGCAATTCCCACGGTAGAGTGGGTAATGTAATTCGATCTATCGACGATCGGCCCTCTTACACAGTTCGTTCAGCTGAGAAGAGAGAGCGCTGACGTTGGCGGGTACTGCGATACCTCCTTACGTCGCATGAAGATCGAATAACAAAAAATATTTTCAAGCTTCAGAATTTTTGTTGGGGAATCCGATCTTCATGCGATGCAAAGAGGTATCGACATGCACCCTGCGATTCCCGCCCTAGAGTGACTGACATGTGGTTCACTCTATCGGCATTCGGCTCACTTACACAGTTCGCTCAGCTGGCAAGAGAGAGCGCTAATGTTGGCGGGTACTGCGATACCTCCTTACGTCGCATGAAGATCGGATAACAAAGCTTCAGAATTTTTGCTGGGGTATCCGATCTTCATGCGATGCGAAGAGGTATCGACAAGCACCCTGCGATTCCCGCTCTAGAGTGACTTGACATGTGCTTCACTCTATCGGCGTTCGGCTCACATACACAGTTCGCTCAGCTGGCAAGAGAGAGCGCTAATGTTGGCGGGTACTGCGATACCTCCTTACGTCGCATGAAGATCGGATAACAAAGCTTCAGAATTTTTGCTGGGGTATCCGATCTTCATGCGATGCAAAGAGGTATCGACAAGCACCCTGCGATTCCCGCCCTAGAATGACTGACATGTGCTTCACTCTATCGGCGTTCGGCTCACTTACACAGTTCGCTCAGCTGGCAAGAGAGAGCGCTAATGTTGGCGGGTACTGCGATACCTCCTTACGTCGCATGAAGATCGGATAACAAAAAATATTTTCAAGCTTCAGAATTTTTGCTGGGGTCTCCGATCTTCATGCGATGCAAAGAGGTATCGACAAGCACCTTGCGATTCCCGCCATAGAGTGCGTGACATGTAGTTCACTCTTTCGGTGAGAGAGAGCGCTTAACTTGATCTCGCATTCAGTAAAAGAAAACTGCCAGGAATATAAGTAGAAAGAAAAATGATTTTTCGGAGTATTTTTCAAATACTTTCTGAACGTTTCACCGCGAATGGCTCGTGCAGTCTTGTAGTGAAGAGGGTAGTTTATTTATAATTACAACACCCCGACTATCAAGACTTGGTACTAGGCTCTAATAACTCAAATGTGTTGTAATGTTTTATATTTCACTAATGTTATGCAGTTCAATGCATGCCTTGATAAAGTACGTCTATTTTCACCTATTTCGTAGATGAATAATAGGCACATTCTTTATATTCACTCTCAGCAATTAAAACATCTAAAGTGAATGCTCTCTTTTATTTCTATTCTTGCATCCATAACTAAAGGCTTTACAAAATTTTCTGGAGAGTTGTTTCCTTTGCAAGCATTCACATTTCAAATATTTTAAATACTAAATCTTGATAGAACGTATCTCTATATGATAAAGGAATAAATGGGATGGGTATTAAAAATTTTCTGTAAAAGTACATAAATATTAGTAACTTCTCAAGATCATTTATATTTATTTATTTATTGACCAGTGGGATGAATCGTTAATTCCATTACACTCTGGCAGCAAATTGGGATCCATCATAGTATTTATCAATAATAATATAATAAATAATAATAATAATAATTATTATTATTACATAATAATTATTATTAAATAATAATAATAATTATTATTATTATTATTATTATTATTATTATTATTATTATTATTATTATTATTATTACATTTTATTGTTTTTCACATAGGTTAACAAATTCTGCAAATGCACTTGAATGTGAAATTGCTTTCAATTGAGTGCAGTTCAAGCTTACGACGAAAACAAAATCTGAGATATGGTACAAAGACAATACAATTTATAAACAGTAACAAAGACAACAAATGAGTCCTATCATGCTTAAAAAAATTATTCAAAACATATGTTAATACTAAGAAAAGAAAACAATCAAATATAATACACAAAATTACAATACCATTTAAACAATAAAAATTTAAAGAAAGAAATTAACAAGGGTAAGAAATATTTATTTTAATTAATTGTGGTAAATATATAAAATTTAGTTGTTTCCTTGTGTCAGCGGAAGTTTCCTGGAACAAAAAACAAAGTTTCATTAGTGTTCTGTTTAACTAACTGTTAAATAATATTCTATTTTTGAATTGAATATTTTTCTCTTAAAGCATCATGGCTTGTCATTGTTGGGGTTCAAGAATATACTTCTCTAGAAAATCAGCAATATTTTATCCAGCCTTGAAGGTACAGTCTGAAAGATGGTCCGAGAAAACTGCTTCATCCTCAGTCAAGCAAATGTGAATAAGTGAAGATAAAGTGAAAAGTAATAGGAGACAAAATTTACAATTTCATTGATTAAAATATAATTAAACTATTCAACAATAGGATGTTCTTCGGTAATTTTCCCATAAATACAGAGCACTTCTTGTTTTTCTGTAAACGTACAAAGGAAAAATGCATATGAATAGGAAAGACGGAATGTTAATTATTATACAAATCCTTAAGATAAATTTCAAGTATACTTACAGTTTTCCATATACAATACCCCTCTCCTGATGGTCCTGGTAATGGGGTAGCAAGAGGTTCACTGTCATCTATATTCTCTTCATCACTTCTCGTCTTCTCCTCTCGAAGTGTCTTCTCCTAAATTGATGATAATGGGTTCTACATTCATGCTGTCCCATTTCACTTCTTGATTCCAGTCTTCTGCAACAATTGTTTCCATATGTTTTACATAGTTTTCCCATGTGAGTAAGGTAATATTGATCTCATTTAACACAATATACAGTTCAATGATTTTTTTAGAAATAGTGACAAACTTTAAAATATAATATGATTATTATTCACTTACTTCTCAGCTGTAACTTGCTGAAGGGCATCGTGCCAAACTTGTTTTACATGAGCACGATCAAATTGATTTCCGTCAAGAGTTTTGTAATATCTTTTGCAATTATTCCTCGCCATTTCTATAGGATTGTAGTGGCAGTGATAAGGTGGTAGTCGCAACACCTTATGTCCAGCAGCATTAATAATATTGGCCACACGGTACCTATAAATATTTTATTGACATGAAAATATACTATTTCACAATAACTGTTCTGCGCATTCTCAATAATGTCATGCTTCTTTTTATTAGTAGGCTTTTAACCCGATATGAAAGGTTAGAAAATCAGTAATAATGTTTTACTTAAATTTGCTGACCACTATCTGTGGTTGTAGATTATTTATAAGTAGGTAAATCATTGACAGAAAATACATACTGTTTCTCAGGCATGTTTGATGAAGCTACAGCAAGCAGTTCCTGGTGAAATGCATCAGCCCTAAATGGAACATTGTTGTTTTCCAGGAAGTGTTTCAGTTGATGTTTGGTCCACATTCTTGTAAGCAATCTCTTCAACTGTAAGCATAGAAAATACAAAATTATTTCCCTTTTGGAAAATCACACCATCTCTGTTGTTTTGCATTTTGTATTTACAAAAATGAGAATATTGCTATTATATTGTTTCTTCGGGAGTACAATGCAATTGACATTCAACCGTTACTTACATGAGCACTGTGATAAGAAGCGTTATCTAAGCACAATAACAGACGGTTCTTGAAGTTTTGAAAATTCCTCAAACATCTCCTCACTCATCGTTCCATTTCCTTGCGAAGAATATAGTGTCTTCTTGTCGCTGGCGAGAACAAGTCGATGCACTTTGCGCCCGCTCTGTCTTCTCATGGTTCACAATCGTGTCACAATTATGTAAAAAATAAATATAAGAAGCAAAGCACGATATCACAAAACAGCTTTCCACCTTTAAACACAACCGGAAACATGTGCTTCGGCACCAGTACGCATCTCACATCGAAGAATCGATTTTAAAACAAACATTATACTTATCACATAAAAATCAAATTCAATGTAATGTTTAAATTAAAAAAAATTTTACTGAAGATCACACAGCTCTGTACTTCCTAATTTCAATTATTTCTCGTAGCGCACTGAATTTTTTGACGAGGGCATCACAAAAAGATGAGTCGAAGCCATTTACAAGTTAGCCAAATGCAAACGAACGAATGGAGAGTCTTACAGGTTCAAGGACACAACGACCACAGAATCGTCAGTTGTGTTGCCAGCATAAGCTGTGAAATCATCCCATTCTAAAGAAACTCGCACTATATCAAGTAGAGGATCTCAGAGGAAATCGATCATGCGAGGGACCCGAATGGAATTCGTCCAAGTAGGGGATTTTTGGTATCAGGGGACCGCAAAAGGTGTATTTTCTTTGAAATCTCGAAAGTGATTTTTCGCAACATTACATAACTTTCTCTAAAGTATTAAGTATATTACTCCTTATATTCGTACGTATACGAGAAAGTACTATAGCTGTCTCACAGTTTCGAAGAGACGGTCTTGGAACCTATTAGGTACTGCTTTGGGTTTGAAGTTCAGTGGAACCACAGAGGAATCACCTTGAGCTTCAGTAGATTTGCATACACAACATATGTGGGATATCCTAGCAGATTTTGGATGAATGAAGACCTACACGACCGTGATCCCTGATTAAAAAAAGTGAACCAGCATCAGTGGCAAGGATAGAAATATTATGTTCAGACTGCTGCTTTGTGCCCTCTTGTACGAGGTTCATGTAGAAAGTAAGTTTCCCTACATCGTCAACAAAAGGAACCACAATTCCATGAGAAAACTTCATTGTAAAAGATACAGCACATGTTTCATTATTTTTCCACCTCGTCCCCACCAGAATTAAGACATTTGTCATACCGGGAGATCAATATTTGTATTCATGTGACGTGAGTGTGCCGCCTAGAATAGATTCTGTTTGTCAGCCCCTGAAACTTTAAACCTCCCTGATACGAGTCCTAACAGGAATTTCTTGAGGTGTAAGAAAGTGGGGGGGGGGGTATAAGCGAGGGGGGGGGGGGGCGAGATACGAACTATAGGTGGATGGACAAACACGTCCCGCTACACACGAGTTGGCTCACAACAGATCTTCCCCAGTTGTTGCTAGGTAACTGAATTTGAACAAATTGTTAAATTGAACAATTTGAACAAATTGTTAACCACGTTCGAGGGTTCAATCCCGATCAAAGCCGTGGATTTTTAAGGGCGAAAAAATCCTTCATATAGGAAGTAAAGCCGACCGCCCTATGGCATTAGATTTCCTGCATTTCAAATATTCTCTGCATGTAAAAGCCTAAATGAAGCATCTCAGATAAATTCAAATCACCTGTTTCGTCGCCCGAGTGTGTGAAAGGAGCATATTGAAATTTACGTGGTCAGACAGAAGAGCGGGCCTGTTGACCCGAGTCTTACCACGTAAAATAAGGCATCAATTCAAAAAAATAGCAGTTACAATTCAAAACTGTTATCCCAATTTTTAAAAAGAATATTTTTGTTAAAAGTTATTCCTAAGCCATCTGGACGTCGTTGTTGCTGGGCGCTGCGTGACGCGGGGCGGGGGGGAGGCGGAGCGGGGCGGGGGGGGGGGGGGCGAACACGACCGGATGGAGCAGGCAGATGTGGCGGAGTGTGAAAGATGAAAGGAGCAGACGGAGCGGAAGGGCAGCCAGGCACCAGGGAAACAGCGATTGAGCGAAAAGTTCGAGAGGAGTGGAAGAATCGAAAGGAGCGCAGCGGACGGGGGTGGAGCGAAAGAGGAGGGGCGTGACGGAAGAGGCGGGAGGTCTTTGCAGTATGGCCACGGCCTGCCACATAGGACGTGCGGGAGAGATGAATGTAGCGAGTTGACAGGGAAGAAGTGATTAAACAGAATAGGCTGGATGGTCAAGGCAAGAGATGTGGTCAGGACAACCATTGTAGTGCTATGGGGCGTGCGGGGAACAGTCATAGCGTGTAACGGGGAGGAAAATAAGTCATTTGTAAATAACAATATTTAACGATAAGCGGGGAACCAGATGGCGACAGACGACCCTGAAATGTAGTTCCGCCTCGTGGTTAATCCCTAACGAAGTAACATTATTGAAACAAATTGAATTGAATTGAAGCCTTATTGTTGACGCCTCCTGTTGCAGGCTCCGCGGTCGGTTGGGTGGGTGAAGAGAAAGTTTAATCTCTTGGTCTGGATTGTCCGGGTAACGCCGCGTCGAAGGCAGAGGTGCCTCGTTTTGACCAACATATCGCGGTCTTCGGCACTACAGCCCTAAAGAAGGTCGCGATATGTTGGTCGAAACGTCTGCATCTAGGCCTTACCCGGACAATCCAGATCAAGAGATTAAACTTTCTCTTTACCCACCCAACCGACCGCGGAGCCTGCAACAGGAGGCGGAACTACATTTCAGGGTCGTCCGTCGCCCTCTGGTTCCCCGTTTATCGTTAAATATTGTTATTTACTAATGACATATTTTACAAGTAAAATATAACATCATACATGAATAATAAAATAATTAAAGTCGCAATTAATAAATACAAATTTCGAGTATCAATTCTCCAAATTGTCAGCTTTAAAAGGGTAACAATCAGGAATTTATGTTTACGGAAATATTTACGCGCACGCATATGTAAACGACCCACGCCCACCCAACGATCTACTCAATTCAATCGCATCTATTCACCCGTTTTTACGCAAACAAAACCCTTCATTCAGCCAACCGTCGTCACAACAAAAATTACCATTCACCAAACAACTTACCCCTCACCCGCCCCACCAATTCCAGAAATCAATCTGCATTCGGGCGCGATCCTCCCGCCTCCTCTGACAAACTGCCAGTTTCTTTCTCTCGTTCTGACTGCATAGTCGCTCACTGGTGGGCCACACGGCATATCCGCTTGGTATCTGCTCATTGCGATAGGAGGCAAGTAACTGGTCCAATGCGTTTTAAAAGGACGTGCTCTTTGAAGAATTCGCCTGGAACTAATATCATCACACAAACAATAATCAATGCATTTCAAATTATAATATATACTCGTTTCATGTGTTTCTGTAAATATAAAAATATTGTTTCTCCTGTAGTCCATACAATTTTTGTGTTATTTAGCCATTCCTACTGCATTTCTAAAATGAAAACAAGAACAAGAACTAAGGTTTTTATATTCTTATTTGAAAATTCAAAATTGTTTCTTCAATAGCTGTGAATAGTGATTTCTTTTGTTATTTTTTCTTATGTCGCTACTAAATTATGAAAATCACTTATTCAAAATGCCCGTCAACGAATAATTATGAATTATTATACACTTATGTGATCAAAAGTATCCGGACACGTCCAAATTGGTGTCATGGTGTGGTCGTGTTTTCACGGAAGGGGCTTGCACCCCTTGTTATTTTGTGTGGCACTATCACGGCACAGGCCTATGTTGATGTTTCAAACACCTTCTTGTTCCCACTGTTGAAGAGCAATTCGGGGATGGCGATTGCATCTTTCAACACGATCGTTCATAATGCACGGCCTGTGGCGGAGTGGTTACACAATAACATCCCTGGAATGGACTGGCCTGCACAGAGCCCTGACACGAATCCTATCGAAGATCTTTGGGATGTTTTGGAACGCCGATTTCATGCCTCGCCGACCTACATCGATACCTCTCCTCAATGTAGCACTCCGTGAAGAATGGACTGCCATTTCCCAAGAAACTTTCCAGCACCTGATTGAAAGTATGCCTGCGAGAGTGGAAGCTATCATCAAGACTAAGGGTGGGCTAACACCCTATTGAATTCCAGTATTACCGATGCAGGGCGAACTGGTAAGTCATTTTCAGCCGTGTCCGGATACTTTTTGATCACATAGTGTAAGTATTAAAATCAATACAAAATTTTAATTGAAAGCACATTAGAATGTCATTGCTGTTTGATTGTACGTGCAATTCATATCCTCATTGCTTACTAGTTGGAAATACCATAAATATAGTCTTCATTTTGTATGTGTTTTTTTACCTAAAAAAATGTCACTCGTCTAAGTTTTAGAATTCACCTGTCGCAAGAGCGTGAAGCGTAATATAATAGAGTACCGAAAGTGTTGTATTGCTTCGTAATGTTCCTTTTCTTCAAGGGCATTCTTATTAACAGCAAACAACTATTCTTGCATTTATGAAAAATGACAGCACGTTTTCGTATAAAAAGACCCAATATTTAACTTATTAATTGGAACGGGATATGAAATATTAACAATGTTTACTTGTGCACAGAGCAATACAAACATTTCTATTGTTGTGTGTTGTTCCGCGTTGTTGAAAGAAGATACGCAAATCAACGCAAAGCAATGCTCAAAAACTGATTTTGAATCTATACACATATAAGAAAGCAATTGTTACAAGTAAAATAAGTAAAATAATACAAGTAAAATTACAAGTATAATTACAAGTAAAATAATGAGGTTAACTTTTTATTTCTTAAGTTCTTGCATAGTAACCGAAGTTGTCGTCTGTTGTTTTAATTTTGTGTTTTCCGCGAATCGGTCATCAAGGGGCTACGCGATACGTGCATCCCACCGGAGCTCAGACTGGATTATTGGGTAGGTGCGCGTTATTTTTTTCTGTAGGAGGAATCAGCATTTTAAGACTGATTGCATTTTTATATCCCAAGGTTGTTAGCCCTGGGGATGGGATGAAATGATGATATAGATGATGAATGAGGAAATACACAACATAACCATGCCCGAGGCGGGACTCAAACCCGTCATCTTCTTGTCCGAGACGGCTACGGCACTACTGCCTTAGCGATCTCGGCCATCGGATCGACATTTTTATTATTATTAATTATTATTCTTTATTATTATTATTATTATTATTATTATTATTATTATTATTATTATTATTATTCATTATTATTATTGTTGCAAATAAGCTCAATTGGGACTACACAAGTACTCAGATGTGTTTCTTAGCCTTTCTTTGAGCCCATATTTCTTTTATCTTTTGGCTGTGCGCCATTTTTCTTTCTTCGGTCCAAGCTTTTCCTGTTCTACTCTTTGATACTTCTTCCAAATTAATCCGCCAAGACTGCACTTTATATATAAATGTGTTCATATTTTGAATGTTTTCTTCTGTGATCCCTGATAATTTAAGGTCCTCTTAAATTTCTTTCATCCATTTTTTTAGTGTCAGTTGTTAGTTTACTTCTATTCTCATAAAATTCAACTATTTTTTTGTAAGACGATTAAGATTCATTCTTTTGATGTGTCCATAAAAATTTAGTCTACGTTTTCTGATATCACTCTGAATATCCGTATATTGTCTGATTTATTTTTTGCTTCTGAGTCTGCACTCCTTGTCTGTGAATTCTGAACCAAGAATTTTCCTAACCATTTTGCATTCCTTTTTTTTTATTTTGCATTTCTTTTTTCCTGTTCAAAATTAGTGTTTATGAGCCGTAAAGACATTCTGGTTTTATCATTATATCTCAATTGCGTGTCCTTTGATATACATTGTTTGTTATAGATATTTTGGGAGAGGCGAGATGCTGTTTCCATTTTTACATCTAGATTCATTAACTTTAGTTCGAATTTTATTTTCCATTTCCCCCAGAAATTTAAACTGTATGACACTCTTAATTTTGCAATATTTTATTTCCATGAACTTATGTGTGTCATTGTTACAAGTAATAAATTCAGAGTTTCTTTTTCCAAAAGATATCTGAAGGCCAACTCTCTCTGCCAGTTCTTTAAAGAGTTCAATCTGTTTTTGTGCTATTTCAATACGTGTCAGGATTGCCAAATAGTCTAAAATGCTAAAACGTCTATCGCTAATATTCCTCTCCCTATTGTGACTGGATGTGCAATTTTGAGGATTTCTTACGCAATTCTGTTATTACTTTTTCCGCCCGTAGCCTTGCCTTACCCCTGTTTTGATTTTAAAGGGATTAGAAATACATCCCATTAATTAATTTGGCCTGTGTTTGTCAGGGTTTCTTTTATCAATGCAAGACTTTTCAAATCTAACCCTTGTTCCCTTAATATTTGATTCCAAATCAACTGAATCATATGCTTTTTTTAAATCAATGAATGTGCATACTAGATTTCTGTTACCTATACGCTGATGCCTTAGGATAAGTTTCTGATTTAAGATTTGTTCTGGACACGATCGAACTGGTCTGAAGCCTGCCCGATATTCTCCAATTTTTTATTCTAATTGTTGTCTGTACGTACCTGAAAGGTAAAGTTATTAAAGGTAGTTATCCTCGACGTTGTTTCGTATCTACGTATCAGTCTACGTATTTCAGTCTACGTATCTGAAAGGCATTCTAGAGTGAGAAACGATTCATGATTTGGGCGGCATTCATTCAATGGCAATACTTTTTGCAGCAAGCGATTAGTTTCAATGACCTTTTTTACATTTATCAGTACATGAACTTTCGTTTAATTTCCCTGTCGACGTCACGCGAACCTGGGTCATCGAAAAGTTCTAGAATACTGAACCCTTCCATAGCTCAACTTGCCCTTGAGAGGAAATATCATTGGCACTATTGCTTCTTGAGCCAGCCTTTCGACATAATGAACTTTACAATATATATTTTTAAACAGATTCCTTGCTAGCCGATAAATATTTAGCAATTTAAGTCGTACTATCGAATAGAGAAGCTAAAAATAAATAATATAACTTCTGTTCATATTTGCCATAAAACTGCTTTTCTCGGCGTTATTAAATTTACCAGATAAATTGTTTATATACTAATAACACTTAATATATACATAATAACATTACATAATAAAATATTGAAACGGGAGTCTTAATGGCTGTTTAGAATACAAAGAAAAGGTTCAATCTTTAAAGAACAGTCATAGTTGCCACAGACATAAATTGCTACTGCGTTGATCCCAGCAAAACTACCAATAAACGTAACAGCTTGTATTTTTTTAAAGAAATTGTAAAGACAATCATTTTGCTCCGTCGCACCGTTTATCGCTTCGAGACGCTACCGAGGCCGCGATATCTCCTCTGCCCTCGGCGTTGAGCGTATGAAGCGAACAATCGAAGCGAGACATTGCAAACCTCTCTTTTCAATATACTTGTGTGTGAAGAGCGAATGTAATGAGTGCAAAAAATGATGGTGGTTATGAGATGCTAAGTTCTAATAAACAATTAAATATCTCGAGAACGGAAGTTAATAGTACCGATCGGATTGCGAAATTTTGTATTGCGTTTATAGAGGATTTAGAGAAGACAATACAAAATTACATTTGCAAATTTATAAACAATTTCCAACTTTGCCAGATCCAAAGAGAGGAGGGTCTCCCGATATCCGCGAATTAACAATTTTGCAACAATTTACAATTTTATAAACAAGTTCGAAATATGCGCTAGAACGGCCAGAAAGGATCTGCAAATTGTGCCCGAGATAAACATTTTAATATAACAGTTTAATAGAGTTACAAATTGATTTTAAAAGGTAAAATAATTGTTGCTAAACTGCTAAATATTTACTGGTCTTTTGATAGTAATTCTGGACGGAAAACCTTCGCTCATAATTTCTTTTTTCTTATGGCGTACGCGCAGGCACAATCTCTCCTTCAGCAGGGAAAGATGACGATATTTCCGCCTTATACGTGAACAATCGAGGCCCCCGCCCCCGGGAACACCGTCTTTCCCGCCCGAAGCGCGAATGACATAGGCACTAATGTTCTGACTGCGGTGATTGGTCAACGCGACCCCAGATCGAAGGGTGTTCAATTTGTTTGGACGGTTGGGAAGATCACCCGCCAGTTGTTGTGGGGGGAACTTTACGTATATACGGAGTAATATAGGGAAAGTTCTGTTATGCTGCAGAAATTTCGAGATTTCATTGGAAATACACGTTTGGGAACCCCCTGACACTGAAAAAGTGTTGTTTTTCCAAAACGTTCATCTGTCTGTCAACACTACTAGCGCCTAAACCATATTTAGAATTTTTTTCCAAATTGAAGAAACCCCATCCGAGCTGGCTCGAGTTGATGCTTTGAGATTTTGAAAAACATTCTTTAAAATTTGGAGTACTTTACCCCTAGAGCATTTTGAAACTTTTCTCAAAAATGGCTCCAAGTTTTTTCCCTAAATTTCTTGTAATAGCGTAAACTACGTTTATCAAGCTGACAAGTGTCCTATTTTCACGGTTAACTCTCAATTTTTCAAAATTGCAAAAGTTTGAATACTTTTCGGCCTCTTCCTACAACTACAAAATTAAGATAGAGATTTTTCCTTCAAATAAAATTTCTTATCCATAGTGAGCTCTTTCATTAAGTTATGTAACCTTTTTTTTCAAAATTTCAGTTGTTTTTCCGCAATGTTGGGAACAATCTGTGCAATTTTAAAAGATTACAAAAGCAAGATTTTCTCAAAAACGGCTCCGTTTTATTTTCTTTAAACTTTTGGTTCGGATAGTGCTGAATGCACTCTATAAGATGACATACACGTCATAATGCTCTATTCTTTTGTTTTTTTTAATTACGAAAATGTAAATTATTGACTTGTCTCTCACGTCGTTATATTTATGCCAGCGGCAATTATATTTATGAGTACATTTGTTTTAAATAACGTCACAAAGATTCTCAAAAACTCAACAGTTTTCAGTGAAAACTAGTTCAAAATTCTGCATTTTCAGAAACGCACTAACGCCGTTTCATTGTCAAACTGTAAAATTACTGAAAACGACAATTCCTTTAGTGCAATAGTATACGTACGTTACCTACTCACGGGTTAAGTTACCCACTTTAATAACGCCTTTACACAGAATCTACAATTATTAATTTGTTCTTTCACAATATTTAGAAAATAATTATTAGTAATTCACATCGCTATACTTACCAACACAACTTCCACTTCGTGATCACAATTCAATGACGTCCACGTGGGCCTCTCAGCTGTTTTCGGGAGACTGGAACCGAGAAATCCAGACGGAACAGATATTCGTCCAACAGCCGTTGTTTTCGGACGCCATCGGATAAGGTCGTTTGGATGCACTATGACATTTTCCGTTTACTCTAGTACGATTTATTTAGTCGTGCACTTGATTTATACGTTGCTAACTATGGGAACGTTCAAGCTCCCGATTGAATGAAACCGAGAACAGCTGATTTACGGCAAGTGCACGATTAAATAAATCCTAGTGTAGCACGTGTTTGAACGAATCTGACATATCGAACGATAACGCCCGACGTCGGACGACCGAAATTTCGGCCAAAATCAGTTGCACTGTGACCGCCGCCTAACGCCTAAACCATTCAAACGATTTTCACAAAAATGATTTTTCCAGATCGCTTTGAAGGAACTCAAGGCTCTGCGAGTTTGAAACGGATATTTTGATTTGGTACTTTACATGGAGCGTCAAAAACATTTTCAAAATTTTCTCAAGGGCTTCAAATATTTGGATCAAACTTTGTCCTGGAATAGCGTAAAAGACACTTAAAAGTACAGTACAGGGCTCGTTTTTCTTGATTTGTTTTAATTCTCGAAAATTGCAAAATTTCATATTGTTTTCGGCGTCTTCCTACAACAACAATATTGAAGATGGAAATGAAACATGTTTTTCAAAGACAGTTCTTGAAATAAGTTTAAGTACAATTTTTCGAGTAGTTTTCGCATAATTCGTTGAAAGAAGGAAATTTTAAAACAATTATTTTCTTAAAAACGGCAACTTCAAATTTTCTTCTCATATGTATCAAACAACGACAAACATTTGTGCTAATGCCATTTCCGGCGAACTCTATATTTTCAAAAATTGCAAAAAAAGTTGACATTGCAAAACTACAATATTGATGCCAGATTTTTGATAAGATGAAAGATGAGATATGGCAATCGTCTGACATGTTACTGAGAAAAATAAACACGCCGAAAATGGTATCTTAAACTTGATAGATTTATATTTAAAGCCCGTCATTCGTTAACCCCCAGCTCCAAAAGCGTTGGAAGTACCTGAGTTATAAAATTCAGATACTGAACGCCGGCTAAACGCTCGGGTAAGAAGTGAGTACCGAGGATAAAATCATCGATAATGCAAACCGACGCATTTACAGGGAGTCGCTTTGGGTGGACTATACTACGTGCAACATGCGGATTTCCTCTGCCCTCGCATGCATATTGTGCACATTAATTGTACCAGTTCTTGTAAAACACGCTTCATCTGACGAACTAACGAAATTGATTGTTTTCTTTGCATTTGCGCAGGAAATGCCTAGAAAATGGAAAACGACCTCTTAAGTTTCTACTGATCAAATTATGTACCCGCTGGAAATGGAAAAGTCACAATCTCTCTGCATGAATTGTTTGATCTCGCGCGAACAGTTTCAGAACTGCTTGGTTTTCTTTGCATTTGCACAGGAAATGCCTCGAGAATTCAGGACGACGTAAGAGTGTCATAAAAAATAGCATGTCTGAAAGTTCAAAAAGTGCGTTCATTTATTTAGTACATAGATATTATTTATAATTTAATAAGTCTATAATAACTCTTCAGTAAATAATATTTTAAACAACTAAACTTTTCTACTATTAAAAGTATGTAATTAAAGTATTCCTTTTGAAAGCGGCAAAATGTACTTTCACCAGGGCGGCAAACGAGTGCGCGAAGGCTCTACTCAATGGGCACTGGACGATTGCAAATAAGATCCGCCCCCCTGTCCCACTTTTATTGTCCATTATGATATGTGCAATTAGGGTATCGCATTATGAATTTATACATTAATATATCTTTAAAAAATGTTGATGCAAGATTTGATTTTATTACATTTGAAGTTCCGGAAAAGGAGTAAACAAAAAAAGTAACTTTGTTTTTATTAATAAAAAATACAGTTTTTACGAATTAATATTCGCTTTCAGCTTTCTTTATATGCTGACATTGAATTTGTGAGTTGCATTAATGAGCTCAAAATGTCTCGAAAATGAATGCATAGTTACAAAAATAGTAATTAACTCGTTCAATTATTTTATTTTTTAATGTTTCATGTTGTCGGGACTCTGCTCGTCGACGGCCCTAATCAATTTGCCTAGTACTGCCTATTGGTTAATCCACCACTCATTGTCTGTGATTATGGCATTTCATTGCTAGTAATGAATTCAAATGAATAATTTGGACCATTTTTCTTTCAACTAACTTGACATGGTGAACAAAATAATTACATTGGACGAATTATTGCTGAATTTGGTACAAGGGAATCCTTGTTTATAAAGCACAGGAAATGCCAGGACAAGTGCAACTACTCGCATATACGAGAGGTCGAAGTTGAAGAAAAAACTAGAAACTAATCGATCAAGTTTCCATATGGTGAATTTGATCGGTTCAGGCGAAACTTACGTCCGTCATTGTGAATGCTCGTTCTTAGATGAAAATGTTAGTGCTTCCATTGCATGCATTGCGTCAAGATGAAGTTTGCATTGTGAATGAGGCCTTACACCACAGAGCGAAATAGGGTGGGATGGCTCGCCAATTTGCGGAGGGGGTCCTTTCCGCGCAGCCTTGAACTCCGAGGGGATACCAATTTTCTCCCTTCGTGTAAAATTAGCTACCTCTTAATTTTATGAATTTTGCGTATTATAAGGACACAAGTCCAGACAATTTTTGATGCATTTTGATGCATTTTGATGCATGTATGCATTTTTTATTTGGGTAATTTACTTTCGTTTGACGATAGGTTTTTTAGATTCAAAATGTGCAATTTAAGAGTGCAGCTTCCTTCGAGTAAAGTACGCCGTTACGGAAGAAGCCATGCTTTCTGTCGTTCTTCTTTCACACGGTATGTGCAATGCCCTTCCTGGCACTCATTTCACGAAAGTGTGAGTCTGTGTGTGTGTTTGTGTGTGGAAGACCTCGAGAGATAGTTATTGTATAAGTGTTGCGATGAGAGTATTGGGTGGTTCACCCCGGGTGAGACCAATTAGAAAATTGTATAGTTGAAATTATATAATTTTAATGATTTATTAAAAATATATTAATATAATGGCAAAGAGAAGAAATAACGTAAATTAAAACGCAAAACTATAACCGGAAAGTGCATATTCTTCAATGTTCCAAGTGCCTCGAGAGTTTTTTTATAAAAAAACATGCATTTGTTAATTAGCTTAAGTTAATTTAAGGTCATTTATTTGAAAATTATAATTCAATTATTCTGAATTTCAATTTTTTATATACTCGTATTACAAATGAATATAATGTGCAAATACACTTGTAGTTTTATTAAATAATGTATAAATAAGTAATAGATACTTTGTATTTAATTTATGGGAAGGATGCCTTTAGTTTTACCCCAGATGACACCAACTGAGGCTACGCCTGTTCTCAAGGAATAACGAATATATACCAATATACGAGAAAATACATTCCTGACAAAAACTCACAGTATTGCAATATATATCACGGTAGTGATAATTCCGAAATGCAGTGAAACCAGTCCAAACTGGAACCTACACAAGCCTGCCTTAACAGGAAAATTTTTCCAGCGCGTGAAGTTAAATGGCATTTTACATAGAAAACAGAACCTGTCCAACGTGGAAACAGAATGATTTTTCATGTCAAATGGGGGAAAACCATTAAAAAACGGAAGTTTTAATTAAAGAAAGTAAACTACTGTAAATTAAACTAATACACTAAATTATAATTATAAAATTATGCATATAATTATATTATTAATCCTGTTAATTATATTGTTTCGGAAAATATCTATTTTGGTGAAAATGTTACTTACAGTTTACCCACTAGCTTTGACTCCACGACGGATCAAATAATTTAATAAATATAGGTACAATAATTAGTATTTCGGTATTGGGGACCTACAAGATGAATTTTTCTGTCGAAAAAGACCCGGTTTTAGCAGCTCCATTACCTAAATTTCTCTATGCTCCGTATGCGAGAAAGTAAAAACGCCGCCTTCTCGAAGACTTTCTCATCCACACCAGCCCACAAATAAACTTCAATCATTGAAAAAAGGCCTGAACATTATTGTAGTATAAGTAAAATGTAAAAACCATAAGTTTAATTGATACGTGATTGATCCGTGCTATTAACAGAGAGCATTATATCTGGGTTTTTTTATGTGACTTTTTTTTTTTTTTGCTAATTCTGGATTCTGTGAATCGCGGAGGATTAGCAATAATTTACTGATATTTATTACTCTTCGACAAATTTTAATTTAAATAATTTTTTCCATTATTTCCGTAAAAAAATATTAGAAAGAATTCTTATACCCTGCTTCCTTCACCCACATTTTCTGCAAGAATCTGTGTAGTTAAAAACATGAATGAATGGCCGGAATTGTTTATTTGACCGTGAAACCAACCCCATTGCATCTTTCATAGAGGATTCATTATCGCAATCACTATCGTCTTCCCAAGCTTTAGGAATTACACATAACCTAAGAGCTACATTACTACGGGCACCTACCTGTTCACGTTGATGGTTGAGACCAGCCATGTCAAACTGCGCCCGCACGAGATTCTTGCCCGTTAGGGAAGCGAGGGGCTCCTGTGAGCACGGGCAACTTCCCCAGGCTTCGCTATTCCTCCTCCAAATCCAGAAAGGAGAGAACACGCGCAAGCTGTAGCAGGGAATCTAAATACTAAGCGTGCTCGAAATATCATGAGGAATGAATTCACACGAAATCATGTTTGCTGTATGTTTTCTACCCAACAACAGATTTGAATTACGTTTACATACTTAATTCCATGTTTATTTTCTTCTAAAATTCCGACTTGTATAACTGAGGGACAGGAATACGTTTGAATGATAAATAATTTGCCTGCTTTAGATTTGTATTGTTATATTAAATGATTTTCATTTGTATGCAGCAATAATGTGAAAAAATTTACAAATCTGTGTGTAGTCTATTTCCTCTAGAAAAACCTATTAATTTATGGCAGCTCTTCGAACTGACAATAATTTTTGTTCCTAAATTGTACGTAGGAAGGTAATGCCGTTATTGAACTCTTAAATAACGCGATTACGAAATCAAGATCCTTTCAATTCAAAATATTTCATTTTATTCCCAATTGATAAGTTCACATGTTGCTGTAGTCCTTCATTTATAAAAACTATTCCACTCGTGAAATTAAAACCAATAGTGTTTAACTATACATACAGAATTCATCAATCTGGGCGGTGTATCTCAAAAAGTTTATCGCTTTTTCTATCCGATTTTTCTTACCGGATCTACTGGCTGTACAACTATCTTAGGAGGCGTTATACATCAATTGCTATGTCGATGTCCAATAAACAGTGTATGACTACAACATTGTCACATACAGCACTGTTTTTTTGAGTGAATAAATCTAAATCTAAACATGACTACAACATAACAGCGTTGTACAACATAACCTCTGATTTTAACATACGTTTAGGGTTATTTTCAATATTTGACACATTTTGGATCTCTGTTGGACATAAATTCACTCGTGGAATAGTTCTATTGAATACCACTCGTGCTTTGGAAGTACTCAAGTAAATACCCTCCTCCCTTCGCGAGTCGGGAATTTCTCGACAATTTCCAAAGCACTGGTGGTATTACCTATGATAACTTGTTTGCTTAAGTAGAGGAAATGAAAATTAAAACTCTTAAATTTAGGGCAACAATTTTCAACTATTTCACAAGATTCTCATGGGCCAGGTTTCTGTGTTTCCACCAGTAGCAGATTTTCAGAGGAGGCAAGGGAGACCAGGGCTCCCCACACAATTGATCAACAATGCTACAAGATACATATTTTTGAACTTTAAATTTATTAGAACTAACTTTGTCTAAAATTGACATAAATGTTTACGCCTGGCGAGTATATATTTAATAGAAACGGTTTCTCTTGCTGCAAGCATAACGTTAGAATTCAAGATGGAGCCATTCAGTTCTATGCGTTACATATAGGTAGCACCAAGTACTAGCACTGCTTGTGCCTGCAGGATACCGGCGGCCCAAGCTGACGCATGCCTCCCTGTTGCCATGACGTCCGTCAACCAATAAGAAAAGAGCAGTTTTGTTTTGTCCAGCCATAAAGTTGGCGAGGAAGCTCTCACGCGCCTGGCCCCCTCCTCTCTGAAGACATGTTACAGTCAGAGACAGTGGGTGCTCTGACGATGGGATTGATCCAATGTGTGGCAGACCCAGTATTTCAGTAGGAACAATAAAATATTTATTGGAAGTGCCGTTTTCGAGAAGAGTGATCCTAAAAGAAGAGAAATATTAAATCTATATATATTTTTTTGGAATATCGCTGATAACAGTTTACCAGTAAACCAAAGGTCATTGACTTTCAATTTCACATTATGATTCCCTGCCTGAATGTCTGTGCGTCCCAAAGTGTTGAACCGACCGTCCACCACTGACCACCACCCCATATTTGAACACCCATTACTTTTAAATCTCACGCCATGCAATACCTGCAAACTCTAGTAAGCTAGTTACCTTGCCCGCAACCTTGCCATGCCTGGTTGAGACGATCCTCTTGAAGTCGAAGGTTGAGGAGATGATTTCTCAATAGAGGATTCCGACGAATCGTCCAGAGACGCGCATTCTCCGCCGCTGTCTCGTTCAAAGTATCAAATACCCTGGTCGTCTGTTAACTTTCCAGTCTGCCGTGCTTCAAATAAGTTAACACCTGAACCAGAATCCAAAGAAAGTCACCAAAATTAAATGCTTGGAGTAAAATCAATAGACGAAAAATCATACCCAAAAATAAATCCAATAGTCTATCAGAAACCAAAACACACGAACGGCAAAACAAGAACGTTTACAAAATGTTTCGAAGGTTCCCGGGAGGGCGGCACGGCAATAAAATTTTACGAGGGCGTGAATTGGTACCCTTTGTATTCCCAATTCCCGCCAGATCCACTGCCGGCCGCGCGGTCCCTCAACGACGAGGATGTCTCTCAAACAAAATATGTCTTTCCTACCATCTAGTAGCAACAAAATGCCTCTTAGTACTCTTCCAAAGATCCAGGCATCGAGAAATTTGCAAGATAACAAGCGCTATCTAATAGAAAATGATGAGATCGACTCAAATCGACTCAAGAGAGCGTCCACGATGACGAACGGGGTTATTTCTCAATAGGGAAATAGAACTTTATGCCATTTAGTGACAACCTCTGAACACTTCAATACGCTTCTTGATTCCTAGATGCCAAAAATGTACCACAAAATAAACTATATCAAATAAAATTAAAAAGATTATATTCGAAACTTCAGGTCGCATGAGATACTAAACACGTCAACTAATCTGCGCGCTATTCACGGACCGAGGTAAAGGACAACACTATTTCCGAAAAAAATATACCCTTAATGCTAACAATTTTTAGCTAAAATGTGCTTTAGGACCTTCCACACCTAATATAAATTCATTTACGAGAGAACAATAATTACCTAATACAAACAAATTTATACCGCTCGAGTGACTCAGCAGACCAAAAATGTGGCCAGCAACCCAGTTGCAGTGGTGACAATAGAAGTGCGCGGCCACTAAACTGGTTTACCAATCAAAGGGATAAATGTATTAGATATTTACCGCGACCGATGAATGGTTAAAAAGGCGTATACATTGGGATGAAATTTACTATTCACAATATACATCATTCCACTTCAAGTTATTTTATTGACCTTTTATTTAATGACACCTTTAGATTTATTTAGTAAAAAAAAGTAAAAACTATGTGACGTATGGGGAGAAGATCATCTGCACACGTTTCCTTGAGTTTCTGAACCCCTTCCTATGATTTAAACTACAAATAGTTGAAAAATTAGTAAATTAAAAAAAATTAATAGCGTGAGATTAGCAACATTTGAAAAACTAGTCATTTTCGTTCTCCAGTTATAGAAAACTTATTTGAAACGAACTGCAGATTTGATTTTTCTGCGTTGCTAACAAAATAGTAACTCGCTCTTAACTCTACTCCTACCACCACAAGCAAAAGGAGAGTTCAACAAAGCGTATGCTAAGTGAAGCTACTTTTATGACAAGAAGCAAAACAAGAGGCCACATCAGCATTGGCTCAATGTATCAGGGAAACTGGACAAAAACCTGAAAGAGATGAGGATCATTGACCCGGGAGCTGATGTACATTATTTGTTACAAGCATATTAGTTTTCTTTAATATACAATACAAATGTGAACTAATTCGTTATATATCACTGTTTTGTTAAACATTATATTTCTTTTTGATTATCAATATAGTCTCTAATTGTGTAGAAACAGTTATGCAGCAGAAAATATTTTACTTTTAATTTACTATTTAAATTTGTGTACCGACTTCAATTGTTTGTCGTCTGGCAATGCGAGTAAAGTAACGAACATGTATGTGCATTTCAGGTAGTGAGCTGTTGATAATGACATTTAATGAACATGATTTCTACGTGTTATAATTATGAATATCAGTATTTTAAGAAAATATGTTCCACCGTTTAGTAAGTCAGTTTTGACAAATATTACATATTCGTAAATAAATAGGCAAGGCAATAGTAAGATTCCAAGCTCAATGAAGAGAGTCTTGGAGGGATCACATGGATGTATTTTTTTCATTATTCGTATAATTTTATTTTGCAATCTAAACTTAAATGTCTCGGTACTACATGATGAGCTTTCTTAGAATATTATGCCATATCTCAGGTGGGAATGCAGATTTGCAAAATAAAACGAGCTGCATGAAGGATAACATAATTTGAACGAAAGAAGTAAATTTAGTGTTTAATTCTGTTGCATGAACATTCCATTTGAAGTTTGAGACACCTAGAAATTTTGTCACCTTAACATTAGCTAATTACATGTTGTTCATTTTCAATGGATCGTGCGATTGCTGATTTGAAACTCAAAACTCCATTGAAACTTTATCATTCGTTAACTATTAATTTGTTATTACAAAACCAATCGGAAACTTCTGAAATCGTAATATTTATTGGCGCCGGACAGCCCTGCTTGCCGACAGCACTATCTAACGTTTATTTTCGAAACTACGTTCTGTAGATTGAACTACTAGATTAAATTTGTTTTATTGGAGAGTATATAAAATACGTTAACGTCCATTGAATGCTAAATAGTAGTAGTATATGGGAAAAAGAATTCCATGATTCCTGACCATGAATCTGAATTGGCATTAACTTTTGTAAACGTAATGTTGCTTTCACGTTTCGTTAATATAAAATGTGTTGTTATAACGAGTGTTAGAAGAGTGGCTCTGCGTCAAAGTGCTCTAAACCTCGTGAAGTAGCGGGTAGATATTTTATCCATTCTACAGTGCCATAAAATCCACTAAATTACAACATCCTACATTCGTCTAGTCAATGTTATGCATTAATTTAGCCGAAATTCGCGATCGCGAACAAGGAATGCAAACAAGCAATTCTTAAAAAGTGATAATAGGTCTGGACGTGAGGCTTTGAAACCAAAATATTATAATCTTATAGATAATATCTTAAATCGCGAATAAAAAAATGTTAAAATATTGCGCTAATATTTTCACTATTACTCGAACAAAACTTTTTATGCCCATGTACACAAAAAAATAGTATGAAATTTAAATTGTAAAAATTCGGAAAGACGATTCGTTTAACAAGTAATATCACAAAATTCTAGTGATATATCGTCAAGAAATATCAGCGTTTTTGTATCAGTTATTCATTAAATCCCGCTCTGACACGTTTGCCTTGATATGACTTATTTCCACTACACTACTATCTATCTATCCATCTATCTATCTATCTATCTATCTATATATATATATATATATATATATATATATATATATATATATATATATATATATATATAAATGTATAATGTATATATAAAAATAAATAAAATAGTAATTGCGTGCATAGATTCCCATATGCTATTGATAAATAAAGTGAATAAAGATGAAGGAACTGATGTTCAGCAATTATTATAATTCTTAACGCGACAAGGGTTAAATTTGCAGTGTCCACATTAAAGTAAATAAGGTGGTTTTGACTATGAATGTGGTTCTGATGAATATTTCTCAAATAACTTGCCTTCACGTAGGAGGCCTTAGTTATGTGGGTATTGAGATTTTGTAGCTGTTAAGTAAAATCAAATAGATTTCAAAATTCAATTTGTCGAAAACGAATTTTGAAGACGAAAATGTTCCTAGACTTTGATTATGCTGGAGTTCATTACACTATCATGCAAACATCTATTTCAGATGAATGTGGAAATTCATTATGAGCATTTTTATGCACAATATAATGCAGATTGTAAATAAAAATAATGGCACTAAATAGCGATGTTTCATATCAAAAAAACATTTCCACCACAAATTAATGCAAGCATCATACTGCCAATTAGCCATATTAGTATGTCTTTTTGCTTGCTAGAAAATTCTAGCTCATAAGACAGTGGAATAAACTAATTTACTTTGTTGAGGGAGATTACTGATTTTCTCTCGAAAGCCTCACGGTACTACCGACTTGTATCTGTCCGCAGTACTTCCGTGATTTCGACTACAGGTCAAAAGGAGATAAGGGGCTTTGCAGCGTTGCCACTTGGTAAGAAAAACATCGCGGCTAAGCGATTAGAACTACTCCATATTCATTATTCGACATGGCTCACCATAGCCAAGCCACTCGAGAGCAAATTATCGCACCAGTAGAAGATAGTCACCTCTATTTCAGAGGAGGGAAGCCGGTATGGCGTTGGGGGCAAGAACCGCACAATACTGGCTTAAACGTTATCGAGTGACGGGAGAATTCGGGAGGAAAGTAGGTACGGGGCTTAGGCGTATTTCAGATGCTGCCCAAGATGAAGTTTTGATACAAGCAGCGGTGGAAAACTATTTTCAATCATCTTCCCAACCACCAGATTTCCTGGATGTTCCAGAACCATACACAACAGACTTTCGGACGCTGGTCTGCGATCCAAAAGTGCAGCTCGAAAATCGAAGCTGACATCGAAGTCCTATCAGCTCTATAAGCTGACATTTGCGGAGAAAAAGTTACATAGAGATTGGGCTGTCATTTTCTCTTATGAGAGTAAATTCTCCTCCGCAAATGATGGACCCGTTCGCGTTTTCAGGTCTCAGGAAGCCGCTATGATTCTCAGTACGTGAAACAAATACCAAGGTCAGGTCATTTCTCAGTAGCAGTTTGGGGCTGGATGTCATCTCGCAGCATTGGAATGATCCATAGAATCGAAGGCCCATTAGTAAGACAATTGTACCCTGAGGCTATAATTCAATTCCAACAAGACCAGTCTCCTATTCATAAGTTGGTTTCGGTTCAATCGTGATTTGCGGATAAACAAGAAATTCATGTTGTAGACTGGCCACCATGTGATTCTCTCCCAGTAGGATGACAATGGTAGTAGAATCTGAGGGAGTTTTAATTCCTAATTAATGTATTCCTAGTATTTTCTGGGATAAAATTAAGAAGGGTATAATAGAGGGTTTTTTAATTTCTTATTAATGTATACCTTGTATTTTCTAGAATAAAATTGAGAAGGGTATAATTTTGGAGAATTAAAAACAAACATCCATAGAAAGATAAAGACCCCTTCTCAGAGTTTTATTTTAAACTCAAAATAATCATTTATTTAACTATAGAGAGACTTTTTTTTTTTGATCCCTGATGCCAAAGGCCCAAAAGCCGGAAATGTAATAGAAATCGGGAATAACTATTACATTTACCATGTTATTAAATGTTACTGGTAATGTCAGTGTCGCCCAGATATCAGGGGTGTAAATGATGACAAATAGGCTGTACTGTTTAAATGACATTTAGTACATTACTTCTAGTAAGTGTAGTCAGAATCCACTTGTAGTAGGTCCTTGGTACAGAAAAATTGCATTACGGTAAAACGGGGTTTTTCATACGTGACCACAAGAGCTTAAGTCCGGATTTTCGCCAAAATTGATATTCCCCAATCGATCGTTCTGATGTCTCGGTCCCCTTTGCATTTCAAATGGATATTTTAATTTTGGCAGTACTTTACATAAAAGTGTCATTTTAAAAATGTTCTAAAAATCGCTGCATTCCATGGTTAGAGCAAGACGCTTAAAGAACGCTGCAGTCGCTGAACACTGAATTTTCAAAAATTGTATAACTTAACACTTTTTGGGGCATCTTCTTTGAGCTATAAAGCAACTATTTCATTCTCCCCCTGAATGATGTCTGTTGGCCAAAAATCCTTTCAAATAAGGTCAAGAACGATAGTTTCAAAATATGAGCGTGAAATAGGTAATTTCAATTCAAAAAAATTCTATCATAGTATTTAATCAAATTTGTTCAGGTAAATCATCAGTTAACATATGCTAAAGAATTAATCTAATGGACCTGGAGAAATGGCGAACTCACGAATTGCAATGCAATGCAGGATGTAATTTTCCCTCTTATTTAAGAGATGTATGAAATTATGCACAGACTCGAGGTGATTTTGTTGAAGAACCAATTGAATGCTATTGTCTGTTAAAATTTCAATATGCAAGGCATCAACTGGACCTTAAATTATTCTTTTCAAAAAGCATCACCGACTTTAGTTTTTGTTGCCTTTTCACATTCAGACTTCTTTTGCAGACTTATTAGGGTGATCATGAATATGCCATATTGCAGATGTTATGTTCATGATGAGTTTATTCTTACAAATTTCATTAAGATAAGCACAAACCAGTGTGTGTGCATGGGTGTATTGAAGGCAGGGTACAATCTGGGTTTCTGAGACTTAACGAAGCTGACAAACCATACACAAATATATACATTTTTTGCAAATCTACTATAGCCCAAACATTGCAACTGAATAAGGTATAACTATAAATTGGCATTAAAAACTGACTAATTCAGCAAAAATGATATTTTCTTTAAAAGAAAAAGTCAGCCAGACACCATCTAAAGCATTCTCCCCTCACCCCCGCAAAATACTGGCTATGGCCACTTATCAAGACTCATTTGTCTCAACTCTGAATATCGTTATATTTTGGAAATTTGAACGCTTTGTAGCAAAATATTAATTTTAAAAATTTATTATGGTTGTGTTAATTTAGTGATTAAGTGATTTTAATACAGTAGAACATTCAAAACCATACCTGCCTTGTACAATATAGTAATGAATATTGATCCTCTGTTACCTCTTGGGCAGTACAGCAATTTAAGGAAAAGATGCTTCGTAAAATGTGGGCCGACAGCCTCCTTAGCAGATTCATTACATGTAGTAATAGACATTATCTAAACTGTCAGATGAAATTTCCATTTTCAAATTTAGTTTCATAAACTTTCTTTAGAAAAGAAAATTTGCAATAAAATACTGAAATAACTACAACACAGTTGCGTGAATAGTCATCGTATCCCATTCGAAATTAATCAAAACTTCATCAACTCGTTAATTTAATTCCAAAAGAAAGTTTTGAGCAATTTTCTTCTTCAATAACAAATCCACCAAAGAACTATTGAAATTAAGAAACACTATCCCTTAGTTGTCTCAAAACAAAACTGCCAGTACAGGGAAGGAAGTCAATGAAACACATCATGGTCCTAAATTTTTTATTAATGTTGACTGTTTATAAGAAAATCATGTGACGTCAAAAACCTCTCTAAAGAATGACTTCTTAAAAGTAATTACTTTGCCACAAAACTCATCACAGCTAAAAGATACACATTTTCCTTTCACTGAAAGTAAAAACTTATAATGCACAGTCATTTCCATATATACAATTCAAAGATTTTCAAATCATGTCCTTTGCATACTTAATTCTGAAAGCTATTTTATTAATAAAATTGAAAACCGTATCTAAAATGTGTGATGGTCTTGGGTTATCATGAATGTACAATAAAATTTATGACATTCCAAATATTTTGGGATCTCCAGCATTCACTCACATCTGCTCAGCTATAGTGACTTTGTTGCAATTGTGCATAAAAAATATTTTAAAAACCTTGTTCCCGATGTAGGCAACCAATTCCATTCTGTGCATCATTGGCAGTGCTGAAAGAAAATATTACAACTACCCAACACAAGCATGCACCCAGCTCATTCACCAAATAACCACACACTCGCATACAAAATATTAGTGTAAAAAAAAAATTAAAAATAAAAAAAATCACAGTACTGTTAAACCAGACTGATCATAAAATATTTCCACACAATGCAGGAAGGCAACATACTATACCTAACCATTTAGATCCCTCATATTAAGCGCATGGAATTTAGAATCCCGAAATTTCGAAAAGTTCCTGAAAAATTGCCCACCTCACCTCGCTGATTTCACCACAAAGACCGCCCTCAAATGCGAAATTTGTCTCTTCCCAAGCCTGTGTTTCTTTTATTAAACCAAGGGGGAGGTCACCACATGCACACTTAAAAAAATAATCACCGGGGTTTTTCAGTAATTAAAAACGGGCCCTGCATTGATGAAGTCACAAACAGGAGGGAAACTAAGACACATTGCAGACAGGACACTGGACAAGGAAGCAGATTACACAGAACATGCAGAGGTGACGCAAGCTAAATGCATTACATGCAAAACCCCAGCGATTGAGCCCCTGGCCTGTAACAGAAGGGCAGGACGTACCTAGAGCCGACTCTCCTCCCTCGGCGTCCCACCACGCAATAAACAGGCATTCCTTTGCAATCCCTCCATGCGAGCGAGACATCCTGGGAGTCCTACGCCGATCCTAACTTGCATATCCGTATGGAGAGGATTCCAGTGGAAAAAGTTCCAAAATGTCTTGGGCTTCCTTTCCATCGGCGAGTAGGCAAGTTCCGCGCGGCCAAGACATTCAACAATTCAGTCAAACTATTGAGTGACTTAAAGATGCAACGTAGGAGTCTGTGTTTGGAAGGGGATATGTTGTGCTAAACTAGAAGCACAAATTTTGCATGTGTCGGGCGGCGAAATGTGATATTGAGCAAGCCGATTCCTGCCCTCGATCCTGGGTCGGCAGAATGAGTGAGCATATTCCTGCATTCATTCCTGGGCCAGCACAAAAAAAGGTCATCCAGAATCCTGTTTTTTTCCCCTGACTGAAATCCTGGTGTCCTTTTCTGTGTGAGCCAATTCTAAATAAGCGACCAGATCCAGTTGAAATATTATCCAATTATCCTTAGCGATTCCTTAAAAACGTTCATTCCAAAAATCCTCTTGGGACGGTATATTTGAAATAATTTCCATCCAACATTCCTGATCCTGTTCCATACGGTATCCACAGACATTCCAAATCCATGCAAAGGTACATGAAGATGCATTTCTCCTCTTCATCCAAATGAAATCCAGACACAGAGGGTCATGTTTAATGTGTATTAATTCCAAAGGATGCCAATTCCTTTACAATTGCTATCCAAGTCCGTTTAAAAAAAGAAAAAGAGAATACAACATTAATGTCTGTCATATATGCAAACAGCTTTTCCACTAAATGCAGAACATGACAATCATGGAAAAGCTGCCCAACATGGAACTATTTCTACATTATAAGTAAAGGTACCCATTTTTAACATGAAAACTGTTATCTTTCACATTTATAAACTGTTTAGCAATATTAAGTAATCTGGACAAAGAACTACCCAGGTAAGAAGTACAAAATAAACATTTTCACAATCTACATCACTCAACTGCTCAAAGTATTGACACATTACTTCTAAAACTCAACAGCCTACTTAGCAATTATGGCATGATCAGAATTTTTATAACACTAACTACTACTATATATCCAGCTTGCAGAAAATCCATTTTGTTTGATGGAATGTAAATTTAAAATCTTTGTAACTGCAATTCAGTTAATTATTCGTTAATAAGAATTGAATATAAATGATTTTTATGACCGTTTGAAAACTAAATTGCACTTTGGAGAAAAAAAAGGAAATAAAAAGAAAACAAATTTTTGTAAATGCACCCAACAGCTGGAACAAGAGTACAATGCATCTCATCAACACAATTTTTGCAGCTTAGGTATTCACCTGCATAGTATTGCTTCCACAAACCTGCATATCCTACATTAAACAAGTTACAATTGTACACTCCCACCCAATTTTCACAATGTTCAATAGTGATGCTGTGAACACCCACTTCTGCTTGACAATGTCTATACACATTTTGAACAGAATTAAAAATAGAACTGACTGAAAACAGAAACGCTAACAAAAATATTACATAGAGGTGATGAGTTAATTCTAACAAGGATTGCATCACTTCCTGTTATGTCTATATCAATGGAGAAGGGGTTATGAAGAAGCCTTACACCATTTTGCATCCGTTACTGATGTTGTTTTCCACAAAAATTCAGTTGTAGGAACGTGACCGTGAACGTGATCGTGAACGGGAGAAGCTGCGGCGCACTGGTGAGTAAGTAGGTGATCCTCGACGACGTGGTGAATATGACCGGGAACGGGACCGACCACCAGAACCGCGCCCGCTGCTACCGCTGCCATAATCCTCTTTAACTCTAATGTATGAAACTTCACCCTAAAAAAAAAGAAATTAACACAGGCCTTTCTCAAAATATGTGCAATACAATTTTAAACATACTTCTCAAATTTACAATCAATATATATAAAAAACACAATTTAAAATAATTTTGTTTCCTAGAGGAAACTTTTAAATCTGGATATATCATAAAAACAATCCTATGTTACCAAAGTGATATTGCAGATCAGCCATTCAATGAATACAACTTATGTTACTGTTTGCAACCTTCAGCTATTTCCACATAAGCAAGTTGACACTGACAAAAATTTGCCATTCTTGCAATTCGTGGGTAAATAAAGAAAGGCTACAACAGGCACTGTCTTTAGTTTGGTATTCATTTTGATCTGTTCTCTGCTATAACGAACTCCAGCATTACTCCGAACTCCGAAAATATCCAGCATTATTGGATGAAATGTCAGCAAAGATTTTTGATAAAAGTTTTGAAAGTCTATACCTGTAATTGATCCACAAGGTCATAACTACTTAATATATACCTAACTTAATGTTCCCAGATATCTTGTGTCAGAAGGTGCCATTAAATAACAGTGCTATAAAAACTGCTTTAGTTCAAGTTTCTCTGGAAGTAATTATCATCTGAATTTACATTGACTAGAAAAAATTGTGATGCCTAAATTAACTGTTTAAGAGCTAATATTACCAATCTATCAAAATGGTTCTCTGTCACCTGAATTACAAGCATAAAAACACAATACTAAAATAATGTCCACAGTAAGGCCTGCAATAAAACAATAGGGTTCAGTGTGGTAGCTGCCCTGAAACATCTCCCTCCACGACTTCCCCTGTTGATTTTTTGGCAAAAAAATATTCTAAAGGAATAATTTATGTGAGCAGTCTCACTGGACAGAAAGAGCACTATATTTCTGACACAATATCATTTTGATTTACCACAAACCGAACACCAGTCAATCCCACTGAAAAATTACCGAAAGTTGAATTCAATTGATACGCTGCATCTTCAAAACTCGCATATCTGCACAAAATAATAACACGCACCACTATTGCGCTCTTACACTGCAAAACAGCAAGTGAATGGGGGTTCATTTCTTTTTTCTGCCCTTCTCTAAAGTTAAAATCGCTGACGTTTAATGAGGCTTGCTGGTCTACAGTAGGGAAAAGAGCACTACTACTTAATTCTGATAGTTTAAGCAGGTCTTTTAAGTGCGGTTATTTGAGTTTATCAACAATAGTGGGTGGCCACTTACACTTTCCTAGAACGAATTTCTCTTACTATTCCCAGTTTTACAGTTGATATTTTTCTTTGATAAAATTTATAATTTCACATTTAAAAAAATATTGAAGGCAAATTGATATTAATTGGTTAGCCATTCAAGACATAGAAAACATCAGTTATGTTGTACAATAGGAGAAATGGTACATTGCTTTGGTTTCTGCGATTTGGAGCATAATTATGTTCATACATGTAATATCTAGACGGATTTTAGGACAAATTCCTATTTAATTCCTTTAGGAGATAATAACTGAAGGTGACGAATAATCAAAAGAATAGAACTACTGAAAGCATATAGTGTAATAATGTTTAAAACGTCCTAAAACTGCAGTTGATGCCTATTTTAAAACTATTTTTGGCGTAAATCTGCCTAAAACAAGTCATTTAGATGAATTATCTTATTTTAATTACTCTTTTTTTTAAATTTGTTTTACTGAAATTCAAATACCCTGAATTTTTCAAAACACAATCGACTAAGCACCGAAATCTCTCACCCAAAACACCACACAAGGAGCTCTGCAGATCAATATAAATAGGATGTTTGAAGCAAGTGTTCGATCAGCACACAGTTTTTAGGCAACTGCACCCATTCCTGATGCAGCGCCCACTTAACACATTGAGAATGCGAAGTGAGAAAGAATAAGGAAATGAAAGTGCAATAATATGCTTGTCATTCTAATAAATGTAAAAATACTAAACTTTCTTTAAAAAAAGTGCCAAAATTAATAATTTTGTGATCAGTTCTACGAAACAGACACATATTTTCAAGTTAATGTTTTTTTAAATGCATGGGTTAATCATTTTGGAAGAAATTTTAAGTGCCTAAAAAATCACTTTTCATCCCTAATAGTGCCCAATTTCATTTTTTGTGCCTATTTTAGACACCTAAATCATTTCTTTTGTGCCTACAATTCCGAGATCTAGGAACATCACTGTGGCATACAATATTCAAGGCTATTCAGAGATACTTTTCACTAACATTAAAACACATCTATGCCAAAATGCAAGAGTTTTAAATACATTACAAGTGGATCTGTGTTTGTGTTAAATCAAACATGACCATTTAAAACCAAATATTTAAAACTAAACATGGCTGCATTGTATCTACATTCTGCGAGACAAAGCATCTTCCAGGTTGGCAGCACCATATCAAATGAAGGTTAGAACTTCACACTACTTAGACGAGAGGTAATCCACAGAGAGGAGAGGATGGGCAGTTAGCAGTTTTTGAGGAAAATCTAATTGTGGGTAGGGGTACTGAGCAAAACATAACGTAATAACACATAATTATAATAAGCAAAGCATGAGCAAACTAAATAAATTTAAAAAATTTAACCACTGAAATAATTTTAATGCTTTGTGATGGTTACGTTTCTTCATTACATGATTTCACATCCTAGTGCTTTGTTGGAGTACTATTGCTCTGACTGTTGAGGCAGCAGTATGACAGAAATAATCCTGTCCTGTTTGAAGTTTTGTGCAAGTCAAGGCAGCTGTAAGTGGTTAGACAAGTTTCTACCAAATAGTTGTATTTCTTGTGCACTTTACATTCTTTTCGATTTGTTTTTAATTGTTAAGAGTGCTACAACAAGAATAAACATGGTTCTTTATGTGGGACCAAAAGGGAGGTTTTGCCTTATTCAAGGAATCTTATGGGTTACAGGATCTGTGTGTCCTGTGTAAGTGCCCTATTGAGGTTGGCCAATTCAAGAAGTATTACGTACTTTTAGTGGAAGTGTAGTAGGAAAGAAACCATTCATACACATGTGCTCTGTGCAAATGAGATCGGGTTCACGAGAATAAAAAGAAGCCTAGGGTGGCAAATTTTAAATCTTATACTATTTTATACACGTTTCTAAACATATTCTTGAATTGAATAATAATAATAATTTAACAAAGATTTATTTTACAACAGAAATAAACATTGATTATTTTCACATTATCATAGGTAATTTCCTTTTTAAAAATATTATTGTAATGTTGATAATAAATATTTTAAAATAAGTTCCCAAAAATTTTCACTAATTGAAGTTAGGTTTATATATATGGAATGGATTTTGCAAACAGATAGTTGCGCATCAAGCAACTAATACAAGGTACTCGATTATATCTCGGTTGCATGAGCACAGGAAACAATCACTAAATTATACACCTTTTTCAGTAAGTTCACAGTAACTGTACAGGATAAATGATTTATGATGCAGGTGTTCCAATATCCTACAAACCTATATAATCAACAATCATATAATGAATCTCCGAATTTTTCAAATTATAAATATCGCTTTAATAGAGAATGAATTTGTTCAACAAAAAACTCGCCAAGTTTGTATCTTGATTCTCAGACTAATCACTTTTGCATAATGCAACTATTTTATTACACGTTCTTTTTATTTATTGTATGCAAAAAAATTTCTCGCACTGATTTCACTAACTTTCATCACTAAAATATATATTTAAAGGAAATTCAAGCATTTCATTTATTGCTACAGAGGATAATATTATAACATTTACTGATTCAATATTTTTGGTAAGTCAAAGATCTCTGCAACAAGTATTGTCAAATTCACCCAGCATTTCCCAAAGAGTGTAGATTACCCCTGCCTTCATTGAAAACTAATTCCATTAATCATTCCAGAAGAGGAAGAAATTGGTTTGCAATAGTAAATGGTACTTCGTCTCCAATAGACAAAGTTATTGTTCATATGATATACAATAGAAGATTTCATTATTTTACTAGTGATGACAGTAAATGTAAATAATCAATACTTGCCATCATTAACAAATTTAAATGCAGTAATCTCCAGCTCAGAATAGCAAGAACTTAAATGTTGTCAAACCAATGATATGCAATTTTCAGCAATATATTAAGTTGCATAAATATTTTGATTATTCCATTTGATATGTGTACTTTAATATATCAAAGTAAAAAAAATAAGGTCTATTGTTGACCAAAAGTAAGTGTAAAGTGGTTATTATTGATAAAATAATGCTAACTCGAGTATTAAGAATTACTCTATAATCATGTTTTTCCCTCCAACACACTACATTGTAAATCATCAAATCCTTTAACCAGAATTAAAATATTTTTGTAAGCATCAAAGAATTCAATACCTCATGGGAGCGGAACCGGGAGTCATCAAGTTTCTTCACAGCATACTTCATGTCTTCATATCGAAGGAACTCCACAACCCCTGTACTGTCTTTGAAGACATCTGCAAAACAAACATCACCTGCTTCTCGCATGTGATCCTTTAGGTCCTGCCAACTGCCTGACGGTGGTAATCCTGCAATAAAAATCTTTGGTAAAAAACAGAAATGGCATCGTTCAATGAAGGATACTGCATGACCTTGAACATACCTGAAACTAAAACTCTGTATTGTGACCTTCGGGCTGGGGGGCCGCGACCTCTCCCGCTTCCTCCTCCAACACCATTACCCCGACTCCCCCCACGAAATCCTCCAGGCCCACCACCTCGAGGAAATTCTACACGAAGTCTGTACCCATCATAATCATAACCATCTCGAGCATGAACAGCATCCTCCGCATCCCTGCGAATATCATAGTATTGTAAGCGGCAATTATTACAAACAAAATATAATGCATCCAACAACAAACTTTTTGTACTTACCGTGGATCTTCAAATTCAACGAAAGCAAAAGGCGGGCCCCGTCTATTCTTCAAATCGACAAATGTTACTTTACCAAATTTGTAGAAAAGATCTTGAATATCCTTAGTGCGAATATCTGGTGGAAGGTTTCCCACGTATATTCTACATTCATTTCGTCCATACGACATATCTGATTTTTCTGTATCTCCCTCCACCTTGAAAGCAAACCGATTACCTTGTACGACTACCACGCCACTTCAACAACAAGATGGCTACATACGCTACAAAACCGCGCTGCAAGCGGCGCGAAATCGATGTTGTTTGCTTTTCACTGTTACCAACAGCAACACCGTATTAACTGTTGAGCACACTGCATCACCCTGGTAACAAAATCGATACAGAACGAACATATCCGAAACAATCCGAAGACAAACGATTTTCGTGCACCAAAAGAAATTATTTAAAAACTTGAGATTTATCTAAATTTTCGTAGTCTCTTTATCCTAATTTTCATGAACAATTTTAGGTAGTGTTTAAGTGAACTAGAAAAGACAAGCGATAAAGACCGTTGATAAGAACTACTTACATCGTTGTGGATCAGAAGGTAAGATTACAATTGAATTACACATTTTCTGATACTATTTACATGCGATGATTGTGATGTATCAATATCCACGCTCGTTGTTGGCTACATGAAGATTATGTTGCATAGTTTATAGCAAATGGTTATGTCATGCGCGCAGTTTTTAAGTCCTCGGCTTTTATTTTTCGAGTTGCCAGTGAAATTATGCTCATTTTGATGAACGTGTGTCTGTTTTATGCTTCTAGACTCACATCACATGAGCAGTACAATAAAAGCAACATTTTCAGACTCCATTAAATTGAACATAAATTGGTACAGTAATTAAGTTATAATACAATAAAGGTGTAGTGCATGACTCATTTTCGATTGCCTGGCCTTATATTAACAAAATTTACAAAGTCTTGCTTCTCACTATACTTTTCTGGTATTGTACTATGTATAATTATCAGTTGTCATTAATTTCTTTCTCTCAGTCGCGATATTGATTTGCATGGCATGGCCATAAGATGTCATACGAAGGCTACGTCGCATGAAAAAAGACGAGCAGTAGTAGTGCAGACTATTGCATGCTGGGTTGATAGAAGACCCTGGTAGAAGACTCTGAGCTCTAGCCAATGAGAACGCTTGGTTTTAGTTTCAATGAAGGAGATTTGCCCGCAAAGTTATTGGTGGTGAAAACTGGCGTTTCTTCCCATTCCGAAAGTGTTTTCTAAATAGTAGAAGTCTCTTGTTAGTGCCACTGCGACATTTAATATTCGTTTTATCATCCCGATCGTTTTCTAAGGTAAGGAAGTTTCGGATAAGTATTTTTATATCGAACTTCTGAAAAACCGAAATTTTTCCTATTTCGGCGCCGATGAACGTAGGTTGTTATTTTATGTTTTACGATAAAGTTTTGGAAAGACAGTGGCGAAAATAATTGCATTGTTTCGTGGTGAATAGTATTCATCATAGATTTTTTCCTGGAGGAAATGCCGGACTATAGTGATTTACCCAGGAAAAAAAAAATTGTGTAAACCAATTTGACTGCAATACATATATCTAATTTTTTAGGGTTTTTTCTTTCAGATTCGTGTGCATGAAATATGACAGTCAATAACCTTGCATGTTCATAAGGAACAGCTACATATTGTCATTTGGTTTTCAGATTAGATTGTTTGTATTTTATTTTTATATACTTATCTAATTTGTTGTAGGTCGAACAAAATGTCTGACCGCAAAGCTGTGATTAAAAATGCTGATATGTCAGAGGAGATGCAGCAAGATGCAGTAGACTGTGCGACACAAGCTCTCGAGAAATATAATATTGAAAAGGCAAGTTTGAATTACATTATTTAATTTCCTTATTAATGCCTAATATTTGTTGTATTGTAGTTTCATTGTTTTAATAATGTCAATTATCTACCTTAAAGTTTATAATTATATTTCAGGATATTGCTGCATACATCAAAAAAGAATTCGATAAGAAGTACAATCCTACGTGGCATTGCATTGTAGGACGTAACTTTGGCAGCTATGTGACTCACGAGACCAGGCATTTTATCTACTTCTACTTGGGGCAGGTGGCAATCCTGCTTTTCAAGAGCGGGTAGATGATGTGCTATCCGTCCTGGATCCACTAAACTCATTGCCATGTGGGGAGGGGAAGACAAGCATTCATACATTCAAGCATTCATTGTTCTCTTCTGACTTTGCTAACCATATGTAGTTTCTTTAAAAATCAAGAAGTATCCAGAGAAAAATTCGTAGGGGGTGGGTGGGAAATTATGCTTAGTCTTCACTCAATTTTGAATCCGACCAAGTTTATTTTCTTTTTTCTGCTCTGGAAAAGAAATTGGAAGTCAAGCACCCCCTGAAATTGCTACAGTATTGACATTGTTCCGATATTTCAAATGTAAATGTGTGTGAATGTTTCCATATCCACCTAAATAAATATTTTTGTTGTTACAATTGATGGAGAGAAATCGTGATGTATAATTTGTTAATGGTGGGAGCAAGATAGTGTTTGATTCTTGAGCATTGTACTGAAAGCAGAGTATTGACTCAAAACTGCTGAAAAATGATTTGTGCAGCTTTGTTCCAATATTGTGTTCACTAGGAAGAAAATCTTTTAAGAGATTCCTCAGAATATATAACCTCTTAAAATATAACAAGTATATATTTTTCCATCCTTCTTTTCCTTTTTTTATTTTTATTTTATTTTCTCAAATGTGTCTGTGTTAAATGTCATACGTCCAAAAGTAAAGATCTGGACAAGATTGTTGTTTGACATTATTTTCTTCAACTAATTTTTCATGAAACTTGGAGCAGCTTCTAAATGTGAATGATTGACATTATCGTGTGACTTTGTTTCCCAGGGGACCCAGGCAGATGCAGAGATTTTACGTTGACACTGAATCAAAATGTATTGCTGAGGGCGGGGGGGAATTTTGTTTGTAAAAAAGATAGCAAAATTGGCAATTAAATTGTTGAAAGTGTTCCATTGGTAAAATGCTTTATTGATTCAGACCAGCAAAGCTTCTGCATTTGCTTATGTATTATCAGTGCTTTTTAAATTATTTCTTTCCTGAACAGTAGGTTTCACTTTATTTAGTGTAAGCTTGCTGAATTTATTAATACCGCACAATTATTGATAGGCATTTGGCATGATTCATCCTTTTCATGATTGACCATTTCATTTTTAGTTTTCTCATTAAGTTGGTGCTCTTTATTACTCCTATGTTGTGGAGTAAGTTATGTAACAAGTTCTCTGTATTGTATAAAATTATAGAGGCAAACATGCATTAAAACTGATAATATATCACAAGTTTCAAAATGTGTGGTTTTATTGCTCCCTCCCTATCCAATTAAAAAATAGTCCAGTAAAAGAAGCAAACTTTATTTACAAAAATTTACAATTTGAAGGCTGAATGGATAGCTACTACACCAAATGAGAGATTTTCATGTGTTATGTGCTGAAAACCTGCACATTGAATCATGTGCTTGAAGTCTTCCTGCAAGAAAAAAAAATTTTTTAGGAAGCCAAATTCATGTCATTGTATTATGGGTTTTAAGACTAACCTGGTTCGGAAATTGTCTTATACTTTCTACAAGGTATTGATACGGCTTCCACTCCCCTGCTATCACCTGTCCCATGACCGGAATAATTTGAAAAGAATACTGGTCGTATAACCTGAAACAGAGGGCGAGTGATCACACATTAAAGGTATATTTAAAACTGGCTCCATGAAAGGCCAATAGCTATTTTTACGCGAACGAGGGATATTGATTTCTGCCCCTCATCCCACTCGGGTGTATCGCCATCAGACCGGCACCGCAGCAATGCAGGTGAACAAGAGGTACGAGTCGCATTTTACAGCATAATCGGATGGGATGGAGGTCAGCTTACAGCCCTGCACTATTATAAATCAATAAATGATGACTAGAGCAATGCGGCAAGGAAGAGTCGGATCAATATCTGCCGGAGTGGTTTCGTGCAGGAAAGGGTTGCTTGGTCGTGCCAGGACGTACCAGTAGGGTGGGTCCATTCCAGAATCCAACATCCCCAACCATTGGAAGTGCGTGTACAGGAGTATAAGATTAATGCGACTTTATAACATTGATGCTTGTTCGATAATCGTTTGAATGTTGCGTTTCATATAAAGTCGCACCGCAAAATATCACTCTTTTACATTTTTTTTTTAAATAAGAAACGTACTTCATTATTCGGTAACACACCAAGCGAAGGCCGCACGCTTTTCCTCTTTCTGTACACGTTTGCGTGCGTATATTTCGCCTGTTCTAAAAATTGTGTCGTCCAAAAACAAATGACATAATATATTTTTTTAAATATTTAATCTGACGTTTAATCTTATCTGCACTGATTTTGAATTGATGTTATGGTTTTAAAAACGTTATTTCGTCTGAAAATATGAAATGATCACGAGTTGAAAAATAATTTTTCACCGTTTTGAATAAATTCAGAAATGTATATCCACCTTCCTGACGTAGACTTATTTTTCAAATGGGAACAAAACTTTTCTAAAACAGGATTATAAGAGCTATCATTTCTTCACAAGGAAAAGTAAATTAATATTGGGGAAATACTCATAATTTGTATTATAAGTTTAGATTATTTGTATTATAGTTTCAGATTAATAGATCATACTATTTTACTGCGATGCGTAAAGTTTACTACTTCTAATTGTGAAATGATTTACACCCACAAGGAAGAAATTTAGTTAAAAAAGAAAAAAAAATTAAATTTCTCATTATAGAAGATGTAAGAGAGCAATTTTCTTCCTGAAGACCATTTCACAACTAATTCATAACTGACACATAATAATGGAAAAAATTGGAAACCATTGGAACCAGGAAGTAAACCAAATTACATAATTTTAATACATAACAGTAAGCATTTCATTATAGCAGTGTTATCAATAGCTATAATGTAAACAAAAATTTGAAACACGAGTCTACAATAAAATAGTTACACATTTCAAATCCAATAATGTTTATAATTTACAAATAACTTTTAACATACAAAATTATACCAAGATTTAATTTTTGTTTTTTTTTATTTTCTTTGTTTGATATGAATTAAAAGTTATCCAGAAATAATGATTAAATATTTCTCAATCTTATGGTTTGCAAATTGAAGATGATATCAACCTTCATTTAAAGACTGAACAGAAATATTTCAAACTCATGCTCCTACTCTGAAAATGCTTTCTATGTGTTTTTAATAAGTTTAGGTAGGTAGGGCCTAAACATTCAGGTTGGAAGTTCTAAAGGATGAAATCATTATTGGAGCTTTGTTGAAACAGTATTTTGAAGTTTTATTTGAAAAAATGATATAACCGTGTATCACCTGGCAGGTTCAATAATTTTTAAATCACAATTGTGAGATTTTCAAGCTTTGAACAATTTTCTTGTTTGATGACATGATCACTCCTAATTTTCTTGGCCCTCCAATGATTTGGTCTGCCAAATAATAAATGAGCTGTATCTCAAAGTAACATTTGTGTGTGTTGCAATTATCCCTTATTGATCCCTTCTTACACACTGAGCATAATTTATTGCAAGATATATGAAAACATAATACTCAATACAAAATTTAAAATCCTCTAATAAAAAATACTCATATTCAAGCCTGTCTTTTCCAATCCAATTTCATTAAATTTAATTTCATTTAAATTAATTTCAGGTGGCACAAAGTGAATAATTTTTTAATATTGCCACACTGAAAGCAATCCAACTCGTGATGAAAAAAAGAACTTTTATCAAAACAAGGTCGCCTAGATGAGTGAGCCTTTTGCCTATCCCAGTAGTTAAATGCATTTACCGGACAGCACTAGCATTAATGCACAAGAATTGCAAAAGCACGTTTTCTATTGCAATGTGCAAAAAGTTTCATTTACAACCATTTCATAATCCCATTATGAAGATATACAACTTGGTGCCACACAAACATTTGTACAAGAATGTGACAGCCGAAGAGGTATATTGGAGGAAATTAAAGAATTTTTTATTTAAATGGCCAGTAAAACATAATGTAATGAATTATTTACGAGGTAGCATTTCAATAACTAAAATTCAATAAATTGATGCAACACAATAATTGTTTTGCAGATTTAATGTTATGTACTCTGTCGCAGGGATATTTCAACTATTAATAAATATTATTAAATAATATAAATATAATTATATATAATAAATTAATACAATTAATAAATATACTATTAAAATATTTTAATATTAATAAATATACAATTTCATTTTTAGCTCTGTCATTATACTTCAGATCAATGCAACGTTCAAACTTAATCAACTATTTCAGATGTGTGAAATGGCTACGAAATAGCATCAATTGTAAGCTCTTTGTAATGAACTAAATAATGGGACTGAAGTGCTTTAACATAATTTAAAGTCATTACATCTAATAGTCAATACACGAAAATATGCATTCTTCATTTAATTTTGGTCACTGTTAAGCTATGTCCTTTAAGTCAAACACATTTGGGGATAATCACGAAAGAACCTTCCATTTTCAAACAACACCAACATTAGGGAAATAATGATACAAAGTAATATTCTTGGAAAATTCATCTCAAAGGTGTGGAAGCCCTCTAACTAAATATTGAAATAAAAGAGCAAAATATTTTTGATACTTAATATCCAAATTTATTAATATTTTCAACATGACTTTTAGAATAAATTTTACTTACAATTAAAATTTTATTACAAGGGTAAATAGCATTAACTTCAAAAAATATCTACATACTTTGAGCACTCTGCAACTACACCTGTAAGATTGCTAGTTCCCTCATAAAAATACAAAAACCTTTTGATGACTTGAAGTATTCCCATAATTCTGATGCAAAATTGAAAGAAATGTAAAAGAAATAAATTACTTACCACTGTAAATAGGGATTGTGAACATGACTAAATTCTAAACACATGAATCTTCCTCCTGGCTTGAGAACCCTGTATGCTTCTTCTAGTACTCTTTCAATGTGTGTGACATTTCGAATGCCAAACGCAATTGTATATGCACAATATGAGTCACTGTTCAGCGGTAACTTTTCTGCATCTCCTTGAACCCAGGAAATATCAGAGGAGTCAATCCAACTGAGAGATTTTGATCTGGATCTTCCAACATTTAGCATGGCCTCGTTTATGTCACAAACTGTCACATTACTCTTCACACCTAATGCATTATTTTCAGAACACTCCTTGTTTTTCAAGTATTTCAGGAACCTGAATGCAATATCTCCTGTAAGAATTGTATATTTTACATTGGTTAGTCACTCAATTAACAGCCAACTCCACAATCCAATAATATGAAACACACCTGTTCCACCAGCGACATCTAACAGTCGTGTACCTTGGGTGGGTCCTAATCTTTGTATAAAAATGTCTTTCCATAACCGATGCACACCAAAACTCATTGCATCATTCATGATATCATATGTAGATGACACAGAATCAAAAACTTCCCTTACTGGAATAAAAACAAATACAAGAGGATGAACATTGCATGATGGGAACTATAGGCAAAGTAAAAACCAACCTTTCTCGTTCTTTTCGTGCGCTTTTATTCTTTCAAAGCCAAAGTGGGTTTCCTCATTGTCGAAGCTTTTTCTGCCCGATGAATGACAATATGAGGCCGTGCGAGGCAAAAGTGCTAGCCCTGCGCTCACTGGTTTCATGGACCAGAAAATCCTCCTGTGAAGAACCATTTTCACCCGGAAAGTTACAACTAATCTGTTCCTTGCCACAGCCTCCTAAACAACTTGTTCACTGACACTCACTGATACGATTCACATCAACACTATTAAATCAAGGGGATTATCACAGAAAACTCAAGACTTGCCTTCCTCTTCATGAACAAAACAATCCACTCACACGACCGAACGCAACCAGAACCAACCACAGCTAGCTTATTATTTGTTCTAATTTCCCGCCTCACTCTGAATTGCTTACTCTGTATTCGATATACAAATGATATCTTGTTGGCAGTGAATATTAAATAAACAATTATTACTTCACGTGACTAGTGAGAAATACTAAGCTCTGGTCTCTGATGGCTCTTTCCTTTCATCCCAACTAATTGGTCAAACACTTACAACTAACTTCTGCGCAACTTCTCAATTAACTAGGCTGTAACGAATACAAAATTATTTGTAATAGTCTGTGAATTAGGTTTAGATTTATTTAGTCAAAAAACAGTAAAAACTGTATGTGCCATGTGGGGGAGAAGATTATCTCCACACGTTTTCTTTCCTTCCCAATAAATAAATAAATAAATAAATAAATAAATAAATAAATAAAAATAGAAGTTAAAAAAGCGCGAGATTAGCGTCATTTGAAAAGCTAGACATTTTTGTTCCTGAGTTATAGAAAACTTATTTGCAACGGTAAACGAACTGCAGATTTTATTTTCTGCATTGCTAACAAAATTGAAACTCGCCTTTACCTCTACTCCTACCACTTCAAGCAAGAGAGTTCAACAAAACGTGCGTATAATAAAACTACATTTACATCTAGAAGCAAGAGGCCATCTCTTTGCTCAATATATCAGGGAAAAAGGGTTTTAACCTGATCAGCTTCCAGGTCAGTGACCCCATCTCGAGATACAAATGTAATCTAATTCATTACATATCACTGTTTTGTTAAACATTATTTTTTTCTTTTTGATTATCAATATAATCTAATTTTATAGAAATGTTATTGTATAGAATAGTTATGCAACAGAAACGATTTTACTTTTCACTTAAATGTGTGTACCGACTTCAATGGTTCAATCATCTGGCAATGCGTTGTAAACATGTGGATTTCTAGCATGCGATTGCTGATTTGAAATGTAAAAATGCATTGAAACTGTTTTTCCTTCATGAACTATTAACCTTTCGACAAAAACAATTTGAAACTTCTGAAATCGTACTATTTTTTGTTTCTTTTTGCTAATAACATTCGTGTCATCGGCAAACAGAACTGTTCCCCCGTTTTTAATAGGCGAGGGCATATCGTTTACGTATAACAGAAAGTGGATAGAACCTAAGATCGAACTTTGCGGGACCCCATATTCAATTGGTAAAGAATTGGTAAAGAATTGGAAAGATAAGTAAATAATGTCCTTTCGTGCCAGTTCGGTATTTATACTCTTTAAGATCGATGTTTAAGGAATCGATGTAATCCAGTCTAGGGCAATACCACGAATTCCATAAGAAGGTAATTTTGGTAGCAAGAGGTCAATAACGTCAAAAGCTTTCGAAATATCTAAAAATATTTCAATGGGTGATTCATTTTGGTCCATGGATGAAGCAACGTCTTTAAGAAAAGAAAAAATGGCAGTTTCTGTAGATTTTGATTTTCTAAAACCGTGTTGTGAGTCTGAAAACGCTTCGTTTTTCCTGATAAAAGTTTCCATTCGCGTACATAAAAAGCCTCTCTAATATTTTTGAGAAAACTGACAAAAGAGAAATTGGCCTGTAATTTTGAATTTCATTTTTGTTCCCTATTTTAAAAAGTGGCTTAATTGCTGATTCAAGGCGCGTGGACTGCCAAGGTCATTAGTTCCGTAAGTGTAGTGTATATTTTATTGCGAGGTGTGGCGGTGATCTTCCTCCACTGATGGCGAGATACACGACCGGTCTACACGTCGGCCTGCGGGGTTTTCCCCAATCAGGTATCTCTTTCCTACGTGGCACCGCCCAAGCAGACGGGTCTCCCGAAATGTGTAGTAGTATAGTGTATTAAAGGGGAAGTGTGTGTAAGGGGGTGAGGATAGGACAAGAAAGAGAAAGGAAAGATCGTGCGCGGTGCGTTGCCGGTTTTTAGGGTGCTGCTCCAGCATTCGCCTGAGGTTGATCGGAGAAACCACGAAAACTTACCGATTAGAGCATCCAGCTGCTAGAATTCACCTCAGACAACAGCTGAATTCGACCTAGCTATGTAGCTAGAGTTGAAAATCCTGCCAATGTCGAGGCTCGAACCCTAGGACCTTCCGGTCAGAGGTACTGCAGTGACATCAATTGATGCCCTAAGCCACCTAAGCCGGTCCCCCGAAATTGTTTAACCTCTGTACTTGTGCAAGATGCAAATAGTACAACCTCACCTTAAAATTAAATTATCGTTTAAACTATTATCGTTATAATAATTATCATACGTAATTATCCTCTTTGCATATAATGTAAAGAGGAAAATGACTAATTTTATAAGACACCAGGTTCACAAAAGCCCGTTAATGCTGGATAGAGAATTACCCCCGGTCCAGCATATCAAAAAGATTTGAGTGAAGAAAAGTTCGCAAATTCAGGCATATTTGGGAAACCAATCGCACATGCAACACTCTTGAACACATTGTATCGTCGTGCCTAACTCGGAAGTGATGCATTCAAAGGGCTTAAAACGACGATTTCGTGTCCCCACAGATTAAACACTTTTAGTCGTTCTATTATGTTTTTGGAATGTTCTTAGTTGTGTCGCGGTTCCAAGTGTCCAGAAACGGTGAAAGTGGGGTGCCAATATGAAGTTATTTTCACTTTTAAAACTACTGTTTTTGAGACTGCATTTTTTCGTAAAAAGTTTGGGGCCTTTTTACATTTTGGGGTGGGGGTGGCTTTCCTGAGAACTCTAGATATTTAGAACTTCCAATTTCGTAGAGAAATGAATCACTTCATTATCCTCCGCAGCAACGTTTTAAAAAGTATTTCGTAATCAAAAGCACTGAAATTTAAATTTTGAATTTGTTGTTTAATTTATAGATTAACTTTTACGGGAACATAGGGAGAATATGTGATGGCCAAGTGGGAAAACAGAACACACCTAATTTCTAGGGGCTTGCTGTGACTACATTGTATACCCCAGCTGCTATATAGCGACCATCCAGCCTCCCCCTCCCCTTTCGCATACAAAATAGTTGCGCAAGAGGAAATTCTTTACCACAACCGCGAAACACAAGATCATTAGAAAATAGACAATTCCATGAAAACAAGAAATAACCATGCAATTTATCACTTCCACACAGGATGTATTTTCATGAAAGAAAAAGTAAATAGTGTCTTATAGAATAGGAAAAGTAATTCTGCTTTCTGCAAACGTTGCGGTAATCCATAGAAACTAAACTCCATTTTTCTTTCATGAATACATAGCAAAATTCTGCATAGATTTTTGCCAAAAATTGAATGTGTGTGTCATATGTCCTCAAGCAATGATGATTCAATAAGCTCTCTTTTCACTAGTTCGATTTCGACCATAGGTTTTTATTCTTTTTACCGCATCACGCACAGTCCTGCCATGCGATTTTCTTAAGCGTACGATATGCTGTTCGAAAATTCAGGGAATATAGTGATCACGTGTCTGAACTACCTTCCTCATAAAAATTAACAAAATCTCCACGGAACATCCTAGTTCCCTCTCATTACAGCGAGAGTAAAATATGAACCCCATAATCATTACATAAGTTGTAAACTTCTCGATAAACACTACGGTAATTTATATTGACAAGACGTGCGATGTAAAAGAATGATGTATTTTGGTAGCCCTGGGTTACGAGTAAATGAATGTGAGATGTCTTGTTTGATTTCATCTGCTCTATAGCGAAGAGTACTGCAATCACGAGGCAGGCGAGGCCTGGTTCCCCCCCCCCCCCCCCCCCGGGAGTACTGTATGAATCGAAAGTTCAACGCTTGATGGTGACGACGAATCCCGCAATTTGGCGGAGTGCTAGTTTATCGTTTAGGTAATTTGTCTCTTTCCAATTTTATGAAAGCGTATTTACTTCCCTTTCCTCAAATCTAAAACAATTCCTATAAGACTCCAATATATTGAAAACGTTTATGTTAAGCTTCTCACGTCCTTCGTGCTTTGAAATGTCAAGAAAGAAGTGCTAAGAAATCAGGATGAAATATTAATTTTAAAGTGCACCACTATTTCAATATAATATCCAAAATTCAAGCCGACCACATGCAGTTGCAAAAAGACCAAGCCTCATGTTTCCTTTTTAACAGTACAGAAATAATAACTTTTCATTACCAAGCACAATATTTAAAATTCCTTAGTCGAACAAATAAGTCAAACCCACGGGAACAAACTGCCGATTGCCGGAAAACCGAGCTGCTTCGCGCCGAGAGAATCATCTCCCGGTAGGCATTGAGTACGAAAATACAATTTTAGTTAAATACTTATAAAAATTAGTAAGCATTTGTTTTTGTCCACTATGGAGCACTTTACCACTCTTGCGCTTTACGGTTGGTGAATCATACATTCTAAATTATGTTTGCAAATAAAAAGAAATTAAATTTCAAAAATTGTAAATTAATAAATGTATCACAACCTAAAAAACAAAATGAAGGAAAGTAAACGAAATTACATTTAACTTTAACGTGATTGAAACCATAAATCTTTAAAAAAAAAACTAAACACAGGTAAACAACCGGAACGCGAACTTTCTGAGCATAGTATGATACGGCAACCGAAGTACGTGGCACCGCAGCTGGGTTTGATCCAACAGCCGAACTTATCCCTTCCTACAAAAATTAATAATTTCTGAAGATATGCACAACGGTTTGTAGTAAATATACAGGATGTCCCATTTAACTTGACAACTTGAAATAACTAAAAAAATACGCGATGTACGAAAAATTGAGCCGAGACCAAATAATAACAGTTTTGAAGGGGGAATCATTCTACGTTAAAATCAGCACACACACACACAGCCTCCAGCGGGTGGGGCGGTGGGCAACATTGAAATCTTAACTAGGAATCCCATTTTTTTATTTCAGATTCGCATTCTACGCCAAAAATACATAAGTTTTGTCTGAAACTTTTTTCTGATTTGTGATAGGTGGAGCTGTAATCGCAAAAAACTGATTTCCGACCGTAATTTGAGTGGTTTTGAGCGTGGTCGATTATTTCTGAGAGATTAAAATCAGTATTTTCTACGGAAGTCAATAAACTACTTTTAGCGTAACCCAGAAACAAGGACGTGGACGTAGTAGTTTTCGGTTCCCTTCGAGGTGCTTGTTTTCAGTGAGTGCACTAGCCTCTTACTATCGGAGTGATGATGATATTAGATGATTCTACAAATACCTCAGCATTTATGTAAGTGCACAAAAGGATGGCCCTGAACCTCAATGCATTTATTGATTCGTCCTAATGAACGAACACATCGCATAAGCATATCTGGCGTAATCGCGGCACAAGCGTCCCTTATTCTTTGCATCATGTTTTTACGAGTAGTAGGTGTTTGTTTGTAAACGACATATTTTAGGTAACCCTACAAAAAGAAATCTGGTGAGGTAAATTCTGGTGATCTGGCTGGCCAGTGCACTGGTCCTTCTCTACCGATCCAACGATTATTGTAATCCCGATCCAATAGGGAGTTTTAGCGCCAGGCGTAAGGAGATATCCTTAAACTGTATTGATCACGTGACTAACGCCTTTATACGGTCGTAATGAACAACGTTCAGAAGAGTTTTAGCAATTGCGACATTGCGTTATGCATTATTACAAAAGAAGCATTTCAAGCGTTGAACAGAGAAATCGCATAATATAACCCGCACTAAAGAAAGTTGCGGATGGCCTCAAACTAAAAGCTTTAAGGGAAAAAATAGTCACTGAGGCCATTGGTGGCAGTGCGGCATGCTACTACACGCACACCGGCAATATACACCTGGCCCCGCGTGAGTACAAACAGATAGCGCGGAACAGAGTCCGCAGAGGCGCCATCCTCCACCCCGTGCCACAGGAAGCTAGCTGCGGAACAATAAATAAGATCTGCAACAACACCAGACGACAAGCTGGAGTCCCTGCGTAGATCTCGAATAGATTTATGTATTATAAAAAATATATGTATATATGTATAATACTCATAGAAGTAAGAATTTACAGTAAGCCAGACGGCAACTGAAATGTATAAATGTATATATGTATGTATAAATGTATATATTAGATTAAGAAATAAATATTTGTGTTCTAAGAGTGTAGGCTAGTAGTGAGACATTTAAAACACGTTACGAGTCAACAGAACAACAAATATACATTGAGCATGGAGTTTTAGATTTTGTGTCTCTCCGTGATGAGTATGCAGCCTGGAATTTTGAATCTGCTTTTCTTGAAATTATAGGAATTACGTTAAAACAGCGTTCGTTATAAGCATAAGACAACCTATCCCGAAGATATGATTTGAACTCCTTTTTCGCGAATTTCTTTCCTGTCACATCTCCAACATATCTCGTTAATTCTAGCCAGCGTTGTGGAGTTGTTAAGGAATAATTGTAACTGCCTCACATACGAGAATCGGTTTACCAGAGTTGGAAAAATTCAACGTTTCCTGTTTTAGGAGGCCATTTTCCCGCTTTTAAGGTGACCGTAGAGACTCCTACAGGCGTACACTATTTATAAAGGTGTAAGGTCGAACCTTAGGCCTAAGGTAAGGTAAGGTAAGTATGACTTCAAGGTCCTTCACGTGACTAAGTGTATAACGCCGCTACCTTACGCGTGGTGTTAAAACTCCCTAATACCTCGCGTGCTACTAATGAATAATGTGTTGGGCAACCATCACATTAGTTATTTATCAAGGTTTCGGTACTTGTCACCGATTAGATTACCGTCAATAAAGTATGATCCGATAAGTTTATCACCAATTATTCCACACCAAACGTTAACCGACCAAGGGCGCTGATGATTTACTTGACGAATCAAGTGTAGGCTTTCTACACTGCAAAAATGCAGTTTATGGCGGTTAACTTCACCGTGGTTTGTAAATGACGATTCATCAGAGAATAGTACTTGAGTAAAAAAGTTCGGATTCGTTTGTATTCTCTGAGCTGCCCATTGACAAAACTGTAGTCGGTTTTGAAAGTCATTGTCAGTTAATTCCTGATGCCAGGATACACGATACGGATGAAATTTATGTATCTACAGTATCCTCCAAACACTCATGCGAGGAATCCCTGATTGTTGAGATATTTCTCGAACACTCGCATGTGGATTATGAGCTACTGCAGTCTGTAATGACATTTGATTTTCTCCAGTATCAGAAAATCTACGTGTTCTTCGGTTGTACACTTCCATCAGTAGAGAATTGTTGAACAATTCAAATGAAAGAAGAACGTGATCGTGCTGTCAGGAAAACGTAGAACATACAAATTAATAGCAGCGTCGAAATTCCTCCCAGCTTCGCCGTAAATTAAAATCACTTAAATTTTTTCTTGCATATTTACATAATCCATGATGCAAGAAGGAGGAATGTTAGTCCAGAAAGGTAAATGTTTAATAAATATCGGAAATCGCGTCTGAAGTACTGTAGGCACGGACCATGGAGAGACGCTACCAACAAATTGATGGGTGTGCCCTTAGACCACACTCAAAACCTCTCCACAAACAGTCGGAAATCTTCGGAAATTAAATTTTTGCGACAGCTCCACCTATCACAAATCAGAAAACGTTTCAGACAAATCTTATGTATTTTTGTTCATAGAATGCGAATCTGAAATAAAAAAATGGGGGTTCCTATTTAAGATTTCAATGTTGCCCACCGCCCCACCCGCTAGGGGCAGGGGGTGCTGATTTTGGCGTAGAATGATTTCCCCTTCAAAACTGTTAAGATTTGGTCTCGGCTCAATTTTTCGTACATGGCGTATTTTTTGTTATTCCAAGTTGTCAAGTTTAATGGGACACTCTGTATAATGTATTCGATGTATTATTTTGCTAATGATATAGTTGTTATGAAAAATTATGTTAATGAGTATTGAAAACAGTTTTGAAATCTTAAAAAGGGGGGGGGGATTATTTTCCAGAAAATTCCCTAAGGCCCTGTACTTCATTCTTAACCTCGCTTCAGTACATTTTCTGCTCCAGCAATGTCACCTAAATTATTAGCTGGCGAAGAAGGTAAGTGAACGCGGAATGACGTGCCGGCGAATGATGCGTCTGCCGCCGTGACTACCCATGTGACGTCACAGTGGCAGTCGACAGGCCCTGTATTTTAAAAAAAATACTATCTAGAAGGTATCACCTGCCGCTGGCCCAGTGAATAAGATGCGCGCGCTGCTCGAATTCCCAGCGAAGATCTCAGCTGGAGTGTAGTAGTGAGCCGGTGCAAAGATTGCAGTAGAATATACAGTGTTGCAATATTTTTCAAGTGACATAATCGTAATTTTAATTCTCAATATTTATTAAATTCTCATGCTTTGCTTACTCCAGCGGTATACTGCGGTTGCTGGGGTTGAATCACTGCTAATTTCAGGCTCTAACCACGGACAACGCCTTGGCCGACGGCCTTCACTTAATTAGAATATTGACCGAGAGCAGCGACGTTTGCGTACTTGTCAATGCTGACATATAACCGACACTGCTTAAATTACAGCAGACATCGATGTGGGGGGCCTTATAGAATTTTTCGCAAATTTGAGAAAAGTGTTTGCGTAATGATGCGTGAAATAAAGGCGATTTAAAATTTTTGTTCAAACAATCTTTTTTTCAAAAACGGCTCCATCGTTTTTGATGAGATTTGGAGGTGGGTATTCTAAAGAACATTTTAAAAAATGGTGTAGGACTCATCTTGGTTGAACTGTTTTTTCGAAAATTGAAAAAAGAATTTCGGCGTCTTCCTACAATTACAACAATGAAGATTAATTAAGTAAGTAATTCGAGAAAAATATACATTTTTTTGTTAACAAAGTATGTTTATCAAAAACATATTTTCAAATAAGGATATGTTGGATTTTTTGAAAATATGAGAATTTTTGCAGCCCGCTCTGAAAATCCTACGCTTCCTTATAATTTTATGAGTTTTAAGCCAGTTGGATGCTACGTAAGTTAAAATGAAGATATTATATCATATTTCTTGGTTCGTTTCTACCATTGGAGCTTTTGTTATTCGTTTACAAATTAATCCTTTAGAAAAGATTTGAAATAAATAAGAAATAAAGATTGCTAGCCTTCAGTTGCCCTCTCCCAATTTACACAGTTGCATGCTAAGTTACAATTTGTATATTCATATTTCATTTTATTATTATTTATATTTGTTATTTCATTTTAAATTGCGTTCTTTAATTGTGTCAAATGTGAAAACGAATATATGATCGGTCATTGTTGGTTGTTACCCATTGTTGTAACGTCGCACAGATAACAAAATGCGATAATGGCCACTTTTCATTCACGGTAAAAAAATATTTTTGTAGAATATTACAATTGTGTTTAATAATTATTGTTATATATTTTTCGATATATTTGTTTTCCAACGCTATCAGTATCATATTATTTATTAACTTGTAAATATTTTACTTTCCTGCATTCTGCTTATTTTTCGCACCAAATGTTCTACGATTTCAAATGTTTTACAAAAAAGAATTCGGAGAGAAAATGTGGAATAAATAGTATTACATAATCATTACTAACGGCGAAAAAGTACGCTTTAGCACGTCTAGTTATTTTTGCTTTGAGGCAATGATCGAGATACAGTAAAGGCATCAGCATGACATCTGGCAACAGAAGTCGGTGGTCACGGGGAGTCCGCGCCAACTGTCTCGTCGTTTCGCACCTCCAATAGAAAAGTGACACAAGTGCAAATTTCTGATTTCTCATAAATTGCAATTTTAAGTTTCGTAGTTCTGTAATACTCGTTATAGATTGTACCAAATATTCACCTTCTAGCGGACAGTAATTGAACTAATTCAAAATCAACTTCAGACTAGGAGCAGTACATCTTGGCAACCTCTTATCAGCATTTAGCTTAAAAATGACGATTTCTCACTTGTGTCACTTTTCCATTGGAGGTGTGGTTTGTCAGGAGCTACCTTCGTAGAACGGCGGCTTTTGAGAGGGGGTGGTGCAATCATATATGGCACGCGCATATCACGAAGTCTGTGAGAGACCGCGCCACAAGTTCCGCTGCAGACAACTGCGGCAAGTGTCCATTCGGTACGGCCCCAAGAGATGTGTTAGAATACTCTTCTTTTTGTATTTTATTTTTTCAAGTGCTTCTACGTTACAGTATTTTTTTTTAATTATAAGTGTGATGAATGCCAAGCCAAACAAAATGAATGAAGTGCCGGTCTGGATGGCCGAGATCGCTAAGGCAGTAGTGCCGTAGCGATCTCGGACCGAAGGATCGCGGTTCGAGTCCCGCCTCGGGCATGGTTGTATTGTGTTCGCCCTTTCACAGCCCTATCATCGTCATATCGTGTCATCCTCATAGTTATAATACCGTTACAAGCAATAGTGGTCGCAAGTGTCCTAGTAGTTGATGCGACCATATATAATTAAATAAATAAATAAATAAATAAATAAATAAATAAATAAATGACTGAAGTCAAACAGAAACTCAGATTATGAAGACAGAATGTCAGCAAAAGATTTAAACCCACCTAAACCAGACTTGTGCATCAATCAAGTGTTCAGTGATAAAAATAGTCGTAGAATGGAAAATGTAATAGATGTACGAGAAATGGAAGTGGATTTGCGGATGCCAGGAAACAAGTATTTTTTTCTGTTTTCCTTGTCTACTGTTTGGGGACGACGAAACCGTAGACTAAGGAGGTATAGTTCATTTCTCTAGATGAAACGTGAACTAAAAGTGGCGTTTCAAGCATTTACCTTGGAAATGTAAAAAACACGCGATCTCGAGCCCACCCAAACATTGAAATGAATTACAAGGTTCTGGGGAAAATTAGTATTAACCAGCAATTGGATGATGCATATAGCATTTCTATACGCGAACATAATGAAATCGTAGACTCAAATAGATACATTTTAGTCGTATAATTACTGCAATGAAATTTTGCAGCGAGTTTGAATTAGATTTACGTCGTCATGACGAAACTGAAGAGCCCAAATACCCAGGCATCTTCAACGGTTTAATAAATTATACATAACTCTTGATAACATTTTTAAAAAAATCATTTGGAAAATACAAAATCGTGTAAAGGAATTTTAAAGACAATTCAAAATGATAGACTGAATGCAATTTTCAGAATTTGCCAAAAATGTATTTGACATGAAACAAATATGCAGAATACGTGTCTATTCAAGTTGATGAAACAACAGACACTTTATGTAAAACTGAAATGTCTTTAATTTTAAGCTATCAGCTAGAAGGTAACATTTGAGCGGTTCTGGGTCTTGTGAGGTGCGAAGGGTTTAGCTGACAAGATTACGGAGCAGCTACATATATTAGGGATTGAGAAGACACTTGGAACACTTATTTCCTATACATATGATGGGGCTGCTAGGCAAAATAGAGGTGGGAAGCATTTGATAAAATAAAATTATCCAAATGCAAATTACGTCCATTGTTACGCTCATCAAGCGAATCTTCTACTTCAGAATACATCTTACCGTTCTCAAAGCAGGGTATTTTTTTCAAGATCTTCAAGGAATTAGGACATTTTTTTCGAGATCTCCGAAAAGAATAAATTTCTCGACAGAAATTGTTCAAAAGAAACTATATTAAGCTTCTCCAACAAGGTGATACTTGCAGCACATATGCTGAATATAAAGACAGTCTCATTCAATGTTTTGAATATATTTGGGACAACGAACAGGAGGATTTTAAAGCTAGGAGCTGCAGGATTGGTAGGTACCTTGTAAGATACAGATTTTGTATTTTGGGTTACTTTCTACTGCAACATTTTGCCTCGCGTGTTCTTTTTGATTCTGTTCAACAAAGGTACATCGCTGCAGAAAAATCAGAACATTCATTGACTACTTTTCTATTGCAGTATCAAATATTCATGTAATGTATGAAGACAAACAAGCTTCTTCAAACGAATCAATGAATAAGAGACCATGTTTTTGTCTCAGGGAGGGTAGAAGTAATCGTGTCGCAGCTCTTGAAATATGTGATGTTACTGTGAACAATATCAAAGACAGGTTCGGTTTCTCAGATCATCTAAGTGCAGCAAAATTACGAGTATTTCTAACTGAAAACAATTTCACAACATTCTGTGAAATTTCCAGAAAGTGCGTTTCAAACGACTATGTGACAATAGTACACAAAAGTGAATGGACCAATCTTAGAACAGAATTGGAAGTGATATATTCTCGTAATGACATGCATGGTGCCTTTATTGCTCTTGTGTAACACTAATTTTTCTTGGAGAATAATTGTCGCGTACTTTTTCGGAGTGTGTAAATATTTTAAAAATTATTGTTATAATCCCCATGACCACAATTGAGAACGAAAGATGTTTCACCACCCTCAAACGGATTAAAACATTTCTACGAAACACTGGGTGGCAAACTAAATGCATTAGCTATGCTTTCGAAAGAAAATAGAATTGTGCATGATATTCGGAACTTCAACTCTCAAGTGATCGAAATCTTTGCTCGTGCCAAAAAATAGGAAGATACAAAAATTAAGAACGTCAGGTATGTTGATTGTTATAATTGCATATTACTTTAATTGTGTATTGTAATGTCCTGTGCACTCCCTAGTCAGACTCACTGGAGCCGCCACTGCGTACGACAAAAGTATCTGTTTGGGCAGTGCGGCGAAATTTGACTTTATTGGGCTATGGCAGCAGAAAATCGACTCGAGGGCCTTTGCTAACAAAACTACATCGCCTGCAGCGTCTCTCCTAGGCTCGAAACCGCATGGATTAGAACCTAGACGACTGGAAAAAATCGTTTCTAATATTTTTGTGGCCATCAAGAAAAGCGACAAGCCGTCAAGGAAATTCAAATGTTCTTAAGGAAAAAATTAAATTGTTTTGTTGTTGGAATTGAATTGTTGGAAGAACATATCTCTATAACCGTAACCTAATCTCTAAAACCTTTCCCCTCAGTTACAGCATCACTAGTTTGATATGTGGGGAAAATATATTGAGATGCAAAGTGACGAATGCATAAACCGCCTGCCTGGCTTGCCTGCCCGAAACTTCGGCCTCCTCTCGCGTCGCAGGCCGCCGCGCGCGTCGAGGAATCACAACGGGTGGGTGACGCGCAGTGACGGCTGCGGCGGGGAGGCGTTAGGGACACGCCCCCCCCCCCTACTGAGATCAGTATTTCTTCTGTTGCGCTGTCTAAAATAATCTCTATGGGTTTGTAGGGTTGTTTTCGAATCGAGCGCATCTTTAGCTTTTAAACTCCCGCTTGTTCCGCAGAACAATTGCCATTGGCTGCGGACACTCGCCTCAGTGCCCTAAACGCAGTGTTGTTAAGGAACGTACTGACATAAAAATGGCCGACAACCAGTGCTCGAATGGCAACGTAGGTTTGGCAAATGGCGTCTTGGGACGGCCGCCGCCCAGCAACCTGACAGGGGATGTAGCAACCTCGTTGCCCGGCGCTATCTATTGATCGATTTTTAAACTTACAATATTCCTTTCGCTTGATTTACGTCCAGGCCAGTGCTATCTGCTGGTATTCTGTTTAACTGATCTCCCTTTTCGCAAGCATTCAGTGCAGGCAGTAGTGTGCAACGGGCATCATCTTTCCGCTCCGTAGACAAACTATGTGAATGCTGTGTTCCAATCTGCGTCCAGTTCGTATTATGCATTGAGATTGAGAATGGTTTGCAATTCTGTAAAATGCCTGAAAACAGTCAATGTGGTTATGATATAAGGCTGTGCATGAAGAGAATTGGTCCATCTCGGCCTGATATAAAACTTTTACAATCTGATAGAAATGCAATCGTTGTTTTGTACGGAAATTTCAAAGGGGTAATTTTAGGGGGAATTTATCCACTGTTCTCTCTTTGATTTAAAACGTTCCAACAATATCAAGAAAAATTCCCCCTACAAAAGATCGCGGTTCACAGTTCTCTCCGTTCGCGAGATAGCAAACTGAAATCTGAGTTGGATGTGCTATATAAAAGAATCCGAGAGAGCTTTTTCCACTTTGAAAATATAGTCATTTTTAAGAAATACCATGTCGGAAGAGAGATTGAATGGACTTTGTATGTTTTCATTATAAAGAGTTTAGTTACGAGACTCGTTTAATTTTAAAGAATTAGTAATAGATTTACATAATGTAAAAACAGAAGACACAATTTAATTTATAGATCATGGGTTTAGCCTGTCTTCCGGGGAGAACATTCGATTGTAAATTTTAGTTAGGTGACTTAAACAATCCAAATATAACAATATTTCAAATGCCTAACTTTATTTGATCCTGTAACTTTGTGTGCCCTCCCTGATGCCTAATCCCGGAGTCGCCACTGGTGACGCGCCGAATCGGAAGGGGGAGTGGGGTGAGGTGTTTTTCCAAATTCCAGTTCCTGACGCTTCTATTCATCCGATTTGCATGATTGATACGGCGTTGGATTCAAGGATCCCGATGTCATCGCACTAAGAGCGCATTTTTTTAAATTTCATCCCAAAACTATTAGAGCAATGTAAAAACGGTTTTGGTAAATGGGCTTCGTAGCATAAATTCTATTTTAAATATGAGTCAAATTCCGTTTACAGATCGAAAATCAGACCTTTGGTTCAGACGTTATTGGTAAAGTAACTTTTGCTTATTTTGGTGCAGCCACGTGGTGGCAACAAATTGAAATAGAGGTGGTACATGTAGCCTTAAGACCAAATTAACCGACACTAGTTCAATTTGTCACCACCACGTAGCAGCACCAAAATATGCCAAAATTACATTACTGATAACGTCTGAAAAAGTCGTCCGATTTTTAATCAGTAAACTGTATTAGATTTTTATATATTATAGAATTTACGCTACGAAGCCTCTTTGGAAAAAGTTGAAAAAATAGTTTTGGATTTTGTGTAGTTCTGGGAAGAAATGTAAAAATGTGGGCTTATAGCGCGATGGCGAAGTGTTTCCTGAATCCGACGCCGTATCAATCGTCCAACTCGGCTGAATAGGCGCGTCGTAAAATGAAATACCGCAAAATACAATGCTCCCTCCCCCATGCCGCGCCGCCGCCGCCATCACAACCGCTGCGCGTGGGGGCCGCCGAGCGCGCGTGGGCGCGCCGGCTCTCCAAGGGCCTGGGAGCGAGGCAGGAAAGCAGGCTCTTATGGCCAGACTGGGATTTGTCAGATAACGCTTTCGCTATTTTCCGCATCACAACAATAGTTTTACATTCATATACGTACGTATATACTGAGAAATATATGTAATATAAAGATCGTTACGATGTTGCGGAAAATCGATTTCTAGATTTCAACGAAATTCTTGTTTTGGGGCCCCCTGATACCAAAAAGTATTGCTTTTTTCTAAAACCGTCCGTCCGTCTGTTGCTTATCTGTGAACAACACTAGCGCCGCAACTACAAGTTTTGTAGAATGTTTTTCGAGATTGTAGAGCTGGTCGATCTGGCCTGTCTCAAAGCTTTATGAGTTCGAAAAAGATTGTTTTTAAATTTGCATTGTTTAAATGACGCCCCTAGGACATCTTTTATATTCTCTCAAAAATGACTCCAAATTTTTGTTTCAAATTTGTTGTAAGAATAGATTGAAATATGCTTGAAATGAAAGAGGCTAGGATAGGTCCGATGTTTACTGTTAACTTTGATTTTCAGAAGGTTACAAAAGTTTGAATTTTTCTCCGCGTCTCCGCTCAACTACAATATTGAAGATAGAGATTTTTTCATCAAATGAAATTTGTTCTCCCTAATTTATTCTTTTGTTGACGACATTCACTTTTGTTGAAAATGTTAGTAGTTTTCGTGTAATATTGCGTGAAATATGTGCATCACAAAAATATTGAAAACAATTTCTCAAAAATGCTCTAAATTTGTTTTCTAATTTTTGGTAGGGATGGTACTAATTGTCCTGTGTAAAATGACACAAACGCTACATTGCTCTATTCTTTTGTTTTTTCAAACCTCACACAATTGTTTTTTACAATTATCTCGCGTTCTTAATATTTACATTACGGGTGACTTGTATACATTATTGCATTTGTGAGTACTCGTGCTTTGCAAAATGATGTCTCTAAAGTTGCTTGAAAAGTCAAAAGTATTCTGAGAAATTGAGCTCGCATTTTCAGAAACATTCAAACGTTAATTTCTTAAAATTTTTCAACTAAAATGTCGAGGTTTATTTTATATATGACGAGGTTTTACAGTTTTATAATATTTTAAAAGTTATGTTTCGGTTCTATCATCAGTGAAGCGAAAATTTGAAAAAATGTGAAAAAATTATCTTTATGTGGCAATGGATGGCAGCTGGGAAGAGGGTGGAGTAAAACCGAAAATATATCCCAGAGCATAGAAAATAGAAAACGAACTAGTTCGAGAAAGTCTGTGCCATTCTGTAGCATCACTAGTTTACTTTATTTCACAAATCACATTTCTGGTACTATAAATGGGGCAGACGCTCTCGTATCCCATATAACCTAAGTACAGAACTGAATTTATCTTGAAAAATTGTGTTTCCAAATAATACCGATTTTTACCCAGACATCCTTCGAATAAGACCCGTAAACCGAGGTGACGTGGTGCCTCCTAGAATGACCAGTAGCATATTTAAATTTATTTAGTCAAAAAAACAGTAAAAACTGTTTGTGACGTATGGGGGAGTAGATCATCTGCGCCCGTTTTCTTCAGTTCCAGAATTCCTTCCCATTATTTTATCTATAAATGGTTGAAAGATGAGTAAAAGTTCAAAATAAATAAGTAAAAATTTTTAAAAAAAGCGCGAGATTAGCAATATTTGAAACAAAACTAGACATTTTCGTTCCCGAGTTATAGAAAACTTATTTGCATCGGTAAACGAATTGCAGGTATGATTTTTCTGCATTGCTAACAAAATAGTAATTCACCTTTACCTCTACCCCTACAATTACAAGCAAAAGGAGAGTTCAACAAAACGTGCGCATAGTGAAGCTACATTTACGTCCAGGGCAGCGATAGAGGAGGTGAAGCGGGACGCATAAAGCGAAACAGGGCAGCAAGCAAGCGAGCCAATCAGTGTTTGTGAACTTGGTACGGGAATTCGCAAAGTTGTCTATTTGCGAACCATAGTTCCAGAGCCACGTTGGATTTGGAATTCCCGGAACTTCTCGTAACGAGACCCGTAAAATTAGCACAGCAAAGTTTTAAAAAAATTGTAATTAAACTCCAAATTTGTCTCAATTTGTGGCTAATTTACGCAAAATAATTGTCGATCTTCATTTTTGACCCTTCTACAAACAATCGGCTAACGACAACAAGTTAGCACCGCAATTACCAGAAAACCAAGAAATTACAGAGATATTTAAAAAAATAATTACAAGGGAATTTGTGGCTTTTTTGTTGCGCAGTAGTACCCGGAAAGAAATTTTGTTGCTCTTCAACTACCGCCCAATACCGAAAATGCAGAATTTTGCAACAATACCGGAAATGCGAAATTTGCCCTCTTTGCGGTGGTTGACAGTGAAGGACTATCGGTCGCGTGTAAGTACCACAGAACAACAACCTAACCGTGGTGGAGAAGATTGAATTAGACGAGCAGAATAAATTAAGATTTTCGGAAGATGAATTTTCACAATATAATTTTAAGAGAATCAGAAGATTTTGAAGTGACGAGAACAGTTTCATAAATTTTAAAAAGGACGAGTATATACATTTTACTTTCTTTTTTCTTCAATAAATCGTGGATATTATTACGACGGAGCTCTTTTATTGCATTCCTTTCAAGCATTCAATTGCTCTGCGCGTCCAGCCGCTACGAAGGATTGGGTCTTGCAGGTGCTAAGAAAGGATCACAGCCATTGCTTCACTGAGGCGGGCGCCAACAAATACGCGTCATTGCTCCGAACTACCTATCCCCACGTTCAAAAATATTTTTGATACCCGCAGTCTTACACGTGTACATACAGCCATTCTTCGAAGAAAACTCGCAGAATTATCATAGCACCCTCTACGAGATTTGGACAAGGAGGGCAGCAAAGACTATTTACGTCAAAAACAGTTAAAAACTGTGACGTGCTACGAGGAGAACACAAACTTGCGGGACTTAATTTGAATTTACATATGTCCAGAAGTAAAACAATCGGCCATCACAGCATTTGCTCAAGGATCAGGAAAACTGGACGAAAATCTGATCGATACGGGGTGATTGGCCCAGAAGCTGAAGTACAATACTTGTTGCAGATTCTTTAGAATTATACAGTTTAAATGGTAAATAATACATTAAATGTCATTGTTAAAATTAATATTACTGACCTTTTGGATGCTCTTTGTAGTCTCTAATTGTATAGAAAAAGTTGTGCAGCAGAAAATATTTTACTTGGGACTTAAACTTTTGTATCGAATTTAATCGTTTAATGTCATCTAGCAAAGTGTTGACAAATAATGTACATGTATTCAATGTACTTTTTTTTTGCAGATTGATACTGGCACAAGGATCGTAAATGCCAACATCATATAAATTTAATTTCAAAATTTTAATATTCAAAATTAAAAATCGCCCAAAATCCCTCTGGTTTAGGAATCTCTAACATATTCACTCTATGAATGATTTGATTCGACAATGACAGCGCGCTATTTTACCACTTTTTCAAACTTTCAAAGTATAAAATCATTTTTAAAATTAGCTTAAGCTATTTTACTTGGTAAAGGAGAATCACGAAGTGAATTCTTTCAAGGCGACAAACGCCGCTCTGAGATAGAAAATCTAGTGATAAAAGAGCTCGTGCGTAATATCTTCTCATTCTTCCCTGTAGTGTAATGATAACGGAAAATCTTAGAAATAAAATAAGATGTAAGATGGAATATTGGTGATATTTACACAATCAGTTTAATTTTTTTTCAAATTCAGTTCCAAATCGGAATCGGTATTTTGAGTAATGCGGCCAACAATTTTATGACGGTATTCGAAGGAAGACGAAAATATGTGAACAATATAGTTTTATACTATTATTACAGATGATACGAGACGGTTTGACGTGTGGGGGATAAATATATTGAGATGCAAAGTGACGAAAGCAGAAACCGACTGCCTGGCTTGCCTGTCCCGCAAATTCGGCCTCCTCCATCGGGGCTGGCCGTGCCGCCTCGCAGAGATAGGGCCCACAACGGCGTGGAAGAGAAGGGGGGGGCGAGGTGTTTTCCCATATTTCACTTTACGTCGCTCCTATTCATCCGATTTGCATGGTTGGCTACAGATCGTTTGTCGACGCCATCGCGCTATAAGCCCACATTTTAATTTTTTTTTCTCGGAAGTTCGAGCACCATTTCCAAATGCGAGTTTTTGTAAAAAGGGCGTCGTAGCGTAAATTGTACATTAAAAAGACCAAGTTTACAGATCGAAAATTGTACCATTGGTTCAGACTTTATCGGTAAGCAACGTGCCCTGTGACAGTGCTGCGATCTATTGAATTTTCCTACAAGCATTTTTCGGTACATTAGCCTTAAGGCTAAATGTACCGACAGTAGTACAATTTGTGGCCACCACGTGGCAGCACCAAAATAAGTAAAATTTACTTCATAGATAACGTCTGAACCAATGGTCCGATTTTCGATCTGTAAACGGCATTTGACGCCTTTTTAATATAGAATTGACGCTACGATGCCCTTTTTCCAAAAATTTAGCAAAAATTCGAATTTGAAATTAGTTCTCGAACTTCCGAGAAAAAATTCAAAAATGTGGGCTTATAGCGCGATGGCGACATGCTTGCTGAATCCAACGCCGTGACAATCACGCAAATCGAACAAATAGGAGCGTCGTAAAGTGAAATTTACGAAAACGCCTCGCCCCCCTTCCCTTTCTTCGCCGTAGTGTCACCCACCCGATTGTTATGGGCCCTCTGTCGGCGCGGGGGCACGACCAGGTCAGGCAGCGTGCGGCCAGCCCCGGCGGAGCAGGCGGGACTTGCGGGATACGCGAGCCAGACAGTCGGTTTATGCTTTCGTCACTGCATCTCAATCTACTTTTCCACAGATTCCAAACTAGAGATGCTATACTGCTATTACAGACCGAGGTAAACGGTCTGTAATAATAGTACATAACTATCTTTTTCACATATTTCCGTCTTCCTTTGAATACCATCTTAAAATTGTTTGAGACATTACTCAAAATATCGATTCCTATTTGGAACTGGTTTTTAAACAATTGAACTAATTCTGTAAATATCACCATTAGTCCATCTCCTCACATCTTATTTTAGATATATTTTACTTCTAAGGTATTCCGTTTTCATTCCACCTTACTCTAAGATCTTCCGTTGTCACATACCGGAAAGAAAGAGCGGAGTATACGCACGAGCTCTTTTATCCTACAACTCGATTTTTGATCTCAAAACGGCGATTATCTGCTTTACAGAGATTATCTGGCGAATCTCTTTTCCCAAGTAAAATAGCCAAAGCTATTTTTAAAAATGTTTTCGTACTTTCGGACAAATTTAAAAAGGTGGTAAAATAGCGCGCTGGCGAGCTGCATCCTGACCCCAACTCCGTAACAAGCATCGAAATAAGATATGAATCATCCCAGCTTACTTGGTAAGTTATATTGATATAAAATAAATATGTTATATCTGTATAATTTTGAAGGGAATAAATAATTCCCGGTGCGTCATTTCGTACAGACTACGTAAATGAATAAAGAGTAATGATGCAATTGGATAACTCCTAGATTTGGAGCATGCTTTCCCTTCCATTTTCTTTCTTTTAGAAAAAGTGGATTTCATATAAGAAGTTATATGTAGTATCTATCTGTAGTATGTAAAACCAGTTTGACGTGACTCTATGAATCGGCCACAATGATATAAATAATATGGAACATTCAAACGAGCTTAAAAACCAAGGAAATTGTTTCTGTGAGTATGATCGTAGAATATACTTTACGCTAACGCTTACGCGACGTAATGTAATATAAACAACTTTCCAGAAAAGATAGAAAATGAGGCTTCTTTCTATGTGAATTGTTTCTAAAAATCTTCAGAAAGTATATGATTATATCATGGACTCTGATGTACATAATAATAATAATAATAATAATAATAATAATAATAATAATAACAATAATAATAATAGGCACGCGTTTGGAGTAAAAAATGTATACTATAGTTTTGTTTAAATCGTCCATTGAATCTTCACTTCGATGTCTGAGATTCCACTATTTATAATAATTTTGAAACTTCTTTACATTTCACGCAGAAAATATTTTCCAGCTCACACTATTGAAGTGAGTTAGTTTCACCATGATTTCTTCCCCTGTGTCTTTGAATAGTTCGATTGGAATATTATCTACAGCGGGGCAACTCCCATTTTTCGGTTTTTTTTTTTTTTTTTTTTTTGGTCGCCCAATGCATTTCTTCTATCTCCGGTTTTTCTTCGTAATCATATATATATATATATATATATATATATATATATATATATATATATATATATATATATATATATGTATGTATTCACGATTCTACTTGTAAGTCCTTCTCATGTAACTTTTTCGTGTATTCTCCCCCCCAAAAAAACAACAAAAAAACAACGCGTCATCGCCGTGTTATGCTTAATGTACTTATTATTATTGTTATTATTATTATTATTGGCGTGTAGGCCATTACTAATCACGCTACAGGAATAACGTGTGTAATTTTTTCCAGAATCAGATTATTCTCCTGTATCTCTCAGTATGACAAGGTTGTTACGCCTTGAATTGTGAATTACGAGATGATAGGATGATGATGTTGAGGGGTGATAGGACAATTACTAATAAAATATGACACGTTGTAAAAGTGATATGATTTTTCTCATGGAATTGCGCCAGTTAGCTTAACGGAATCGTGTCGAAAACTTCCCTACTCACAAAATAAAATAGCCACTTTTAGTACTCTATACATGTGCATCTATTCAAGCCGTTCCGTATGTATTATCCAAGTCTAGTGATATGAGGGAGGCCTACAAATTCTGGAACAATACAATCTTCATTAATTGTGAACACAGAGGTACACAGGTTTCTGATTATGTAATTGAATTGTTTTATATTTGCTAAGATATCTGCAAGTATATTGTAGTAAACTCTAGAAAAAATCCTACTATGTACCGACGTAAACGCACCATGTATAAATATAATTAGTGGCTTGCAGCAACAAAAATGTTACTGAGTGAAACCACACAAAAGTATTTCCAAATATAGAACCCACACTACTCAAGAACAAATAAAATACTCACGCCCAAATATAAATTTATTATTTTAATGAAAACAGCCTTGATGAATACAATAACAAAGTATTGTAACGAATATTGCACCACCTGCCGAAGTCGCTGCGCGTGGATTGCGTCAATTGCCGCCGCCTCTCCCCTTCCCCCGAACTAGACGGTTCCGGACAATCCGCGAGCCGCGGAGAAACGCCGTGAAAGAGCCAGGTGCCTCGAGACAAGCGCCGGGCAGGTATAAATGCGCCGGCCGCGGCGGCCGCGAGTTAGTTAACAGTTTAGTGAGAAAGAGTTACAGAAGTCAGTCAGTAGTGAGCAGTAAGACGTCAGTCCGTCAGTGTGTCCGAAGTGGAAGCTGTGCTGGGAAGTGTGCATTGCGGTGAAGAGTGGTGCAGTGGTTGAACAGCAGTCAGCAGTCTGAAGTCTGCAGTGGAAGCTGAGCTGTGAAGGGTGCATCGCGGTAAGCAGTGGTGCAGTGGGGAAACAGCAGTCAGCAGTTTGAAGTCTGCAGTGGAAGCTGAGCTGTGAAGTGGGCATCGCGGTAAACAGCAGTGCAGTGGACCCTGGTGTGCGCAGTGAAGTGTGGTCTGCGCCAGGAATTGTGGTCTGCGCAGGGGAATTGTGGTCTGTGCAGGGAATTAGGGTCAAGTGTAGTGGACCGTGGACAGTGCATGGACTGACTGATACTGTAGAAGAAGAGAACTGTTTAAATAAATAGGGTGTAAGAAGAGAACTGTTTAAATAAATAGGGTGTAAGAAGAGAACTGTTTAAATAAATAGGGTGTAAGAAGCGAACTGTGTAAATAAATCAAGAGAACGGAGTCGTGTGTAACAGTGTAAATAATTAAGTGTAATATATCTGTAAATAGACCAAGTAGTTTTTAAGTGTAAGTAAATTTTAGTGTGTATAATTGTTCCCGAAAAAACCTTCTTTGTTTAAACAATATTGTGTTGGTTTTAATTCACCAGGAGAAACGTTACAATTGGTGTCAGGTGTGTGGGGTTGGTGTGTGTTTAAATCAGTATAACGTGTGGTGAATTAAAACCTTAATGAAAATGGAGTTCACAAAAACCTTACGGGAACTGAAAGTAACCGAGTTGAAGATGGAGTTAGAAGACAGGGATCTGGAGACCACCGGAACGAAAGCAACATTACAAGAACGTCTTGCTAACGCGTTGAAGGCAGCAGGAGAGGATCCAGAGAGTTTTCGCTTCGACATATATTGCAACGGTGTCTGTGTCCGAGCATTCGTAGCAGAAGTGCGAAAAATATTCGAGATAGATGACACAACGTCAGAAGAAAAACTGACAGAAAATTCCAGAATTTCGGAAGAAAAGGTGTCAGAAAACCTGGAACAACAGATAACGCCGAATAATAGATTGGTTAGAGAAGAAGCGGCAGCGAAAGAAGAAGCGGCAGCGAAAGAAGAAGAAGAAGCGGCAGCGAAAGAAGAAGAAGCGGCAGCGAAAGAAGAAGAAGCGGCAGCGAAAGAAGAAGATGTGGCAGCGAAAGAAGAAGATGCAGCAGCGAAAGAAGAAGATGCGGCAGCGAAAGAAGAAGATGCGGCAGCGAAAGAAGAAGATGCGGCAGCGAAAGGAGAAGAAGCGGCAGCGAAAGAAGAAGAAGCAGCAGCAAAAGAAGAAGAAGCAGCAGTAGAAAAAGAAGTTTTTAAACGAGTTGTAGAAAATAAAGATGGCTCTCAAAAGAGGAGAAATGATTTTGTCTATCGAATTGAAAGGTTCCAGTATGAAAACACGCGGGTCATCTATTCCAGTCGGCTGGCCCCGTGTGCGGGAGGTAATGAAAATGACAGAGAAGACACCACAGGAGTTTGTGAGTTGGGCATGAAAATGTTCACTTTTGACGAGTTTATGTCTCACCATGGCGGAAATGATATGGCGCGTTGTGGTGTGGCAATGGAGGTGCCACAGGATCTGTTCACGGTACTCCAGAAATATTCATTAGCGCATTGTGTTGCTCAGGATCTGGATATGACCAGAGGTGTTGCTGCTGTATTCAGAAGAAAATACAAGAGAATGGAGGAATTGGAGAACCTGCGACCGGATATTGGGAATGACCTGCTTCTCCGCGACGTGAGTAAAGATGTGTATTTTGTAATCACGAAAAGGAAGTCACATCGCAAGGCCACCTTCAGAATCTTGGGAAAACTCTGCTTGAGTTACGCCAACAATATCTGCATGATTTCACTAAACGCGATCCGGGACGGATCGCATCTAAGGAGGGGGCAATGTAACGAATATTGCACCACCTGCCGAAGTCGCTGCGCGTGGATTGCGTCAATTGCCGCCGCCTCTCCCCTTCCCCCGAACTAGACGGTTCCGGACAATCCGCGAGCCGCGGAGAAACGCCGTGAAAGAGCCAGGTGCCTCGAGACAAGCGCCGGGCAGGTATAAATGCGCCGGCCGCGGCGGCCGCGAGTTAGTTAACAGTTTAGTGAGAAAGAGTTACAGAAGTCAGTCAGTAGTGAGCAGTAAGACGTCAGTCCGTCAGTGTGTCCGAAGTGGAAGCTGTGCTGGGAAGTGTGCATTGCGGTGAAGAGTGGTGCAGTGGTTGAACAGCAGTCAGCAGTCTGAAGTCTGCAGTGGAAGCTGAGCTGTGAAGGGTGCATCGCGGTAAGCAGTGGTGCAGTGGGGAAACAGCAGTCAGCAGTTTGAAGTCTGCAGTGGAAGCTGAGCTGTGAAGTGGGCATCGCGGTAAACAGCAGTGCAGTGGACCCTGGTGTGCGCAGTGAAGTGTGGTCTGCGCCAGGAATTGTGGTCTGCGCAGGGGAATTGTGGTCTGTGCAGGGAATTAGGGTCAAGTGTAGTGGACCGTGGACAGTGCATGGACTGACTGATACTGTAGAAGAAGAGAACTGTTTAAATAAATAGGGTGTAAGAAGAGAACTGTTTAAATAAATAGGGTGTAAGAAGAGAACTGTTTAAATAAATAGGGTGTAAGAAGCGAACTGTGTAAATAAATCAAGAGAACGGAGTCGTGTGTAACAGTGTAAATAATTAAGTGTAATATATCTGTAAATAGACCAAGTAGTTTTTAAGTGTAAGTAAATTTTAGTGTGTATAATTGTACTCGAATAAACGTAATTGTTGTAAATATTGTGTTGGTTTTAATTCACCACGGAGAAACGTTACAGTATAGTATGTACATACAGTTGAACTGTTATTTACATAGGAAAAACACAAAGAAAGTAAATAAAATGCTGTCCCATAATGTGATTCCAGAATGGCTAGTGCTGCATCTTCCTTGGAGCCGTATTGTTGCATGGCGTCTGCTGTGTTGTCAGCCTGCTCTGGCAATATTATAACAGAAATGTGCAATACATTTACTTTTTAAGTGAAAATCGAAACAGATAATTGTTTTTGAAATTTTCCCGAGTTCATGGTTATCTTACCATTGTCATCTCTCAAAGGACCCGAGACTGCACAGTTTTCTTTCAATTTCTATGTGCTGTGAAAATTTGTACTATACATTACCGAAAGGTTTTTTTTATAGGGAATCATTTGCCAAACGATTACTGGTTGTTGCGCTCATATTCACTTAGTAATATTTTAACACTTCAGTTTTGGAACTTAAAAACTCACTGTTCTCGCTTTACCAACTGTAATCTCATGCTTGCGCGAGCTGGGTGAAACGACGACTGCTTGCGATAGCATCGATTGCAACTCGCTCAACAAACGTCATAATGAACAAATGGCTGCAGATAAGCATTCAACCTTTTAATTAGTTTAAAAAAATTTTTTATTCTTTAAAATAGGTTACTAAGAACAAGTTAAAACGCTACTAGGTTTCACTGTCACGAAATTTGGTGTGTAGAGAGCTTTTTTGTTTCTGAACCAAAATACTTATTGTCGATATACATATACACTTACACAAGAGTCATTTCAAGTGAACGAAAACACTAGCAGTTTCCTAGGATTAATGAACCTTCCTAATTAGGCTCTTCCCGAGCGCAATAGTAAAATTTAATGCAGTTTTTAAATATATGGCTCCCTTATACTCATAGATCTCGTCATTCGAGGATCCAAAATTTCAGGTAGGAGCACTTCTTTGTAGCAGAACACAAGTTTCTGTATCATTTTTTTCTCCCAGAAATCGTCATCGCGGTGAATAATTTCATGATGCATGTCCTTTGGGGTCCATACAACGAAATGGCAACTTCTTTTCCCTGCGAGTTGAAGCTGGCCCTGAATTTGATAATAATAATCGCTTCTTTTCTTCAATTTCAATGACTTTTTGTCAATGCAGAAATTCTTTATGTTATTGCATGCTTCCTGTATTGACATGTTTTTTGCTGATTTGGGACATTTTATTTCTAATATTGAATCTTCTCCGACCAAACCGTCAGGGGAAGCTCCAAGAAACCCATGAATTGGGTGTACAAAGAGACCGCATTTTTCAACAATTAGACCTGTTTTTTCTTGAAAACAATCAATAGCGCGTGATTCATTCTCGCTTCCGTACATCATGGCACTTGACCGGAAGTCACCATACAGCAGTTTTTTGGCGACAAGAGCCCACTTATTAGACTGCCTTTTACAAACATATCCGAAATTGGACGCGGTGAGCCTGTCTTTTCTTTCCATGTGCCACCTCTCAGATTCTGCCTGCCCTCTTGTTGCTATTTGAAGCTTCATTATTTCCTCTTTATTAAGTGACAGTTGCAAGATCTTCTTCTCTTTCATTGTTGTCAGTTCGCTATCCTCCATGTCCACCTGCATAGCACATACACCGTAGTCAGCTAAACCTTTCTGGCTATCTTTATGATACGCTGCCCCAGATCTTACTTTCCTGCCATTCTTTCCCTCTTGCCGTGCCTTGAAGAGCGACCTTCTGCAAGCTGCTCTTCGTTTCTCCTTCTTCTCGCCTGTTTGCTTTACAATAGAAGCAGGACTTTCATTCGACATAGATTTCATTGTCTCGTAGTGCCAATACGATTTCAACTGAAAATCCAAACCGGCAGCTTTTGTTCTGTGGGTAAAAGAACCTCGTTTGCCTCTGTTAATTTGTTTTCCCCCAGTAAATTTTGCCGCTAAAGACATGTAATATTCTGCAGCGTTGCTAGTGCTGTTGGTGATAAGTTGATGACTTTTCAGTACAACTGGCTGCAATAGAAATCGTGCTTTGTCGCAGATTTCCTTCTCTTCTTTGGTCAGGTCGATAGACTCACCTATTTTGGAGCAAAAATATGGCTTGCAGAATCTGTGAATGCCAAAAACATGTAGCGGTCCATTTTTGAGATCCTCCTTCAAGGAATTTACATCTCCTTCCTCCGCGTTGTGTGCTATTGCACCTCGAGCAGCCGCCTTGAGTCGCCTGATTATTTCATTCGATAATTTTTTAGTTGCAGTAGTGGATTCTTTTTGAAGTGCATACAATCGTTTGGTATAATTCTTCACCACATGATTTGCACACTCCACTTTTTGTACTGATCGACCGTACGTAACAGACGTTTTCAGATAATAAAATACGCTGGAGTCTCCATCTCCCACAACTGTGTGGTACTCTAATCCATGAAGTTGCTTGCTGCGCTTGAAGCATTCTACCAGCATATCTTTTTCCATTGAAGCTGATGCTCCATCCCAATTTTTATAACATTTGTCATGTTTAGGGTCTAATTGTTGAGCATCTCGGTACTCGCACATGCTGCAGTACTTGTTCCTAATTCCTAAATCCAAATTTTTTTGGGTTCTCATCCCAATTACGCAAGATACACCGCTGTTGGCTGTGTAACGATGTCCATGGCTGCGATGTGACCAACCTCCGTCCACAATAACAGTGATAAAAGGTGTACCATCTTCTGTTACATCTCCTTTCTCAATTGCTAGATTTTTTTCTTCTTCACCAACCTCTTTCATTTTCTGAAATAATACGTCTGACCATACCTAAAACACAAAATCGATTGTTTCCGAATATCATACTATAAATCTTTCGGGATTAATATATCGAGTTTGTTATGATTTAGTAATTCACTGTCATTAGAATCAAAGTTTACCTCTCCGAGATGGGATTCCGCCTGTCTGAAAGATTTTGGGCAAATTGTTTTAATTTCCATATTGCTCAAAACTTCCTCCATGTTTTCGTGTCCCGACCCAATGGAGCAAAAACCCCAAACTGTTTTTTGAGTCAAAGTAAGTTTTTTCTTGTTTGATCTTGAGTGGTCTGGCTGACTGCAGATGGTTGTTTGTTGTTGACAATAGGGACAGCAAAATGTAATTTTCCAAACCATGTCGATTATTGATGACGATATTAATTGCATGTACCCTTTACTACTCTTGAGACAATGCATTCGATGGAGTTCGAGTTTCCGCATTGATCTATAGAAGTACTGCCCATTTACGATGTAATTTCCACTATTAATCAAATCTATATTTTTCAACACGGCAGGGCCCGGATCTGTTACTAAGTAATTATCTGTCCTAAAAAAGAAAGAAACAAACATGAAGTTATTCAAGTTCATCAATTAAGTGGTCATATAAGACAATGATCATCTGAGAAATTAGACGCTTACGGTTCTTCAGTGACTTCGGAGCCAGCAGAATTCAAAACAAAATCCCTGCGTGGAGGTGTTTCTAAATCAGAAACGGGCACCGTTCCTTGAGAAAATGGACCGCTACAACTTGCACTATAAAACGCAGGCATAAATGTTGGTGTGTAAGAAAAAAAACCTATCGAATGTAATAACGTTACATTATCACGAGGGAGGAATCGAAACTTCGAAAATAAGCTCTTAAGACAATTTTAAGCTTATTTTGTAGTTTTGTAGTTTAAGCTTATAAATTCCTTCGATATGTTGCGAATGCGATCTCACCTTTCAATAGTTATTTTAGAGCCTTGATGAGTGGGCGACAACAAAGGAAGAATCGAAGTGGATGAGGCAAGATCAAATCCAGACTCCACTCCTCCACTAGACGCAGGATACTCCTTCGAAGATAACTTCCTGAGAAGCAAATAATGTTTTAGTGCATACTTCGAAACGTTTCAGTATTTGCAGACCCAGCCTAACGTGAGCTGGCGTGTCCGCGTGCTTGTAATTACTTGCTATTTTATCGTTTTCAAATTGTCAACTTGTCGGTGAAATTACGCAGTTCTAAAAAGAGAATATTTTTAATAGGGAGGTGACACTTCAAGAATTGGGTTCATAACTTTTTTGAACCAAAACCACCCTCTTCTCCAAGATTGCGCCAAGATGCGCGTCTGGCGGGTCGGTTGCGTCGAACGCACACCAAGATCACGAGAAGAGCGCCAGATCCAACAGAATGGGAGGTGATCGAGCGGAAGATGTTCCGGCAGCGAATTTCGGTTTTGAAGATCCTTACAAGGAAACAACAGATTCGACTCCGATTTGACCTACGAGTGTTGCAATGTGAAGCTCTAATCGTACCGCGATTCCGAGACGGATAGCGTTGGAAGGTGTAAGGTCAGATAGCTTCCTGTGCTCTTCACTTCCATATATAACGCCTGATCAGGCACCGCCCAAGGTTATCGCGTCTCCGCGTCAAACTGCCGCGATTCGAACTGGTGGATTGCCACATGCGGAGCTCTAATCTGAGTGCACACGCGAGCAGTTATGCAGAACTTTTCTAACATAAATATTTTCTCATTTCTATTTTTTCTTCTAAATGGTATATTGATAGAACACAAATTGCTAAAGAACTTTTTGAAGTACTGTACTTCACAGGACGCACCTAATTCGCCTTTCTTGTTTGTCAGTATGTCAGTTTGGGCTTCTGTACAGTTTTTATCATAGTGGTCCAAACCAAATTTTACAGTCACATATGTAGCAGAGGTCACGAGTAGAGTACGAAAAAACAGTTAGTATGAAGTGGAAAAAAGTTTATAAATTTGTAAAATAAAAATCAGATATAATATGCAACATTATAATTCACTAACAACATTTAGTACTCGAATACTGCTCATGTATCGTCTCAAAATATTCTCAAACAAAAAAAAATGTTTAGAATTTGAAATTACATTAATAAAATATTTATTTAGCCAAATCTAAAAACAAAACTTCCTTGACCTACTTTTTTGGAAGAATAGATTTTTAACTTTGGCAGCAATGAGAGCAATGGTACAAACGTGGGAAAACAATGACCAGCAGAGAATCATTGCACCGTTATCAAGAACACTTTTGCGACGATCAATCTTTTTCGGATCTTGCGATTAGTTAAAAAAACACGTCACTCATACTTTTCACACTTATAAGTAGTATTCTCAGGGGTGCTCCGCAATTGTTGCGATAGGGCAGTACAGACTGAAGTCCAAAGAGGACGCGTTCAGCCAGCCGCGTTCTCACGTGCGGCATCCCTGCTAGTTCCCATGCAATTGTGAATTACAGTAAGACAAAGTACTCCGAATTTTGAAATAAAAATATTATTAAATTAATAAAATATTTTTAGACAATAATTTCAAGAAAATTGGTAGGTATTTTATTAACTACATAAAATATTAGCAAAACGCTTGGTTAGGATTGAAATGTGACAAGATCACAATTTGAGAAGTACATAGAAGTACAAAAATATGTTATTACATAAGAATTCGGAATCTTACGTTATGATCGATACACTTATGTCATCACCTATATTCTTTTCCAGTTAGTGTCAAAAGTTCCTAAAACTTCATAAATATTATAATAAGCAATAAGAGTTAGATAAATGTGGATTTATAAATTACGAGAATAGGTAATTCACCCTTATGTAAAGACATCTCAATTTTCACGTCATAAGAAATAGGGTCGGAACAGCCATCTGAACTGAAACGTATAACAGTAGTATTATCAAGCACACAGTGTTTAGAATTCTGCAGCAATGTTTCCTTGTTTGGAATATCTCCTCGTACGTCTCTTTTCAAATCCTTCAACACCACTTCGTTTGACACTGGCGGATCCAGGGGGAAGGGGCATGAGGACCGTGCCCAATATTATTTAAATGATAATTTTGTATAGTATCATATTCAGTGACACCCCCCCCCCCCGCCCGAAAAGTGATCGGGTGGATCCACTCCTGCTGTGACACTTCTCCTAACTCCGTAAGCGGAAGGCGATAACACAGACCCTCGTATGTCATCGGAAGCGACCGCAGATCCTGCACAGATCCTGAGGGGGGAGACTTGAATTTTCTTGACGCAGGCTACAATTACTGGTAACATTGGGGAGAGTTTTATATCGTAAACTAAAAGTAAATTATAATTTTGAATATCTTGGTACTTTTTAATGCATGTCGCAGTTATCTACTACGCACTACGCAGTTATCTATCAGTGTAATTTTTGCTTATTATTATTATTATTATTATTATTATTATTATTATTATTATTATTATTATTATTATTATTATTTCTATTCACATTTATTCACAAGCATCGAAATCAAGGGTAGACCTGTGAAATCGGAGTCGCAAGGACAGACATGCAATAGTCACAATCTCTGTTGTACAGACTAACAGGCAGACACAAGAGAGAGAGAGAACAAGAGAGTCACAGCTTTTGTGACTGACCAACGAAATTCTAATAGTTTGTACATCTTATGTTTGTACAATGTAACATGAAAAACTTGTTATAAAACATTTGTAACAAAACATTTGTATAAAACATTTGTAACATGAAAAAAGTTAATTATGAAAAATGAGTGTATTTGCTGTTGTTAAATTAACTCTTGAGAACTACACTGCATTTCACTTTTATTTATAACAAAATACATATACATAAACTCTTATTGAACGTCTTTGACGGTCTTTTACAAACACTACATTGCTGCACAGTAAGACAAAAGGACGAATGAATATGATCATTCGTTTACATACCAAAAACAGATGACGACAGTGTCGGCGCGTTCACAAACCTCAATCTCTCAATATATAGTACATTTCCAATAATATACTAGACGCAGATGGCGACACTGTCGACATGTTCACAAACTTCAACCTTACAATATAAATGTATATTTCCAACACGCCTCCTTACATTTATATACATACTATCTTAAATTCAGTTAATATTCATCATATTCCTAAAATACACAAACTTGTCTTTACACAAAGCTTTCGTGAAAATATCTGCCATGTTATCATCAGTATTTACTTTGACTATATCAATTAAACCATTCATATACAACTCGTTGACAAAATGATAATGGACTTCAATATGTTTTGAGTTTTTTGTAAAGTTACCATATTTAGCGATACTCAATGCTCCTGAGTTGTCTTCGTACATTACAATCGGTTCATCAAAATTCAAATCAAAAATTTTCATTACATCTTTTAGAAATTTCACTTCACTCACAGCATCTGATAGCGCAACATACTCTGCATACGTCGAAGCTTTTGTTACACTTGATTGTTTGCGAGACTTCCAAAATACAACATTGTCAAACATACGGATCACATAACCTGTCGTAGATTTACGATCTATATTGTCACCTGCCCAATCTGAATCTACATAACAATCAAGAACTTTTGCATTTTCGTTTCTACAATAATTCAATTTCAGGTTTCAAATTTTTCAAAATTTCAGGTATGTCAAATACAGATATTTTAAGATTCTCAGACAATACTTATAGTGTGTGCCGTCATAACAATTCTGAAACCTGCTCAAATAATTAACAGAATAACTGATATCTGGCCTTGTTCCTGAACTAATATATAACAACGCACCAATCAAATTTCTATACTTTATATCATTACGCAATTCCTGAGTTGGTTCTAATTTCAAGTTAACTTCCATTGGTGTAGCATATAATTTTGAGTCTTTAATCTTGTATTTTTCGGCTAATGAATTAATATAATTTTCCTGACTCAAGCTCATTTTGTTTTTCTTGTATTCGTAATTTATATCAATTCCTAAATAACTTTTAACCTCACCTAAATCTTTCATACTAAATCTATTTGACAACAAATTTTTGATTTCTTTAATTCGACTTTTCTTTACACAACAAATGAGCAAGTCGTCAACAAAAATTATCAAGTAAATCAGGACATTACTTTTTCGCAAAACATAAAGGCAATAATCATATTCACTTCTTTGGAATCCTAAACTTTTCAAGAAAGTATCTAAACACTCATACCAAGCTCTCGGACTTTCTCGTAAACCGTACAGTGCTTTCATCAATTTGCACACTCGATTTGTGCCGTCTTCGTAGCCTTCAGGTTGTTTAACATAAACTTCTGACATGATTTCGCCATTTAAAAAGGCTGTTTCTACATCCATTTGTTCAATAATTAAACCAAAATGACAACAGTATGACAGTAAAATCTTCAAAGTTTGCATTTTAGCTACTGGTGCATATATATCATCAACACATTCCTTTTGTTGAAATCCCCTAACAACTAATCTTGCTTTGTACCTATTATCAAACTTTTTAGTAAAAACCCATTTAACATCTATAAGATCTTTGCCCTCTGGCTTACTAACTAACTCCCATGTGTCATTTTTCTTCAAACATTCAATTTCCCTATCCATAGCTTGACTCCAGCTTTTCGATTCATTGCTATTAATCGCCTCCTCAAAACTAACCGGGCTATCTGCACTACATACGTTAATATAAATAAAGTTACTTGTATTATCATCCCTATAGCGTTGTGGAGTTTTAACCACTCTACCCGACCTTGTTGTTTTTTCCTTTAGCGCTGCTTTTGGAGATTCGATTTCGACTAACCTTTCTTCGTCCTCGCTGTTATCTTCAGACCCAGTTTCCCAATTTTCACACCCAGATTCATCTAATCTTTTACTCACGGAACCATTATCCTTTAAACCTACACATCTAATATTTTCTTCAACAACCTCTACATGCCTGGCCACAACAATTTTATTATTTATGAGTACCCTATATCCAACGTCACTGTAACCTAACAGAACTCCCAAATCTGCTTTTCTATCCCATTTTGACTTTCTCAATTGTTCTGGCACCCTTACAAAGACTCTACTTCCATACAATTTTAAATGTGTGACATTAGGCTTTTCTCCAAAAAATATTTCATAAGGAGTTTTCAATTCTGCGGTATTTGCAAGACATCTATTTTTCAGATACGCGGCAGCACAAACTACTTCTGGCCAAAACCTATTGTTAACTTTTGCTTCGGCTAATAAACATCTTGACATGTCCATGATTGACCTATTGAACCTCTCAGCAGTTCCATTCAACTCATGCACATATGGCGGGCACGCATTTAAAACAATCCCCTTTTCCTTGATGTATTGATATATATTATTATTCATGTATTCTTTTCCATTATCACACCGCAATTTCTTAATCCTTTTCCCAGTAAGATTTTCAACCTCATTTACATACCCAACTAAACAATCATATAATTGGTCTTTACTTTTAATTGTGTAAACGCGTGCAAGTTTACTATAATCATCAATAAAAGAAACAGAGTATCTTTCACCATGCATACCTACTGTTGAATGTGGCCCATTTAGATCTGTGTGAACAATTTCTAGGATTTCTTTAGCCTTATTTCTGTTGTTTTTAAAAGGAACATTATGCATTTTATTTTCTATGCACACTTTACATTTCATAGGTTCAGACTCGACGTTTTGAGGGATTCCATCTACTAATTGATGTTTGCAAATTTTATCTAAATAATTGAAATTTACGTGCCCCAGTATCCTATGCCACTTTTCCTTTATTGTCATATTTTCTTTATTGCAGAAGTTTACGTTAAATTCCCCTTTGTTGATCACACTTGTCACTTTATATAACCTATCTTGTTTCCATGCAACTGCAATTAAATGCCGATATAACTTAGTGACTCGGGCAGCGTTTTGAGCATGTAATTTAGTTTCTCTTCTTCGCTTACCTTGGCCCCGGCTGACTTCAGTTCGTTTATGTATTTCTCAAACACAGTGAAGAATTCATTTATGTCGCTGTAATTCTTTAATCTGAGTCCATCTAGTTTGTTCCTGCAGACAATCTGCAACGCTGTTGACTCTTTGGAGTATAGCTCGTCAAACTTCTTCATAACCTCGAAAGCACTTACTTTATCATTCACGAACTCTAGCTGCTTGTTAGTAATTGCACTAAAAATGCAATGCATCGCCTTCAGGTTCTGTTCTTCCCATTCTACGTCCTTGTCTTCTTCTCGCTTCGACCTCGTGGTCACCTCATGGCATTTTTTTAATTTCAAATAGATAGTTAACCTCGTTTTCCAGTTTGCGTAGTCCTCTCCATCAAAAGCTGGAATGTTCAGGTCGTCCATGTCGCAAACTTCCTCGAATCGACGGACACTGGGCTGAACTCCAATATAACCTCTTCAGCAATTCATCTGCATCCGGAAACCACGCTCTGCTACCATGTTAAATTAACTCTTGAGAACTACACTGCATTTCACTTTTATTTATAACAAAATACATATACATAAACTCTTATTGAACGTCTTTGACGGTCTTTTACAAACACTACATTGCTGCACAGTAAGACAAAAGGACGAATGAATATGATCATTCGTTTACATACCAAAAACAGATGACGACAGTGTCGGCGCGTTCACAAACCTCAATCTCTCAATATATAGTACATTTCCAATAATATACTAGACGCAGATGGCGACACTGTCGACATGTTCACAAACTTCAACCTTACAATATAAATGTATATTTCCAACAGCTGTGTCTGTGACTTATTGCACAGAAGAGTTGTGCAGTTTTGTAATTCATGATGATATATGTGATTATCATTCATGATGTGATTATGTTTTTGATGGATCACTCACCGTCTCTTGTTCTCCATTTTCCAAATCATGAGATTAGCAGGTACCAATCTCCTTTTCCTCCTTAGAGATAGCGGCAGAGATTTTTTTGTTGGTGGTATTGTCTGCCATTCTGATGCAGAAGCAACGTTGTAATTCTGCTTCTCGCAGTGATCATTAGAGGATCTAAAATATTATTGAAAAGAAATCTTTACAAACTCACTTCATTGGCCATTTTGTACTTGAACTACAGTGCAGTATACTCCTCTGTAAATCGAAGTTTCTAGTACCTCAGACATCTACAAGCCACTTTCACACTTTGCGGTCACAACAAATTACTTTTGACGTTCAAAACCTGGAAAGTGTTCACACTAGTGTAACGATTTTTGACGCCTCATCTTTCGCAAGGCAGCAATTTGACAATCTTTCTCGAATAGTGAGGAAAATTCAATTAAATTGCTCAAATAAATACATTCCCAAAACTTTAATAAACCACTTATTTAAATATTACTGTCATCTGTCGTGCACACGAGGTTGAACTAAAGAATTCGCCGAGGACCTAAAGTGTAAGTATTGCTCCTTCGGCAGTAATTCGGAAGTATTGCAGCCTCCGCTAGCAGTCGAGGAAATTGTATATCTGCTTCGACAACATTGAATGAGGTTACAAATCACTTCATCTAATACAGAATGTGTCCTGTTCTGAGTAGACATGATCTGCATTTATTTTATTATATCATGTTTCTATGAGTATTGACGAACAGAAAAAAAATATTTACCGTGGTAAACTGAATATCTTTCCTCCTATTCTCCTTCGTGTTGCTGAAAGTCGAAGATGTTTCTTGGATTTTGTAGTAATTCTACGAGAAGGCTTCTCTTGCTCTTTGACTTGCTCGCAGTTGTTTTCCTCCATTACCACAAGCGTTCACAAGTATCACCACGAAAAACTGACGCTTAAATTCGTTTGGAATTCGAGTCCACGAAGACTAGTCGTGAGCTGCCTTGTTTTCGGGTGGGGGGTTCGCGGAAAGCGGGGTGTCTGTAGCCTTATCTCGTGCATGTCACCACTGTTATGACAAACGAGCAACTGAGCTTAGTGCTGACATCGGCCGGAATTCGGCACGTTTGCTTTTTGAATTACAGACCAGGCGTGATCCACGGTTCTACACCACGTGTTTATATTGTTAGAGTTTGCTGATTGTTCGTAACACAAGTGTATTGCGTATTCATTTCAATTTTGTTTGTGACTTTCGGAGGGATGGTATGGCTTATGTTCAAAGTAAGGCCAAACAATACAGTGAAGCTAGGGAAATTATGCGTCTCGTTATTATGCATATGACGAAGAAAAGAATTCGGGCGTTCTTCAACACACTCTGCATAACAGCAATTTTCGGGTAGCAAACTATACTGTATTTGTTCGAACTGTGACATCAATTAATAAAGAAGGATTTCCGGTAAGAAAATGTCATATTGTGAAGAAAGAAAATCCACATTGATGACTTTGACTTATTGGCCGATTTGTTTTCCTTATTCTGTATGAGGTTTGCCTATGGACACTTGGAGTAACATATTTGGGACAGCTAGTTGTTGCAGATTAGGCGGGGGTGGGGAGGACAGCTTCCAAGAACACCGAGCGCATACCTCAGCTCGCAATCACGTCACCTCCCAAGAATGAGGTGGCTCGTGAATGAACAGACGCAGTAGACAAGTGTAAAGCGGAGAAGGGCACCGAATAAGAGAGCCAATCAGTGAACTTGGTGTGAGCATTCTCCAAGTTGTCTATTTGCGAACCACTGTCCCAGTGCCATTTCGAACTAGAAAATCCCGGGCCCCCTCCCCCACAGCCACTGTACCCGAGTCCAGGTTCGTTCGTCTGACGGCCCTTTCCTAGTCCTATTCGGCGGGTGGCCGATGAAAGAACGACCGCCCGATGCATTCGGAGCAACAGCTTGCTCAATGGTTTTTACAATGGAAAGACTGAATCAGACCCTCAGAGAAAATTCAAGATCTTCTCCGTGAAATATAAAGAAGAAGTTTCAAAATTATTATAAATAGTGGAATCTCAGACATCGAAGTGAAGATTCAATGGACGATATAAGCAAAACTATAGTACACATTTTTTACTCCAAACGCGTGCCTATTATTATTATTGTTATTATTATTATTATTGTTATTATTATTATTATTATTATTATTATTATGTACAACAGAGTCCATGATATAATCATATACTTTCTGAAGATTTTTAGAAACAATTCACATAGAAAGAAGCCTCATTTTCTATCTTTTCTGGAAAGTTGTTTATATTACATTACGTCGCGTAAGCGTTAGCGTAAAGTATATTCTACGATCATACTCACAGAAACAATTTCCTTGGTTTTTAAGCTCGTTTGAATGTTCCATATTATTTATATCATTGTGGCCGATTCATAGAGTCACGTCAAACTGGTTTTACATACTACAGATAGATACTACATATAACTTCTTATATGAAATCCACTTTTTCTAAAAGAAAGAAAATGGAAGGGAAAGCATGCTCCAAATCTAGGAGTTATCCAATTGCATCATTACTCTTTATTCATTTACGTAGTCTGTACGAAATGACGCACCGGGAATTATTTATTCCCTTCAAAATTATACAGATATAACATATTTATTTTATATCAATATAACTTACCAAGTAAGCTGGGATGATTCATATCTTATTTCGATGCTTGTTACGGAGTTGGGGTCAGGATGCAGCTCGCCAGCGCGCTATTTTACCACCTTTTTAAATTTGTCCGAAAGTACGAAAACATTTTTAAAAATAGCTTTGGCTATTTTACTTGGGAAAAGAGATTCACCAGATAATCTCTGTAAAGCAGATAATCGCCGTTTTGAGATCAAAAATCGAGTTGTAGGATAAAAGAGCTCGTGCGTATACTCCGCTCTTTCTTTCCGGTATGTGACAACGGAAGATCTTAGAGTAAGGTGGAATGAAAACGGAATACCTTAGAAGTAAAATATATCTAAAATAAGATGTGAGGAGATGGACTAATGGTGATATTTACAGAATTAGTTCAATTGTTTAAAAACCAGTTCCAAATAGGAATCGATATTTTGAGTAATGTCTCAAACAATTTTAAGATGGTATTCAAAGGAAGACGGAAATATGTGAAAAAGATAGTTATGTACTATTATTACAGACCGTTTACCTCGGTCTGTAATAGCAGTATAGCATCTCTAGTTTGGAATCTGTGGAAAAGTAGATTGAGATGCAGTGACGAAAGCATAAACCGACTGTCTGGCTCGCGTATCCCGCAAGTCCCGCCTGCTCCGCCGGGGCTGGCCGCACGCTGCCTGACCTGGTCGTGCCCCCGCGCCGACAGACGGCCCACAACAATCGGGTGAGTGACACTACGGCGAAGAAAGGGAAGGGGGGCGAGGCGTTTTCGTAAATTTCACTTTACGACGCTCCTATTTGTTCGATTTGAGTGATTGTCACGGCGTTGGATTCAGCAAGCATGTCAACATCGCGCTATAAGCCCACATTTTTGAATTTTTTCTCGGAAGTTTGAGAACTAATTTCAAATTCGAATTTTTGCTAAATTTTTGGAAAAAGGGCATCGTAGCGTCAATTCTATATTAAAAAGGCGTCAAATGCCGTTTACAGATCGAAAATCGGACAATTGGTTCAGACGTTATCTATGAAGTAAATTCGCCTGTGATAGTGCTGCGATCTATTGAATTTTCCTACAAGTATTTTTCGGTGCATTTAGCCTTAAGGAATTTTGGCTGACCGAACTTTACAGACAAGGATTGGAAACACTATCAAGACCTCGAAATGTTACAAGGGGGGTCTCCCAAGATTTGCTCTAGGCCTGATATTATTCATCCTATATACCTACGGCCATGGTGCTGATTTGTTTTCTGGTTGGAACTGCTGTGCAGGCAACAAATTACTCTCGATCCACTTAAGAATAATTAGATTATGCAAAACGACCTCGACAAATTGTTACGATGGTCGGAATCGTGGTTGTTTCCCTTGGAAAAAATAACCTTTATCTCAATTACACTGTTGAAAACCACATCCACGATTCTACGACAGAACAAAATGATTTCGAAATTGTTATCGCTCGAAATTTGAAATTGATTACCAAGCTGCTGCCATTTTCAAACGATCCAATAAACTACTATACCTGATCACAAAAGGCATTCTCTACATTGTGCCTCTCTCTGGTAAATCGGTTCAATACAGCATATATAAGGCCAAACTCCAGTATACTACTGTGGTTTGGTCTTCCTACTATCAAAAAGACAAAAAACAACAACAACAACATAGTAATGAAAAATTGCAAAAGCAGATAACCAAGATCCCTATAGAACTACATCAATTTTATTACAATGGAAGATGGCGAGAAATGTCTCTTTTGAATGCATAAATTATAACTTTCCTGAATTCAACAATTTTTTAACAAGAGCCATGGAACATAGGCTTGGAGGACATGATAAGGTTGATGAAAGAAAAAACAAGAATAGGACAATGTTATCTCTTTATTGTGAACTAGGTTGTAAATTAATGGAATGCACTTTCAGCTGTCTGCATTCAAAACGAAACTCCACCTTCAAGAGTAGCCAGGATAGTCATAATTTTGTGATCAATTAAATGATATTAAATATACTTATACGCAAGTGTGAATACGCATGTATGTATATGTACTTATACAATGTGAGATCTATAATTGGGATTCAAATTATAGAATCGTTACTTTACAAACTGAATTAGTGTATAACAGCTTGTTGTTGCCATCATTAATAAATTAATAATAATAAATAAGAGCCAGCCCCATGGTGCAGACGGTCGCATCAGCCAGTGTCTGCACAGTGGAGGCTGCAGGTTTGAGTCCTGTGTAAGCATGTGATTGTTGAACTATTTTTTGATTTGTTGTTGTAATTGTCCCTATCACCTCATAATTCATAATTAAACGCCCAACAACCTTGCCTTAACAAGGGATACTGCTGAAAAGCTGAAGCCCACAATTATACAAGTGCATTCCGGACCTCGGGAGATAACGTGTAGCATGGTCATCAACAACAGAATTTGCAAATAGTAATAAAAAAATAAGAATTCCCTATTAAGGACCACCTCTTTTAAAGACTACTTGTTTCACAAATCCATGTGGTCACCTTAATATAAGTTATGCTGTATTTATGTTTTTCTTATTTATGTTTATGTCATTATCACCCCTTTGTTGCAATATAATATAACATATATAAAAAGAGAAAGTATTGAAGAGTGTTTCTTCAGTGTCATTGCCCAAAAACATTTTTGTCAGAATTTTGACATAGAATTTTAACAATATTAGAACACTTTTTCTATATAATATGTACAACCCATAATATTAACAAACAATAACATATTTATAGACGTGACCACAGTGAGAGATTTCTCAACTATTTTTCAGTGCAGTCAATGCAGTGTAAGAATCGAAATGAAGCCTTCAAGGTGTTGCTACCTACTTTTTTCCCGTGCACCGGATTTCAGAAATAGCACCAGACAAATTAATGAGATTAGGGCAGGTAGGCAGGTGTACTGTAGAGAATGGAATGGGGATTCCCAAAGCAACTCTTGCACCGCGTTGTTAAAACACAACAACAGATTAATCAAATTCCGACATCTCCCCGACTGCAGACAACTGGAAAGCTTAACAGTTCATTAACAATTGCATTTATTGTTTCAGTTTATATCTTTGCAAGTCCATATTTTTAGCATACCCTTTTTAACAGCTGCAAGCTGATACTGCATTGCAAACAATTTCACAGGGAAATTCCCTAATCAAAGAAAATTCACAGGAGATGAAAATATGCTCAAGACCGTAATTTAAACATAATTTATTAAAACAACTTTCTGAACAATTAATGTATATACTGTATTTCTTTGTATTTCTCAATTTCTTCCAATATAGAATATATAGCATATTTCCACAATAGGCCTGACTAGATTTCCAACAAATCTGTGTATATGAATACAAAAATACCACTTTACAAAATATTTTTATACTATGAAAATATTCTTTTACATTACTACTTTGTCAACATCTGATGCAAAAATAACTTTGGTACATTCACAAACAACACACCCAACAAAATTAATTACCTTCTATTTTAACCCAATCAAATGTTTTGAAGACTTATTGAAGATTTGAAAACCATTAATGGGAAATAGTCTACACAGAAACTAATCCAAAAATTATCTAAACCGTCTATCACAATTAACGATAATTAAATTTGACAAATCAAATGTGTTGAACAGATTAAATACTCAGATAAGATCTGTAAAAGTCTAGAAAAAATATGCATGTATTTACAGCAATAGAATAATAAATATATTGCCAACTTCACAACTTTCTATTTTAAAATTTGTACAAACAAACTAATCTGATATACAGAAAAGATATGGTTTTCATATTTAAAAATACACTGTTTCTGAAAATAAGGAGTTTTGAACACTTCATGTTCACTTTCACCTGATGCCCATATAGTATTTGCATTCTATATAAATAACAGCATGTTTGGGACTTCTATCACTTATTACAAGACAATAGTTTACGCCCTTTGGAACGTGTACATATAGTCATTGGCACACATAAGTTACTGGCTGCTGGAAGTATAATACGTTCTGGTGTTTTATCATCACATACTAACTTGGGTGGTTGATCTGAAGGGACATTTCGTGACCTTAATGTCCATTTGGGTGGGGAAACAGAAGAATTCGAACATAGCCACCTTGAGTTAGCATTTTTACCAATTGGAGTTACCAAAGGAAGCATTGATTTCCCACACCTGGGACCAGAATATTTAGAAGCTTTCTGAGGCATTGATGTATTAGCTTTTTTTGCAGCATTCCATGGAGGCCATGCAACTCTTTGATTTTCTGCATCACTTGTTGCAAGGTCTTTGTTTCTAATTTGTTCTTTCGAAAAGCAATCGTGTTCTGAGCGAGTTCGTTTTCTTTTATCAATTCCTGACATATGTGGCTGTGTTAATCCACTACTGTGTCTTCGTTTAAAGCCTGCTGCTTTTGAAAGATCCATTCCTAAAGTTGGAGGTAGACATGACTTATCTCTATTTACTGGGGAACTGACCGTCTTTATTGCAGTTGACGTTGATACAGCTGCTACTGTTGAAGATGATGATACTTCATTACTTTGGAGGCACATCAAGGACATAGGTGGGGATGGGAAAGGCATCTTACTGTCTGAAGAAATGCTTTGATTGCCACAACTGCTGTCAGGAAGAGAGGCAGGATCACATGTTCTGGTATGTATCGTACCATCACTTGGTGGTGTTAAATCTTCTGTAGGTTTGGTTGGTGTTTTTGTTTTAATATCCATAACACACCTTGATGAAAACAAACTCGAAACACTTGAATGCTCTAAGATTTCCTGCTGTTGCTGTCGTTGACTTAACAGAACCTAAAAAGAGAAAATTATATCACACATGATGCAGGAAATACTTTGATTGAGGAGCAATACAATTAATATTTGCACATTCACATTTCTGAACGAAACTATCCACATTTTTCTAAAAGCTTCTTATTAAAATAAAAATGAAAATCTGGAAGTTACAGATGTCTCAATATCATAATTTGCAAGTTTTCAATATTCTACAGGAAAAGGCAGAAATAATATTAGAGAAAAAGGAGACAACATTTGAAGTAATATTTAAAATTATTTTATGAAAATTTAAGATAGTGTTGGGTTGAAACTAATTTCATCTTTTCCGCATATTCAGTCAACTTCAGTCAAAACGAACTCTGATATAGTTAACTCTCGGTTATAGTGAACTTAAGTCACTGGTCATGTTTCACTTTCCTTCATAAAAAGATTCAGTTGTAGTGAACATAGGAAATACAACATCCTGGAAATTAATTCCCTCCTGGAAAATAAATTATTGCCTCAGTGTTACAAATTCCAACACCTGGCAGCTTAAAAAAAAAAACATCACTGGCCAAAGGACATAATCGAAAAAATCTGCCCGGAGGTGGAGGTAGCGGACCTGGAATGGGGACATTACTGATGACTTTATGCCTCTCAGTTTCACTGAGGAAACAAAGGCTGTATCCTGTGTGGGCTACAACTGGCAGTGATGACGCTCAATTGCTTGCTTCAGTTTCAAGTTTGGGGTTATATTCCGCAGGACACTGAGCACTGTGTTCCACTTAGGCAAGAGAAAGCGCACGACTGCCACAGCCTGAAAGCATGGCGACACACGCCACACCGCACAGAAAGGCGATAAGTTCCATTAGCTGCTTGTGTCATCCCGCTACAGAAAAGATCTTGTGTGTTGTTAGGTGAATAAAAGAGACTTCAGAGAATGGGACAGTGTTCCAATAGTGCAAGAAGCATCAGAGGGTGTCAAGACTGCTTTCCGATACTTAGAGACAGAGGACAATGCAGAATCAAGTATGGAGAGAGCACAAACTCTGGAGAAGGTGCTAGAGAAATTACTAATGAAAAATATATGAAGCTAACAATTGAAAATAATTGATTTTTTAAGGACAATAAAGATATTGAAATTATCACTTTGTGCTGTTAATGTATGTTGCTGATTGATAAAATCAATCATTGTGGAGAAATTCTAATCAATTGTAACATTATTGGATGTAGTGAACCAAAAAGGTTCACTATAACCGGAGTTGACTGTACTTAAATTTAGGGATAAACACAACAATACTCAATGACATCATTTCAATTCCTGTGATACTGAACTGCTGTATACTTTATCTTTGATTTAGCTAGGATTCTGAAATATACATTGCGGAAAAGAAAGAATTAAATTTACCAAAGACCCACAGGTGTCATTTTGACTCCTTTTGTACTGACCCCATCCAGTTTTACTTATTTCAAAATATGCTACATTTGCAAAAGTAAAACATAGGAGTGCTGTATAAAGTGAATTTATTTTTGTATCACGTGAAAGAGGCAGACGTTTTAAATAAAACATTTATAACTTTACTATCGCATAAGATTATGCCGTTTGAAAAGTCCACTTTTCAACAGATTCTGTTTTGTGTACCATTTATTTCATTATTTCAGACAATATGATCCTTCGACTTATATCACCCTAAAGAGAAATGGCAAGACACCTTTAAAGTGTGACAACTTTTATCTCAACATTGTAGGAAAATGATGTACCAACAGACCGCATGGACAAGAAATGAAATAAACATAAAACATAAACAAGCACTATTACACAATTAGTAAGAGCAAAATCATAAAATGTAACATAGACGTATATTGATATATTTTCATACAGTGATCGTTAATGGCAAAAAGTTTCACTTTTGAGTAGGGCGAAAAATCTTCAGTAAATAGAGCAATGCCATAATGTCCTTAAGATTGGCATTGTCTGCTCTGGGCTCATGCTTCTTCAAAGTTTCGTTGTTTGGAATAATTTTGAGTACTGTTTGTTGCCTGGTCAACACATGGTAAATACCATTATCTGCGCAAATTTCCAGAAGATTAGTTTCCAAAGTGGAATTTGAGAGGAGACAAAATAATTCTCCCAATATCATGAAAACAGTGAAATAATAAAAAGTTTTCAAATATTTTTCAACGTTTGTATCTCTCTAATTTTATTTCTTGAATCAGCTGAGTCAATGGAAGAATAAACCTTAAGATTATTTGAATGCTTAACAACAAGATTAGTGTAGTTCTCTCCAACATTGTACAAAGCTTTCTATTGTAAGTTGACAGCAATCCTAATCATTGACTCCTAATGCTCCTTATTATCCATCTTATCCCCCTGCTATTTTTTTCTGTCCTGTAAACTTAACTAACATCTTATTCACATTAATATAGAAACAATCGTTTACACAGATCTGCCTGCAAAAGATCAATATAGCAACTGCAGAAGTAGAAGTGACCATAAATTAGACTGAGTTGGTGGAGTTTTAATCTCTTCAAAGATTAGGAGTCAAACAGAAGGAAGTGTTTAGGAAATCTGAAGATTCAAAGGGTACTGTAGTGGTTACTGTGTTATGCACTGTGCAATGTTCATTTGTCTGTTGTCACAGTGACATTTTGCAGGATAGAGATCTAAACCATTAAAGTGCTTTCTTATAAAAGTCAATTGGTAGTTAAGTGGTGGATAGAACTCAAGATAGTTTATAGTGAACGCGAGGGCCAAAGGCTTGAGCTGTGACTTGGATCCAGACGAGCGAAGCGAGAAAACGTGTCTTTGAAAGTAGCGTCACGAGTATATGGCGCTGTATCTTGCCGAATATCTTTGGAGACAAGACTGTAAAAGACTAAATAGTGATCATTCTTGGACAATGAAAGAAGATTTAAGTACCCTGGACATGAATAAATAATTCAATTTAAGATTTAATATCATTGTGTCAAACATTTATTAACTCCTTATCCACTCCTGTTTCGTGCGAACAAATGCACAACACACACTGCGCATAACTAAGTCTGTGCTAGAATACCCAAATCAAACGTAGATGTAAAAGATGTAGATTTTCGATGGATTTTTCGTAACTAATTGAAAAAAATAACAAAGAGATTAATGAAGCTGGAGATGTCTACAGGGAATTCTTCAGTATGTCTCAAGAATTGTTGTCTAACCACTCTCCAAAATAAAGGGAGAAGACAAATATTGATAATCAAAGGATCAATCATGAAGTCTAGTAGTAAATCAGAATCAAATGTCAAGCATGAAAGAAATATAGGACTGGAGTAGTTGAACATCAGTTACGGACAAAACTAGAAGAATGAAAAGTAAGTTATACAGAGAGGAACTAAAAGATTTTACTCTTGCCTAAAGAAACAGATTGCTTATAAAACAGAACCACCTATGATTATCCCAAGTAGAAGGCTTGCAACATTTGATGCATCAGAGAACATTACGCAGACTACTACTTACTACTTTTTTTTATTCTACTTACACTCAGTAGAACTCAGATCATTTATCAAACACTGGAAACAGGTTGCAAAGCCATTTAAAGGAATCAGAGATATTGAATTTACTAATACTGAAACTGCTCAAACTCTTCTTGCTCTGAATACACACACCTCAACTGGCCTCAGGGTCATTAAATCAGGCATTTGAATAATCTATTTGAAAAATTTTGCAATGCAACTGGCTTCAATGCTCCATAAAATCTTCAAACAGTCACTACACATAGCAAAAATATCTTTTGCATGGAAAATAGCTGAAATCCTATCTTCAAAATAGTAATGCACAATTATTAAGGAACATACATATTACACACCAATAAGCTTGGAGAAAATAATAGTTAAGAGACTAGGAGAGCAAGCCCAAAGGAATAATCTGATCCACACAGAACATAGATTCAAATCTAGAAGATCAACCATCACCAACCTGATTCACTCAACGTATGGACTAAGACATTGAACCAAGGACAACATACAAATGTTATTTATATGGACTGTGCAAAAGCATTCTACTAAGTCCTCCATGAGCAACTAATTAATGAATTAGAATTGATGGGGACAAATTAACTCTGTGGATCACACAATACCTGTCGCACAGAATACCCCAAGTTCGCATTAGAGACAAGCTTCTGATACCCCAATTTGTTACAAGTAGGATCTTAAGGACCTTAAAGATCTGTCCTCTGACTGAACCTGTTCATCTTATACAAATGTGATCTGGGTGATGGAATATTTTCAAAATTGAACTGCAATAGAGATGAAACGAAAGTATTTGCAAAACCACCAACAGATTATCAAACTCTACAGAATGTTATAACCACAACAGAAAACTGGTTGAAAACCTGGCTTTTGTAGTGAACATTATGAAAAGCAAAGTCCTCCACATTAACAAGAAAAATATCAGACTACCCAACACCATCACAAATCTCATTCTAGACAACTCAGCAAAATGACTTGGGTGTACTTTTTTCTTCGACCAAAAGTGGGAAAGTCAAGTCCACAGTAACCATGCCTCCTATGTATGATTGAGGAAGGTATTCTCCAAAATTGCATAAGCCAACTGTTACATTCAACATATCAGACCTAAATTAGATATCTCTGCACCTCTGTGTGTTCCCCATATAAAGCAAGAAACACTAGACTAGAAAAAGTAGTTGCTCTCTGTGGGAGGGAAACTCAAAATAGTCACTAGATTCCCAAGAGGAGATCACCGAGCTAATAACTAACAAAGTGTTGAAGGATGTCACTACTGACACTCGAGTGGAGAAACAAAATTGGCATTGTAAAAACACAAAATTTTGAATTGCCTCGCTAACTACCAATATTAACTACCTTGTTCTTTTACTGTCATACACTAGTGCGTGGGACTCAAGAAGCCCATAGCACCTTTTTATGAGACTTATCCTGAGCAAGTACACCTAGGTAGTTTGCCATTGCTTAACTATCAATTTCTTAAAAATATGTAATAATTCATTTAATATATTTTTATATTTGTGTATGCTATGATGTTGTTAGATAAATCCAACTTAAAAGTTGTAGTATATACACTGCCAAGCGAAGCTTTTAGATGCTACTAATAATTTCAAATTAGTGCTGTAAATACACTTGTCTGTGATCATTGTCTATTATATAATCCACATATTTTACGCCAAAAATAAACATATTTACAATAAACTGAAACATTATAACAAATTTATCTGTTAAATTGCCTTTTTATAAAAAAGCCAACCTTCGCCAGGAAAACTTTCTTGACAATTCTTAGCATCTTATTCATGAGTTTCTTACAAACAATAGCTACAGTGAATTATTTTACAAATTTGAAGGTATTTTTCAATTCTGAACCATTATGAACCAGAAACCGTGCTATACCTCCAGTCTGAACTCTGTAGCACAGGACAACAAACCATATCTTTCCCAGGTACCTTATGAATGAATACTCTTGAGTGAGAATCCCAAAGTAATGTTTATCAACAGATGATAAATCAAGACAAAGACCCTTCTTCAAACTCTGAATTTGAGTTTCACTATCAAAGCCAAATACAGAGCTGAGAAAAAACAACAACAACAACCAACCAAGTATACTTTGAAGCTGTACTTGAGGCTTTAATCGGATGAAGTTGTCATGTCATTAGCCAATATGAGGTGGCTACCTAAAGTGCCAGAAATTACTCATGGGTAGTTGAAGTATTTTAAAGGGGGGAGGAATAGAAGGTATGAAATAAAACAAGATCGAGACTGCAAGGACTAGTTTCTAAAACTTGTGAGAGACAAAAATTGTAGTTTTGAGTTTCACTGCATTGGTTGTGAAGGTTTACACACAAGAAACCACCAACCATAATCTCAATAAACCTTCACTACACGTTTCCGAGTTGGTGCAATGGCTTTGGTCTTGACGCAAGTTTTGTGCAAACACAATTTCCAATGCAATTTGATACCATAATAGTTCCTTTAATCATACAGGACATCTCATATTCAGTCAAGCCAGTACCTTCTTGCTGATAATGTTAGCCAGATGTAGTTAAAAGTCATTCATACAACTTTATTCAATTTGGCTGATATTCTGGGCACTCGTAACATTAGAAATATCAGCCTTTTGTGACATATAATATTAGATAGCTCTGAATCAAAGAGCAACCTTTAAGAATGGTTCTCAAATAAACTTGAGGCAATAAAACCTTTGTTCATGACAATGCACAAACCTGCACTCGAGGAGGTCCAGGAGGATCCAACATCAGCGTAACCACACTAGTATTATCAGCTTGTAGTCCTAGAGCTCGCCATTCTTCTAAAGCTCGATCCACTAAACTCTTAGAGGGATTTATCCATGCCTACTTGACCACAGACAAAAACATAAATCAACTTTCTTTCTCTTAATCACGATTATACATTGAAATCTTTCAAAATACCAAAAACGCAAATGAAAATTTAGTAAATTCTCATTTATAAACATTTCATCAGAGTCCTTGTAAATTAAATTTTGTATTACAGCTTACTTTCTAGAGCACCTGGTGTTGCCCAGGTATATATTAATCCAAATATCTACTAGAAAGAAAAAGGAATGAATTCAATCAGCACTATCCTTGCCTTGCTCATCCAGTTGCGATAGGGTCCACACAACTGTGTTCTTTATAATTGTAGCTATAGACAGCTGCATTCATTAAAGGTCTTGTTGCATATTACCTGTCTAAAACCCCTCCCTCTTCTTAAAGATGTAAATAAACTAATTATCATATTCTACTCATCTTAACCAATTAAATTGAGTCAACTGAAATAGCTAAAATCTGAGTGCATCCTTTGTAAAGGTTAATTTATAATGAACTGAAGACTAAAGCTACATTTGACAAAAATCACAATTCATTTATAATATCAAGTATTTACGTTTTGAATCAAACAATTTGTGGATTGTTTATTTCAGTGTGTAAGACAACATATTTAATTCAGATCTTATAAAAAAGTAAACGCAGTTTAGCATTTTTTTATTGTTTTCCAATTGCCTGAAATATATGTAACTTTAGGACCGTAATTGAATCTATACTCATGAATGCGAGGGTGTTGAAACATTACATTATTTCATAACTAAGATTCTTTTTCAGCTTGGGATGTAAGGTTCCTTTAATTACTCTTTGCAGCATTTCATTGATTGTTTAAGATCCCTCCCATTTCAGCACTTGAAAGTTTAGGGTTTTTCATTCTCTTCACACAGTTCAGTATCATATTTCCATCAGAAATGAAATTTACATTTATTACTTACATGTGGAATGTCTCTAGCGTCTGTGTCATTTCCCTGCTGAAGAAGATGCTGCTCATTGCGTGACTCTGCAATCTGGACTACCTCAACAGCTGCAGTAGGGCACATTACATTCCATAATCCATCGGTCCCAAAAATCAAGCATCTATGACAACTCACATCTATGGTGTATACTGATACATCAGGTTCTGGAGATACCACAAAAACATCTTGGACAGGATTGTAACTCCACAGATCACCTAAGATCAAATAACCACATTAATAAATTGTAATTAGTATCAATAACTAAAAATAGATTAATAAATTATGTGAATTCCATAAAGTTTTTTTGGTGAACATAATTCAGTGTAATCCATTGCTCTAATTTTCCTAAAATTATTTTTCAAAACATCTAACACATGACGTTCATATACTTAAAATTACAATCATACAATCAGTAACATTTTGTATTTTTAGGCCAACATTTACCAAGAGATCTAGCCACAGCTAAGAATGGGATTTCATCAATTTGTGTTGATCTCCTGACAGGTCCTTGATGACCTAGACGAGGTCTATTCCACACAACACGTGGCACACCCGATTTTTTCACCACTTTTCCACCGGCTTGTTCAATTCGTTGCGTTTCTTCTTCACTTTCAGGTTTGTGATCACGAGTTAATGGAAGGCCTTTCCACTGACCATCTATAAATAGGAAAGAGAGACAGTTATTAATATTCAAGGGAGTCCAAAGCTTTTGGGTGTTATAGTCTGTTGCTGCTACTACAAAAACTACTGAATATTGTTTACTAACAAAATAATAGGCCAAGGTTTTCTTGGCATTTATTTATCAGATTTATATATTAGAGAGAAAATACTTTTATCAATTGTTTGAAACGAAAGTAATTTTAATCTCCCCCTCCCCTCCCCATGAGACCTTGCACCACTATCCCCATTCATCCCTGACCTGCCGCTCTCGGTCTTTTCAACTTTGACAGCCAATTACTTGGAATCTAATGGTGCTATTGAAACAAGTCATATTAAGTACATAGGGAATATTACAAGCTTTCAGAAATTTCTAATCCACTATGGTAAATTCCCTGTTTTTGATATATTTACAAATATCAGGAAGTGTCCAGTTAAACTTTAAATGAAAGGTGAAAAATGGCTTTGTAACATTTGGCAGTGTAATGTAGTGGTGTCAGTTATTTGCTTCCTTTACTTAACAACTCATGTTTTGTTCGTTCAGATATCTTCATTACCTTCCTGGTAACCCAGCACTATTGATGAATCGCCTACATGGCCAATGTAAATCTTCCCTCTGCGGATGAATGCAATACTTGCAGTTGTACCTGATGTGCTAGGAAATCCAACAGCAGTTTTTGGCCAGTGATCTACAGAACACATCGACATAAATATTAAGATTCGTTACCAAAAACTAAAATCGAAACCGAAAATTTTCCAAAACTTGTATTTTACAAACCTAGTACCTAACTGACGCCACATTGCCAGATGCGTTTGCAAAAATCCATCGCGTATGGCCCTTAAAACTTCTGCATCTTTATCGGACCAAAATGATTTTTGATTCACAATGTTGTCAAGAAGATGTTCCTTGGCAAAAGTTGCAGCTTGCTGTCCTCCGTGGCCGTCGAATATTCCGAAGAAAGCGTATTCGAGATCTTTTTCATCTTCCGTCCGTTGGTATGCAACTGAAAACATGTCTTCCATATATTTTCTGGCACCTTGGCTGCAGTGTCCTGTCACACGCAAATTCACACCTATGCTCGAAGGCATTTTCGGACAAAACTTAAGTTTCACAAGACTGCACCAGAACCTCCTCCAATACCAACTTTGAGGTTCACAGACAAATACGGAAAATCGACGGAATAAACCAGCATCAACACGCCCACGGCAGCGCCACCCAACCAAATCACCACAGAGCGCCCACAGCTTTGTCTATGACAAATCACACAATCTCCTCAAAGGGAAAGCTTAGAATCACAGCCGTTTCGCAGAGTTCCCCCACCATCAGTCTAGCCTAACGCATATATACTCTTTGGCCTAACGGTGACGTCACGGCTGGGTGTTTGCTAATGGCCAGCCAAGACTAGCAACACTCCAAAGAGTATATTATCAACATGGCAACACTCTTGACCTGCGACTCATCCGACTTTTCCAACTACCGTGAGCGCGAATATACTCTTTGGTGTAGCGCGGTTTAGGCCCGCTTCACACGGCGCGGCCGCCGCGCGCTTCGTTCAAGGAGCATAGCTCTTCCGACGCAGCCACCGCCGGAGTCACGGCCGCACCGCCGCCCGCCGTGGAAGGGGGTGGGGTCTGGAGGGGTAGGTTTCGCCGACCCTCTGGCGACGACGAACAAAGGGACCCGAGCAGGTAGAACGCCGCGACCGGCGGCACAGTGAGAAAGCTCCCATTTAAAGCTGTGTTCTGCTAGCGGTGGCGCGCGGCCACTCCTGCGCTTCTGGTGGCCGGAGTTCGGCGTCTGCTGCCGCAGCAGCCGCCACCCGCTGCACGTGGGAAGGCCTCCATTCAAACCAATGCTCTGCTACGCGGCCCAAAGAGTATATTATCAGAGACGGCACTCAATGTTAAAAGGAAAACCCTTATTTGCACAACTTCCGGTGCCGCCACATTGGACTGTATGTTTTTCTATTGGGTAAACAGACAGCCAATAGCGAAGAAGTAACCGGTAAATTTGAAATAAACCAGCGACGCGGGAACTTTAAAATTTCACTCCCATATTTCCACGCCTTAATTCATTAAAAAATTCACAATAATAATTATAAGGATTTTATGGAACAAAAAAGTCAAATTAGAGTACTAAAATCTAGTATTTATTGAGCATATTGATATTATACAATTACGTAATTTCATTAGTAATAACAATTTTGAATTACAGAAAGTAATAAACAGTACACCTGCATAATTGCCACTTTAGTATTTGCTTGTAGATATGCCAAATTAATACTCTGGAATATAACATTATTACAAGCATTATGAATAAACAATAAGAACAGAATTGAAAAGAAACAAATGAAAATACTACTGCACATTTGCCCAGGTAAAAGAAATAGTTACGATACAAGGGGTAAAAGTGCCATTTTATTTTGCGAATTACTTAAGCCATTAAGAACATGAATTACATAATTATGTACTGTTACATTAAGATCAATATTATCTGATTAGGTCACATGAACGTATTTTGTTTTCTTTGTTGCTTTCAAAGTTTATCAGAACATTTGAGCGTTGTCCCACTTTTAGCAGTAGTGCAAAAAATTGAGCTTTTAGCATGCTCTGCATGCCTTGAAAGAACCGCTTTTACTAGTTGCAACCTAAAAATGTTTTTCATTAGTCAATAAATATTTGACAAAATTATTTTATTTACCCATGCTAATCTCACACATGCACAGTTCAGAGCGTGGCTTTTTTATAATGGGATCCACTGTGAAAGTACATTCACCTTTAAAACAATGATTAACAAATAGTGGAATTCCATCAATGCTTATGCACTACAATTTAATTCTGAAACTGGATTGTCGAAGTGCAAATAGTTGATTGCACCAGGAGCCAAGCCTGGGACCTTCTGATAACTGGGCAGATGTCCTAATAACAGCTATAGAATCAAGCATTGCATTCACGACTCACAACAATTCACAATCCAATAAGGATCAGCATTCAAATCCAGAATGTAATTGGCATGACGTTGAACAAAACACAATGATACACACATACTAGAATATAAATTGAATCAAGATTGTGTTTGTCATGAGAAACTATTATTGTCAGAACAGTATAACAATACATAAGCAACTTATATAATACTAATAATAAAAATTAACACTAATAAGAAAGAAACAAATTGCAGACTAGATAATAGACATTAAAGAAATTCTAAAATTGCATGAAAATAGCCTCTGAAACTCAAAACCTTTGTATTCATAATATTCAAATAAAGTGTCTTAACATAGCAAGAGGCATTCCAAAATTCAGAAAATGATCATGCTTTACAGAATTAATTTTATCTTTAAATTTTATTTAATTAGAACTTTCCAAATCAGATGTGGGAAATACAATTTATATAATGGATCTGTACCCAATGACAGAATACACACTGATTTTAAAACTCTCGTTGTTCATACCTTTATAAACTGTCAGCGTAAAAGAGATATGTTCAGAAACTTTGTGCACAATGAAGCAAGTCATTCACTGCACATTACAATAATTCATTAATATTATCTCTCTGAGTTCTGACTCCTCAAAGTGAACATTAATTTAAAGCCACTTAGGGTCAAACTCGTAGGGCCTAATATGCATGCTTCAGAAGCCATCTCTGGAAGAGGATCTGAAAAGCAAAAAATGCTGTTAAGAAAGATACTATGTCCTCAAATGAATGTTCTGAAAACAAATCTGTATCAAAAAGAAAGATGTTTCTTTTAATTCACAATCTATAATTACGAAATTAGAAAGCACAGGAATATCTTGCACTTACCACACACCGAAGGCGCAGATTCATCTCCCAGAATGGCTTGTTGCACCTGTCCAGAAGTACAAGGATCTGTAATCACCAAAAAGAGTTTTTTATTTACTATAATTTGCCCTCAATTGGCACTAATAACTGTATATTGAAAGGAACATACCATGAGAAACGTCCATAAAAACTTGAGGTGACACCTCACATGGGTGAAAAAGATCTGAAAATGGAAACAAACTTGAAATCTATCCCATCTTCAATAAATGCAACAAAGTAATAATTGAGATTCTTAAAGATTATAGCAAATATTTACCTTTCACAAGGCTAGAATAAGCATCTGCTGCACTTGTAGCAGCATGTTCAACAGCACTAGAACCTGTATTAATAAACAACAAATTATTGCCAATACATTATGCTTTCAATAGCATGCTTCTTTTTGCATCTTACAACATACAAGAGACTTACCATTTTCAGTTTGAAAAGCTGCCTGTGTACAAGGATCTGAAAATTAAAAAGAGCTGGTATCATAGCCTCCCATCAAACTATATATTCCACTAAAACTAAAAAAATTTATTCTATTAAAACTATATTCTAGTAATATTCTATTAAAAAAGTCTTATCAATTACACCCATAGCTGCAGTGGGTGTCACCTCGCTTGGTCCAAACAAGGTATTTGCAACTGAACATGAACATTAAAAAAATTCCACTATTTGTTACGCACCCATCATCTTCTCGAAGCCAAAATGCACGCTTCAGATTTCAAACAGCAGTAAATCACTTCATTTCTTTAAATCACTGACTGCTATATGGCGTTAACAGCCCTACGAACAGCACGTGTATATACAACGATAGATCGGCGAGGAAGGAATCCAACGGTAACCAACTGGCTCGTTTGCGAAACAATTTCAAAATGAAAAAGTAGTTCACCGATTCTCCGCTTGAGCGAGCTGGTGTAGTACAGTTGCATATGGCGTCGCTGAACTCTGATTGGCTACCGTATGAAATTTGAATAAGGACCGGATGTGCCCTATCTAGTGTCATACCACTGACGCGGCCCGCTGCTGCGTGGCGCGCCACCCGCTTCACGTGGGAAGGGGCCCTTAGCACACGCTTCCGTCCGTTGTTTGCCGGTACGTGTGTTGTTTGACGAATTTGGTTTTTTTAGTGTTGTTTTCAACGGCGCGTAAGATTTGGCAATCTGTATTAATCTTGAATGGTAAGACACGATTTAATAATAAGTATTTAAGGTTTATTCAATGCTCATGATTTTGGCACGTGGTAACAAACCGCTCTTCTGTAGAAATATGGCTAATTCTCTCGAGGAAATTATGCAGAGGAGACTGAAGGACTACTTGCAATCCTCTGGAACTATTTCTGGTTACGTGGAAGATTTTGAAAATCTATTTACAGAGTTTGAATGTAGTGGATATAGCTCTTCTATTCAACATAGTCGTCAGGGTGGTGGTAAATATTTTTTTTTATTAATTTACCCCAATTTAAGTTTATCCTGAAACATTCTTTTCAAAGTTTGTGTTTATTTTGCAGCCATTAAGTTTCATAGTAGAAAGGTAAATAAAGCCCCTGAAATCAAATGTTTTTGGTTCTCCCTTCCAGGCTGAAAAGACTACTTATTATAAGTGTTCTCTTGGACATAAGTATTATGATAATTCCCAAAAGGATGAACAGGTATGTCTGTATGTATACATATATTTCATAAACTTTGTACATGCCTAGGATGAGAAGTAAAATACTATTTTGTATATGTCTGTGTGTTTAAAATAATATAATTGTCTAAAATTATAGAGGTCTTTAGTTTTTTGAAAATATAACCTATAAGCAGTTCACAATATGTAAAATATATTTTAAAAAAGACTGATATGTTTTAAAGAATATTGTTAATGTATATATTATTTTGTTGGTGTTATTGGATACATTTCTGGTGTGGATTCCTTGTTTTAGGTTTTTTGTTTATTCCTAGGTCCAACTGTTGTGCAGCAGTGGTAATAACTTAATTTTCAGTGTGTACTGAGTATTGGTGTGCAGACTAGTTAGTTATTTTTAGTATCTCTAATTGCTTCTAGTCTGATCATCCTGGTTCAAAGAAGAGGAGATTCCACATTAAAAGACACAAAGAAAATAGGATGTTATGCATGGTTAACTGTGAAATGTGTCCGGGTATATGATGATTTCAGTATTCCCAAATTAACGAGCTCCATGCAATCAGAAGTGAGTTTTTTAAATTTAAAACTTAATTAACATATTTTTTATAAAGAAGTGTCTCTTCATAAAATTACTTAACCATAAGATTTAGATACATTTCTCTAATTCTCTAAAGATTTTCTTATTCTGTTCAAGGCAAGACAGAAGCTGAAGGAAGCGCTGCAGTCAAGCTCACCACCAACAGGGCACCTACGATTTTATATTGCAGCAAGTATTGACCACTCTCATTCGCAAATTTGTGAAATGAATATGAGAATTCATCCACCTCTTCTTAAAGAGACAGAGAAAATTGTGATAAGTGGAGTCACTTCAACAAGGGAAATAAAATTCCACTTGAAATGGTTTGTAATTATGTTCTGGGAAGAGTGTTCCGAATGTAACAAATAAGGCATTTTATCCTTCCAAATCTGTAATATATATACTCATACATACAATATTATATACAATGAGCGAAAGACTAAATTCGACCAGGAGGCCCTTGGAAAAGAAGTGGAAAAATGGAAAAAACTTGCCCCTAATGATCAGATTCTTTTAGACAATACAGTGAGGATAATACTTTGTTGTTCTGCCATTAGACAGAATGGCAAAAGCATTTGTTTAAAAGATATGGTAAAATGTCTGCTTGATACCACATATCGTACCACCTATGAGGTAGAATACATGCTGCGTTTTTTTTATACGTGGTTTCCCCAGGAGGCCTAATCCATTTAACAATAAATATCTACACATTAGTACCTAACACAATTCTCACCACCCTTAGACATTTAATGGACCACATCACACTTACCACAAATGTTTTCAGGCATTCATCCTTACTCACTGGGCATATAAGCTGCACGAAAATACTTAACAAAATATTCAATCCCTTATATGTTAAATGGACCGCACCATTACATTTCCGTTTTAAGTGAGCACACATTTAAGACTATTTTTCTCATTACAAATGTTTTCAGGCTTGTATCCTTACACACTGGGCACATAGGCTGCACATTAATACTTTTTTTTCTTCTTTTCCTTTTTCCTCCCTAAAGACGAAGATAAATCAGTTCATTATTCCTCACCCTTCTTCTAATCTGCAAGAAAACAATTAAATTAGCAACATTTCAAAACTAAAACTATCTTAATATTTCACTAGGCAGAAGGACAAGAAAGATTAATATTATTGTTTCACATAGAAAAAATTATTGGTTTTTGCAAACAAAATTGAAATTGAATTTTTGGTTTTTATTAACCTCTTTAAAATCATTGATATTAGATAATTTCAACAGTGTTTACCATTTTACCTCTTATATCAAAAAAATGTCGCTACTATGTTCTTAAAAAAAATGTCAGAGTCTTTATGATTGAAACACTACACCCACCTGTGGGCACAGGGAAGCCATTGTATAGTAAAATACGTAACAGCCTAGTGCTTATTTTTTATTCTTCCTCGTTTTCCGCACTTGCAACAGCACGCCACAATGTTAGTAGGTCTTCTTCACTATTTGCTTCAATGTTTCCCGACTTCCTCAGCCATCTGAGCCTAGCTTCTTCTCTGCGGAAAGCACAAAGATACACAATGGAATCTAGAAATTCGTTTTCCAGAGCACAGATTTCACTTTCAATGAAATCTGTCATGAAAAATTTTGGGTTCCACTCCAAATTCCAATTTTTTAATATATTTAGAGCTTCACAGATGAGAGATTTGGTCTCTCCCTGGACCACGAAAGTTGGTGCTACAGCGTACACAAAATTAGTCTTGACACACACAAAAAATAGGGGCAGAAAAATGAATGGTGTGGAATTGAATGAATTACTTTGAGAGAGCATGTCATTAAAATACTTTTGCATTTCTGATCATGTCTTTTTGCCTTTCGTGCGGTGAATATCCCACATAATCCAGGAGTGCGGTACCTCGTGTGTCTTAATATTTCCCTAGCATGGGGGACACACCCTTTGAGTCTTTCCTTTCATTTGTTGGAACTAGTGAGAGCATGTGCGTTCCCAAATATTACACCACAACATTATTACACCTCTATACCATTGTTCTTGTTTATAACAGTCACATAGTCTTTATGGTTAAAGCAGTACACCCACCTGTGGTGATGGAGAAGCCATTGGGTATTAAAATACATAACTGCCTTAGCACACACATCCGATTTCTCCTGCACCATCCTAGTGCTTATTTTGAATTTTCCTTGTTTTCCGCATTTGCAACAGCACGCCACAATGTTAGTAGCTCTTCTTCACTATCTGCTTCAATGTTTCCTGACTTCCTCAGCCATCTGGGCCAAGCTTCTTCTCTGCGGAAAGCACAAAGATACACAATGGAATCTAGAAATTCTTTTTCCAGAGCACAGATTTCACTTTCAATGAAATCTGTCATGAAAAATTTTGGGTTCCACTCCAAATTCCAATTTTTTAATATATTAAGGTCTCACAGATGAGAGATTTGGTCTCTCCCTGGACCACGAAAGTTGGTGCGACAGCGTACACAAAATTAGTCTTGACACACACAAAAAATAGGGGCAGAAAAATGAATGGTGTGGAATTGAATGAATCACTTTGAGAGAGCATGTCATTAAAATATTTTTGCATTTCTGATCATGTCTTTTTGCCTTTCGTGCGGTGAATATCTCACATAATCCAGAAGTGCGGTACATCGTGTGTCTTAATATTTCCCTAGCATGGGAGACACACCCTTTGAGTCTTTCCTTTCATTTGTTGGAACTAGTGAGGCCATGTGAATTCCCATATATTACACCACAACAATATTACACCTCCATACCATTGTTGGTGTTTATAACAGTCATATTGTCTTGATGATTATAACAGTACACCTACCTGTGGGCATGGGGAAGCCATTGGGTATTAATGTTTCAATTTTTTAGCCTCTATACCATTGTTGGTGTTTATAACAGTCACATAGTCTTTATGATTAAAGCACTACACCTTCTTGTGGGCATGAGGAAGCCCTTGGGTGTTAAAATACGTAACAGCCTTAGCACACATCCGATTTCTCCTGCACCTTCCTAGTGCTTATTCTGTATTCTTCCTCGTTTTCCGCATTTGCAACAGCACGCCACAATGTTAGTAGCTCTTCTTCACTATCTGCTTCAATGTTTCCTGACTTCCTCAGCCATCTGAGCCAAGCTTCTTCTCTGCGGAAAGCACAAAGATACACAATGGAATCTAGAAATTCGTTTTCCAGAGCACAGATTTCACTTTCAATGAAATCTGTCATGAAAAATTTTGGGTTCCACTCCAAATTCAAATTTTTTTGGATATTTAGAGCCTCACAGATGAGAGATTTGGTCTCTCCCTGGACCACGAAAGTTGGGTGCTACAGCGTACACAACATTAGTCTTGACACACACAAAAAATAGGGGCAGCAAAATGAATGGTGTGGAATTGAATGAATTACTTTGAGAGAGTATGTCATTCAAATACTTTTGCATTTGTGATCATGTCTTTTTTGCCTTTATCCCACATAATCCAGGTGTGCGGTACCTCGTGTGTCTTAATATTTCCCTAGCGTGGGGGACACACCCTTTTGAGTCTTTCCTTTCATTTGTTGGAACTAGTGAGAGCATGTGCATTCCCAAATATTACACCACAACATTATTACACCTCTATACCATTGTTCGTGTTTATAACAGTCACATAGTCTTTATGATTAAAGCAGTACACCCACCTGTGGTGATGGAGACGCCATTGGGTATTAAAATACATAACTGCCTTAGCACACACATCTGATTTCTCCTGCACCTTCCTAGTGCTTATTTTGTATTTTTCCTCGTTTTCCGCATTTGCAACAGCACGCCACAATGTTAGTAGCTCTTTTTCACTAACTGCTTCAATGTTTCCTGACTTCCTCAGCCATCTGAGCCAAGCTTCTTCTCTGCGGAAAGCACAAAGATACACAATGGAATCTAGAAATTCTTTTTCCAGAGCACAGATTTCACTTTCAATGAAATCTGTCATGAAAAATTTTGGGTTCCACTCCAAATTCCATTTTTTTTGGATATTTAGAGCCTCACAGATGAGAGATTTGGTCTCTCCCTGGACCACGAAAGTTGGTGCTACAGTATACACAACATTTATTTATTTATTTATTATTATTCTACAGGCAACCGCCCAATTTACATTTTGATAATTCTTGGTACAATAGTTCGTTTGACACAATTTACAGGTTTATGAATACTGCTTTTTCATTTGTAGTCATTTAAGTGTAACAATTTAGATCTATTAATGAATTGTGTAAGTGATATGTTGTATATATCTATTTGACTATCATTCGCAATAGTAAACATGCGCCTCACAGGAGCATTTAGACCAACGTTTGTTTTGGCAGATGGGATTACAAAAGTCGTTTTTTCGCTATTTCTCGTATTACATATTGGAATTTTCCAATTAACGTTTGACACCAGTTCAATACTATCAATTTCATTTGTGACTATTTTATGTAGAAGTAGATGATCATTATAAATTCTATGAGATTGAAGTGAGCTAATGTTAAGAGTAGTTGCTATATCTATGTAGTTATGAGATAATCTAGGTGAGGGTAGGTGAAGTTTAAAAGCTGCAAAGTTGAGAAATTTGTGTTGTATTTTTTCTATAGATTTATTATAAATCTCATAGTAAGGAGACCATATTGTGGATGCATATAATAGAATTGGTCTAACCAATGTTAGATATAAAGTTCTAATTGCAGTAATATCCTCAATATCTTTTGTGTTTCTCCTGACGAATCCCAACATTTGGTTAGACTTATTCACTATATACTCTATATGTTTATCAAATTTTAAAGATGTATCAAATATCACTCCAAGATCTTTAAACTCTAGCACTGTTTCAAGTTGTTGATCATGAAGTTTATAATTGAACTGAATTTGGTTCCTCGTTTTAGAGTATCTCATAACTTTACACTTCCGAGGATTTAAATGTAGTTTATTTATATCGCCCCATAAATACATCGAGTCTAGACAGTCCTGGAGTACACTGCAATCTGCAATGGATTTGATTTCTAGGTAAATCTTGAGGTCATCAGCAAACAATAAGAATTGGCAATTTTGCAAATAAAATTTAATATCGTTGATAAATAATAAAAACAATAACGGACCCAGGTGCGAGCCTTGAGGCACGCCTGAGGAAACATTAATGTCTTTTGAGACAAACGATTTGTATTTAACATTTTGTTTTCTGCCAGTTAAATAATTTTTAATCCATTGAAGGAAAGCCCCATGTACTCCTAAGTGCTGCAGTTTTTGTAGAAGTTTACCATGATTGACGGTATCAAATGCCTTTGCAAAGTCTGTATAGATGACATCTACTTGAGAGTTTTGTTCAATTTTCTCAATCAAATAATTTTGTATAAGTAACAAGTTGGTAACAGTGGATCGTTTTTGCCTAAAACCATGTTGTTCTTCTATAAGGATGTTTTTGAATATATATGTTAATTTATTAGTAATTATTTTTTCAAAAAGTTTGGGAATAATGCTCATGATGGAGATTGGTCTGTAATTTTTGACATTTGATCTATTTCCACTTTTATATATCGGAGTAATATAGCTAACTTTCCATACATCTGGCATAAGTCCTTCAACTAGAGATTTTTCGAATAGTTTATGGAGAATGGGAGTCAAATTAGCTATACAATTTTTCAGCAAAATTGCTGGTATGCCATCAGGACCAACTCCTTTGTTTATGTTAAGATTTCGTATTGCTTCATATACTTCTGTTTGAGTAATATTCAAATCACTAATATTGATTAACGAATCGGAGTTTTGGTTAACAGTTGAAATATTTACATTTTCATTTGTATATATTGATTCAAAATATTTCGCAAATAAATCCACAATACCTTGGCCAGTGGTGACACTTTCATTATCGTAAAAAATATTATTTGGTAAGCCTTCAACTCCTCTTTTGTTGTTTGTAAATTTCCAAAAAGCTTTTACATCATGTTTGATGGATGTACTTATTCTCAATATATATTTATCGTAATCTTCAATTGCTTTAGATTTACATAATTTACGAAGGTTTGAAAAAGTTATATAATCGCTAGTTTGTATGGTGCTTTTGTAGATTGCATGAGCTTCAGTTTTTGATTTCAGTAATTGTTTAAGTTCTTTAGAGTACCATACAGGATAAGTTGAAAAGGAAATTTTGTTTTTTGGAACATGCGTATCGATGATTTCATATAACATATCGTAGAAAAAGGCAGTAGATGACTCTAAATTATTGTTTTCAAAGTATGTTAACCAATCATATGTAGTTAATTTGTTGTTAATTTCATGATAGTCGGCAAGTTTGAAGTTAAATCTAATTTCTTCTGATTTAAGTGAGTGAAAATTGTCATATATAGGTACTGCTAATTCCAAGGCTGGATGATAGTTATCGCAGGGTATAATAGGTGAATCTATTAGTCTGGCAGTACTATTTAGTTCCTGTACAAATATTAGGTCTAACATATTTCCATATATATTTTTTACATTATTTATTTGTGTTAAGTTGACGTAATTGAAGGTATTTGTTATTAATAAGCTATTTTGATTTTCATTTTGAGAGGCATTTTGGAGATTACAACTAAGATTAGAATCATTGTTTATCCACTCCGTGCAGGGAAGATTAAAATCACCCATGACAATAAATTTGGCGGTTGGATTTGATTCAAAGATTGTTTTGAGATTTTCAGCGAATTGAGAATAAGCTTGTATATCAGATTTGGGCGGGAAGTAAACTGCTGCTATAATAAAATTAGTTTTACCTACACAGATATGTACAAAGATTTGTTCAGCTGAAGAATTTTCAGTTTCTATGACGATACCGTTAAGTTCTCTTCTGGTGATGACAGCCACACGTCCACCCCTTTCAAATTGACTCGTATTTTTACTTCTATCAACTCGATGTACTTCATGGTCCGGGAAAGCCAGCTCAGAATTCAGGATACCTCCATGTAGCCATGTCTCGGTGAATACAAAGATATCTGTATCATTAAATGAAGGCGCGGTACTATTGAGAAGAGATAATTTCGTTCTCAGTCCTCTAACATTTTGGTAGTAGATGGATATTTGATTAGATGGTTGCCTTTCATTTAGTTTTCCAGATTTGGTTCTTTCACAATTGAATCATCTATTGTAATTGGTTTTTCAGTCGCATTAGTAATTAATCTCGGAATACCCTTTATGTATTTGATTTTCGCATTTTTGTTGCCACTTTCACGTTCAACTTCACATTTCGAAATGACAGATTTCAAATGTTGTCTCTGACGCATGGTTCTGTCAGGTCCCATTCGAACATTACCATTGTATTTCTTTTTGTTTTTAAGTATTCTCAAAGATTGTGATGAGTTCAGAAATACAACTTTAAGTGGTCTAGTGCGTTCGTTGGTTGCAGAATCTGCGGCTACATTAGCGAATTTTTTTGGATTACCGAGTCGATAAGTTTTAAATTCGGGTATGGGATTGATAATTTTAGACAGTATTGATGTTACTTTTTCTCTGTCTTTAATGTCTCCGTCTTTTGCCGACACATTGGTGTTTTCATTACCTTCAACAGCGTCGTCTTGTTTTGCCGATACATTGGTGTTTTCTTCAATTCCATACATAATATTTTTGGATCTTTGTTCTCGGTCAACAAATTCGGCAAATAATTCTTCATAGTCCATATCTGAATCAGATGTTGGACAATTAAAATTACCTTGTTTCAGATTTTTTATTTCCATTCTCAGATTTTCATTAGATTTTTGTAAATCCTCGAACCTCGTTTCCAGTCTCTTGAATGCTATAATGATGTTTTTTGGATCTTTGTAGGGAGCACAATCAGGACAGTAATATTTCAAACATCTTTGTTTTTTGAGTGCAAATACCCTTGCTTCGGAAGCTGATAATGGTGTACAACCTGGGTGAAATTTACCTTCACATCCGTCGCACTCAACATAATCCGCATCATTAGACTTGTTTTTAATAATAATTTCGGGTTTGCATTTATTGCACTCGACACTCATTGTACTTTTAAATCTTTTATTTACATTACTAGCCAGTTCCAACTCCTAAACTGCTCTGATGTTAAAAAAAGAAATCACATGTACTGAGTACCTTTTCTTTGTAGGTATTGTTTTCAAATAAATGAACAGTATTGTATTATGACAATGGATCTCAAAGAAACATTAAATTATAAAGAAACATACCTTCTTCCTATGACACACTACAATGCTTATAATTTTTTTAAATATATAGAATTGTCTATTTTAGAAGGCTATTTCTACTACTTTACTTCTTTCTTGGACTCACCTTTTTCATTTTTTCATTTTTACACTACATTACTTTTTGTTCTCCGTCTTCAGTTGATTAATTTCTCGGGGACCTGACACGAGTTTTAGTCAGTAGCAGGGCCGGATCGAGCCTAATTGGCGCCCTGTTCGACATTTTTTAGCGCCCCTCCCCCTTAAAAAAAAAGTGAACCATTTTAAGATTAACTGAGATTAATTAATAAGGTAAACGCACCTATTATCGGCAGGGCCCTATTATCAGCAGTTTTGGTGGTAAAATGATTGTATAAAAACAAGTGAAGGTCTGTTTAATAAATGTTTAATAGTGTAACACTACCGGGTACCTGTGAACCCGGTTAGCGGCCCTGTCGTTAGCTCAGTCTGTGATGGAAGGAATTGTCTGACAGATACAATGGCAATACGAAACAAACACTGTGATCACTGGTAAAAATTTCTTTTATTCCTGGGCGATAAAATTAATGCACCAGGGAAGTTACAATTTTAAATTAAATGAGAAAGAAAATGAAGAGATTAATTGGAAAGAAAAGAAAATTAGATGATAGAAATCACGATAAAACTTATAACTAGCAAGAATACACACTTATTACAGTTAACGATACAATGGAGTCAGATTTGACAATTCAATGTGCCTATGCGCGGCACCGCTCTACATAGATCTCACAGGGGTGGATGCCCTGGATTATACTGCCTTAAAAAACAAATTCTCTTGTGAGTCCCGAACGGACCCGGCGGAGACCAGGGAGGCGACAGCGACCTTGAAGGGGCGCGGCCGGGGGCGATGCCCCGACACCCTCTCAGGCGCGCACGTCAGCTGGCCGGTCGCCTGGTGACGTCAGAGGCGCGGCCGGGGGCGATGCCCTGACACCCTCTCAGGCGCGCACGTCAGCTGGCCGGTCGTCTGGTAGTACTCGGTAGCGACCAGGATTCGCTCTCAATTTCGATAGCGTAGCAGTCAATCATGGATTCCTCTAATACTCGTGATGATTCTCAGTTACAACTTTGGAGAAATTAGGAATCTTTCAGAGAAACATTCGCTTCTCTCCACGACCGATCCCCGCATCAGAGAAGTATCTCTGCCCACTCTACTCGGCCCTTTTACAATAACCCACACTGAAATTTTTCTAAGTACGGCAGAGGCGTACTTGCCTCTGACCGACGAAAAGCTCCCCCCAGAGAAGTTTCTCTCCCTGCTCCTGGCAGCCCGAAGCTCAAATCCCTTCTGAATTTTGTAAGTTGAAATTGTATTAGGTCAACTTTTACCCCCACCCTCTCTCTCTCTCTTGTGTGCTCCAGCTCCTTAGAAAAGTCGCGTCGCTATTGGCCAAAGGCACTGACGCAGCACATTAATTTCAACCAATCGCGACGAGAAAAGCATTGGAAACTTCCACTCTTTGTGCGACTGGTTGCAGAATCTGCGGCTACATTAGCGAATTTTTTTGGATTACCGAGTCGATAAGTTTTAAATTCGGGTATGGGATTGATAATTTTAGACAGTATTGATGTTACTTTTTCTCTGTCTTTAATGTCTCCGTCTTTTGCCGACACATTGGTGTTTTCATTACCTTCAACAGCGTCGTCTTGTTTTGCCGATACATTGGTGTTTTCTTCAATTCCATACATAATAATATTTTTCGATCTTTGTTCTCGGTCAACAAATTCGGCAAATAATTCTTCATAGTCCATATCTGAATCAGATGTTGGACAATTAAAATTACCTTGTTTCAGATTTTTTATTCCCATTCTCAGATTTTCATTAGATTTTTGTAAATCCTCGAACCTCGTTTCCAGTCTCTTGAATGCTATAATGATGTTTTTTGGATCTTTGTAGGGAGCACAATCAGGACAGTAATATTTCAAACATCTTTGTTTTTTGAGTGCAAATACCCTTGCTTCGGAAGCTGATAATGGTGTACAACCTGGGTGAAATTTACCTTCACATCCGTCGCACTCAACATAATCCGCATCATTAGACTTGTTTTTAATAATAATTTCGGCTTTGCATTTATTGCACTCGACACTCATTGTACTTTTAAATCTTTTATTTACATTACTAGCCAGTTCCAACTCCTAAACTGCTCTGATGTTAAAAAAAGAAATCACATGTACTGAGTACCTTTTCTTTGTAGGTATTGTTTTCAAATAAATGAACAGTATTGTATTATGACAATGGATCTCAAAGAAACATTAAATTATAAAGAAACACCTTCTTCCTATGACACACTACAATGCTTATAATTTTTTTAAATATATAGAATTGTCTATTTTAGAAGGCTATTTCTACTACTTTACTTCTTTCTTGGACTCACCTTTTTCATTTTTTCATTTTTACACTACATTACTTTTTGTTCTCCGTCTTCAGTTGATTAATTTCTCGGGGACCTGACACGAGTTTTAGTCAGTAGCAGGGCCGGATCGAGCCTAATTGGCGCCCTGTTCGACATTTTTTAGCGCCCCTCCCCCTTAAAAAAAAGTGAACCATTTTAAGATTAACTGAGATTAATTAATAAGGTAAACGCACCTATTATCGGCAGGGCCTTATTATCAGCAGTTTTGGTGGTAAAATGATTGTATAAAAACAAGTGAAGGTCTGTTTAATAAATGTTTAATAGTGTAACACTACCGGGTACCTGTGAACCCGGTTAGCGGCCCTGTCGTTAGCTCAGTCGGTGATGGAAGGAATTGTCTGACAGATACAATGGCAATACGAAACAAACACTGTGATCATTGGTAAAAATTTCTTTTATTCCTGAGCGATAAAATTAATGCACCAGGGAAGTTACAATTTTAAATTAAATGAGAAAGAAAATGAAGAGATTAATTGGAAAGAAAAGAAAATTAGATGATAGAAATCACGATAAAACTTATAACTAGCAAGAATACACACTTATTACAGTTAACGATACAATGGAGTCAGATTTGACAATTCAATGTGCCTATGCGCGGCACCGCTCTACATAGATCTCACAGGGGTGGATGCCCTGGATTATACTGCCTTAAAAAACAAATTCTCTTGTGAGTCCCGAACGGACCCGGCGGAGACCAGGGAGGCGACAGCGACCTTGAAGGGGCGCGGCCGGGGGCGATGCCCCGACACCCTCTCAGGCGCGCACGTCAGCTGGCCGGTCGCCTGGTGACGTCAGAGGCGCGGCCGGGGGCGATGCCCTGACACCCTCTCAGGCGCGCACGTCAGCTGGCCGGTCGTCTGGTAGTACTCGGTAGCGACCAGGATTCGCTCTCAATTTCGATAGCGTAGCAGTCAATCATGGATTCCTCTAATACTCGTGATGATTCTCAGTTACAACTTTGGAGAAATTAGGAATCTTTCAGAGAAACATTCGCTTCTCTCCACGACCGATCCCCGCATCAGAGAAGTATCTCTGCCCACTCTACTCGGCCCTTTTACAATAACCCACACTGAAATTTTTCTAAGTACGGCAGAGGCGTACTTGCCTCTGACCGACGAAAAGCTCCCCCCAGAGAAGTTTCTCTCCCTGCTCCTGGCAGCCCGAAGCTCAAATCCCTTCTGAATTTTGTAAGTTGAAATTGTATTAGGTCAACTTTTACCCCCCCCCCTCTCTCTCTCTTGTGTGCTCCAGCTCCTTAGAAAAGTCGCGTCGCTATTGGCCAAAGGCACTGACGCAGCACATTAATTTCAACCAATCGCGACGAGAAAAGCATTGGAAACTTCCACTCTTTGTGCGACTGGTTGCAGAATCTGCGGCTACATTAGCGAATTTTTTTGGATTACCGAGTCGATAAGTTTTAAATTCGGGTATGGGATTGATAATTTTAGACAGTATTGATGTTACTTTTTCTCTGTCTTTAATGTCTCCGTCTTTTGCCGACACATTGGTGTTTTCATTACCTTCAACAGCGTCGTCTTGTTTTGCCGATACATTGGTGTTTTCTTCAATTCCATACATAATAATATTTTTCGATCTTTGTTCTCGGTCAACAAATTCGGCAAATAATTCTTCATAGTCCATATCTGAATCAGATGTTGGACAATTAAAATTACCTTGTTTCAGATTTTTTATTTCCATTCTCAGATTTTCATTAGATTTTTGTAAATCCTCGAACCTCGTTTCCAGTCTCTTGAATGCTATAATGATGTTTTTTGGATCTTTGTAGGGAGCACAATCAGGACAGTAATATTTCAAACATCTTTGTTTTTTGAGTGCAAATACCCTTGCTTCGGAAGCTGATAATGGTGTACAACCTGGGTGAAATTTACCTTCACATCCGTCGCACTCAACATAATCCGCCTCATTAGACTTGTTTTTAATAATAATTTCGGCTTTGCATTTATTGCACTCGACACTCATTGTACTTTTAAATCTTTTATTTACATTACTAGCCAGTTCCAACTCCTAAACTGCTCTGATGTTAAAAAAAGAAATCACATGTACTGAGTACCTTTTCTTTGTAGGTATTGTTTTCAAATAAATGAACAGTATTGTATTATGACAATGGATCTCAAAGAAACATTAAATTATAAAGAAACATACCTTCTTCCTATGACACACTACAATGCTTATAATTTTTTTAAATATATAGAATTGTCTATTTTAGAAGGCTATTTCTACTACTTTACTTCTTTCTTGGACTCACCTTTTTCATTTTTTCATTTTTACACTACATTACTTTTTGTTCTCCGTCTTCAGTTGATTAATTTCTCGGGGACCTGACACGAGTTTTAGTCAGTAGCAGGGCCGGATCGAGCCTAATTGGCGCCCTGTTCGACATTTTTTAGCGCCCCTCCCCCTTAAAAAAAAAGTGAACCATTTTAAGATTAACTGAGATTAATTAATAAGGTAAACGCACCTATTATCGGCAGGGCCTTATTATCAGCAGTTTTGGTGGTAAAATGATTGTATAAAAACAAGTGAAGGTCTGTTTAATAAATGTTTAATAGTGTAACACTACCGGGTACCTGTGAACCCGGTTAGCGGCCCTGTCGTTAGCTCAGTCGGTGATGGAAGGAATTGTCTGACAGATACAATGGCAATACGAAACAAACACTGTGATCATTGGTAAAAATTTCTTTTATTCCTGGGCGATAAAATTAATGCACCAGGGAAGTTACAATTTTAAATTAAATGAGAAAGAAAATGAAGAGATTAATTGGAAAGAAAAGAAAATTAGATGATAGAAATCACGATAAAACTTATAACTAGCAAGAATACACACTTATTACAGTTAACGATACAATGGAGTCAGATTTGACAATTCAATGTGCCTATGCGCGGCACCGCTCTACATAGATCTCACAGGGGTGGATGCCCTGGATTATACTGCCTTAAAAAACAAATTCTCTTGTGAGTCCCGAACGGACCCGGCGGAGACCAGGGAGGCGACAGCGACCTTGAAGGGGCGCGGCCGGGGGCGATGCCCCGACACCCTCTCAGGCGCGCACGTCAGCTGGCCGGTCGCCTGGTGACGTCAGAGGCGCGGCCGGGGGCGATGCCCTGACACCCTCTCAGGCGCGCACGTCAGCTGGCCGGTCGTCTGGTAGTACTCGGTAGCGACCAGGATTCGCTCTCAATTTCGATAGCGTAGCAGTCAATCATGGATTCCTCTAATACTCGTGATGATTCTCAGTTACAACTTTGGAGAAATTAGGAATCTTTCAGAGAAACATTCGCTTCTCTCCACGACCGATCCCCGCATCAGAGAAGTATCTCTGCCCACTCTACTCGGCCCTTTTACAATAACCCACACTGAAATTTTTCTAAGTACGGCAGAGGCGTACTTGCCTCTGACCGACGAAAAGCTCCCCCCAGAGAAGTTTCTCTCCCTGCTCCTGGCAGCCCGAAGCTCAAATCCCTTCTGAATTTTGTAAGTTGAAATTGTATTAGGTCAACTTTTACCCCCACCCTCTCTCTCTCTTGTGTGCTCCAGCTCCTTAGAAAAGTCGCGTCGCTATTGGCCAAAGGCACTGACGCAGCACATTAATTTCAACCAATCGCGACGAGAAAAGCATTGGAAACTTCCACTCTTTGTGCGACTGGTTGCAGAATCTGCGGCTACATTAGCGAATTTTTTTGGATTACCGAGTCGATAAGTTTTAAATTCGGGTATGGGATTGATAATTTTAGACAGTATTGATGTTACTTTTTCTCTGTCTTTAATGTCTCCGTCTTTTGCCGACACATTGGTGTTTTCATTACCTTCAACAGCGTCGTCTTGTTTTGCCGATACATTGGTGTTTTCTTCAATTCCATACATAATAATATTTTTCGATCTTTGTTCTCGGTCAACAAATTCGGCAAATAATTCTTCATAGTCCATATCTGAATCAGATGTTGGACAATTAAAATTACCTTGTTTCAGATTTATTTCCATTCTCAGATTTTCATTAGATTTTTGTAAATCCTCGAACCTCGTTTCCAGTCTCTTGAATGCTATAATGATGTTTTTTGGATCTTTGTAGGGAGCACAATCAGGACAGTAATATTTCAAACATCTGTTTTTTGAGTGCAAATACCCTTGCTTCGGAAGCTGATAATGGTGTACAACCTGGGTGAAATTTACCTTCACATCCGTCGCACTCAACATAATCCGCATCATTAGACTTGTTTTTAATAATAATTTCGGCTTTGCATTTATTGCACTCGACACTCATTGTACTTTTAAATCTTTTATTTACATTACTAGCCAGTTCCAACTCCTAAACTGCTCTGATGTTAAAAAAAGAAATCACATGTACTGAGTACCTTTTCTTTGTAGGTATTGTTTTCAAATAAATGAACAGTATTGTATTATGACAATGGATCTCAAAGAAACATTAAATTATAAAGAAACATACCTTCTTCCTATGACACACTACAATGCTTATAATTTTTTTAAATATATAGAATTGTCTATTTTAGAAGGCTATTTCTACTACTTTACTTCTTTCTTGGACTCACCTTTTTCATTTTTTCATTTTTACACTACATTACTTTTTGTTCTCCGTCTTCAGTTGATTAATTTCTCGGGGACCTGACACGAGTTTTAGTCAGTAGCAGGGCCGGATCGAGCCTAATTGGCGCCCTGTTCGACATTTTTTAGCGCCCCTCCCCCTTAAAAAAAAAAGTGAACCATTTTAAGATTAACTGAGATTAATTAATAAGGTAAACGCACCTATTATCGGCAGGGCCCTATTATCGGCAGTTTTGGTGGTAAAATGATTGTATAAAAACAAGTGAAGGTCTGTTTAATAAATGTTTAATAGTGTAACACTACCGGGTACCTGTGAACCCGGTTAGCGGCCCTGTCGTTAGCTCAGTCGGTGATGGAAGGAATTGTCTGACAGATACAATGGCAATACGAAACAAACACTGTGATCATTGGTAAAAATTTCTTTTATTCCTGGGCGATAAAATTAATGCACCAGGGAAGTTACAATTTTAAATTAAATGAGAAAGAAAATGAAGAGATTAATTGGAAAGAAAAGAAAATTAGATGATAGAAATCACGATAAAACTTATAACTAGCAAGAATACACACTTATTACAGTTAACGATACAATGGAGTCAGATTTGACAATTCAATGTGCCTATGCGCGGCACCGCTCTACATAGATCTCACAGGGGTGGATACCCTGGATTATACTGCCTTAAAAAACAAATTCTCTTGTGAGTCCCGAACGGACCCGGCGGAGACCAGGGAGGCGACAGCGACCTTGAAGGGGCGCGGCCGGGGGCGATGCCCCGACACCCTCTCAGGCGCGCACGTCAGCTGGCCGGTCGCCTGGTGACGTCAGAGGCGCGGCCGGGGGCGATGCCCTGACACCCTCTCAGGCGCGCACGTCAGCTGGCCGGTCGTCTGGTAGTGCTGTTTGGTAGTACTCGGTAGCGACCAGGATTCGCTCTCAATTTCGATAGCGTAGCAGTCAATCATGGATTCCTCTAATACTCGTGATGATTCTCAGTTACAACTTTGGAGAAATTAGGAATCTTTCAGAGAAACATTCGCTTCTCTCCACGACCGATCCCCGCATCAGAGAAGTATCTCTGCCCACTCTACTCGGCCCTTTTACAATAACCCACACTGAAATTTTTCTAAGTACGGCAGAGGCGTACTTGCCTCTGACCGACGAAAAGCTCCTCCCAGAGAAGTTTCTCTCCCTGCTCCTGGCAGCCCGAAGCTCAAATCCCTTCTGAATTTTGTAAGTTGAAATTGTATTAGGTCAACTTTTACCCCCACCCTCTCTCTCTCTTGTGTGCTCCAGCTCCTTAGAAAAGTCGCGTCGCTATTGGCCAAAGGCACTGACGCAGCACATTAATTTCAACCAATCGCGACGAGAAAAGCATTGGAAACTTCCACTCTTTGTGCGACTGGTTGCAGAATCTGCGGCTACATTAGCGAATTTTTTTGGATTACCGAGTCGATAAGTTTTAAATTCGGGTATGGGATTGATAATTTTAGACAGTATTGATGTTACTTTTTCTCTGTCTTTAATGTCTCCGTCTTTTGCCGACACATTGGTGTTTTCATTACCTTCAACAGCGTCGTCTTGTTTTGCCGATACATTGGTGTTTTCTTCAATTCCATACATAATATTTTTGGATCTTTGTTCTCGGTCAACAAATTCGGCAAATAATTCTTCATAGTCCATATCTGAATCAGATGTTGGACAATTAAAATTACCTTGTTTCAGATTTTTTATTTCCATTCTCAGATTTTCATTAGATTTTTGTAAATCCTCGAACCTCGTTTCCAGTCTCTTGAATGCTATAATGATGTTTTTTGGATCTTTGTAGGGAGCACAATCAGGACAGTAATATTTCAAACATCTTTGTTTTTTGAGTGCAAATACCCTTGCTTCGGAAGCTGATAATGGTGTACAACCTGGGTGAAATTTACCTTCACATCCGTCGCACTCAACATAATCCGCATCATTAGACTTGTTTTTAATAATAATTTCGGGTTTGCATTTATTGCACTCGACACTCATTGTACTTTTAAATCTTTTATTTACATTACTAGCCAGTTCCAACTCCTAAACTGCTCTGATGTTAAAAAAAGAAATCACATGTACTGAGTACCTTTTCTTTGTAGGTATTGTTTTCAAATAAATGAACAGTATTGTATTATGACAATGGATCTCAAAGAAACATTAAATTATAAAGAAACATACCTTCTTCCTATGACACACTACAATGCTTATAATTTTTTTAAATATATAGAATTGTGTATTTTAGAAGGCTATTTCTACTACTTTACTTCTTTCTTGGACTCACCTTTTTCATTTTTTCATTTTTACACTACATTACTTTTTGTTCTCCGTCTTCAGTTGATTAATTTCTCGGGGACCTGACACGAGTTTTAGTCAGTAGCAGGGCCGGATCGAGCCTAATTGGCGCCCTGTTCGACATTTTTTAGCGCCCCTCCCCCTTAAAAAAAAAGTGAACCATTTTAAGATTAACTGAGATTAATTAATAAGGTAAACGCACCTATTATCGGCAGGGCCCTATTATCAGCAGTTTTGGTGGTAAAATGATTGTATAAAAACAAGTGAAGGTCTGTTTAATAAATGTTTAATAGTGTAACACTACCGGGTACCTGTGAACCCGGTTAGCGGCCCTGTCGTTAGCTCAGTCGGTGATGGAAGGAATTGTCTGACAGATACAATGGCAATACGAAACAAACACTGTGATCACTGGTAAAAATTTCTTTTATTCCTGGGCGATAAAATTAATGCACCAGGGAAGTTACAATTTTAAATTAAATGAGAAAGAAAATGAAGAGATTAATTGGAAAGAAAAGAAAATTAGATGATAGAAATCACGATAAAACTTATAACTAGCAAGAATACACACTTATTACAGTTAACGATACAATGGAGTCAGATTTGACAATTCAATGTGCCTATGCGCGGCACCGCTCTACATAGATCTCACAGGGGTGGATGCCCTGGATTATACTGCCTTAAAAAACAAATTCTCTTGTGAGTCCCGAACGGACCCGGCGGAGACCAGGGAGGCGACAGCGACCTTGAAGGGGCGCGGCCGGGGGCGATGCCCCGACACCCTCTCAGGCGCGCACGTCAGCTGGCCGGTCGCCTGGTGACGTCAGAGGCGCGGCCGGGGGCGATGCCCTGACACCCTCTCAGGCGCGCACGTCAGCTGGCCGGTCGTCTGGTAGTACTCGGTAGCGACCAGGATTCGTTCTCAATTTCGATAGCGTAGCAGTCAATCATGGATTCCTCTAATACTCGTGATGATTCTCAGTTACAACTTTGGAGAAATTAGGAATCTTTCAGAGAAACATTCGCTTCTCTCCACGACCGATCCCCGCATCAGAGAAGTATCTCTGCCCACTCTACTCGGCCCTTTTACAATAACCCACACTGAAATTTTTCTAAGTACGGCAGAGGCGTACTTGCCTCTGACCGACGAAAAGCTCCCCCCAGAGAAGTTTCTCTCCCTGCTCCTGGCAGCCCGAAGCTCAAATCCCTTCTGAATTTTGTAAGTTGAAATTGTATTAGGTCAACTTTTACCCCCACCCTCTCTCTCTCTTGTGTGCTCCAGCTCCTTAGAAAAGTCGCGTCGCTATTGGCCAAAGGCACTGACGCAGCACATTAATTTCAACCAATCGCGACGAGAAAAGCATTGGAAACTTCCACTCTTTGTGCGACTGGTTGCAGAATCTGCGGCTACATTAGCGAATTTTTTTGGATTACCGAGTCGATAAGTTTTAAATTCGGGTATGGGATTGATAATTTTAGACAGTATTGATGTTACTTTTTCTCTGTCTTTAATGTCTCCGTCTTTTGCCGACACATTGGTGTTTTCATTACCTTCAACAGCGTCGTCTTGTTTTGCCGATACATTGGTGTTTTCTTCAATTCCATACATAATAATATTTTTCGATCTTTGTTCTCGGTCAACAAATTCGGCAAATAATTCTTCATAGTCCATATCTGAATCAGATGTTGGACAATTAAAATTACCTTGTTTCAGATTTATTTCCATTCTCAGATTTTCATTAGATTTTTGTAAATCCTCGAACCTCGTTTCCAGTCTCTTGAATGCTATAATGATGTTTTTTGGATCTTTGTAGGGAGCACAATCAGGACAGTAATATTTCAAACATCTTTGTTTTTTGAGTGCAAATACCCTTGCTTCGGAAGCTGATAATGGTGTACAACCTGGGTGAAATTTACCTTCACATCCGTCGCACTCAACATAATCCGCATCATTAGACTTGTTTTTAATAATAATTTCGGCTTTGCATTTATTGCACTCGACACTCATTGTACTTTTAAATCTTTTATTTACATTACTAGCCAGTTCCAACTCCTAAACTGCTCTGATGTTAAAAAAAGAAATCAGATGTACTGAGTACCTTTTCTTTGTAGGTATTGTTTTCAAATAAATGAACAGTATTGTATTATGACAATGGATCTCAAAGAAACATTAAATTATAAAGAAACATACCTTCTTCCTATGACACACTACAATGCTTATAATTTTTTTAAATATATAGAATTGTCTATTTTAGAAGGCTATTTCTACTACTTTACTTCTTTCTTGGACTCACCTTTTTCATTTTTTCATTTTTACACTACATTACTTTTTGTTCTCCGTCTTCAGTTGATTAATTTCTCGGGGACCTGACACGAGTTTTAGTCAGTAGCAGGGCCGGATCGAGCCTAATTGGCGCCCTGTTCGACATTTTTTAGCGCCCCTCCCCCTTAAAAAAAAGTGAACCATTTTAAGATTAACTGAGATTAATTAATAAGGTAAACGCACCTATTATCGGCAGGGCCTTATTATCAGCAGTTTTGGTGGTAAAATGATTGTATAAAAACAAGTGAAGGTCTGTTTAATAAATGTTTAATAGTGTAACACTACCGGGTACCTGTGAACCCGGTTAGCGGCCCTGTCGTTAGCTCAGTCGGTGATGGAAGGAATTGTCTGACAGATACAATGGCAATACGAAACAAACACTGTGATCATTGGTAAAAATTTCTTTTATTCCTGAGCGATAAAATTAATGCACCAGGGAAGTTACAATTTTAAATTAAATGAGAAAGAAAATGAAGAGATTAATTGGAAAGAAAAGAAAATTAGATGATAGAAATCACGATAAAACTTATAACTAGCAAGAATACACACTTATTACAGTTAACGATACAATGGAGTCAGATTTGACAATTCAATGTGCCTATGCGCGGCACCGCTCTACATAGATCTCACAGGGGTGGATGCCCTGGATTATACTGCCTTAAAAAACAAATTCTCTTGTGAGTCCCGAACGGACCCGGCGGAGACCAGGGAGGCGACAGCGACCTTGAAGGGGCGCGGCCGGGGGCGATGCCCCGACACCCTCTCAGGCGCGCACGTCAGCTGGCCGGTCGCCTGGTGACGTCAGAGGCGCGGCCGGGGGCGATGCCCTGACACCCTCTCAGGCGCGCACGTCAGCTGGCCGGTCGTCTGGTAGTGCTGTCTGGTAGTACTCGGTAGCGACCAGGATTCGCTCTCAATTTCGATAGCGTAGCAGTCAATCATGGATTCCTCTAATACTCGTGATGATTCTCAGTTACAACTTTGGAGAAATTAGGAATCTTTCAGAGAAACATTCGCTTCTCTCCACGACCGATCCCCGCATCAGAGAAGTATCTCTGCCCACTCTACTCGGCCCTTTTACAATAACCCACACTGAAATTTTTCTAAGTACGGCAGAGGCGTACTTGCCTCTGACCGACGAAAAGCTCCCCCCAGAGAAGTTTCTCTCCCTGCTCCTGGCAGCCCGAAGCTCAAATCCCTTCTGAATTTTGTAAGTTGAAATTGTATTAGGTCAACTTTTACCCCCACCCTCTCTCTCTCTTGTGTGCTCCAGCTCCTTAGAAAAGTCGCGTCGCTATTGGCCAAAGGCACTGACGCAGCACATCAATTTCAACCAATCGCGACGAGAAAAGCATTGGAAACTTCCACTCTTTGTGCGACTGGTTGCAGAATCTGCGGCTACATTAGCGAATTTTTTTGGATTACCGAGTCGATAAGTTTTAAATTCGGGTATGGGATTGATAATTTTAGACAGTATTGATGTTACTTTTTCTCTGTCTTTAATGTCTCCGTCTTTTGCCGACACATTGGTGTTTTCATTACCTTCAACAGCGTCGTCTTGTTTTGCCGATACATTGGTGTTTTCTTCAATTCCATACATAATAATATTTTTCGATCTTTGTTCTCGGTCAACAAATTCGGCAAATAATTCTTCATAGTCCATATCTGAATCAGATGTTGGACAATTAAAATTACCTTGTTTCAGATTTATTTCCATTCTCAGATTTTCATTAGATTTTTGTAAATCCTCGAACCTCGTTTCCAGTCTCTTGAATGCTATAATGATGTTTTTTGGATCTTTGTAGGGAGCACAATCAGGACAGTAATATTTCAAACATCTTTGTTTTTTGAGTGCAAATACCCTTGCTTCGGAAGCTGATAATGGTGTACAACCTGGGTGAAATTTACCTTCACATCCGTCGCACTCAACATAATCCGCATCATTAGACTTGTTTTTAATAATAATTTCGGCTTTGCATTTATTGCACTCGACACTCATTGTACTTTTAAATCTTTTATTTACATTACTAGCCAGTTCCAACTCCTAAACTGCTCTGATGTTAAAAAAAGAAATCAGATGTACTGAGTACCTTTTCTTTGTAGGTATTGTTTTCAAATAAATGAACAGTATTGTATTATGACAATGGATCTCAAAGAAACATTAAATTATAAAGAAACATACCTTCTTCCTATGACACACTACAATGCTTATAATTTTTTTAAATATATAGAATTGTCTATTTTAGAAGGCTATTTCTACTACTTTACTTCTTTCTTGGACTCACCTTTTTCATTTTTTCATTTTTACACTACATTACTTTTTGTTCTCCGTCTTCAGTTGATTAATTTCTCGGGGACCTGACACGAGTTTTAGTCAGTAGCAGGGCCGGATCGAGCCTAATTGGCGCCCTGTTCGACATTTTTTAGCGCCCCTCCCCCTTAAAAAAAAGTGAACCATTTTAAGATTAACTGAGATTAATTAATAAGGTAAACGCACCTATTATCGGCAGGGCCTTATTATCAGCAGTTTTGGTGGTAAAATGATTGTATAAAAACAAGTGAAGGTCTGTTTAATAAATGTTTAATAGTGTAACACTACCGGGTACCTGTGAACCCGGTTAGCGGCCCTGTCGTTAGCTCAGTCGGTGATGGAAGGAATTGTCTGACAGATACAATGGCAATACGAAACAAACACTGTGATCATTGGTAAAAATTTCTTTTATTCCTGAGCGATAAAATTAATGCACCAGGGAAGTTACAATTTTAAATTAAATGAGAAAGAAAATGAAGAGATTAATTGGAAAGAAAAGAAAATTAGATGATAGAAATCACGATAAAACTTATAACTAGCAAGAATACACACTTATTACAGTTAACGATACAATGGAGTCAGATTTGACAATTCAATGTGCCTATGCGCGGCACCGCTCTACATAGATCTCACAGGGGTGGATGCCCTGGATTATACTGCCTTAAAAAACAAATTCTCTTGTGAGTCCCGAACGGACCCGGCGGAGACCAGGGAGGCGACAGCGACCTTGAAGGGGCGCGGCCGGGGGCGATGCCCCGACACCCTCTCAGGCGCGCACGTCAGCTGGCCGGTCGCCTGGTGACGTCAGAGGCGCGGCCGGGGGCGATGCCCTGACACCCTCTCAGGCGCGCACGTCAGCTGGCCGGTCGTCTGGTAGTGCTGTCTGGTAGTACTCGGTAGCGACCAGGATTCGCTCTCAATTTCGATAGCGTAGCAGTCAATCATGGATTCCTCTAATACTCGTGATGATTCTCAGTTACAACTTTGGAGAAATTAGGAATCTTTCAGAGAAACATTCGCTTCTCTCCACGACCGATCCCCGCATCAGAGAAGTATCTCTGCCCACTCTACTCGGCCCTTTTACAATAACCCACACTGAAATTTTTCTAAGTACGGCAGAGGCGTACTTGCCTCTGACCGACGAAAAGCTCCCCCCAGAGAAGTTTCTCTCCCTGCTCCTGGCAGCCCGAAGCTCAAATCCCTTCTGAATTTTGTAAGTTGAAATTGTATTAGGTCAACTTTTACCCCCACCCTCTCTCTCTCTTGTGTGCTCCAGCTCCTTAGAAAAGTCGCGTCGCTATTGGCCAAAGGCACTGACGCAGCACATCAATTTCAACCAATCGCGACGAGAAAAGCATTGGAAACTTCCACTCTTTGTGCGACTGGTTGCAGAATCTGCGGCTACATTAGCGAATTTTTTTGGATTACCGAGTCGATAAGTTTTAAATTCGGGTATGGGATTGATAATTTTAGACAGTATTGATGTTACTTTTTCTCTGTCTTTAATGTCTCCGTCTTTTGCCGACACATTGGTGTTTTCATTACCTTCAACAGCGTCGTCTTGTTTTGCCGATACATTGGTGTTTTCTTCAATTCCATACATAATAATATTTTTCGATCTTTGTTCTCGGTCAACAAATTCGGCAAATAATTCTTCATAGTCCATATCTGAATCAGATGTTGGACAATTAAAATTACCTTGTTTCAGATTTTTTATTTCAATTCTCAGATTTTCATTAGATTTTTGTAAATCCTCGAACCTCGTTTCCAGTCTCTTGAATGCTATAATGATGTTTTTTGGATCTTTGTAGGGAGCACAATCAGGACAGTAATATTTCAAACATCTTTGTTTTTTGAGTGCAAATACCCTTGCTTCGGAAGCTGATAATGGTGTACAACCTGGGTGAAATTTACCTTCACATCCGTCGCACTCAACATAATCCGCCTCATTAGACTTGTTTTTAATAATAATTTCGGCTTTGCATTTATTGCACTCGACACTCATTGTACTTTTAAATCTTTTATTTACATTACTAGCCAGTTCCAACTCCTAAACTGCTCTGATGTTAAAAAAAGAAATCACATGTACTGAGTACCTTTTCTTTGTAGGTATTGTTTTCAAATAAATGAACAGTATTGTATTATGACAATGGATCTCAAAGAAACATTAAATTATAAAGAAACATACCTTCTTCCTATGACACACTACAATGCTTATAATTTTTTTAAATATATAGAATTGTCTATTTTAGAAGGCTATTTCTACTACTTTACTTCTTTCTTGGACTCACCTTTTTCATTTTTTCATTTTTACACTACATTACTTTTTGTTCTCCGTCTTCAGTTGATTAATTTCTCGGGGACCTGACACGAGTTTTAGTCAGTAGCAGGGCCGGATCGAGCCTAATTGGCGCCCTGTTCGACATTTTTTAGCGCCCCTCCCCCTTAAAAAAAAAGTGAACCATTTTAAGATTAACTGAGATTAATTAATAAGGTAAACGCACCTATTATCGGCAGGGCCTTATTATCAGCAGTTTTGGTGGTAAAATGATTGTACAAAAACAAGTGAAGGTCTGTTTAATAAATGTTTAATAGTGTAACACTACCGGGTACCTGTGAACCCGGTTAGCGGCCCTGTCGTTAGCTCAGTCGGTGATGGAAGGAATTGTCTGACAGATACAATGGCAATACGAAACAAACACTGTGATCATTGGTAAAAATTTCTTTTATTCCTGGGCGATAAAATTAATGCACCAGGGAAGTTACAATTTTAAATTAAATGAGAAAGAAAATGAAGAGATTAATTGGAAAGAAAAGAAAATTAGATGATAGAAATCACGATAAAACTTATAACTAGCAAGAATACACACTTATTACAGTTAACGATACAATGGAGTCAGATTTGACAATTCAATGTGCCTATGCGCGGCACCGCTCTACATAGATCTCACAGGGGTGGATGCCCTGGATTATACTGCCTTAAAAAACAAATTCTCTTGTGAGTCCCGAACGGACCCGGCGGAGACCAGGGAGGCGACAGCGACCTTGAAGGGGCGCGGCCGGGGGCGATGCCCCGACACCCTCTCAGGCGCGCACGTCAGCTGGCCGGTCGCCTGGTGACGTCAGAGGCGCGGCCGGGGGCGATGCCCTGACACCCTCTCAGGCGCGCACGTCAGCTGGCCGGTCGTCTGGTAGTACTCGGTAGCGACCAGGATTCGCTCTCAATTTCGATAGCGTAGCAGTCAATCATGGATTCCTCTAATACTCGTGATGATTCTCAGTTACAACTTTGGAGAAATTAGGAATCTTTCAGAGAAACATTCGCTTCTCTCCACGACCGATCCCCGCATCAGAGAAGTATCTCTGCCCACTCTACTCGGCCCTTTTACAATAACCCACACTGAAATTTTTCTAAGTACGGCAGAGGCGTACTTGCCTCTGACCGACGAAAAGCTCCCCCCAGAGAAGTTTCTCTCCCTGCTCCTGGCAGCCCGAAGCTCAAATCCCTTCTGAATTTTGTAAGTTGAAATTGTATTAGGTCAACTTTTACCCCCACCCTCTCTCTCTCTTGTGTGCTCCAGCTCCTTAGAAAAGTCGCGTCGCTATTGGCCAAAGGCACTGACGCAGCACATTAATTTCAACCAATCGCGACGAGAAAAGCATTGGAAACTTCCACTCTTTGTGCGACTGGTTGCAGAATCTGCGGCTACATTAGCGAATTTTTTTGGATTACCGAGTCGATAAGTTTTAAATTCGGGTATGGGATTGATAATTTTAGACAGTATTGATGTTACTTTTTCTCTGTCTTTAATGTCTCCGTCTTTTGCCGACACATTGGTGTTTTCATTACCTTCAACAGCGTCGTCTTGTTTTGCCGATACATTGGTGTTTTCTTCAATTCCATACATAATAATATTTTTCGATCTTTGTTCTCGGTCAACAAATTCGGCAAATAATTCTTCATAGTCCATATCTGAATCAGATGTTGGACAATTAAAATTACCTTGTTTCAGATTTATTTCCATTCTCAGATTTTCATTAGATTTTTGTAAATCCTCGAACCTCGTTTCCAGTCTCTTGAATGCTATAATGATGTTTTTTGGATCTTTGTAGGGAGCACAATCAGGACAGTAATATTTCAAACATCTTTGTTTTTTGAGTGCAAATACCCTTGCTTCGGAAGCTGATAATGGTGTACAACCTGGGTGAAATTTACCTTCACATCCGTCGCACTCAACATAATCCGCATCATTAGACTTGTTTTTAATAATAATTTCGGCTTTGCATTTATTGCACTCGACACTCATTGTACTTTTAAATCTTTTATTTACATTACTAGCCAGTTCCAACTCCTAAACTGCTCTGATGTTAAAAAAAGAAATCACATGTACTGAGTACCTTTTCTTTGTAGGTATTGTTTTCAAATAAATGAACAGTATTGTATTATGACAATGGATCTCAAAGAAACATTAAATTATAAAGAAACATACCTTCTTCCTATGACACACTACAATGCTTATAATTTTTTTAAATATATAGAATTGTCTATTTTAGAAGGCTATTTCTACTACTTTACTTCTTTCTTGGACTCACCTTTTTCATTTTTTCATTTTTACACTACATTACTTTTTGTTCTCCGTCTTCAGTTGATTAATTTCTCGGGGACCTGACACGAGTTTTAGTCAGTAGCAGGGCCGGATCGAGCCTAATTGGCGCCCTGTTCGACATTTTTTAGCGCCCCTCCCCCTTAAAAAAAAGTGAACCATTTTAAGATTAACTGAGATTAATTAATAAGGTAAACGCACCTATTATCGGCAGGGCCCTATTTTCAGCAGTTTTGGTGGTAAAATGATTGTATAAAAACAAGTGAAGGTCTGTTTAATAAATGTTTAATAGTGTAACACTACCGGGTACCTGTGAACCCGGTTAGCGGCCCTGTCGTTAGCTCAGTCGGTGATGGAAGGAATTGTCTGACAGATACAATGGCAATACGAAACAAACACTGTGATCATTGGTAAAAATTTCTTTTATTCCTGGGCGATAAAATTAATGCACCAGGGAAGTTACAATTTTAAATTAAATGAGAAAGAAAATGAAGAGATTAATTGGAAAGAAAAGAAAATTAGATGATAGAAATCACGATAAAACTTATAACTAGCAAGAATACACACTTATTACAGTTAACGATACAATGGAGTCAGATTTGACAATTCAATGTGCCTATGCGCGGCACCGCTCTACATAGATCTCACAGGGGTGGATACCCTGGATTATACTGCCTTAAAAAACAAATTCTCTTGTGAGTCCCGAACGGACCCGGCGGAGACCAGGGAGGCGACAGCGACCTTGAAGGGGCGCGGCCGGGGGCGATGCCCCGACACCCTCTCAGGCGCGCACGTCAGCTGGCCGGTCGCCTGGTGACGTCAGAGGCGCGGCCGGGGGCGATGCCCTGACACCCTCTCAGGCGCGCACGTCAGCTGGCCGGTCGTCTGGTAGTGCTGTCTGGTAGTACTCAGTAGCGACCAGGATTCGCTCTCAATTTCGATAGCGTAGCAGTCAATCATGGATTCCTCTAATACTCGTGATGATTCTCAGTTACAACTTTGGAGAAATTAGGAATCTTTCAGAGAAACATTCGCTTCTCTCCACGACCGATCCCCGCATCAGAGAAGTATCTCTGCCCACTCTACTCGGCCCTTTTACAATAACCCACACTGAAATTTTTCTAAGTACGGCAGAGGCGTACTTGCCTCTGACCGACGAAAAGCTCCTCCCAGAGAAGTTTCTCTCCCTGCTCCTGGCAGCCCGAAGCTCAAATCCCTTCTGAATTTTGTAAGTTGAAATTGTATTAGGTCAACTTTTACCCCCACCCTCTCTCTCTCTTGTGTGCTCCAGCTCCTTAGAAAAGTCGCGTCGCTATTGGCCAAAGGCACTGACGCAGCACATTAATTTCAACCAATCGCGACGAGAAAAGCATTGGAAACTTCCACTCTTTGTGCGACTGGTTGCAGAATCTGCGGCTACATTAGCGAATTTTTTTGGATTACCGAGTCGATAAGTTTTAAATTCGGGTATGGGATTGATAATTTTAGACAGTATTGATGTTACTTTTTCTCTGTCTTTAATGTCTCCGTCTTTAGCCGACACATTGGTGTTTTCATTACCTTCAACAGCGTCGTCTTGTTTTGCCGATACATTGGTGTTTTCTTCAATTCCATACATAATATTTTTGGATCTTTGTTCTCGGTCAACAAATTCGGCAAATAATTCTTCATAGTCCATATCTGAATCAGATGTTGGACAATTAAAATTACCTTGTTTCAGATTTTTTATTTCCATTCTCAGATTTTCATTAGATTTTTGTAAATCCTCGAACCTCGTTTCCAGTCTCTTGAATGCTATAATGATGTTTTTTGGATCTTTGTAGGGAGCACAATCAGGACAGTAATATTTCAAACATCTTTGTTTTTTGAGTGCAAATACCCTTGCTTCGGAAGCTGATAATGGTGTACAACCTGGGTGAAATTTACCTTCACATCCGTCGCACTCAACATAATCCGCATCATTAGACTTGTTTTTAATAATAATTTCGGGTTTGCATTTATTGCACTCGACACTCATTGTACTTTTAAATCTTTTATTTACATTACTAGCCAGTTCCAACTCCTAAACTGCTCTGATGTTAAAAAAAGAAATCACATGTACTGAGTACCTTTTCTTTGTAGGTATTGTTTTCAAATAAATGAACAGTATTGTATTATGACAATGGATCTCAAAGAAACATTAAATTATAAAGAAACATACCTTCTTCCTATGACACACTACAATGCTTATAATTTTTTTAAATATATAGAATTGTCTATTTTAGAAGGCTATTTCTACTACTTTACTTCTTTCTTGGACTCACCTTTTTCATTTTTTCATTTTTACACTACATTACTTTTTGTTCTCCGTCTTCAGTTGATTAATTTCTCGGGGACCTGACACGAGTTTTAGTCAGTAGCAGGGCCGGATCGAGCCTAATTGGCGCCCTGTTCGACATTTTTTAGCGCCCCTCCCCCTTAAAAAAAAAAGTGAACCATTTTAAGATTAACTGAGATTAATTAATAAGGTAAACGCACCTATTATCGGCAGGGCCCTATTATCAGCAGTTTTGGTGGTAAAATGATTGTATAAAAACAAGTGAAGGTCTGTTTAATAAATGTTTAATAGTGTAACACTACCGGGTACCTGTGAACCCGGTTAGCGGCCCTGTCGTTAGCTCAGTCGGTGATGGAAGGAATTGTCTGACAGATACAATGGCAATACGAAACAAACACTGTGATCACTGGTAAAAATTTCTTTTATTCCTGGGCGATAAAATTAATGCACCAGGGAAGTTACAATTTTAAATTAAATGAGAAAGAAAATGAAGAGATTAATTGGAAAGAAAAGAAAATTAGATGATAGAAATCACGATAAAACTTATAACTAGCAAGAATACACACTTATTACAGTTAACGATACAATGGAGTCAGATTTGACAATTCAATGTGCCTATGCGCGGCACCGCTCTACATAGATCTCACAGGGGTGGATGCCCTGGATTATACTGCCTTAAAAAACAAATTCTCTTGTGAGTCCCGAACGGACCCGGCGGAGACCAGGGAGGCGACAGCGACCTTGAAGGGGCGCGGCCGGGGGCGATGCCCCGACACCCTCTCAGGCGCGCACGTCAGCTGGCCGGTCGCCTGGTGACGTCAGAGGCGCGGCCGGGGGCGATGCCCTGACACCCTCTCAGGCGCGCACGTCAGCTGGCCGGTCGTCTGGTAGTGCTGTCTGGTAGTACTCGGTAGCGACCAGGATTCGCTCTCAATTTCGATAGCGTAGCAGTCAATCATGGATTCCTCTAATACTCGTGATGATTCTCAGTTACAACTTTGGAGAAATTAGGAATCTTTCAGAGAAACATTCGCTTCTCTCCACGACCGATCCCCGCATCAGAGAAGTATCTCTGCCCACTCTACTCGGCCCTTTTACAATAACCCACACTGAAATTTTTCTAAGTACGGCAGAGGCGTACTTGCCTCTGACCGACGAAAAGCTCCCCCCAGAGAAGTTTCTCTCCCTGCTCCTGGCAGCCCGAAGCTCAAATCCCTTCTGAATTTTGTAAGTTGAAATTGTATTAGGTCAACTTTTACCCCCACCCTCTCTCTCTCTTGTGTGCTCCAGCTCCTTAGAAAAGTCGCGTCGCTATTGGCCAAAGGCACTGACGCAGCACATTAATTTCAACCAATCGCGACGAGAAAAGCATTGGAAACTTCCACTCTTTGTGCGACTGGTTGCAGAATCTGCGGCTACATTAGCGAATTTTTTTGGATTACCGAGTCGATAAGTTTTAAATTCGGGTATGGGATTGATAATTTTAGACAGTATTGATGTTACTTTTTCTCTGTCTTTAATGTCTCCGTCTTTAGCCGACACATTGGTGTTTTCATTACCTTCAACAGCGTCGTCTTGTTTTGCCGATACATTGGTGTTTTCTTCAATTCCATACATAATATTTTTGGATCTTTGTTCTCGGTCAACAAATTCGGCAAATAATTCTTCATAGTCCATATCTGAATCAGATGTTGGACAATTAAAATTACCTTGTTTCAGATTTTTTATTTCCATTCTCAGATTTTCATTAGATTTTTGTAAATCCTCGAACCTCGTTTCCAGTCTCTTGAATGCTATAATGATGTTTTTTGGATCTTTGTAGGGAGCACAATCAGGACAGTAATATTTCAAACATCTTTGTTTTTTGAGTGCAAATACCCTTGCTTCGGAAGCTGATAATGGTGTACAACCTGGGTGAAATTTACCTTCACATCCGTCGCACTCAACATAATCCGCATCATTAGACTTGTTTTTAATAATAATTTCGGGTTTGCATTTATTGCACTCGACACTCATTGTACTTTTAAATCTTTTATTTACATTACTAGCCAGTTCCAACTCCTAAACTGCTCTGATGTTAAAAAAAGAAATCACATGTACTGAGTACCTTTTCTTTGTAGGTATTGTTTTCAAATAAATGAACAGTATTGTATTATGACAATGGATCTCAAAGAAACATTAAATTATAAAGAAACATACCTTCTTCCTATGACACACTACAATGCTTATAATTTTTTTAAATATATAGAATTGTCTATTTTAGAAGGCTATTTCTACTACTTTACTTCTTTCTTGGACTCACCTTTTTCATTTTTTCATTTTTACACTACATTACTTTTTGTTCTCCGTCTTCAGTTGATTAATTTCTCGGGGACCTGACACGAGTTTTAGTCAGTAGCAGGGCCGGATCGAGCCTAATTGGCGCCCTGTTCGACATTTTTTAGCGCCCCTCCCCCTTAAAAAAAAAAGTGAACCATTTTAAGATTAACTGAGATTAATTAATAAGGTAAACGCACCTATTATCGGCAGGGCCCTATTATCAGCAGTTTTGGTGGTAAAATGATTGTATAAAAACAAGTGAAGGTCTGTTTAATAAATGTTTAATAGTGTAACACTACCGGGTACCTGTGAACCCGGTTAGCGGCCCTGTCGTTAGCTCAGTCGGTGATGGAAGGAATTGTCTGACAGATACAATGGCAATACGAAACAAACACTGTGATCACTGGTAAAAATTTCTTTTATTCCTGGGCGATAAAATTAATGCACCAGGGAAGTTACAATTTTAAATTAAATGAGAAAGAAAATGAAGAGATTAATTGGAAAGAAAAGAAAATTAGATGATAGAAATCACGATAAAACTTATAACTAGCAAGAATACACACTTATTACAGTTAACGATACAATGGAGTCAGATTTGACAATTCAATGTGCCTATGCGCGGCACCGCTCTACATAGATCTCACAGGGGTGGATGCCCTGGATTATACTGCCTTAAAAAACAAATTCTCTTGTGAGTCCCGAACGGACCCGGCGGAGACCAGGGAGGCGACAGCGACCTTGAAGGGGCGCGGCCGGGGGCGATGCCCCGACACCCTCTCAGGCGCGCACGTCAGCTGGCCGGTCGCCTGGTGACGTCAGAGGCGCGGCCGGGGGCGATGCCCTGACACCCTCTCAGGCGCGCACGTCAGCTGGCCGGTCGTCTGGTAGTACTCGGTAGCGACCAGGATTCGCTCTCAATTTCGATAGCGTAGCAGTCAATCATGGATTCCTCTAATACTCGTGATGATTCTCAGTTACAACTTTGGAGAAATTAGGAATCTTTCAGAGAAACATTCGCTTCTCTCCACGACCGATCCCCGCATCAGAGAAGTATCTCTGCCCACTCTACTCGGCCCTTTTACAATAACCCACACTGAAATTTTTCTAAGTACGGCAGAGGCGTACTTGCCTCTGACCGACGAAAAGCTCCCCCCAGAGAAGTTTCTCTCCCTGCTCCTGGCAGCCCGAAGCTCAAATCCCTTCTGAATTTTGTAAGTTGAAATTGTATTAGGTCAACTTTTACCCCCACCCTCTCTCTCTCTTGTGTGCTCCAGCTCCTTAGAAAAGTCGCGTCGCTATTGGCCAAAGGCACTGACGCAGCACATTAATTTCAACCAATCGCGACGAGAAAAGCATTGGAAACTTCCACTCTTTGTGCGACTGGTTGCAGAATCTGCGGCTACATTAGCGAATTTTTTTGGATTACCGAGTCGATAAGTTTTAAATTCGGGTATGGGATTGATAATTTTAGACAGTATTGATGTTACTTTTTCTCTGTCTTTAATGTCTCCGTCTTTTGCCGACACATTGGTGTTTTCATTACCTTCAACAGCGTCGTCTTGTTTTGCCGATACATTGGTGTTTTCTTCAATTCCATACATAATAATATTTTTCGATCTTTGTTCTCGGTCAACAAATTCGGCAAATAATTCTTCATAGTCCATATCTGAATCAGATGTTGGACAATTAAAATTACCTTGTTTCAGATTTATTTCCATTCTCAGATTTTCATTAGATTTTTGTAAATCCTCGAACCTCGTTTCCAGTCTCTTGAATGCTATAATGATGTTTTTTGGATCTTTGTAGGGAGCACAATCAGGACAGTAATATTTCAAACATCTTTGTTTTTTGAGTGCAAATACCCTTGCTTCGGAAGCTGATAATGGTGTACAACCTGGGTGAAATTTACCTTCACATCCGTCGCACTCAACATAATCCGCATCATTAGACTTGTTTTTAATAATAATTTCGGCTTTGCATTTATTGCACTCGACACTCATTGTACTTTTAAATCTTTTATTTACATTACTAGCCAGTTCCAACTCCTAAACTGCTCTGATGTTAAAAAAAGAAATCACATGTACTGAGTACCTTTTCTTTGTAGGTATTGTTTTCAAATAAATGAACAGTATTGTATTATGACAATGGATCTCAAAGAAACATTAAATTATAAAGAAACATACCTTCTTCCTATGACACACTACAATGCTTATAATTTTTTTAAATATATAGAATTGTCTATTTTAGAAGGCTATTTCTACTACTTTACTTCTTTCTTGGACTCACCTTTTTCATTTTTTCATTTTTACACTACATTACTTTTTGTTCTCCGTCTTCAGTTGATTAATTTCTCGGGGACCTGACACGAGTTTTAGTCAGTAGCAGGGCCGGATCGAGCCTAATTGGCGCCCTGTTCGACATTTTTTAGCGCCCCTCCCCCTTAAAAAAAAAGTGAACCATTTTAAGATTAACTGAGATTAATTAATAAGGTAAACGCACCTATTATCGGCAGGGCCCTATTATCAGCAGTTTTGGTGGTAAAATGATTGTATAAAAACAAGTGAAGGTCTGTTTAATAAATGTTTAATAGTGTAACACTACCGGGTACCTGTGAACCCGGTTAGCGGCCCTGTCGTTAGCTCAGTCGGTGATGGAAGGAATTGTCTGACAGATACAATGGCAATACGAAACAAACACTGTGATCATTGGTAAAAATTTCTTTTATTCCTGGGCGATAAAATTAATGCACCAGGGAAGTTACAATTTTAAATTAAATGAGAAAGAAAATGAAGAGATTAATTGGAAAGAAAAGAAAATTAGATGATAGAAATCACGATAAAGCTTATAACTAGCAAGAATACACACTTATTACAGTTAACGATACAATGGAGTCAGATTTGACAATTCAATGTGCCTATGCGCGGCACCGCTCTACATAGATCTCACAGGGGTGGATGCCCTGGATTATACTGCCTTAAAAAACAAATTCTCTTGTGAGTCCCGAACGGACCCGGCGGAGACCAGGGAGGCGACAGCGACCTTGAAGGGGCGCGGCCGGGGGCGATGCCCCGACACCCTCTCAGGCGCGCACGTCAGCTGGCCGGTCGCCTGGTGACGTCAGAGGCGCGGCCGGGGGCGATGCCCTGACACCCTCTCAGGCGCGCACGTCAGCTGGCCGGTCGTCTGGTAGTGCTGTCTGGTAGTACTCGGTAGCGACCAGGATTCGCTCTCAATTTCGATAGCGTAGCAGTCAATCATGGATTCCTCTAATACTCGTGATGATTCTCAGTTACAACTTTGGAGAAATTAGGAATCTTTCAGAGAAACATTCGCTTCTCTCCACGACCGATCCCCGCATCAGAGAAGTATCTCTGCCCACTCTACTCGGCCCTTTTACAATAACCCACACTGAAATTTTTCTAAGTACGGCAGAGGCGTACTTGCCTCTGACCGACGAAAAGCTCCCCCCAGAGAAGTTTCTCTCCCTGCTCCTGGCAGCCCGAAGCTCAAATCCCTTCTGAATTTTGTAAGTTGAAATTGTATTAGGTCAACTTTTACCCCCACCCTCTCTCTCTCTTGTGTGCTCCAGCTCCTTAGAAAAGTCGCGTCGCTATTGGCCAAAGGCACTGACGCAGCACATTAATTTCAACCAATCGCGACGAGAAAAGCATTGGAAACTTCCACTCTTTGTGCGACTGGTTGCAGAATCTGCGGCTACATTAGCGAATTTTTTTGGATTACCGAGTCGATAAGTTTTAAATTCGGGTATGGGATTGATAATTTTAGACAGTATTGATGTTACTTTTTCTCTGTCTTTAATGTCTCCGTCTTTTGCCGACACATTGGTGTTTTCATTACCTTCAACAGCGTCGTCTTGTTTTGCCGATACATTGGTGTTTTCTTCAATTCCATACATAATAATATTTTTCGATCTTTGTTCTCGGTCAACAAATTCGGCAAATAATTCTTCATAGTCCATATCTGAATCAGATGTTGGACAATTAAAATTACCTTGTTTCAGATTTTTTATTTCCATTCTCAGATTTTCATTAGATTTTTGTAAATCCTCGAACCTCGTTTCCAGTCTCTTGAATGCTATAATGATGTTTTTTGGATCTTTGTAGGGAGCACAATCAGGACAGTAATATTTCAAACATCTTTGTTTTTTGAGTGCAAATACCCTTGCTTCGGAAGCTGATAATGGTGTACAACCTGGGTGAAATTTACCTTCACATCCGTCGCACTCAACATAATCCGCATCATTAGACTTGTTTTTAATAATAATTTCGGCTTTGCATTTATTGCACTCGACACTCATTGTACTTTTAAATCTTTTATTTACATTACTAGCCACTTCCAACTCCTAAACTGCTCTGATGTTAAAAAAAGAAATCACATGTACTGAGTACCTTTTCTTTGTAGGTATTGTTTTCAAATAAATGAACAGTATTGTATTATGACAATGGATCTCAAAGAAACATTAAATTATAAAGAAACATACCTTCTTCCTATGACACACTACAATGCTTATAATTTTTTTAAATATATAGAATTGTCTATTTTAGAAGGCTATTTCTACTACTTTACTTCTTTCTTGGACTCACCTTTTTCATCTTTTCATTTTTACACTACATTACTTTTTGTTCTCCGTCTTCAGTTGATTAATTTCTCGGGGACCTGACACGAGTTTTAGTCAGTAGCAGGGCCGGATCGAGCCTAATTGGCGCCCTGTTCGACATTTTTTAGCGCCCCTCCCCCTTAAAAAAAAGTGAACCATTTTAAGATTAACTGAGATTAATTAATAAGGTAAACGCACCTATTATCGGCAGGGCCTTATTATCAGCAGTTTTGGTGGTAAAATGATTGTATAAAAACAAGTGAAGGTCTGTTTAATAAATGTTTAATAGTGTAACACTACTGGGTACCTGTGAACCCGGTTAGCGGCCCTGTCGTTAGCTCAGTCGGTGATGGAAGGAATTGTCTGACAGATACAATGGCAATACGAAACAAACACTGTGATCATTGGTAAAAATTTCTTTTATTCCTGGGCGATAAAATTAATGCACCAGGGAAGTTACAATTTTAAATTAAATGAGAAAGAAAATGAAGAGATTAATTGGAAAGAAAAGAAAATTAGATGATAGAAATCACGATAAAACTTATAACTAGCAAGAATACACACTTATTACAGTTAACGATACAATGGAGTCAGATTTGACAATTCAATGTGCCTATGCGCGGCACCGCTCTACATAGATCTCACAGGGGTGGATGCCCTGGATTATACTGCCTTAAAAAACAAATTCTCTTGTGAGTCCCGAACGGACCCGGCGGAGACCAGGGAGGCGACAGCGACCTTGAAGGGGCGCGGCCGGGGGCGATGCCCCGACACCCTCTCAGGCGCGCACGTCAGCTGGCCGGTCGCCTGGTGACGTCAGAGGCGCGGCCGGGGGCGATGCCCTGACACCCTCTCAGGCGCGCACGTCAGCTGGCCGGTCGTCTGGTAGTGCTGTCTGGTAGTACTCGGTAGCGACCAGGATTCGCTCTCAATTTCGATAGCGTAGCAGTCAATCATGGATTCCTCTAATACTCGTGATGATTCTCAGTTACAACTTTGGAGAAATTAGGAATCTTTCAGAGAAACATTCGCTTCTCTCCACGACCGATCCCCGCATCAGAGAAGTATCTCTGCCCACTCTACTCGGCCCTTTTACAATAACCCACACTGAAATTTTTCTAAGTACGGCAGAGGCGTACTTGCCTCTGACCGACGAAAAGCTCCCCCCAGAGAAGTTTCTCTCCCTGCTCCTGGCAGCCCGAAGCTCAAATCCCTTCTGAATTTTGTAAGTTGAAATTGTATTAGGTCAACTTTTACCCCCACCCTCTCTCTCTCTTGTGTGCTCCAGCTCCTTAGAAAAGTCGCGTCGCTATTGGCCAAAGGCACTGACGCAGCACATTAATTTCAACCAATCGCGACGAGAAAAGCATTGGAAACTTCCACTCTTTGTGCGACTGGTTGCAGAATCTGCGGCTACATTAGCGAATTTTTTTGGATTACCGAGTCGATAAGTTTTAAATTCGGGTATGGGATTGATAATTTTAGACAGTATTGATGTTACTTTTTCTCTGTCTTTAATGTCTCCGTCTTTAGCCGACACATTGGTGTTTTCATTACCTTCAACAGCGTCGTCTTGTTTTGCCGATACATTGGTGTTTTCTTCAATTCCATACATAATAATATTTTTCGATCTTTGTTCTCGGTCAACAAATTCGGCAAATAATTCTTCATAGTCCATATCTGAATCAGATGTTGGACAATTAAAATTACCTTGTTTCAGATTTTTTATTTCCATTCTCAGATTTTCATTAGATTTTTGTAAATCCTCGAACCTCGTTTCCAGTCTCTTGAATGCTATAATGATGTTTTTTGGATCTTTGTAGGGAGCACAATCAGGACAGTAATATTTCAAACATCTTTGTTTTTTGAGTGCAAATACCCTTGCTTCGGAAGCTGATAATGGTGTACAACCTGGGTGAAATTTACCTTCACATCCGTCGCACTCAACATAATCCGCCTCATTAGACTTGTTTTTAATAATAATTTCGGCTTTGCATTTATTGCACTCGACACTCATTGTACTTTTAAATCTTTTATTTACATTACTAGCCAGTTCCAACTCCTAAACTGCTCTGATGTTAAAAAAAGAAATCACATGTACTGAGTACCTTTTCTTTGTAGGTATTGTTTTCAAATAAATGAACAGTATTGTATTATGACAATGGATCTCAAAGAAACATTAAATTATAAAGAAACATACCTTCTTCCTATGACACACTACAATGCTTATAATTTTTTTAAATATATAGAATTGTCTATTTTAGAAGGCTATTTCTACTACTTTACTTCTTTCTTGGACTCACCTTTTTCATTTTTTCATTTTTACACTACATTACTTTTTGTTCTCCGTCTTCAGTTGATTAATTTCTCGGGGACCTGACACGAGTTTTAGTCAGTAGCAGGGCCGGATCGAGCCTAATTGGCGCCCTGTTCGACATTTTTTAGCGCCCCTCCCCCTTAAAAAAAAGTGAACCATTTTAAGATTAACTGAGATTAATTAATAAGGTAAACGCACCTATTATCGGCAGGGCCTTATTATCAGCAGTTTTGGTGGTAAAATGATTGTATAAAAACAAGTGAAGGTCTGTTTAATAAATGTTTAATAGTGTAACACTACCGGGTACCTGTGAACCCGGTTAGCGGCCCTGTCGTTAGCTCAGTCGGTGATGGAAGGAATTGTCTGACAGATACAATGGCAATACGAAACAAACACTGTGATCATTGGTAAAAATTTCTTTTATTCCTGGGCGATAAAATTAATGCACCAGGGAAGTTACAATTTTAAATTAAATGAGAAAGAAAATGAAGAGATTAATTGGAAAGAAAAGAAAATTAGATGATAGAAATCACGATAAAACTTATAACTAGCAAGAATACACACTTATTACAGTTAACGATACAATGGAGTCAGATTTGACAATTCAATGTGCCTATGCGCTGCACCGCTCTACATAGATCTCACAGGGGTGGATGCCCTGGATTATACTGCCTTAAAAAACAAATTCTCTTGTGAGTCCCGAACGGACCCGGCGGAGACCAGGGAGGCGACAGCGACCTTGAAGGGGCGCGGCCGGGGGCGATGCCCCGACACCCTCTCAGGCGCGCACGTCAGCTGGCCGGTCGCCTGGTGACGTCAGAGGCGCGGCCGGGGGCGATGCCCTGACACCCTCTCAGGCGCGCACGTCAGCTGGCCGGTCGTCTGGTAGTGCTGTCTGGTAGTACTCGGTAGCGACCAGGATTCGCTCTCAATTTCGATAGCGTAGCAGTCAATCATGGATTCCTCTAATACTCGTGATGATTCTCAGTTACAACTTTGGAGAAATTAGGAATCTTTCAGAGAAACATTCGCTTCTCTCCACGACCGATCCCCGCATCAGAGAAGTATCTCTGCCCACTCTACTCGGCCCTTTTACAATAACCCACACTGAAATTTTTCTAAGTACGGCAGAGGCGTACTTGCCTCTGACCGACGAAAAGCTCCCCCCAGAGAAGTTTCTCTCCCTGCTCCTGGCAGCCCGAAGCTCAAATCCCTTCTGAATTTTGTAAGTTGAAATTGTATTAGGTCAACTTTTACCCCCACCCTCTCTCTCTCTTGTGTGCTCCAGCTCCTTAGAAAAGTCGCGTCGCTATTGGCCAAAGGCACTGACGCAGCACATTAATTTCAACCAATCGCGACGAGAAAAGCATTGGAAACTTCCACTCTTTGTGCGACTGGTTGCAGAATCTGCGGCTACATTAGCGAATTTTTTTGGATTACCGAGTCGATAAGTTTTAAATTCGGGTATGGGATTGATAATTTTAGACAGTATTGATGTTACTTTTTCTCTGTCTTTAATGTCTCCGTCTTTAGCCGACACATTGGTGTTTTCATTACCTTCAACAGCGTCGTCTTGTTTTGCCGATACATTGGTGTTTTCTTCAATTCCATACATAATAATATTTTTCGATCTTTGTTCTCGGTCAACAAATTCGGCAAATAATTCTTCATAGTCCATATCTGAATCAGATGTTGGACAATTAAAATTACCTTGTTTCAGATTTTTTATTTCCATTCTCAGATTTTCATTAGATTTTTGTAAATCCTCGAACCTCGTTTCCAGTCTCTTGAATGCTATAATGATGTTTTTTGGATCTTTGTAGGGAGCACAATCAGGACAGTAATATTTCAAACATCTTTGTTTTTTGAGTGCAAATACCCTTGCTTCGGAAGCTGATAATGGTGTACAACCTGGGTGAAATTTACCTTCACATCCGTCGCACTCAACATAATCCGCCTCATTAGACTTGTTTTTAATAATAATTTCGGCTTTGCATTTATTGCACTCGACACTCATTGTACTTTTAAATCTTTTATTTACATTACTAGCCAGTTCCAACTCCTAAACTGCTCTGATGTTAAAAAAAGAAATCACATGTACTGAGTACCTTTTCTTTGTAGGTATTGTTTTCAAATAAATGAACAGTATTGTATTATGACAATGGATCTCAAAGAAACATTAAATTATAAAGAAACATACCTTCTTCCTATGACACACTACAATGCTTATAATTTTTTTAAATATATAGAATTGTCTATTTTAGAAGGCTATTTCTACTACTTTACTTCTTTCTTGGACTCACCTTTTTCATTTTTTCATTTTTACACTACATTACTTTTTGTTCTCCGTCTTCAGTTGATTAATTTCTCGGGGACCTGACACGAGTTTTAGTCAGTAGCAGGGCCGGATCGAGCCTAATTGGCGCCCTGTTCGACATTTTTTAGCGCCCCTCCCCCTTAAAAAAAAGTGAACCATTTTAAGATTAACTGAGATTAATTAATAAGGTAAACGCACCTATTATCGGCAGGGCCTTATTATCAGCAGTTTTGGTGGTAAAATGATTGTATAAAAACAAGTGAAGGTCTGTTTAATAAATGTTTAATAGTGTAACACTACCGGGTACCTGTGAACCCGGTTAGCGGCCCTGTCGTTAGCTCAGTCGGTGATGGAAGGAATTGTCTGACAGATACAATGGCAATACGAAACAAACACTGTGATCATTGGTAAAAATTTCTTTTATTCCTGGGCGATAAAATTAATGCACCAGGGAAGTTACAATTTTAAATTAAATGAGAAAGAAAATGAAGAGATTAATTGGAAAGAAAAGAAAATTAGATGATAGAAATCACGATAAAACTTATAACTAGCAAGAATACACACTTATTACAGTTAACGATACAATGGAGTCAGATTTGACAATTCAATGTGCCTATGCGCTGCACCGCTCTACATAGATCTCACAGGGGTGGATGCCCTGGATTATACTGCCTTAAAAAACAAATTCTCTTGTGAGTCCCGAACGGACCCGGCGGAGACCAGGGAGGCGACAGCGACCTTGAAGGGGCGCGGCCGGGGGCGATGCCCCGACACCCTCTCAGGCGCGCACGTCAGCTGGCCGGTCGCCTGGTGACGTCAGAGGCGCGGCCGGGGGCGATGCCCTGACACCCTCTCAGGCGCGCACGTCAGCTGGCCGGTCGTCTGGTAGTGCTGTCTGGTAGTACTCGGTAGCGACCAGGATTCGCTCTCAATTTCGATAGCGTAGCAGTCAATCATGGATTCCTCTAATACTCGTGATGATTCTCAGTTACAACTTTGGAGAAATTAGGAATCTTTCAGAGAAACATTCGCTTCTCTCCACGACCGATCCCCGCATCAGAGAAGTATCTCTGCCCACTCTACTCGGCCCTTTTACAATAACCCACACTGAAATTTTTCTAAGTACGGCAGAGGCGTACTTGCCTCTGACCGACGAAAAGCTCCCCCCAGAGAAGTTTCTCTCCCTGCTCCTGGCAGCCCGAAGCTCAAATCCCTTCTGAATTTTGTAAGTTGAAATTGTATTAGGTCAACTTTTACCCCCACCCTCTCTCTCTCTTGTGTGCTCCAGCTCCTTAGAAAAGTCGCGTCGCTATTGGCCAAAGGCACTGACGCAGCACATCAATTTCAACCAATCGCGACGAGAAAAGCATTGGAAACTTCCACTCTTTGTGCGACTGGTTGCAGAATCTGCGGCTACATTAGCGAATTTTTTTGGATTACCGAGTCGATAAGTTTTAAATTCGGGTATGGGATTGATAATTTTAGACAGTATTGATGTTACTTTTTCTCTGTCTTTAATGTCTCCGTCTTTTGCCGACACATTGGTGTTTTCATTACCTTCAACAGCGTCGTCTTGTTTTGCCGATACATTGGTGTTTTCTTCAATTCCATACATAATAATATTTTTCGATCTTTGTTCTCGGTCAACAAATTCGGCAAATAATTCTTCATAGTCCATATCTGAATCAGATGTTGGACAATTAAAATTACCTTGTTTCAGATTTTTTATTTCCATTCTCAGATTTTCATTAGATTTTTGTAAATCCTCGAACCTCGTTTCCAGTCTCTTGAATGGTATAATGATGTTTTTTGGATCTTTGTAGGGAGCACAATCAGGACAGTAATATTTCAAACATCTTTGTTTTTTGAGTGCAAATACCCTTGCTTCGGAAGCTGATAATGGTGTACAACCTGGGTGAAATTTACCTTCACATCCGTCGCACTCAACATAATCCGCATCATTAGACTTGTTTTTAATAATAATTTCGGGTTTGCATTTATTGCACTCGACACTCATTGTACTTTTAAATCTTTTATTTACATTACTAGCCAGTTCCAACTCCTAAACTGCTCTGATGTTAAAAAAAGAAATCACATGTACTGAGTACCTTTTCTTTGTAGGTATTGTTTTCAAATAAATGAACAGTATTGTATTATGACAATGGATCTCAAAGAAACATTAAATTATAAAGAAACATACCTTCTTCCTATGACACACTACAATGCTTATAATTTTTTTAAATATATAGAATTGTCTATTTTAGAAGGCTATTTCTACTACTTTACTTCTTTCTTGGACTCACCTTTTTCATTTTTTCATTTTTACACTACATTACTTTTTGTTCTCCGTCTTCAGTTGATTAATTTCTCGGGGACCTGACACGAGTTTTAGTCAGTAGCAGGGCCGGATCGAGCCTAATTGGCGCCCTGTTCGACATTTTTTAGCGCCCCTCCCCCTTAAAAAAAAGTGAACCATTTTAAGATTAACTGAGATTAATTAATAAGGTAAACGCACCTATTATCGGCAGGGCCTTATTATCAGCAGTTTTGGTGGTAAAATGATTGTATAAAAACAAGTGAAGGTCTGTTTAATAAATGTTTAATAGTGTAACACTACCGGGTACCTGTGAACCCGGTTAGCGGCCCTGTCGTTAGCTCAGTCGGTGATGGAAGGAATTGTCTGACAGATACAATGGCAATACGAAACAAACACTGTGATCATTGGTAAAAATTTCTTTTATTCCTGGGCGATAAAATTAATGCACCAGGGAAGTTACAATTTTAAATTAAATGAGAAAGAAAATGAAGAGATTAATTGGAAAGAAAAGAAAATTAGATGATAGAAATCACGATAAAACTTATAACTAGCAAGAATACACACTTATTACAGTTAACGATACAATGGAGTCAGATTTGACAATTCAATGTGCCTATGCGCGGCACCGCTCTACATAGATCTCACAGGGGTGGATGCCCTGGATTATACTGCCTTAAAAAACAAATTCTCTTGTGAGTCCCGAACGGACCCGGCGGAGACCAGGGAGGCGACAGCGACCTTGAAGGGGCGCGGCCGGGGGCGATGCCCCGACACCCTCTCAGGCGCGCACGTCAGCTGGCCGGTCGCCTGGTGACGTCAGAGGCGCGGCCGGGGGCGATGCCCTGACACCCTCTCAGGCGCGCACGTCAGCTGGCCGGTCGTCTGGTAGTGCTGTCTGGTAGTACTCGGTAGCGACCAGGATTCGCTCTCAATTTCGATAGCGTAGCAGTCAATCATGGATTCCTCTAATACTCGTGATGATTCTCAGTTACAACTTTGGAGAAATTAGGAATCTTTCAGAGAAACATTCGCTTCTCTCCACGACCGATCCCCGCATCAGAGAAGTATCTCTGCCCACTCTACTCGGCCCTTTTACAATAACCCACACTGAAATTTTTCTAAGTACGGCAGAGGCGTACTTGCCTCTGACCGACGAAAAGCTCCCCCCAGAGAAGTTTCTCTCCCTGCTCCTGGCAGCCCGAAGCTCAAATCCCTTCTGAATTTTGTAAGTTGAAATTGTATTAGGTCAACTTTTACCCCCACCCTCTCTCTCTCTTGTGTGCTCCAGCTCCTTAGAAAAGTCGCGTCGCTATTGGCCAAAGGCACTGACGCAGCACATCAATTTCAACCAATCGCGACGAGAAAAGCATTGGAAACTTCCACTCTTTGTGCGACTGGTTGCAGAATCTGCGGCTACATTAGCGAATTTTTTTGGATTACCGAGTCGATAAGTTTTAAATTCGGGTATGGGATTGATAATTTTAGACAGTATTGATGTTACTTTTTCTCTGTCTTTAATGTCTCCGTCTTTTGCCGACACATTGGTGTTTTCATTACCTTCAACAGCGTCGTCTTGTTTTGCCGATACATTGGTGTTTTCTTCAATTCCATACATAATAATATTTTTCGATCTTTGTTCTCGGTCAACAAATTCGGCAAATAATTCTTCATAGTCCATATCTGAATCAGATGTTGGACAATTAAAATTACCTTGTTTCAGATTTTTTATTTCAATTCTCAGATTTTCATTAGATTTTTGTAAATCCTCGAACCTCGTTTCCAGTCTCTTGAATGCTATAATGATGTTTTTTGGATCTTTGTAGGGAGCACAATCAGGACAGTAATATTTCAAACATCTTTGTTTTTTGAGTGCAAATACCCTTGCTTCGGAAGCTGATAATGGTGTACAACCTGGGTGAAATTTACCTTCACATCCGTCGCACTCAACATAATCCGCATCATTAGACTTGTTTTTAATAATAATTTCGGCTTTGCATTTATTGCACTCGACACTCATTGTACTTTTAAATCTTTTATTTACATTACTAGCCAGTTCCAACTCCTAAACTGCTCTGATGTTAAAAAAAGAAATCACATGTACTGAGTACCTTTTCTTTGTAGGTATTGTTTTCAAATAAATGAACAGTATTGTATTATGACAATGGATCTCAAAGAAACATTAAATTATAAAGAAACATACCTTCTTCCTATGACACACTACAATGCTTATAATTTTTTTAAATATATAGAATTGTCTATTTTAGAAGGCTATTTCTACTACTTTACTTCTTTCTTGGACTCACCTTTTTCATTTTTTCATTTTTACACTACATTACTTTTTGTTCTCCGTCTTCAGTTGATTAATTTCTCGGGGACCTGACACGAGTTTTAGTCAGTAGCAGGGCCGGATCGAGCCTAATTGGCGCCCTGTTCGACATTTTTTAGCGCCCCTCCCCCTTAAAAAAAAGTGAACCATTTTAAGATTAACTGAGATTAATTAATAAGGTAAACGCACCTATTATCGGCAGGGCCTTATTATCAGCAGTTTTGGTGGTAAAATGATTGTATAAAAACAAGTGAAGGTCTGTTTAATAAATGTTTAATAGTGTAACACTACCGGGTACCTGTGAACCCGGTTAGCGGCCCTGTCGTTAGCTCAGTCGGTGATGGAAGGAATTGTCTGACAGATACAATGGCAATACGAAACAAACACTGTGATCATTGGTAAAAATTTCTTTTATTCCTGGGCGATAAAATTAATGCACCAGGGAAGTTACAATTTTAAATTAAATGAGAAAGAAAATGAAGAGATTAATTGGAAAGAAAAGAAAATTAGATGATAGAAATCACGATAAAACTTATAACTAGCAAGAATACACACTTATTACAGTTAACGATACAATGGAGTCAGATTTGACAATTCAATGTGCCTATGCGCGGCACCGCTCTACATAGATCTCACAGGGGTGGATGCCCTGGATTATACTGCCTTAAAAAACAAATTCTCTTGTGAGTCCCGAACGGACCCGGCGGAGACCAGGGAGGCGACAGCGACCTTGAAGGGGCGCGGCCGGGGGCGATGCCCCGACACCCTCTCAGGCGCGCACGTCAGCTGGCCGGTCGCCTGGTGACGTCAGAGGCGCGGCCGGGGGCGATGCCCTGACACCCTCTCAGGCGCGCACGTCAGCTGGCCGGTCGTCTGGTAGTGCTGTCTGGTAGTACTCGGTAGCGACCAGGATTCGCTCTCAATTTCGATAGCGTAGCAGTCAATCATGGATTCCTCTAATACTCGTGATGATTCTCAGTTACAACTTTGGAGAAATTAGGAATCTTTCAGAGAAACATTCGCTTCTCTCCACGACCGATCCCCGCATCAGAGAAGTATCTCTGCCCACTCTACTCGGCCCTTTTACAATAACCCACACTGAAATTTTTCTAAGTACGGCAGAGGCGTACTTGCCTCTGACCGACGAAAAGCTCCCCCCAGAGAAGTTTCTCTCCCTGCTCCTGGCAGCCCGAAGCTCAAATCCCTTCTGAATTTTGTAAGTTGAAATTGTATTAGGTCAACTTTTACCCCCACCCTCTCTCTCTTGTGTGCTCCAGCTCCTTAGAAAAGTCGCGTCGCTATTGGCCAAAGGCACTGACGCAGCACATTAATTTCAACCAATCGCGACGAGAAAAGCATTGGAAACTTCCACTCTTTGTGCGACTGGTTGCAGAATCTGCGGCTACATTAGCGAATTTTTTTGGATTACCGAGTCGATAAGTTTTAAATTCGGGTATGGGATTGATAATTTTAGACAGTATTGATGTTACTTTTTCTCTGTCTTTAATGTCTCCGTCTTTTGCCGACACATTGGTGTTTTCATTACCTTCAACAGCGTCGTCTTGTTTTGCCGATACATTGGTGTTTTCTTCAATTCCATACATAATAATATTTTTCGATCTTTGTTCTCGGTCAACAAATTCGGCAAATAATTCTTCATAGTCCATATCTGAATCAGATGTTGGACAATTAAAATTACCTTGTTTCAGATTTTTTATTTCCATTCTCAGATTTTCATTAGATTTTTGTAAATCCTCGAACCTCGTTTCCAGTCTCTTGAATGCTATAATGATGTTTTTTGGATCTTTGTAGGGAGCACAATCAGGACAGTAATATTTCAAACATCTTTGTTTTTTGAGTGCAAATACCCTTGCTTCGGAAGCTGATAATGGTGTACAACCTGGGTGAAATTTACCTTCACATCCGTCGCACTCAACATAATCCGCCTCATTAGACTTGTTTTTAATAATAATTTCGGCTTTGCATTTATTGCACTCGACACTCATTGTACTTTTAAATCTTTTATTTACATTACTAGCCAGTTCCAACTCCTAAACTGCTCTGATGTTAAAAAAAGAAATCACATGTACTGAGTACCTTTTCTTTGTAGGTATTGTTTTCAAATAAATGAACAGTATTGTATTATGACAATGGATCTCAAAGAAACATTAAATTATAAAGAAACATACCTTCTTCCTATGACACACTACAATGCTTATAATTTTTTTAAATATATAGAATTGTCTATTTTAGAAGGCTATTTCTACTACTTTACTTCTTTCTTGGACTCACCTTTTTCATTTTTTCATTTTTACACTACATTACTTTTTGTTCTCCGTCTTCAGTTGATTAATTTCTCGGGGACCTGACACGAGTTTTAGTCAGTAGCAGGGCCGGATCGAGCCTAATTGGCGCCCTGTTCGACATTTTTTAGCGCCCCTCCCCCTTAAAAAAAAGTGAACCATTTTAAGATTAACTGAGATTAATTAATAAGGTAAACGCACCTATTATCGGCAGGGCCTTATTATCAGCAGTTTTGGTGGTAAAATGATTGTATAAAAACAAGTGAAGGTCTGTTTAATAAATGTTTAATAGTGTAACACTACCGGGTACCTGTGAACCCGGTTAGCGGCCCTGTCGTTAGCTCAGTCGGTGATGGAAGGAATTGTCTGACAGATACAATGGCAATACGAAACAAACACTGTGATCATTGGTAAAAATTTCTTTTATTCCTGGGCGATAAAATTAATGCACCAGGGAAGTTACAATTTTAAATTAAATGAGAAAGAAAATGAAGAGATTAATTGGAAAGAAAAGAAAATTAGATGATAGAAATCACGATAAAACTTATAACTAGCAAGAATACACACTTATTACAGTTAACGATACAATGGAGTCAGATTTGACAATTCAATGTGCCTATGCGCTGCACCGCTCTACATAGATCTCACAGGGGTGGATGCCCTGGATTATACTGCCTTAAAAAACAAATTCTCTTGTGAGTCCCGAACGGACCCGGCGGAGACCAGGGAGGCGACAGCGACCTTGAAGGGGCGCGGCCGGGGGCGATGCCCCGACACCCTCTCAGGCGCGCACGTCAGCTGGCCGGTCGCCTGGTGACGTCAGAGGCGCGGCCGGGGGCGATGCCCTGACACCCTCTCAGGCGCGCACGTCAGCTGGCCGGTCGTCTGGTAGTGCTGTCTGGTAGTACTCGGTAGCGACCAGGATTCGCTCTCAATTTCGATAGCGTAGCAGTCAATCATGGATTCCTCTAATACTCGTGATGATTCTCAGTTACAACTTTGGAGAAATTAGGAATCTTTCAGAGAAACATTCGCTTCTCTCCACGACCGATCCCCGCATCAGAGAAGTATCTCTGCCCACTCTACTCGGCCCTTTTACAATAACCCACACTGAAATTTTTCTAAGTACGGCAGAGGCGTACTTGCCTCTGACCGACGAAAAGCTCCCCCCAGAGAAGTTTCTCTCCCTGCTCCTGGCAGCCCGAAGCTCAAATCCCTTCTGAATTTTGTAAGTTGAAATTGTATTAGGTCAACTTTTACCCCCACCCTCTCTCTCTCTTGTGTGCTCCAGCTCCTTAGAAAAGTCGCGTCGCTATTGGCCAAAGGCACTGACGCAGCACATCAATTTCAACCAATCGCGACGAGAAAAGCATTGGAAACTTCCACTCTTTGTGCGACTGGTTGCAGAATCTGCGGCTACATTAGCGAATTTTTTTGGATTACCGAGTCGATAAGTTTTAAATTCGGGTATGGGATTGATAATTTTAGACAGTATTGATGTTACTTTTTCTCTGTCTTTAATGTCTCCGTCTTTTGCCGACACATTGGTGTTTTCATTACCTTCAACAGCGTCGTCTTGTTTTGCCGATACATTGGTGTTTTCTTCAATTCCATACATAATAATATTTTTCGATCTTTGTTCTCGGTCAACAAATTCGGCAAATAATTCTTCATAGTCCATATCTGAATCAGATGTTGGACAATTAAAATTACCTTGTTTCAGATTTTTTATTTCCATTCTCAGATTTTCATTAGATTTTTGTAAATCCTCGAACCTCGTTTCCAGTCTCTTGAATGGTATAATGATGTTTTTTGGATCTTTGTAGGGAGCACAATCAGGACAGTAATATTTCAAACATCTTTGTTTTTTGAGTGCAAATACCCTTGCTTCGGAAGCTGATAATGGTGTACAACCTGGGTGAAATTTACCTTCACATCCGTCGCACTCAACATAATCCGCATCATTAGACTTGTTTTTAATAATAATTTCGGCTTTGCATTTATTGCACTCGACACTCATTGTACTTTTAAATCTTTTATTTACATTACTAGCCAGTTCCAACTCCTAAACTGCTCTGATGTTAAAAAAAGAAATCACATGTACTGAGTACCTTTTCTTTGTAGGTATTGTTTTCAAATAAATGAACAGTATTGTATTATGACAATGGATCTCAAAGAAACATTAAATTATAAAGAAACATACCTTCTTCCTATGACACACTACAATGCTTATAATTTTTTTAAATATATAGAATTGTGTATTTTAGAAGGCTATTTCTACTACTTTACTTCTTTCTTGGACTCACCTTTTTCATTTTTTCATTTTTACACTACATTACTTTTTGTTCTCCGTCTTCAGTTGATTAATTTCTCGGGGACCTGACACGAGTTTTAGTCAGTAGCAGGGCCGGATCGAGCCTAATTGGCGCCCTGTTCGACATTTTTTAGCACCCCTCCCCCTTAAAAAAAAAGTGGACCATTTTAAGATTAACTGAGATTAATTAATAAGGTAAACGCACCTATTATCGGCAGGGCCTTATTATCAGCAGTTTTGGTGGTAAAATGATTGTATAAAAACAAGTGAAGGTCTGTTTAATAAATGTTTAATAGTGTAACACTACCGGGTACCTGTGAACCCGGTTAGCGGCCCTGTCGTTAGCTCAGTCGGTGATGGAAGGAATTGTCTGACAGATACAATGGCAATACGAAACAAACACTGTGATCATTGGTAAAAATTTCTTTTATTCCTGGGCGATAAAATTAATGCACCAGGGAAGTTACAATTTTAAATTAAATGAGAAAGAAAATGAAGAGATTAATTGGAAAGAAAAGAAAATTAGATGATAGAAATCACGATAAAACTTATAACTAGCAAGAATACACACTTATTACAGTTAACGATACAATGGAGTCAGATTTGACAATTCAATGTGCCTATGCGCGGCACCGCTCTACATAGATCTCACAGGGGTGGATGCCCTGGATTATACTGCCTTAAAAAACAAATTCTCTTGTGAGTCCCGAACGGACCCGGCGGAGACCAGGGAGGCGACAGCGACCTTGAAGGGGCGCGGCCGGGGGCGATGCCCCGACACCCTCTCAGGCGCGCACGTCAGCTGGCCGGTCGCCTGGTGACGTCAGAGGCGCGGCCGGGGGCGATGCCCTGACACCCTCTCAGGCGCGCACGTCAGCTGGCCGGTCGTCTGGTAGTGCTGTCTGGTAGTACTCGGTAGCGACCAGGATTCGCTCTCAATTTCGATAGCGTAGCAGTCAATCATGGATTCCTCTAATACTCGTGATGATTCTCAGTTACAACTTTGGAGAAATTAGGAATCTTTCAGAGAAACATTCGCTTCTCTCCACGACCGATCCCCGCATCAGAGAAGTATCTCTGCCCACTCTACTCGGCCCTTTTACAATAACCCACACTGAAATTTTTCTAAGTACGGCAGAGGCGTACTTGCCTCTGACCGACGAAAAGCTCCCCCCAGAGAAGTTTCTCTCCCTGCTCCTGGCAGCCCGAAGCTCAAATCCCTTCTGAATTTTGTAAGTTGAAATTGTATTAGGTCAACTTTTACCCCCACCCTCTCTCTCTCTTGTGTGCTCCAGCTCCTTAGAAAAGTCGCGTCGCTATTGGCCAAAGGCACTGACGCAGCACATTAATTTCAACCAATCGCGACGAGAAAAGCATTGGAAACTTCCACTCTTTGTGCGACTGTGAGCATACAATGTTGTTCTTATTCCTTCTAGAAGAACATTGGGCATGCCTGTGCAAGGGCTGTCCGGTGAAGGAATTATCGATTTGGGTTTCCGCTTGAAAACGAGCGGGCGATCTTGAGATCTACCAGATGCTCTTGCTTCTGAGTGCTGCTCAGTTAAGCTCTTAACACTGGCCCAAATAAAGATTTCCGTAATGGGCTGGGGGCGCAAGGGTTGTCACTAGACGGGGGGCTGCGCGCCTAACTCCGTCTGTCTATTCTTCCAGAATAAATTCCTTTGGTCTGGTTAATTTTATTTAACTTGTCTGAGGAATTCTGTACCGCTACAATACAGTGTTCTATTGTTCCATCTCGACAGGCGTCCCAAAGAGAACCCAGACGTGGCTGCGTTCGAGTGCATTTCAATTAATTTTCTAACACCAGCCCTAACAGCAACTTCGTAATGGGCCGAGGGCGTAAATAGCTGCCGCGATAAGCGAGGCTGCACGTGCAGCGCTGTTTATTCTCCCAGCTGCCCTCAGCCTTATGAAATTTTGTATGATGAAATTCGTATCGCTACAATAGATAATTAAAGCTTATTTATTAAGCAATCACAAATAAAAAATCTCACATGAAAATAACATTTCATGTAACTGTAATAAAATCTTTTCTTCAACGATGCTGCGAAGTGCCGCTCAAAATACGCATTCTTAACATGGCAGCTAAGTTGCAGTGCAATTTTTAAACCTTATTTTTATACGGAAAAATTAATGTACGGATGAAAAAAAGTAACATAACAATTGAAAATCGAGTTAAATTTTATTAAATAATACAAACGAATGACTATTTATTTGTTATTCATAAATAAAATATATTTGCCGATAATAGGTATACGCTATTTGCAAGTGTACCTTATTTCGGCAGTGGCATCTCGGCGCGTGACACGACGATTAATGTGCATTTAATCGAAAAGTAAATATCGTTATTGATATTTCTAAATAGGACGTATGTTTATTGTTTTTGTATTCAGATAAATGATATCATTTAGCTTGAAAAAAAAAGTAGTATCGAAGCATCTATGTTATATAGGCTTCTGAAAAACACATTTTCCTTAACCTGCCGATAATAGGTGCGTTTACCTTAGCTAATTTGAAAGAAAACATTTCGATAAGAAATAAAAGTAATACTCAATTAGAATTAAGAAACATTTTATTAAACATAATATATAAAAATGCACAATATCAATTTTAACTGTGAAGACAGTTTAAAACAAAACTCTTATTTACACATTAACTTTTCTTGCCTTTTGATAAGCAAACATTTGGATTGCTTTGGAAAAATTGATAGCTTGAGCTAATTCGTTTTCTATTGAAAGGATTGCTAATGCATTTAAATTATCTTGTGACATTGTTGATCTCAAAAACGTTTTAATTAATTTCAACTTGGAAAAACTTCTCTCACCACTAGCTACTGAAACTGGCATTGTCAATAAAATTCTTAGAGCAATCCATATGTTAGGATACAGTTCTTCTATGTGATTTTTTTTAATAAAATTCAAAATATCAAGTGGCCCGGGATCATTAAACGTTTGCACAAATGGTTGAATACTCAAGAGTTCTTGACATAAGGCACTCCCGTCAATATCAGATTCCGAATTTACAGTCAAAGCCAATTGAAGATCAGAGCAGTGTTTTTCTAACTCTTCTATAGATGGTAATTTTTTTATATTGAATAGGAAACTCCATGTATCTGCATATTGATTCAGTTGTTCGAATCTTTCAGTGATTGCCTGAAGAGCAACGTCAAGCAGTGGATTAAAAAATTCAATTTCAAATTGTTTTTCGGGCGTTTTTCTTGAAAGGGAATCATCTTGACCTTCATAATCAAATTGTCTTTTTACATACCTTATTCTTTTTGCTGATACAAATTTAGGTTCAACTTCTAAAATTTGGGCAAGTTCTTTAGCATTTGTAATGGCTCTCTTTAATCCGTTATCTCGATACTCTTTTAAAAACTCTGCGCAATTTTTTATCAATTCCACTACTTTACATAAATCCATACTCTTACTCTGCATTACTTTACTGATAGTATTGATTTGAAAGAGAATATCGTACCACACGACTAGTGAAACTAGAAAATCGAATTTTTGAAGCTGTTCAGTAAGAGTAAGAGCTTCATGGGCAATATCAGGATTATGCTGTTTTTCCTTTTTGGCAAGGGTAATTAGAGCATCGTGAATTTCTCCAATTTGAAATCGAACAGCTTTCACACTAGACACTTTGGCTTCCCATCGAGTATCACTGAGTCTTTTTAAAGTGAATTGTTTGACGTGATGAAGTAAAATGTCCCAGCGACAAACAGATCCAGCAAATAAAGAGTAAAGTCTTCCTAAGATTCCAAACAAATTGACTGATTTCACAGATGTCTTCGCAGCATCGCACAATAGCAAGTTCAGACTATGACATCCACACGGCATAAAGAAAGCCAATGGATTAAGATCTAAAATCTTCCTTTGAACACCATTATGTTTACCTTTCATGTTAGCTCCGTTGTCATAGCCCTGACCTCGACAATTTTTTAACTGGAGTTGATTCCGTTGTAATAATTCCATGATTACACCTGAAAGCCCTTGACCAGTAGAATCAGAAATTGTTGTAAACTCTATAAACCGTTCGCAGATTTCAACTTCGTCATTTTTATTTATGACATCAACATATCTTGACGTTAGAGATAACTGTTCAATTCGGCTAACGTCGGGGGTACAATCTGCGATGATAGAAAAGTATTTTACTTTCTGAATGATTAATATTATTTCACTTTTAACTTCTTGAGCTAGAACTTGGATAAGTTCATTTGCAATAGTTTTACTACAATAATGAACGCGTGATTCATTTCTTAAAATTTGACTTATGTGATCTTGCATTACAGGATCACATTTTGCCATGAGTTGAATAAGACCCAAGTACTTTCCATTATTTTTCGTGTATAATTTGTCAGAAGTACCACGAAAAGCCATATAATTCTCTGCAAGGTATAGAATAATGTTCATTAGCCGTGTTAAAATATTGTTCCAACGCTCCGATTCAGTTTGGATTAATATCTGTTCCGCATCATCAATTGTTTTTCCCAATCTCAGTCTTGATTCACACTCTATCCAGGATTGATAAGACTTCAAATGTTGGGGTGAATTTTCGTGAGATTTGAGTGATGTTGATAAATGAAACCAGTCATTGTACCCTTCATTTGCTAAACAAGATTTAGAGGTTGAATGAAAACATAAGCAACAAAAACAAAATAGACGATCTTGAGCTTTAGAATATATCAACCATCTTCGTCGAATAACTTCGCCATTTTTCAAGGTACGAGAGAAATGTACGTTCGAAAAGTGTCGCCCATTTTCATCGTTAGGATACTGTGTCATTTGAATTTGCTGAGGGCCCTGAGTCACTAATAAGTCAATGATTTTTGTATTTCTGACTTTCGGCCAAAAAGCTGGATCAGAACTGTCAAAGTGGCAGGTAGAAGTTTCAGAACTATCTTCTGGCTGGCTCAGATCAATGTTTTCTTTATTAATATTTTCTGTTTCAACTTGTACTGCTTCAGTGTTATTATCATTTTGATTAGCTTTCTCAGAATCAGTAGTAATATTTGATAATTTAGGTGTCGAAATAAAATAATCTTTTAATTTTTTAGATTTCTTGACATTCTCTTGAAGTTCAATGTCTTTTGCAGCTCTTCTTTTTCTAAAGTCTGCACCAGACGGCTTTTTCTTTAAAGCATCTGACATTTTTGCATGAAATCCAAAATTACATCTGCGATGAGAAAAAGAAACAAGAAGATTACGTTGTTTGCAATATTATCATTTAACATTATTTCTATTAATTTTTAAACATAGATAAATTTGTATAATATACTTACTAGCACATTTGAAATCTTGAAATATTCTTTCGGGTAATCTTAAAAATTATTTAAGAAATAAATGCAAACAGACAGTTTGATAAATTAAAATGATAATAACCTATAAAAGAAAAACAATGAGATATTTTGATTCTATTGTGTGAGGCAAAAATGTTATGTTAAGCAGAATCGTATGTATTTAACAGTTAAATACATACGATTCTGCTTAACTTTTTAATGATTACTTTTATAATGATAGGTTCGACAAAACTGATAAAATTACAGATGCAAAAAACAATCGTATATTAACGTGCAACTTGTGAATAGTTTGGTTATCTAAAAATGTCGTCCAACTGCGCCTCCTTTACAAAGTTACCGACTGATTTTGTTTAAATGCGACTGAATTGCAAATTACCGACCAATGATATTACGATGATTTCCGCACAGAAATAATTGTTAATTTTTTCAGATGAAAAAATTGATTAAAAATTTGATATTGAAATGCTGATAGCAATTAAAATGCTGATAGCAATTAATTGTACTTTTTATTTTGTTATTTTTATTGACTATTTTTAAAAGATAAACTTTGTAACATTTAGCGCCCCCAATTATTTTGCGCCCTGTTCACAGGAACAGGTGGAACACCCTTCAATCCGCCACTGGTCAGTAGTACAGGTGACACGGGAATTGTTGGATTGTATGTCAAGTTTGGAATTCGTGGATAGTTACGTAGCTGGCTCTCAAATAACTTTGTTTGTTCTGCTGCACTTATAAATTTATTTGCAGTATTGACATCATCTCTTTTCCTCTCCTTGCTTTCCACAGTGCTCTGAACATCGCTAGTTATTTCTTCTGACATTTCAAGACAAGACAACAACAAGACATTAGTCTTGACACACAAAAAATAGGGGCAACAAAATGAATGGTGTGGAATTGAATGAATTACTTTGAGAGAGCATGTCATTAAAATACTTTTGCATTTCTGATCATGTCTTTTTGCCTTTCGTGCGGTGAATATCCCACATAATCGAGGTGTGCGGTACCTCGTGTGTCTTAATATTTCCCTAGCGTGGGGGACACACCCTTTTGAGTCTTTCCTTTCATTTGTTGGAACTAGTGAGAGCATGTGCGTTCCCAAATATTACACCACAACATTATTACACCTCTATACCATTGTTCTTGTTTATAACAGTCACATAGTCTTTATGGTTAAAGCAGTACACCCACCTGTGGTGATGGAGAAGCCATTGGGTATTAAAATACATAACTGCCTTAGCACACACATCCGATTTCTCCTGCACCATCCTAGTGCTTATTTTGAATTTTCCTCGTTTTCCGCATTTGCAACAGCACGCCACAATGTTAGTAGCTCTTCTTCACTATCTGCTTCAATGTTTCCTGACTTCCTCAGCCATCTGGGCCAAGCTTCTTCTCTGCGGAAAGCACAAAGATACACAATGGAATCTAGAAATTCTTTTTCCAGAGCACAGATTTCACTTTCAATGAAATCTGTCATGAAAAATTTTGGGTTCCACTCCAAATTCCAATTTTTTAATATATTTAGAGCTTCACAGATGAGAGATTTGGTCTCTCCCTGGACCACGAAAGTTGGTGCTACAGCGTACACAAAATTAGTCTTGACACACACAAAAAATAGGGGCAGAAAAATGAATGGTGTGGAATTGAATGAATTACTTTGAGAGAGCATGTCATTAAAATATTTTTGCATTTCTGATCATGTCTTTTTGCCTTTCTTGCGGTGAATATCCTACATAATCCAGGAGTGCGGTACCTCGTGTGTCTTAATATTTCCTTAGCATGGGGGACACACCCTTTAAGTCTTTCCTTTAATGTGTTGGAACTAGTGAGAGCATGTGCATTCCCAAATATTACACCACAACATTATTACACCTCTATAGCATTGTTTGTGTTTATAACAGTCACATTGTCTTGATGATTATAACAGTACACCTACCTGTGGGCATGGGGAAGCGATTGGGTATTAATGTTTCACTTTTTTAGCCTCTATACCATTGTTTTTGTTTATAACAGTCACATAGTTTTTATGATTAAAGCACTACACCTTCTTGTGGGCATGAGGAAGCCATTGGGTGTTAAAATACGTAACAGCCTTTGCACACACATCCAATTTCTCCTGCACCTTCCTAGTGCTTATTTTGTATTATTCCTCGTTTTCTGCATTTGCAAAAGCAGGCCACAATGTTAGTAGCTTTTCCTCTTTACCTGCTTCAATGTTTCCAGACTTCCTCAGACATCTGAGCCAAGCTTGTTCTCTGCGGAATGCACAAAGATACAAATGGAATCTAGAAATTATTTTTCCAGAGCACAGATTTCAGTTCCATTGGAATCTATTAGGAAAAATTTTGGGTTCCACTCCAATTTCCAATTTTTTAATATATTGAGAGCCTAACAGATGAGAGATTTGGTCTCTCCCTGGACCACGAAAGTTGGTGCTACAGCATACACAACATTAGTCTTGACCCACACAAAAAATAGGTTCAGCGAAATGAATGGTGTGGAATTGAATGAATTATTTTGAGAGAGCATGTTACTAAAATACTTTTGCATTTCTGATCATGTCTTGTTTGCCTTTCGTGCAGTGAATATCCCACACAATCCAGGAGTGCGGTTTCTCGTGTGTCTTAATATTTCCCTAGCATGGGGGACACACCCTTGTGAGTCTTTCCTTTTATTTATCGGAACTAGTGAGAGCATGTGCATTCCCAAATATTACACCACAACTGTAATGTCTCCTTGCAGTTGCCGGTTAAAACAGAAAATTTGACTTAATTGCATTTATATTTTGAAATTAAATGTTGTATTTGTTGAATGTGTATTTTATAGAAAATGTATTTTTCATTCAGCAAAATTTGGGAGCTTTAATAAACAATAAATTGTATGTTTTTCTTCCCCCTTAATTATATTTTGTTTCCCTATTTGGTTTTCCTTTTCATTAATCCAGGTCCAAGACAACTGAATTTGGAATAGGCAAATGATGACTCCACAAGAAATTATTTTGCATTAACTTTGCGTGTTAATAAATCCTATTAAAGATTAATCATTCATAAACAATGGTTAAATTTAATTAGAACGTTACTCGTGTATTACTTATTGTCATTAGAATATCCTTTTCCTATAAACTATTTGTATTTTGCGGGTTTTATGGCGTCTTTGGTCACCATGCTCTAGTTATTTACAAGAACCTGGGAATGCTGTTCAGTGTTCTATTCTAAATCCTTCAACACAAAACTGAATGAAATGAATATTACTGAGAAACCTCTTTGTAGTTGTATTCATGGAGAAAAAAATGTTAATAATAAATAGTGTACCCCTTCTTTCATATGAAACTATCACAGTTGAAAAAGTATCACTCCCAACATGTCTTATCACGGGTAGACATTAGAACCATAGAAACATTCTGTATAATGCCCCAATCATGATATTCTATTTTCATTTCAACCAGAGCAATTCAAAGCAACAATTATATAAAGCAATGCAAAAAGGATTTTAAAAGAAAAAAAAACTTCTTTTGCATGAAAATCGTGAATTTTGTGTGTATTATCTTGCAAAATGCTTCCTAATAAGTGCTTAAGGTGGAAGAAAAAAATTCTGAAAATGTAAATAAAGAAAATGCATGCCATTGGGGGGTGAGAATCTAATTCAAACTTATTTAGCTTCACTACGTACATTTTGTTGAACTCTCTTTTTGCTTGAGGTAGGAGTAGAGCTGGATGTGAGTTACTATTATGTTTGTAGCAACAATATTAAAAAGCAATACAATTATTAAGGGGAGAAGCCACATACCCTTGAAATCAAAAAACCTTCAAAATATTTACATAAACCCTTATACATGCCAAAAATATTTAATCAACAAACTGATATCTAATCTTTTTTCATCATTCGATCAAACATAACCATATATAACCTTATAAACTGATTAAGAACCCTTCTAGGACTAATAATCATCCCATCCTATTACTAATTAATATCTAATCGAAGACTAGTAATATGAAACTTATTGATCAATAAATTATATTCCGAATTTAAGACACTGCTAATCGGAAACAAATATAGGAAGATCTTTTTTATTCATTTCCCTATTCTCAGTAATTTTATTCTATAATTTCCTAGGACTATTTCCATACATTTTGACAAGATCAAGTCACTTAACATTCACACTATCTTTAGCATTACCATTCTGATTAACATTTATATTATATGGGTGAATTAATAATACTCGGTATATATTTGCCCATTTAGTTCCTCAAGGGACCCCACCTATTTTAATACCCTTCATAGTGTGTATTGAAACAATCAGAAATGTAATTCGTCCATTAACACTAGCCGTTCGATTAGCCGCAAATATGATTGCAGGTCACCTCTTATTAACCTTATTAGGTAATACAGGACCTATAGTTATAAATTCAACTATTTTAATCCAAATCCTCATCCTATCACAAATTCTATTATTAATTCTTGAATTAGCAGTTTCAATTATTCAATCATATGTATTTGCTGTATTAACTACATTATATTCAAGAGAAGTAAATTAATGTTAACACATCAAAATCATCCGTTTCATCTAGTTAATGCCAGACCATGACCCATTACAGAAGCCATTGGAGCTATAACAATAGCAGCAGGATTAATCAGTATATTTCATCAATACAGATTCGTTATTATTTCAATTGGAACTTTAATTACTTTACTAACTATAATTCAATGATGACGAGATATTACACGAGAAGGAACATATCAAGGTATACATACATCCGTTGTTAATCTAGGACTATGTTGAGGAATAATTCTATTTATTGTATCAGAAGTATTTTTTTAAATTTCATTTGTCTGAGCATTCTTTCATAGAAGTTTAGCTCCCAACATTGATTTAGGTATAATTTGACCACCTATAGGAATTACACCGTTCAATCATATACAAATCCCCCTTCTAAATACAGCTATCCTACTAGCATCAGGAGTTACAGTTTCATGAGCTCATCACAGTCTAATAGAAAATAATTATAGACAAACCACACAAGGATAAAAACAAATATTCAAAACATAAAACTCAATAAATAATACTTAAAATAATTAAACTGATACTCTTGATTAAAAACTCTTATCTTATATATAAATAACCCTTGACCTCCAAATTCTTCTTTTCAACCACAATCAATCACACAAGTAATACTTAAACCTGCATATAAAGGATATGATCTAATTATATAAGTCGATATATAGGGTTATAATTATATAAGTCGTCATATAGATCCTAAAAACCCCACAAAATAATAATTTATTTAATTAATCTACAATAATCTATCAATATCGATAGTTCAAAACCAATTCAACCACCAATAAAACTAACAACCAACGCCAAAATCTTTATATATAATGGCAAACAAATTAAACTAGGAGCATTAAATATTACTCAAGATAATAATGAGCCACCAATTACAGACATAAATACTAATATAAACATAGGACCAATAAATCCATAACTTTCATCACCCAAACAATGTAATCTTTTAAAATTAAATTCACCCACCATTACATAATAAAGTAAACGAAAAGTGTAACAAACAGTTAATTCAGTAGAAAGAAAAAATAATATAAAAATTAATAAATTAAAATTTCTTATTAATCTTAACTCCAAAATTAAATCCTTTGAATAAAAACCAGATAAAAAAGGCATAACACATATAGCTAAATTTGAAATTAAAAAACAAACAGAAGTTAAAGGCATCTGATTCACAATTCCACCTATTCCACAAATATCTCAGAAGATCATTCATCCCATGAATAATAATACCTGCACATATAAATAATAAAGCCTTAAATAATGCATCAGTTAATAAATGAAAAAAAGCCAAATCATAATAACCTAATCCAATAGTTCTCATTATCAGACCTAATTGACTTAAAGTAGATAAAGCAATAATCCTCTTAAAATCAACTTCAAAATTAGCACCTAAACCAGACATAAATATAGTTAAACAACCAATAAATAACTTAAAATCATTCATTCAATACATTTCAATAATTATACCAAATCAGATAAGTAAATATACCCCAGCCGTAACTAAAGTTGATGAATGAACCAAAGCAGAAACAGGTGCAGGAGCAGCTATAGCTGCCGGAAGTCAAGAAGAAAAAGGAATTTGAGCTCTCCTAGCCATAGCTGCTAAAATAACTAAGACAAATATCACATTTCAACATCCAAATTCCCTAAATTATTTACTCATAAATAATTTCAACTACCATATCTTATTATTCAAGCAATCAATAATAATAATAATGCTACATCACCAATACGGTTAGATAAAGCTGTAATTATACCAGCATTATAAGACTTAACTTCTGATAATAAATTACTAAAGAATAAGAAACTAATCCTAAACCATCTCATCCTGACAAAATTCTAATTAAATTAGAACTAATAATTAAAAACATAGATAACAGAAATATCAATACCAAAATAACAAAACGAGATAGATTATGATCACCCATCATATATCTATCTCTACAATAAATTACTAAAGAAGAAATATATATTACAAATCTCATAAACAGTAATGATTTATAATCTAAAAGAACTCCTATGATAATATTACAAGAATTTAAAGTTACAATATTTCAATCCAAAAACATCACATAATCTTTAACATAAACAACCAACCCCCCCCCCCCCCCAAAAAAAAAAAAATACTATTGACATTAAAAATTAAACAACAAAAGATAATTTACAAATAAAATTATTATAATTAATAGCCTAATATACTATCATATACCTTTGATTCCACAAATCAATCCAGATAATTCCAGATAATAAATCAGATCCAGATAATTTTACTCCTACTAACCCCTTAGTAATACCAGTACATATTCAACCAGAATGATACTTCCTATTTGCCTACGCCATTTTACGATTAATTCCTAACAAATTAGGAGGAGTAATAGCTCTAATCGCATCCATTGCCATTTTATTTACTTTACCTTTCATATCAAACAATAAATTCCGAAGAATACAGGTTTATCCAATTAATCAAATACTATTCTGAACTTGCTCATCTATTGTTATTTTACTAACTCGAATTGGCGCCCAACCAGTTGAAGAACCATACATCTTAACAGGACAAATTTTAACCATCAGATATTTTATGTATTTCATCATCAATCTCATAATATTTAAACTATGAGATCAATTAATTAATTAAGTTAATAAGCTTAAAGCATTTGTTTTGAAAACAAAAGATAGAATTTTATTCTATTAACTTTAGTTTCCTAAAATGTCTCAATAAACTATATTATTTATCCAAAACGAAAAACAACAAAAAAAATCAAATAATCAGGTAAATAAGTCCTTCAAGCCAAATATATCAATTTATCATAACGAAAACGAGGTAAAGTACCTCGAACTCAAATAAAAACAAATTATATAAAAACTATATAAGATAAAATAGTAAAGAAAATAAATTACCACCAAAAAAAATTAAAATAGTTAATATTCTTAAAAATAAAATTCTTGAATATTCAGCCATAAAAATTAATGCAAAGCAAGCTATCTCTTCTATATTCAACATTAAAACCTGACACCAATTCAGATTCACCCTCAGAAAAATCAAAAGGAGTACGATTAGTCTCAGCTAAACAAGAAGAAAATCAACAAAAAAATAAAGGAATATTAAGAAAGAAAAACCAAACATACTTTTATGTTTTGGTGTTGGTGACCATGATGGAATTTGAAGTTGATTAATAAAGTTTTATCAACATTTAATTTCAATTCATTTATGGACAAATAACTTGTAATTGGTTTTAATGATTCAGTCAGATTAGCTTCTAGATTTTGCTCACTACACACTGTATCATCTGCATAAGAAATTACAGAGAAATCAGATGAGCTTGGAATATCATTAACATATAATAGAAATAGCGAAGGTCCAAGCACCGATCCTTGCGGAACACCAGATGTAATTGTATCTAAATTTGATTTAACTTTGGATAATAAATTTTCAGATTGCCAGACGATATCTGTACATTGCTTACGTTCTGTGAGGTATGATCTAATGAGGTCATTGACTCTACCCCTTATTCCATAATAATCAAGTTTTGCCAATAGTTTCTCATGTGATACACTATCAAATGACTTTGAAAGATGAATGAATAAATCTGCTCTTTTTCTATTTGATTCCAAATTCCCAATGATCTCATGTATGAACTCTACAATAGCAGTGGTGGTGGAGAAGCCCTTCCTGAAGCCAGGTTGTGCTTTATTAAGGATATTATTAGATTCAAGAGAACAATTAAGTCTTGCTAATATAACTTTTTTATGAAGTTTGCCAAATACTGAAGTTAAAATTATAGGTCGGTAATTCCAAACATCCTGTGTATTATTATTATTCTTAGCAAGTGGACTTACAATACTAAGTTTTAGGGATTCTGGGAAAGTGAATGCAGCTAGAGATAAATTTATTAAGTAAAATAATATAATAAGAAGTGCAGGCTTAGATTTTTTAAGAATTATTGAAGATATTTCATCATTCCCAGTTGAGCAACTATTTTTGAAGGAATTGATCAGTCGATTAACTTCAGTAGCATTTGTGTGATGGCATTTTGATGTTCCAGAAGATAAGGAATTAATAGTATTATTGGTTACAATGTTCTGCTTTGAATTTAAGAAATGACAGTTCACGGTCCTACAAATATTCGAAGGATTATTAAGAAACATGCCTTCATGTAGTAGGTGATTGTTTTTGTGAGACTGAGTTTTCCTATTGTTAATTATATTCTATAATGTTTTAGATTTATTTGTTGAGTTGTTAACTTTATTATTTAATTGATAAGTTTTCTCATTCATCAGTTTTACCCTATATTGTTTTTTATACTTTTCATTATAAAACGGGTTCTTAGTATCTCTGAACAGGTCATACATGTTTTTTATTTTATTTCTAAGAACAAGAATTTCATCCGGAAGCTTAATTTTGGGTTTTTTTGCTCCATTAATTTGCCTCTTAATAATGGGACATACAATATTCAAGTGACGATTTAATGTACTCAGGAATAAGTTCCATTTCTCATTGGTATCGCTACTATTGTGTACTTCAGTCCATTCCTCTTTTAGGAGATGTTCATTTAACAAATGTAGTTTATTTTCGCTGGTGTCACGGGTGAATGTGTATTTAGGTAGTTCACGGCTAATGGAGCAATTGATTATTTCAATGATTTGTGGAGTGTGATCAGATAGATGAAAATCAATATTATAAGAGTATTTATACATTTCAATGTTTGTAATGATGTGGTCTATGGTAGAGCTGGAATGGGTTGTAATATGTGTTGGCCCTAATAATTCTACATCATGTATATTGAAGCTCTTTAGAAAATCATGTAGTTCATTATGTTCAATATTAATGTTCAGATGTCCCAAAATAATTAACTTGACTATTGTTGTTGCCTATAAGTTTGGTTAAATGTTCTTCCAACCTGAGTAGAAAGTCATTAACGCTCAAATTTGGGAATCTATAAATGCCTATGATTTTTGTTTCCTTTCATTGTGTTTACATCTACACCTGCTACTTCAATAGTCATTTTGATGCTCATATCTCTAATCCAGTCTATTGATTTGCAAATTAAATTATTCTGGACTATTATTGCAAAATATTATTATTATTACTATTATTATACTGCAATCACACTCGTGGTAGGAAATACTCTTATAGAAATGCCTAGTCTAATGTCAAAACAACCTAACATGCCTGTTCATAGTTTCTGATATAATTATAATACTTACGTTCAAGAGTATACTGATAGTAAGTAGACTTTAAACATTGGAAGAAAGAACCGAATTATTTGATTTCAGGCATGTTCTTTTGGTTACTACATTCAAAAGGGCGTTCCAGGATTAACTTAAATATTTCGATTTGAATTCCCACCTCCAGCTTGATAAACATCTGAAAAACAGTCGCACGACGCGCGTGCTTGCAATACAAATTATACTGACAAGCAACTACGGTGGGTCGCAAACTATACTATATAATGCTACTACTGCATAATATACTCTTTGCTCTTTGCCTCCGTGAGCTCCACCACCATTGGAATTTGGAAAAGGTGACAGGCGGGAACAGAGAGTATTTATAACTTGTATAGAACCAACTAGTATATAACTTATATACAGATGCGTTCGTGTGATTGTTTCGTTTTAAGATATTGGGGAAAAAGACAATAATGTTTAAAGATTCCCAAAATATGGAACAGAATTGAAGGCCTATAATTATTGTGTTCTGTTTCACTATCAAAGACAGTTTGGCAGAATACAATCCGCGTGCAGGTTATGATTCATCACCGATGAATATTTTATAATTATAAACCTAACATTGTCATTGAATTGTGATAGTAGATATAAAAACAATGCGGTACGGTCAACTTGTAATTGGTCCCGCAGGAAGCGGAAAGGTGAGTTGTTGAGAGTCACGGGTACAGGACTTAACTCATAATCCCTGTGTAATTATCACTTGTTTTAGTCTACATACTGCTCTATGTTGTCAAAACATGGAGCTGACATGAGAAGGACCATTGAGGTTGTGAATCTTGATCCCGCTGCTGAATATTTTGATTATGAACCATTGGCTGATATCCGTAGCCTCATTGAAGTTTCCGATGCTATGGAAGATTCTGATTTACAATTTGGACCAAATGGTGGATTAATATTCTGCATGGAGTAAGTACATATTTGCTTAACATCATTTCACTATGCATCTAATTTCCTTAAATGTGTGAAAATTGCCAAATTCAATTGTACCACTCCATCCAAAAGGAATCCCCAATTTTTTTTATAAAGTAAGGTGAAAATTGATTACTTTTACTAATATATGTGTGTAACAAGTAGTGAGCAAGTTATCACATTGTGATTGATTATTATTTATATCTTTCAGATATCTTCTTGAGAATAACAGTTGGTTTGAAGAAGCTTTAGGTGATGTGGAAGATGATTACATTATTTTTGATTGCCCTGGACAAATTGAATTGTATACACACATGAATACCATGAGAGATTTGGTTGAAATATTGCAAAACAGACTGAATTTTCGACTCTGTGCTGTGTTTATATTAGATTCACAATTCATGGTAGATGTGCCAAAATTTTTATCAGGTACAATGGCTGCACTAAGTGTAATGGTGAACCTGGAACTCCCTCATGTTAATGTGTTAAGCAAAATGGATTTGCTTAGCAAAACAGTCCGTGCTGAACTTGACAAGTAAGTATGAATGCATTTTTATAAACATTAAGGTTGAGAGAGAAAATTACAGAAACCAAATTTTCTCAAAAACGGCTCCTAATTTTTTCTTTTAACTTTTGGTAAGGATTGTGCTAAATGCACTCTGAGATATTGTCATATTGCTCTAATTTTTATTTTTTTCAAAAATCACAAAATTGTAATTTTTTTGACATGTCTTTGACATTGTTAATATTTATATTAGCGGAAATTTGTTCACATTATATTTATGACTACATGCACTTTAAATAATGTCTTATAAAGTTTCTTGAAAATAGCCATTTTCTGTGAAAAATTACTCAAAATCTCGCATTGTCAGAAACGCTCAATCGCAATGTTCTTCAAAACTGCTCCAAACGTTTTGTTTTTTATTCCCCAAATTTTTTGAAACTATAATTCTAATTGCACTCTTTAATATGACATTAAGTTCATTTGGAATTATTATTTTTTTTTCTTTTCTTTCTTTTTTTTCCCCCCCCTTCAAAAATTACACCAATAAATTTTTTCTCTCACACCATTAATTTGCACGTTTCCAGCAATTTGAAAACACTATTGCATTTCTGACTGGAAGTTCTTGAAATTACTTCATATGAAGTTTTTCGGAAATACTGTGAAAAAGAGGTTCAAATTTCGCATTTACAGTAGCGCTTTAATGCTATTTTCTTTAAACAGCTCCAAATTTCTCAAAGAAAATTACCATGTAGAGCGAGGTTTTACTATTCTGTAATATTCTTAAAATAATATTTTAGTTGTACTATTAGGAAACCAAAAAAATGTACTTTGGGCAGAGATAGATGGCAGCTGGCTAGATTATGTGGAAAGCCCAAAAAGCTAGCTGATACCAAAGGAAATAGAAAACTAATATGGGAAAGTCTGTGCCATTCTGTAGCACCACTAGTTTATATTTGATGTCAAGAAATAGTTTAATCAGTGCACTTGAGGTTAATTCACATTAACAATGCAGAAGTAAAGCGAGACGCATATGAACATTTGTTCAATCAACAAAATTGTGGTGGAGATCGATAATATAAATTATTTATGGAGGTTTGTCTTAATTAAATATTTAATGCACTCATTTTTGGTGATTATTTACTATAACATACAAGGTGGTGCATTATAGTTAAAATATTTTGATTTTTAAGTAAAAACCAAATTGTACTGAAAGGTATTATTTCTCTAAAATTTGTTTCCTTGTATCAACAATAATGTGAGGTTAAGACAAGTTAATATTGTTACCAGTTTGGAGTGTTTTGTTTCGTTCATTGAGGAGTCGAAGGCGAGAGTTGTGATACTTCAGAATGTCGTTACAATAAAGGCAAGAAAGATGGGATGTTTTGTTGTTATAGGAAAATGAAAGGAGGAAACAGAAATAAAAATCCTGATAATGAAGCAACCAACATTGGTTCATCATAGTTAGACCCACTCCAGTCAACCAATTGAGATGTCATTTAATGCATTTCAGTCTTGTGGTAGGGAATTCACAATTTTGTTGAGGATTCGTCCAGAAGATTTTTAGATTTTTAACCGACAAAAATCATTAATTTTTCTCATCTGGTTTGTTTTGGACATGGTTATCTAATTTGTTTGTAGTATTATATTATCATGTTAAGTATTGCATTTTTTCTTAACTACCCAAACAATTTTTTAAGAATGTAAATTAACATTTTAAGTTTTTTGTTGTTTTAATCTCACCTTTACTTCTAAATTGGTACAGTAAAATCTGTCTAAGCCTGAATTGATTGGGACCAAAAAATATTCCTGTTTAGGGAGGCTTCCGTTTTATGCGGGATTTACTATTTTATGACACTTGTTATATTGATATTTTCATCCTGATTCTCATAAAGTACATGAATTAATGATGATTATAAAAATACATTAACATATAACGTGTTTATGGAAGAAATCAGCAATAAATTAAAATTAAAGATACTTCTGACAATGGAAAGAAAATCTTCACAATTTGTGCACTAAAATAGTATTCTTTTTTCCAATATTCATCTCGAGTTTTATGTTTTTTCCAACCATTGTTAAACTGGTTGTGAAACTCATAAAAATACATCACCTCACTCTCTAGTGGACACAACCTGAAGGCTCACTGACATTTTACTGCATAATACATCACAGCCCAGAGTATTAGGTATTTCTGATATCGCATGGCCGTGACCATTGTGGCTTTAGGCAAGGGGTTGTGATTCTCATTGTGGGGCAGAGAAGTGTGTGAACAGAAGTCGTGCCAGTACGAATTCCCACGCTCAGAGATTCGAGATGGACGGAATTCCCCTTCCGCATACATCTTGAGACACAAGCAACCGCAAGGTCAAATTCTGTGCTGACTGCTGAAGCCCCTCACCTTCACTATCCAGCTGCCACGACTGAAACTCCTATCACAGGGACAGAGGAATTAAAACAGACTTAGCCCTTTCAGACGTGAATTTCTTCTTTTTGTTGTGAACCCTGTGCCTGTAAGCAATGATTTGGTTTTATTCTAAAGATGATTTCTACAAAACTACTATTCTACTATGATTTCTACAAAAACAGTAAAACACAACAAATAATGGCAGAACAAAATGGCAAATATATGTTGAGTATTATTAATTCATCCATATAATATAAATGTTAATCAATGAAGTATCTGAAATAAATCCTTTCAGACAAAACTTTTAATTGGTTAAGATTTTTTATATCATGTTGATCTATTTTAATATTGTTATAAACCATTAGAAAATAATTTGGAACAAACTTCTAGAGAAAAATTATTGTATTGTCTCATTATTTTGTTCTTTCTTAGATTTATTGAACCTCAACCAGATCTGCTGCTTGAAGAAGTTGAGAATAGTCCAGCATCTCGATGGGGTGAAAAGTACAGAAATCTTACTTCTGCTATCAGCCAGCTTATTGAAGATTATAGCTTAGTGAGGTTTGTGCCGTTAGATAGGCGAAGTGATGACAGTCTACCGGATTTGTTACTTACAATTGACAATATTCTACAGTACGGAGAAGATGCAGATGTTAAGACTCATGATTTTGAATACCCTGATGATGAAGATGAAAGTAAATCGTAATTGTGTAATTTTAACATACAAAATAAAAATAAAACTCTACTGTATTTTACTTGCACAGTTGTTTCCAAACACCTATTTTACCCCTGATTTATTGAATAAATAAAGACAATTCCTTTGTTTTGCTAGCTACAAATTGTTTCTCTCCCTTCCAAACAATGAAGTTTTTACTATTTTTATTACTTGGTCTCAAAGTCCTTTAGCTTCACATCCATCATAATACCATAATTTAATTTTGCATGAATTGCTATTTTACTTGTCAACTTATTTTCTGAACTGTGGTATATACACCAAAACAAAAACTACAGTAAACAATATTTGTTTTTTTTTTTTTTTGTTTTTTTTTTTTCAAACAAAGTGTAAATGTAAGTATGGTTTGTATATTAGACTTCACAAGTTTAATGTAACACCTTAACAATGCACAAGACAAAACAATTCACAAGTCGTTTTTGGTAATTTTGAGGGAGAGCTTAAATGATGAAAAATAGGTGACCAAATTCCCCTGAAAAGCTTAACATTTTTACTATAGTTTTTAAAGACAAAGCTAATGACATAGGTAATATTTTCATAAACCCCTCAAATTTTGATAATTGCAAAAACTTCATTTTTCTTTCAAACTTTCATTTAGATGTGCCTGGAGCATTGTTTGAATACCAACAGCCAAATGATCTACTGAATGGGTCCATTGTGTGTAGAACGTATATACCAGGGTCCGAATCCCAGCTGAGGGAAATATTTTTACTGTTTCAACTAGTATTATATTGTTTTTACTTACGAATAATACTAGAAAATATGTACTGTTGTAGCACCACAAGTTGATATACTGTAGTCCATCACTGGTTCCGACCAACTAGACAAATCCAAATTTATCAGCAATCCCTTGTCACCGGAGTGTTATAGGTTTATCAGCATAGACATGTAATTCATAATGTTCCATTTGTTGCTATGGAGGTAAAATGCAAAAAAAACAGTTTTTATTTTTCAGATGTGCTTGAAATTTCAAGTTTGCATGTAAAATACATAATGCGTCTCTCTTCAGCTTGCAAGATAGTTATGCAATGAAGTCGCAAGAAAAGGCTCCAAAAGTCCCATTTCTTTTTCTAACAATTAATTTCCGCCAAATTTTGAGTTCTATCATTGTAGCAAATGATCAATATAATAGACATTTCCTTCTCATTCAAACAAGTTGCTAAATCATGTGTTGGGTAAAATTGTGAATGATTGTAAAAGGGTTTGTTATTCTTGTTTTAATAAATTTTATTCTAAAATCAGGCCTGTAACTTTTTTAAATTATTAACATTACTGGAAATGAAAAACTTACCCCTTTTCACTACACGTTATTCAAATAGTTTGTTGAGTTCAGGAAAGACTTTTTAAATGTGTCTGGAAATAAAGTTTCCAACCAAACTACATAATTATAAGAACTGATGTCATGGAAAAATGTAATTTTATGGAAATGTTAAGTTAGTTAAATGAAAAGTTACTTAAGGCTAAATGCACCGAAAAATACTTGTAGGAAAATTCAATAGATCGCAGCACTATCACAGGGGAATTTACTTCACCGATAACGTCTGAACCAATAATCCGATTTTCGATCTGTAAACGGCATTTGACGCCTTTTTAAAATAGAATTTACGCTACGAAGCCCTTTTTCCAAAAATCTAGCAAAAACTCGAATTTGAAATTAGTTCTCAAACTTCCGAGAAAAAAATTAAAAATGTGGGCTTATAGCGCGATGGCGACATGCTTCCTGAATCCAACGCCGTGACAATCATGCAAATCGGACGAATAGGAGCGTCGTAAAGTGAAATTCACGAAAACACCTCGCCCCCCTTCCCCTTATGCGCCGTTGCGTCGCCCACCCGATTGTTGTGGGCCCTCTGTCGGCGCGGGGGCACGACCTGGCCAGGCGGCGTCCGGCCAGCCCCGGCGGAGCAGGCGGGACTTGCGGGATACGTAAGCCAGACAGTCGGTTTCGGCTTTCGTCTCTTTGCATCCCAGTCTATTTTTCCACAGATACCAAATTAGAGATGCTATACTACTATTACTGAATGAGGTAAACGGTCTGTAATAGTAGTACATAACTATCTTTTTCACATATTTCCGTCTTCCTTCGAATACGATCTTAAAATTGTTTGAGGCATCACTCAAAATATCGATTCCGATTTGGAACTGCTTTTTGAAAAAGGAACTACTTCTGTAAATATCACCATTATTCCATCTCCTCACATCTTATTTTAGATATATTTTACTTCTAAGGTTTTCTGTTATCATTCCTCCTTGCTCTAAGATCTTGCGGGTTCAAATACCGGAAAGAATGAGCGGAGTGTACGCACGAGTTCTTTTATCCTACAACTCGATTTTTGATCTCAAAACGATGTTTATCTTCTTTAATGAGTTCATCTGGTGAATCTCTTTTCCCAAGTAAAATGACCGAAGCTAATTTTAAAAATGTTTTCGTACTTTCGGACAAATTTAAAAAAGTACATGATCTTGGCTGTACGGGTGGTATGCCCATGGCATACCAGCCCTGAAGAAGACCACGATAAGATGGTCGAAACGTCGGCAACACAGCTTCGACGCGGCGTCACCCGGACAACCAAGATCATGCACATGACTCTGGCCGCGGAAGACTACGACTTGAAATTTAAAAAAGGTGGTAAAATAGCGGGCTGGCGAGGTACATTTTGACTCCAACGCCGTAACAAGCATCGAAATAAGATTTTATGAATCATGACTTATCCCAGCCTACTTGGTAAGTTATTTTGATATAAAATAAATATGTCATATATGTATAATTTTGAAGGGAATAAATAATTTCTGGTCCGTCATTTCGTAGACTAAATGAGTAAAGGGTAATGATGCAATTGAACAACTTCTAGATGTTTGCTTGCGTTTGGAGCGTGTTTTCTCTTCCATTTTCTTTGTTTTATAAAAAGTGGATTTTCTAGAAAAAGGTATCTGTAGAAATTTCAGTATGCAAAACCAGTTGCACGTGACTCTTTCATGACGTATCGGCCACAAAGATATAAATAATATGGAACATTCAAACGAGTTTAAAAACCAAGGAAATCTTTTTCTGTGAGTATGATCTTAGGATATGTTTTACGCTAACGCTTACGCGACGTAATGTAATCTACACAACTTTCCGGAGGAGATAGAAAATGAGGTTTCTTTCAATGTGAATTGTTTTTGAAAATCTTAAGAAAGTATATGCTTACATCAAAATCATTTTTAAAATCTTCTTTTTCCGAGGGATGACTTTTGCCGATTGACTGAATCACACGGTATTCATGCAATTGTGTTGTTATTTGCACAATCTCGGCTGTCTACTTTCTTTGGTAATGGAATAATTATAGTGCGTTGCAAATCTGTTGTTCACTATTTCTTTTTCAGATCACATTGCATAATTGTGTTGGTTTCGCCAAGATTTCTTCTCCTGTATCTTTGAATAGTTCGATTTGAATATTATCTACAGCCGGGGACTTCCCATTATTCAGTGGTTTTGTCGCACAATGCGTTTCTTCTATCTCTGGTTCTTATTCGTAATCATCTATATTTATCCACTACTCTATTTGTAAGTTCTTCTCATATAACTTTTTCGTGTATTCTTCCCATCTTTTCGTGATCTCTTCTTTTGTTGTATTTATTTTGTCGTTCACGTTCTTAACATTCGCCATTGTTGCTTTACACTCCGTGATCATATTTCGGATGACCTGGAAAATTTCTTAAGATCTCCATTTGTTGTTATGTTCTTCCACTTCTTCGCTTTTTTCTTGAATACATTTTTCTTTATCTTATCTTGGTCTGGGCTGGAATATCCTGTAGACTTTTCTGATTTTCGTCTGGTCATTTGCTTTCTTTGCAGAGAAACATAATGTTTGAAAAGAAAGAAATATAAGGACTCCGTTGTACATAATAATAATAATAATAATAATAATAATAATAATAATAATAGGCATGCGTTTAAAATGAAAACCAAAGTATGTGTACTATAGTATTGCTTATATCGTATTATATAATCCATCGAATCTTCTTTTCTCGGAGAAAATCTTGAATTTTCTCTGCGGGTCTGATTCAGTCTGTCCATTGTTAAAACTATTAAGCAGGTTGTTGCTCCGAATGCATCGGGCGGTCGTTCTTTCATCGCTACCAGCCGCGAAGGACTAGGGCAGAGACTAGGGCAATAACGAGCCTGGACTAGAATAAAGTGGCCGTGGGGGATGGGCCCCGGGATTTCCAAGTCCGATATGGCACTGGGACAGTGGTTCGCAAATAGACAACGTGGAGAATGCTCACACCAAGTTCACTGATCGGCTCGCTTACTCGGTGCCCTTCACCTCTTTACACTTCCTGCTCCATGTCCACGTGTCTTTTGCGTTTGTTCATTTACGAGCCACCTCATTCTTATAGTTGGGAGCTGACTTGATTGCGAGGCTGAGGAATGCGCTCGGTGTTCTTGGAAACTGCCCCCCCGCCTAATCTGCAACTACTAGCTGTCCCAAATATGTTACGCAAAGTATCCATAGACAAAAATGAAAACATCATACGAAAATGAGGAAAACAAATAAGAAATAAGTGAATACCGTCAATGTGGAATTTTTTATATTTACAATATGGCCTTTTCTTACTGGAATACTCAAGGCTGCTCCGCCGGCTTCAAATCCTTCTTTTTTAATTGATATCACAGTTCGAACAGATACTTCAGTATAGTTTACTACCCGAAAATTGCTGTTGTGCAGCGTGTGATGAAGAACGCCCGAATTATTTTCTTCGTCACATTTCTTAATAACTAGACGTATAATTTCCCTAGCTTAACTGTGTATTGTTTGGCCTTCACTACGAACAGAAGCTATACCGTCCCACCAAAAGTCGGAAACCAAATTAAAATGAATACGCTATACACTTGTGTTACGAACAAGAAGCAAACATGTTACTCATTGAGTTCATGTCTTCTCAGAACAAGAAACATTCTATATCAGATGAAGTGATATTGAACCTCATACAATGTTGTCAAAGCAGATATACTATTTCCTCGACTGCTGGCGTAGGCGGCAAATTGCAAAACACGTCAATATGCCGAATACTTACACTGTAGGTCTTCGCGAATTCTTTAGTTCAACCTCGTATGTACGACAGATGACAGTAATATTTAAATATGTGGTTTATTAAAGTTTTGGAAATATATTTAATTGTGCAATGTAATTGAATTTCACTCACTATTCAAGAGAGATTATTGTCAAATTGCCGCCTTGCGAAAGATGAGGCGTCAAAAATCGTTACACTAGTGGGAACACTTTTCAGGTTTTCAACGTCAAAAGTAATTTGTTGAGACCGCAAAGTATGAAAGTGGCTTTTAGATTGTACAATCTCAGGTACTAAAAACTTCGATTTATAGAGGAGTATACTGCACAATAATTCAAGTACAAAATGGCCAATGAATTGAGTGTTTGTAAACATTTCTTTCAATAATATTTTAGATCCTCCAAAAATCACTGCGAAAATTAGAATTCCAACGTTGCTTTTGCATCAGAATCGGTTACAACACCACCAACAAAAAAGTCTCTGCCGTCATCTCGAAAGACGAAAAGGAGATTGTTGCCTTCTAATCTCATGACTTAGAAAATGGAAAACAAGAGACGGTGAGTGATCCATCAAAAACATAATTCGAAAACTGCAGAACTCGTCAGTGCAATAAGTCGCAGAGACAACCACTCATTTTTCATAATTTACTTTTTTCATGTTACAAACATAAGATGTACAAACTTTTAGAATTTCGTTGGTCAGTCACAAAAGCTTTGTGTTCTCTCTCTTGTATCTGCTCGTTAGTCTGTGCAACAGAGATTGTGAATGTATTGCGTGTCTGTCCTACCGACTCCGATCTCACAGGTCTACCCTTGATTTCGGTACTTTTGAATAAATGTAAATAGAAATAATAATTATAATAATAATTACACTGTATATAACTGCGGCTACATGCATAAAGGGTACCAAAAAATCAAAATTATAATTTACTTTTAGTTTACGAGATAAAACTTTCCCCAATGTTACCAGTAATTGTAGCTCGCGTCATGAAAATTCAAGTCCCCCTCACATCGTTTCGCCTCTCTCCCTGAAGCGTTGCCGTGGGAGACGCCAGATCTGTGCAGCATCTGCGGTCGCTTCCGATGACATACGAGGGTCTGTGTTATTGCCTTCCGCTTACGGAGTTAGGAGAGGTGTCACAGCAGGAGCGGATCCAGCCGATTATTTTTCGGAAGGTGGGGGTATATTTTTGTAAATAATAAATGTATTTGTTATTATATTGTATATAATTTAGAGATTCACCAGATGAACCCTTTAAAGCAGGTAAACGTCGTTTGGAGATCAAAAATCGAGTTGTAGGATAAAAGAACTCGTGCGTACACTCCGCTCATTCTTTCCGGTATTTGAACCCGGAAGATCTTAGAGCAAGGAGGAATGATAACAGAAAACCTTAGAAGTAAAATATATCTAAAATAAGAGTGAGGAGATGGAATAATGGTGATATTTACAGAAGTAGTTCCTTTTTCAAAAAGCAGTTCCAAATCGGAATCGATATTTTGAGTGATGCCTCAAACAATTTTAAGATCGTATTCGAAGGAAGACGGAAATATGTGAAAAAGGTAGTTATGTACTACTATTACAGACCGTTTACCTCAGTAATAGTAGTATAGCATCTCTAATTTGGTATCTGTGGAAAAATAGACTGGGATGCAAAGAGACGAAAGCTGAAACCGACTGTCTGGCTTGCGTATCCCGCAAGTCCCGCCTGCTCCGCCGGGGCTGGCTGCACGCCGCCTGGCCAGGTCGTGCCCCCGCGCCGACAGAGGGCCCACAACAATCGGGTGGGCGACGCAACGGCGCATAAGGGGAAGGGGGGCGAGGTGTTTTCGTAAATTTCACTTTACGACGCTCCTATTCGTCCGATTTGCATGATTGTCACGGCGTTGGATTCAGGAAGCATGTCGCCATCGCGCTATAAGCCCACATTTTTAATTTTTTTCTCGGAAGTTTGAGAACTAATTTCAAATTCGAGTTTTTGCTAGATTTTTGGAAAAAGGGCTTCGTAGCGTAAATTCTATTTTAAAAAGGCGTCAAATGCCGTTTACAGATCGAAAATCGGACCATTCGTTCAGACGTTATCGGTGAAGTAAATTTTACTTATTTTGGTGCTGCCACGTGGTGGCCACAAATTGTACTAGTGTCGGGACATTTAGCCTTAAGAAATACATAAAGTATTATAATTAGCACAAAATATGTAAAGTAGGATAAACTTTTGGGATATTAGAAATAAGTTACAAAAATCATATTATATTACAAACTATTTTACTGTTTTAAACAATTAAAATATTTATAAAATGTGTTCATTTGCACGAGTGTCACTGATGACTAGTAGTGGCCCTCTGGACAGATCCTTCCATCTTCTTTTGTTGAATTTGTTTTTGCTGCAGAAGATAATTCATAAAGGATTCCTTTTCCTTAGTCTCTTCTAATTCTATAACATAAGTAAAACAAATTTTTAGCTAAAATTATCAACTTTTAAGGAAGCATACAAAGGATTCTTGCCTCATGGAAAAAACATTTTCCAATAAGAATATAACACTGCAAATGTTTTGTTTTCCTTACCCTTCTTGTCATATTGCAACAAAAACCTAAAGAGGACAAACTGTCCTTCAACCTACACGTCAATGATGACCAACATGTCTTCCAATCATTCCCATTTTTTATGATCAGAAATGGAAAAATGGCTCAGTTTTAAATAGTAGCAAAATATTAGATTAAAATAAAAATTATTAATGTTAAAATATATTTACAGTGACAATATATTCAGATCAATACAGTATTCCGTAAAGAAAGTTGACTCAGAATCAAAGACAACCATCCAATTTTATAGAGGCTTGCTGAGAATTTTTTAAATTTTGAGCTAATTCCTACTATTTAGTCCAACAAAAATTACGAATTGTCTTATAATTGAAAAATTGTTGTAAACTATGATTTTTTTGTTCCTTAAAATCATAATCATGGTTTTTGTCACTACCCTCATCATCTTCACATGTATCAATGTTCTTTCTTTTTCGTCCTCCTTCCATGCTTCGACATCTTCAGACATTTTAGTCAGTCTGAAAGTTTTGTGCATTGAATTTACGTAGTTCTTAGTCTTACGCAAGCCACTTAAAAACATTCCTTTGTGTCACCAGATTTTTTTTCTGTCCGGCACTTGTTGACTGCCTGTTTCTTTAACAGTTCAAAAACGCTGACTCGCACACTAAGGGTGTCGAACCAGATATAAAGAGACATTCTCTTTGCCAGCCCATCAAAAATATCGGCCTGAATTGCCCGGCAAATTTGCTGTGGATGCCAAGAATACGACCGCGAATGTAATTATGTATTGTAGATATGTGCAATATTTTTACCTTCTTCGCAATTAATTGTTATGTCAACATTTACGAGTTTCGGGACATGGAATGGGTATGCAATAACCTAACCGACTTGACAATCTCCGAATAAAATCCACATTTTTCGATTGAGACATTTAGGAAAAAAGCTCATCTTATATTCCAGAAAATATATTTTAGTGAACTCTCGAGTTTGGATTTTACCACTGTTCATAAATCTTTGGATAAATATGACCCTTTTGGCCCTTGTCCTTTTTTGTTCCATTTTGTCCATTTCCTCCTGTGCCCCCTTGGCTCATTTTGTCCCATTTGCCACCTTGTACCACTTTGTCTCATTCTCCCATTTTGTCCGATTGTCCTATTTTTCTAATTGTCTTTCCACATTTTGTCCTCTTGCCCTCTGTCTTCCTTTCCCCGCTTCGTCCTTTTGGTATTTCCAAGCACTGCGATTGTTATTTTTAAAAATGGTCTTGAAAATTGCAATGAGAATGCAAATCTGCCTGTGGTTTCTGAAAATTCTAAGAATGTGATTAATTGGCAAGCCGTGGATTCTGAATTGGAATCCACTAGGTGTGTAATCTATGTCATTCGCCAATGAAATATACAGCAGACATATGTATATTACTAAACTGTCATAGAGAAAAAAGTTTATAAGATGAGTTACTGTAACACATTGGGGAAGCATTTTTTCTCGAGTTTCTGTGTGCTACAATAAACAATTTCTGAAAAGGCCTCTGGAGCAGAATGTGATACAGGAGTTCACACACTTGTGAGAGTGAGAAATAAAAAGGTAAAAAAAGGAATTATCTTTTACTGGTAATTGTGTTATTGCTTGTAACTACCTTCAATACGGAGCATAGCTTAACTGCATCAAGAGGATTATGGTTATGAGAGAAATACGAAAATGGTTGAATGACATGTTCTCTTATGACGGGAATTATGAAGAAAAAACACAATGAAAATCAAGGTTTTACAAACATCTACTTAGCTAGTAAATAAGTAAATCCCAACCATTCAAATTCGAAAGAAAATCTTGTATATACCATGGGTATTAACTTGTTGTAATGATTAAGTAGCACACAAAAAGGCTTTTGGCCCAAGAACTTTATGCCATCACTCTTTCATTAGAACCCTTTAACACCCTTGTTGCATAAATATTAAAATGCATTTCCGATTTTACAGTTCATTACATCAGTTTTTTCTCAATTTAACAACACAATTACACTATTGTCAAATCAATCCTGATGATGACTCCAGAATTAATTTGGTGGGGAGTGATGGAATGGATAGATCATCAATTGATATTTTGAATTGATACTGTAATACAATTTTGCTAATAAGAAGAAAGGGTTGACAATGCCAATTGACACCACTGCCCCTAAGACTGGTTCAAATTTGGAACCAATTTCTCTTCCTATATGAAAATAAGCATGTTGGCAAAAATGTAAGTCGAATTAGTAGTATTATTGCGGCTGGGAAAAAGTCTCCCATTTGGGTTTTTAAATTCAAAATTACTCATTTTATTCAGGTAATTGATGAAAAATGGTGAAACAGTCTCAATCACAAGAAAAAAGTTCACAAACCAACCATATATTTTTGATTTCTAAAATCGCCTTCATTCCATTAGCATTTAATGGCAAGCAAATGGGCCATTTATAACCAGTTTTAATGTGTAATATCTTGGCACAAAAAGAAAAAAATAATCCAGAAAAAATACCATACATAAGCTTACCTTCCTGTTGAGCAGGTGAGGGTAATTCCTCTCCCTCTTCATCTTCACTACTCTCATTTGCTGGGTGCTTCAGGTAAACATCAAGAAATTCTTGTGCAGCATTCACCTCATGAATCAAGGGTACTGGAGCCCCTTCACCTTGTTCTTTACTCTTGGCTATCTCTGCTAATTTTTTCTCCTTTTGGAGTTCTTCTGCAGCTTTACGTTCTTTTCGAACATGTTCCCATTGTACTCTATATTCACTAAAACATATCAAAAGACAAGATTAAATGTAGTATAATACATTGAGAAACATTATTAAGAACCACACAAAGGAAGAGCATTCCAAAAGGATTGTAAATGGACTTATATGTTTATTACATATAATAATTTGTTAAAAATTATTAGTAAAAATCTACACATTTTTCAATAATCATTACGATATGAACTTTTCTTATATTTACATTATTATATTTATTCTATTCACCTATCTATTCAATGTTTATCATTTATTGTTACTAATATTCATATCTTAACCCCATCATATCATACAAAGCACAATGCACACATTTTAGTATTTGATTGCATTTCTTTGTACTCATACTGCTTTCATTCTCTTGAAATAGGCTTGTTTTCTTTAATCAGATCAAGTTAAATAGGTCTTATTGTTATTTTGTCAGGCAAAATACAGAGAAAATCATTTCTATTTTGTGATCCTAGCAATGTTACAACTTCTTTCTATTTTCCGTGAAGTGACTTTGTAAAACTTTTCTACAGCCATATCCCACCCATTACTAATTTTTGGCATGCATCCTTGCTGCTTGAAATTTTAAAGCATATCCCAACTTTCCAAACCATTTTTCAACTACATTGAATCTTGTAGGTGGAATAAAGCATAAAGACATTCAATTGTAGATCTTTAAATGATGATGTGAACTTTTTTTAAATACATGAGTAATTGTTGAGTAATAACACTAACGGGAGGAAAAGTTTCAATATGCTGTGCATATCCACTAGTTTTATATTTTCCTTAAAACCATTAGTATTTTGTTTCACTTCTGTTCTCATTCATTTGGTGCTAATGAATCTGGGTTAGATTTGGTCAGAATTCCCGGAGGTTTTCTTTCTGAAGGCCCAAGGCAATTCAGGAGTTTCCTGAAATATGGAGCAAGTTCTCAGAAATATTTTCATTGTAAAGTGCCAATTGCCCGCTTTTCTGCTTGAAACAGGATAGTAGGAACTCTTTTGACTTAACTTTAAATGTTCAGTAGAATTTCCTAGTATTTTATGGAAGTCTTTTTCAATTTCCAGAAGTTGTCTTTTATTTTGTTTTACTTTGCTTAGTTTTTATACTCCTTTTCTAGCTGCAAAGATAAGTATATCAAATGCATTTTCAGTCATGTTTATATTTCGTGCTTTTAAAAAACAATTTTTCTGCATGTTTACAGTGACACCCAAGAAAGGTCCCCCCCCCCCATTTCCGCAATGGAATTAGGTCTTGAGGTGACTAACAATTCAAGAAAACCTAAAATAGAACACTCACATCTCAAATCTTAACAAGAAGCTCAGCAAATCTTGCTATGCCCTATACATCCTCAGGTCAAGCTCCAACATTGAGACACTTCGAACAATGTATTTTGCAAATGTGCACTCACACCTAAAATATGGAATAATATTCTGGGGAAATGCCCCTGAAAGCACTCCCACATTTATTATCCAAAAAAGAATACTGTGAACAATGACCAGCACTCATAAGCTGGAGTCTTGCAAACCCTTGTTTAATAAACTAAGGATTCTTCCTCTACCATGCATGTACATATTTGAAATAGTGGTCTTCACAAAGAAAATTCTCATGGAAGACAAAGACACTTTTACTTCTGATGTACATAACTACAACACCCGTCAAAAGGATAACCTACACGTTCCCCATTCTGAAACTACACTTTATCAAAAAAGTACCCTAATAGAGGGCATTACACTTTACAACAAACTAGGCAATGATATCAAAGACATAAACACAATTCATACATTTAAAAGTAAATTGAAAGCTTTCCTGCTTAACGACATATTCTACAGTGTAAAGGAATTTTCTAATTATAACATTTCCCTTAAAAAATATAAATAAATAAGAATTTCTTATTCCATTAGACTTTCTGTTTCATGTGAACTGTTTCAAGCTGAAGCAAAGAAAAAAGAACTGCATATCACATCCTGTGAAATAGAAGGAGAATAGAAGAAGAAAAAAACTGGTCAAAACTTGCCTCCTCACCATTTCAAGTTATAAATATAGAATGTACTACTATTGTTAAATTTGATGTAGTTGCAAACATAATTGATATGTATTATTAATGTTAATTATTAGCAGATAATTTATCTACTGTATAATATCTTAATCTAACTGTAACAAGTATTGTATTTCTACGCCAATGACCCCATCTCAATCAGCTTTTGTTCAGTTTCCCTGGACCTTTGAGCAAATGCTGAGATGGCCCCTTGTTTGCTCCTGAACAGTAATATAACTTCACTCTCTCCACCCAAGGCATCATATTGACTCGTCATACACAATTGTAATTTTATATGTGACTCAATAAATATTATTATTATTATTTAATAATTTTGTTTTTAAGCAGTACTCAATCTTGTCCTTGTTTTGCCTAATTAAACTGTTCATCATTTTCACTAACTGTTGGGTTTCTTTTTGAATTCTGAATTTTTACTTGGGTTGAGAATGAAGTAAGTGCACTTTTTAAAACTTATAAATTTAAAATTTTCATACGAAATGAATATGACTACAGAATCAATTTGCCACTGCAAAATAATGTATACATAATTTAAAATATAATTTCATTTTTATAAAAGATATGTTCCATATAATTATTACTAAACAAATAAAGTTAAAATTAAATATTCTAAAGAGGTTTTTGAACTGTGGTACACGTAACCCCAGAGTTATGTACTAGGTTTCAATGTTCTTAAACACTTAAATGTTAGAGGATGGTTGAAAACTCAACATTCATATCTATCATCTGCACAGAATTTCTCATTTACATTTCTGAGTGATCAAAACTGGCTTTGCGCTTCCCATACTCCCCTTCTTATTTCTATTTCACTCTTAATACATTTTTCATATCTTTGCCTAAGTAGTAAGTGGAGTAAACAACTTCCATGAAAAGATTTGAAATTTGAATGCTATCATATTGATGTCAGCAACGAAGCATCTAAAATGTAAGTTAGTCATTAAACTCAACTTGCAGCTTCCATTAAATTTTATACTGGAGAACCAGATACCAGAAAACCGTCAAAGTCATGCACCACACACACAAGGTAACAACCCAATGCCAGATTTTGGCATTAAGAGTAAATTGTTTCATGTTTTTCTTGACACTGGTTATTCTGCAATAATTTTATATCGGTTGTCTTCCTTCCTCAACTTTCAAACTACAAATTCATTTACAAACAATAAAAGCATTACCTCTCATACTCATTTGCTGCTTGCTCTACAAGAGTTAAAAATTCATCAATGCCTGTTCCGGTGACAGCAGAGACTCCAACACATCGTAATGTGCTATAGAACTCATCTAACACCAATGACATTGATCTTGTCAAATTGGAAATATATGATGTTTCAGCTTCCAGTGCTTCTTGGAAGGCCTCAAAATCTTTCATCCAATTCAGGGCATACTTGTGTTCCACCACATCTACCTGCAAACGAAAACAAAAACACTTTATTTAGAGTAATTTTTTCCCCAAGAAATGGTAAAATAACTTTTAGACAATTTAACAGAAAACAATACAGGCCTATAATCTTAAATAATGCATACAAGGTACAAATTTCATGATGCAGACATATTTTCTAGAAATTACGTTTAGAGGCGAACAGGTACGTACCTTATTTATTGCTACAATGAATGGTAATTTGGAACGATACAAAATAGAACAGGCATATAACATGTTAGACATAAAAGTTGTTGGATTAACACTACGAACAGCATCCATAACATAAACTACAACTGTAGGAAATGTTGATGCTAATGCTTCAGTTATTACACTGCCTGATGCTGACCATGTAAATACTTCGATTTGTCCAGGAGTATCCAGGATTGAATATTCAAAACGTTCTGAAGCACGTCCCAGTAACTGAACTACTTGTTCAAACTTTGTAGAGAACAAATTCAGCGAGGTCACAATAGCACCATTTGGCCCTAATCCATACTGTTTCATTACTTCCTTGTAATTTACTGTGTCTCGGATGTCTGAAACACAAAACATATTTCTTTGAATTCTCTTTTGACTGATTAAAATTTATATTATCAAGTTAAATTTTATATGCATACCTATTGTTGCAGGATAGGGTACATCATGACAAGCTGGATCTAAATTAATCACATAAGGCATTTTCCGTTTATCATACATGGTAGATGTTAGTCTTCGTACAAAAGTAGTCTTTCCTGACCCTGCCATTCCCAATATTATCAGGCAAATTGGCTTTTTCAAGTATCCGCTGGAAACATTTGAAGATTCTCCTGATGACTTTTCTTGATCTTGATCCATTTCCGAGGTGTCACTCATTGCGATGTATTTTACGTTTTATTACAATGTACAACAAAAAACTTACGAGTTAGCTCTCGAAGCTTTAAGATGTTTATTACACACTAACCTTGCAAACACATTAATTTATCCCCAAAACGAACGTCCACATCACAGAATTAAAAAAAAAACAGCAGTGTGTTTAATCATTTATTTGGATGGTAACTTGCACTATTTAGTGAAAATACTAAAACACGTGCGGTACTATGATACACTGAAGACAATCGTTCATTATCACAACACGCATAATCTACACTTTACATTCTATTTACGAAATTCAAACTATTATCGATCATCACAAATCCATCGTGGTTACTTCCACAATATCCACCATGCGCAACGATGCACTAATCAAAGAATTTATAGGTGCTAATCATACCATTGCAAGTCCAACAAGCTCGAATTCGTTTCAATGGATTTGACGGGATTTCAAACTCGTTGTCCCAGTTCCACACTTCAGAGTTTAGAGCGCTCTGGTGGGCAACCTGTCAAATCTGGGCTAGAACTCGCAATTTCCATATAAACAAGATCCATTTTACCGTATAAAATGGCTCTTGTGTCATTAAAACTGTCTGAAACACAACAGCAGAAACGAATGAAACAAAGCTCATGTTTCTAGGCCAACTAAATGTTCGATCCCAAAATTTTACTCTTGTAGTTTTCGCAAAAATAAATTTTCCGACAGTTTTAGGATAAAGCCAACTGCAACAAATTATTTAAAAAAACCTGAATACAATAATTATAGGCTAATAACAAGATTACCAGAATTGCTTATACGATTAAAATTTATTAAAATTTTTTATTTCAAAATATAAATCTTAAATGAAAATAAAAATAAAAATAAAAATAAAAATAAAAATAATAATAATAATAATAATAATAATAATAATAATAATAATAATAATAATAATATATTTGTCACATAAATACAGTTTCGCTCTTGTGATATGCACTGAGGGCCGTTTTGTGTTACAATTGTGGTGACCCTGACTTCCAGCGTGCTGACCACATATGGACGGGAAATCCCATGTTTACAAAGTTTTCAAAACTTTGTTCACTGTGTAGTGTGCACTGCACACTGCACAGTGAACAAAGTTTGTGTTTTAAGAAATATAGCTTATGAAATGAAAAATCGTCCTGTATCATTGATAGCAGATGAAACCTCTGATGTTGGACAGCATGAACAAATGTCGGTTGTAGTACGCTACATTCCAAAAGGAAAAGTATTGCCCGGTGAGCGATTCACCTGTATAGAACGTATGAAAAAGGTTGATGCTGAAAGTATTTTTGAAGAGCTGGAAAAAATAATTAACAAAGTGGGTATTAATTGGGAAAACGTAATAGCGGCCTGTTTTGATGGCGCAGCAACTATGGCAGGAGATTCACTGGTGTGCAAGCAAGATGTAAGGAGAGAAATTCTAAAATTTTATATGTACACTATTATGCACGTTGCTTAAATCTTGCTCTTGTAAGTGCATGTGGATCACACAAAGACAATCCCCTCATATTTGATTACTTTGGTATCATGCAATTTTTATTCAATTTTATCGAAGGAAGTCCAAAACGACACATCGTCTTAGAAGAACTGTTCAAGTCAACCGGGGCGAAGCTCAAGACATTGAAATCTAATACACGATGGGCTTGTCATGCTGAAGCAGTTACAGCTGTTAAAAATCAATATGATTTGATCATTTCGGCGATTGAAGTTATGATTGAGGAAACTAGTGATTCGCAAGTTAGAGCTAAAGGAAATGGATTACTTAATCAGTTCAAATCTTTCAATTTCATAATTTGTTTAGAGATTATGGAACCCATTCTTCAGCTTATTTTTAATACTAGTAAGCTCCTACAATCTCCTACTATGGATTTGAATGAAGCCGTCTCATGCATTCAATCTCTATCCGCAGCTCTTCAAAACTACAGAAGTACTGAGAGTGTCTACGATTCTGTTTATAACCGAGCTCTCGAAAAATGTCAAGAATTAGGACTAGAAATACCACGCACCCGAACTAGAAAGATTCCTCGTAGAACAGATTATTCTCCAAATATAGCGAACTACACTGATAGTAAGAAAAACGAAATAAAGTTTTTTACATTTTATCCCGTTCTTGATTCTGTTATTGAAACTTTGAACTGTAAGTTTTCACAAGAATCTACATCCATTATAGACGCAGTAGGAAATTGTATACATCTTAGGTCTACTGAGAATGATCATAAACTACTATGTCAACATTTTAATTTAAATTATTTAGAATTACAAGCTGAAATTCAGTTACTGAAAGCCAGAAAAAGTGATAATTATCCTCCAAATAACCTACAGAAATGGCTTATTTGGCTAGATGAAGATTGTAGAAAGACTACGTATTGTAATTTTATAGAGGTACTAATCAAGTTTTCTGTGATTCCAGTAACAAGCTGTTCATGCGAACGATGTTTTTCAAAGCTTGTAATAGTAAAATCAAAGCTTCGATCTACAATGGGCCAAGAGCGTTTATCTTCTTCATTGTTATTATTTATTGAACAGTCGAAAACTATGGAAATTGATATACTTGATGTTATCAATGAATTTAAAAAACTTGTTCCTTTTGAAAGGCGAATGTGACTCGTAGATTGTATTTATTTTAAATTAGTTACTAAATTCAATTATAAATAAAATTAGTTTTAAATGTTGTATAGATTTCAAATATATTGTAAACATATATTTTTAATAAAAAAATTTAAAAAGTATAAAAATAAAAAATATATAAAAATAAAAAAAGAAGAAAAAATAATAATTGATTCATGGGGGGGGGTAGCGGAAGTGTTAGTTCAGGCACCCTCATTCCTAAAATCCTGCGCACGCCTATACACACCAGCGCCTAAACCATACCTAGAATTTTTACCAAATTGAAGAAACCCATGTCCATCTTGCTCGAATATTATCTTTTAAATTTTGAATAATGTTCCTTAAAATTTTTGGGGTACTTTACATGAAGCCTCCCGGACATTTTCAAAATTTTCTCAAAAATGGTTCCTAATTTCTTCTTTAAATTTGTTGTAAGAATGGAGTAAAATACACTTATAAAGGTGGCATAGGTCCGATTTTCACAGTTAACTGTCAATTTTTGAAAACTACACAAGTTTGAATTTTTTGCGGCGTCTTTCTACAACTATAAAATTGATGATAGAGATTTTTCCTTCAAATTCATTTTATTCTCCATAGTGAGTTCATTCATTAAGATCATATAATTTTTTTGCAAATTTTAGTAGATTTCGCGCAATATTGAGAGCAATATGAGCAATTAAAAAAAGTACAAAAACTAGATTTTCTCAAAAACGATATATTGCTCTATTCTTTTGTTTTTTCAAAAATTACAAAAAATTAATTTTTTAACTTGTCTCTCTCGTCGTTAGTATTTACATTGACGGCAATTTGTTCACGTTAATTTATTTATTAGTACTTGTGTTTAAAATAATGTCAGATAAAGTTTCTCGGAAACTCAACCGTTGTCTGTAAAAATTAGCCCCAAATTCCGCATTTTCTGAAACACTCAAACGCCATTTTCTCAAAAACTTATCCAAATGTGTTCTTTAAACTTTTCGAACGTATAGTGCTAACTACACTGTTTAAGATGACATAGAATCAATTTTTCTGTATTCTTTTGTTGTTGTTTTTTAAATATACAAATGTAATTTTTTTGAAATATCTGTGTCGCCTTTAATATGCACATTTCCAGCCATTTGTAAACACTATTGAATTTGTGACTGGAAGTGCTTCAAATGACTTTATATGAAGTTTTTCGAAAACGCAACATTTTCTGTGAAAAGAGGTTCAAAATTCGCACTTATAGTAGCGCTTAAAGCTCATTTTCTTAAAAACAGCTTCAACTTTTTCAAAGAAAATTGATATTTAGAGGGAGGTTTCACTGTTTTTTAACATTCTTAAAATAATATTTCCTTTCTACTATTAGGAAACAGAAAAATTAAGAAAATTTTTAAAAAATGTCCTTTGGCCGGTGATAGATGGCAACTGGCTTGGTATGGTACGTGGCAAGTCCGAGTAGCTAGCCGAGACCAAAGGTTGCCCGCTCGGAAGCATATTCTGTTCCAGGGTCAAGCTCTGGGGTGGGCACTTGGGCCTAACGGCTGCAATCCCCACCCCGTCAGATACGTCGGCACACACAACTCCGAAGAGATAGCCTACCCACTTAACCCTACTTGCTCAGGGGTACTATTTTTCCAGACTAGCACCGGAGTCGGATTTAAGCGCCACTCACGTGCGCCAGGAGGCAGCCCTGAGTATCGGACACTGTCACGAAGAATGCGAGAGCCCATTTGGGGGGCACACGAAGTAAGGTCCGAACGTCTTGGGGAGCTATTCCGTCTCCTCACTGCACACTCCTCACTGCGCCGACGTCAATACCTCCGAGAATCTAAGAGCAAGTGCTCTTTCTCAGAAATCGTACAACTTTCTTGACACAAGTCAAACTTCGGCGAAGACGCCAACGGTGAATCAATCGCCTAAGCCGATCAGCGCACCACAAAGTTTCAGAGCATTTCTAATCCATCTATTTGATTGGGCAATTAGTCCCCACCTCTAATATTAGAGTCTCATTTCGCTTGCACTCACGCATCGCTCACAAGCAAGACAATTCGGTATTCGTAAATCCTCTGAGACGAGTGAATGTTGCCGCATTGTTTGCATTCACGCAACGTTGAAATCCTATTTAAGCCAATTTTAACAATTGCGCTAATGTGCATGTTTTATTTAAGGCATACTTACAATAGTGAAGTAGACGCATAAGTCCACGAAATAGTATTTCTCTTCACTAATGTAATGAGTTACAAACTGAACTGTGTCTTCGTATCGGAGCCCTTGACTAATCTGTGCCGGGTGTAACATCGCAACCTGTGTCTGTGTCCTGGCATGCGTCTCTCAAGGTTGGTATGCAAAACTTATTGCACTGAATGGATAATCTCTCAATGGAGAATCTTCTGATTTGGGTGTTGTCGGGCACGCACACTCTCTGAGTCTGTCAGCTACCACCATTCCTGCGTGCCTTTGTGCGTGCAAAAGTGCGAAGGCTTCCGCGGCCGGAGTCAGTAAATATTTGGCTGCCCGGGAGACGCCGCGTAGGACGCGCATGTGTATGTTATATGAAGAATTCCGCAACCTACGCCCCATTACGACCTGTCCTCTTGATCTACTTTAAGGTTTCTGCTACGTGTGCTATGTTACATTTCCATTCAGTTTAATCTTCAATTATCCACCGCACTATCCTGAACAATCACGGGCGTGTGTCGGGTTGAGCGTCGGTGGCGTGTGACAGCCGCACACGCTAGAACGACCAAAACGAGCAACGAACGCAAAGGACAGGGCCAGCCAGCATACGAGGCGGCGGCGCACGCTCCTCCGGGTCGACACGCAGCGCATCCATGCGGAAGGAGCGGCGTTCATCCAGCGAAGCAGACCAGCTGACTGGTCGGCGTTCATTTGGGTGATATGCGTGAGTCGGGAACGGCGATTGCTCCAATGGTCCAGGTATCACCCTGGTTGAGAAAAAACTCCGCAATTGACATTAATTTGTCTGTCATTAAAAATTTATTATTACGCATATTTTTTGACTTCAATTTTTTACGGACATTAAACTATAAAATCTCCGCACGCCGACGACGGGGAAGTTGTCTCCCGATCTCGCCAACCAGCGGAGGAAGATTAACGCCATCCCCTCGCGATAAAAGCTTGCACTATACTTTCGGGACTAATGACATTAACAATTGACTGTCAACTTAACTGTCACTGCTGCATATTCAAAGAATTATAAAATATAATACTCACAGCACGATTACAGATGTAAATTCTGTGAGTGAAAGGAAGGGGAATGTTTATAAGAATAAATCGAATCATTCTCAATTGCATGTCTTTAGTTGCATCTGCAAGTTGTTTTCTTTTCTTAGTTATTAATAAACTAAGCATTCGTCCTACTGGCAATGACGTCTCAAAAGTTAATTTACGTCTTGTATGTGCCATTTACACCTTGCTTTCCTAACATCTCCAACTCACGCCCGAGGAACGAAAGAACGGAAGAACAGTTCTGTTTGCCGATGACACTAATGTCTGTCAGCCTTCATGCAGCTCGTTGCGTGTATTTTGCAAATGTACATTCCCGCCTGAGATATGGTGTAGCGTCACGGCTTGCAGCAGCTCAGCGCTAAAGCGCAAGGTAGAGGGCTGAGGGCTCTAAAACTAGCCGCCCGAACAAAAGGCTGCAATTTCCAGAAGACGCGGGGCTGCATGCAAAGACCAATTTGCAGGTCTGTCGCAGGCGTCGCCGCAAGGCGCATGTAGGGAGAGAGGGGCGGCAGTGATAGCTCTGACAAACCGCCTTAAGAGCGAGGTGTTGTATATATGTACATCTATGTAAATAAACTTGTATATACTCACTCAAGTCTGTTTTCCTTGTGGCGTAGACCCCTACCCACGACGTTATAATGATATAAAATTCCGGGGAAACTCATTATGTAGTAATAATAATACTCAGACCTATAGATTGCAAAAGAAAATTATTCGAATAATGAAAAAATGCCATCCGCGTTACCCTTGCAAACCTCTCTTCATTGAGCTTGGAATCTTACCACTGCCTTGTCTATATATTTACGAATCTGTAATATTTGTCAAAAGTGAGTTACTTAACGGTGGGAACATATTTTCATGCAATACTGATATTTATAATTACAACACACATCGTAAAAATCACGTTCATCAAGTGTCAGTGTTCATCAAGTGTCAGTATCACTTTCAGAAATCCACATAAAATACATGTACGTTACTTTACAAAGCATTGCCAGATTACATTAAACAACTGAAGTCTGTTCAGAAATGTAAGTTAAAAGTAAAATCTTTTCTGCTGTATAACTGTTTCTATACAATTAGAGACTATACTGATTATCAAAAAGAAAAATAATGTTTGTTTTAACAAAACAGTGATATATAATGAATTAGTTTGCATTTGTATTGTATATTTTTTTAAAGCCTGCATATGCTTGTAGCAAATAATGTATTTCAGCGTCAATAACTCCCATCTCGATCAGGTTTTTGTTCACTTTCCCTGATCCATTGAGTAAATGCTGAGATGGCTGAGATGAGAACGCTGAGATTTTGCTTTTGGGTGTGAATGTAGCTCAGGGTGTCAGGGTGTCAGGGCAGTGAGGAATCCTGCGACGTGTCAGGCGAAACGTCGGCACCCCAGCCAACGACGCGGCGCCTCCTGGATAGCCGAGAATTTATTTTGTTATAAATCAATTCACGCAACAACAACAAAAATGCAAAATGGACCTGCAGTTACGTCATCAGTCATTTCAGCATCCCACAGAATGTCGTCACCCATGAGTCGAGACGCTGGCCACTCGCCATGTAAAGAAACAGACTGAGTGGCATACGATCGGAAGTTACATACACGTGACACCCACACGCTGGAGCTGGGGATACGTTCTCATTATCTTGGGGTAACGCATCGGATAATCAGCATCGGAGCCCTTTGTGACGACTCTGCCAGACTTGAATAAACTAGATGTTATCCAACTTTCAAGTACCCAGGAAACAAGAGATAAATATGCAACTCACATAAAAAGAGCTCGATTTGGATATACATTTTGATTATTTAGATTTATATAAGCTAAATGTATATGTCTCTTCTAAAGTAATGCATGTGGTTTGGAAGCTGTCATGTTGCTTTTTTATTGACATTCATGAATGTATAAGACAAATATGTCTAAATACTCCTAAGCATCCTACATTAGTAATTATTTACAGACTCGAGCCGTCCTGTAGTGAGAAAATTTTGATTCATCATTGCAGAAATCTCCTATGTGTTCCAGAGTTTTCACAATATTAATACAATGGACAAGCTGCTTTTCCTTGTGTTTATAGTTTATAATTATGAAACATTTTTATAGCAGAAAAAACGTCTTCCTACGAATGTTGTTGGATCCAGGAAGATATAAAATTGGACTTTTTTTTGATCACATGTTGCGACCACTGCAGTGGTCAGTGCAGTGCGGTGTGCTCGATTTCAATTATACTGAAGTAATACACTACTTGCAACTTGCATTATACCAAATGCACACACAAATAAATATTGCGTCATTTATTTCATTGTATTTCTTTATTTGGAACTGCGCACAAAGTTCTATTTTGATATACATTTCCACCTTCCACCTATACTGACTAGGTCATTTTCTTTATGTCTTGACATTAGTTCAAGCAACGACTCTTGTGTGGCTATTTTTTGGATTCCTCAAAAGCAAGAACAAGCTCTAAGAGGTGTGGTAGTAAAGTGCATTTAAATTAGGTGCATGTTAGGTGAAGATAGAACAAGTGAGAGGAAAGCAACATCGCTCGTGATCCGTTGTTTAGGGTATTGCTCCGGCATTTGTTTGGTGTTGATCAAAGAAACTACAGAAAACTAGCGAGAACCCGGCCGCTAGAATTCTCCTCCAGGCAATGGCTGAAATGGACCTAGCATTGTAACTAGTGTCGAAAATCCTACCAACCGTGGGGACTCGAACCCTAGGACCTCCTAGTCAGAGGAACTGCAGTTACGTCACTTGTCGCTCTGAGTCACGTAAGCCGGTGCAATGCAGTGTTGAGTTACTACCTTAGCTGATCATTCTTTCATTCTTTCTAGATGATCACAGCAGCATGGATAAACTTGGACACTCGGAGCTAACGTTTCATTCATAGGAGTGTAAAGGAGCTCGTACAAGTTTTCCGCCGCTTTTATTAATTGTTTACCAGTTCCTAATATCTTTTCTGCTAGGTTCAGACTCTTACTTTACAATTTAAACTTCAATTGTTCGGGATTTTCCCATTTTTTATAAAATAATAAACACATTTTCAGCTATCAACTATCCAAAACGATAGAAAATTTGTGCAGCGCATTTTTGACAATTGTGGTAGCAATTTTTTGACAAACAGCACAGTTTTGACAAATCTTTGTCCAGCAAAATAACTCCCAATCGAATGGGAGTAAAATCGAAGATAATACAATGTAGCTCTTTGGAGTCGGATCACATCAATCTAATTTTACAGACGAGCAATATATATATATATGTTTTCAGAATGGAAGTGGACATGATGAAATTTCTACTGCATTTAAATTGTTTCTTAATATATTACAATTCTTGCGGGGGGAAAAATGAAGGCGGTTGGAAGGCGTATGTCAAAGTTATTCCATTTTAGTTATTCCATGTCCAAAAAATGGACATCGAACCTTTTACCTGCAAATTATGTCAGTAAATTTTACTGGTCTTCTCAGTGATATCAGAACCATCTCTGTGAAAAGGAATGATTTAGTACATGGATGAAAAGTAATGGAATCATATCAACAATACGATACCGGATGTGCTGTGGGATTTTGAAAAATCATATTGCGCAACTGGTGTTCCCAGACGGACAGACGGTTTGGGATCGACCCCATCCTCTTGCCAGAGCTATCTACCGCCGTCCAAAGTACAGTTTTCTGACATATTTTCTCAATTTTTCAGTTTTCTAAAAATAGAACCGACACTGTATTATTTTAAGAATATTATAGAAGAGTAAAACCTCGTCTTAAAAGCAAATTCCATTGAAAATTTGTGAGCCGTTTTTATGAAAATGGCGTTTACGCGTTACTGTAAATGCGAAATTTAAAACTCTTTCACCGAATTTTTTTTTGAGATTCGCGATACTTTCTCTTCTTACGTTAGCAAGTGAGAGAAAGTAACAATTCACAGTTCACAGTGAAAAGAGGACCTATTCCTCTTTAGAAGTGTATTTTATAGTATTTTTACAAGAAATGTAAAGAAAAAAGTTGAAGCAGTTTTTGAGGAAATTTTATAATTCCCCGGGGACTTGATATAAAGTATCCCCAAATTTTAAAAAAATGTTTTTCAAAACCTCTAAGCTTCGACTTGAGACAGACGGACCAGGGTTTCTTCTATATGAAAAAAATCCTATGTTTGGGCGTTAGTGGTGTTTACAGACGGACGGGCGGTCGTTTTGGAAAAAAAAAGAAAAAAAATCGGTATCAGGGGACCCCAAAACGTGTAACTCCGTTGAAATCTCGAAATCTATTTTCCGCAGCATTACATAACTTTCTCTATACTCCGTATATTGCTGCGTATATCGTCTCCTATATTACTTCAGTAATATACATACCTTTTTGCGGCTCTCACATGCAACCGATCTGTATAAATGAGGTCACTAAAGACAGAGAATTTCACGTACGCGTGGCAAATTTGCACTTTGGCTTTAAAAATATGATGGATTTGTTTAAAAAACGCATCCAAGTATTCATGTAAAATGCAATCCTAACTATTGGTGTTCACAGACGGATGGACAGACAGACGGAGCGGACGGCCGGTTAAAAAAAACAACATTTTTTCATGTTTCACCCCAAACCGTGTAATTCCTTTGAAATCTCCAAATCGATTTTCCCTCTGCATTACATAACTTGTCTTATACTATGTATATTATTCCGTATACGTACGTATGCCAGGAAATAACTAGAGATGCTACAGAATGGCACAGACGTTCTCATTAAGTTTTCTGTGTTCCTTGGTATGGAGTGCATTACGGTCTTGCCCCATTCTCTTGCCATCTGCCATCTTTCGCCGCTCACAGTACATGTTTTGACATTTTCTCCATTATCGGTTTCCTAATAGTAGAACCTAAATACTATTTTAAGAATATTAAAGAAGAGTAAAAACTTGTTCCAAATAGCAACTTTCATTGAAACATTTTGAGCCATTTATAAGAAAATGGGGTTTAAGCGTAACTGTAAATGCGAAATTACAAGGTCTTTTTCTCAGAAACTTTTTGAGTTTTCGAGAATCTTCATTTAAAGTCATTTGAGGTACTTAACAAATGCAATAGTGTTTATAAATCGCTGGATATGTGCATATTAACGGCGTAAGAGATATTAAAAAAGTTTTGTTTAAGCAATTTTTTCTCAAAAACGGCATCAACAATTTTGATTAAATTTTGACCTCAAATAGCATATCTCATTTTTGTTCAGAAAATGGTGCAGGTCTCAAGTTTGTTAAAATGCTTATTTTTAAAATTCCTACAATTTAAATTTTTCTCGGCGTCTTCCTACAATTACGGTTATGAAGATAAACAATTTTTTCCTAATGAAAAGTGTTCATCAAAAACATCAACAAATGAGGTAATGTTAAATTGTTTGAAAATATGAGTATTTTTTGTTAAATTTGGCTTCTAACATAGTCGCTTGCTTCGAATTTCCTGCGCTTCGTGAACGTAAAATGACGGTGATTCCAGGCAGTTGGATGCTACGTAAGTTCGAATTTTAGTATTAGTTCATATTTCTTAGTTCGTTTCTTACATTAGAGCTTTTGTTATTCGTATACAAATAAATCTTTTAGAAATTATTTAAAATCAATTTGAAAATTCATATTTCTTTGCTGGGTTGCGAGGAAAGTATTTGCGTTCTCATTGTATTGATGTATTTTCTTTCAAGCAAACCTTAATTAAAATTAGCCAAAATTTAAAAATTCGATGTATTATGAAAGAAAAATTGCTATCCCTCAGGGAATATCAGAATGAAATGCAACAATGTCATTCCACGCCATGAGAAAGCAGATGAAGCTCTGTGAATTATGTCTCATTGTTGAGACATGATTTAGCTGAATGCAAATCAGTTCCTTATAATTGTCTTATTTATGTTGATATTTGCTTGAAAATATTTAGTTTACGCAACAAATATTCTACGATTTGTAATGAGTTTTACAAAAAAATGATGCCTGTGTTGTGTTAATTCGGCGAGAAACTGGCACATAAATAAATTATAGTAGTGCCTATTACATAACCATTACTACGGGCAAGAAAACATGAGCTATTTTAGCGCCACTAGTTCCTTAATGAAATCTACGCCTTAAAGACGGAGCTTGAAGTAAATTAATGTTCAATTTTCAAAAAATATGAGTGGTTTTCGTGTAATTTAACATTTTCTCACAAACCGCTCCCAATTTTTCCTTTAAATTTTTTCCAGGTATAGAAGAAGGAGTGGTTTAAAAAATGTTCGTTGAACTCTGTGAATTTTCAAAAATTTGAAAATTTAGAAATAATGCGAGAAAGTACGTGCTGTTGTAACACTGGTTTGATATGATTTAAAAGCTTAAATGAAACGATTTTTAAAAATTCAGTTCAACAGAAATCCAGTGTTTTCATTATTTTTTTTTAAAAAAAGCAACTTGGTTTTAAAAAAGGCAATTACAATTTGTTGCCACGGTTAACTATCGTATTTCTCGTAATGTCCTCTACAATGCTCTACTTTTACTTTCTCGTATACATACGTGTATACGGAGTAATATACGTAGTATAGTGAAAGTTATGTAATTCTGTGGAAAATAGGTTTCAGGATTTTAACGGAAATCCACGTTTTTGGGTCCCTTGATACCGAAAAAGTGTTGTTTTTTAAACGTCCGTCTGCTCGTCTGTGAACACTACAAGCGCTTAAACCATACGTAGGATTTTTACCTAATTGAAGAAACCCCTTTCCATTTGGCTCTAGTCGAAGCTTTGATATTTTGAAAAACATTCTTTAAAATTTGGGAGTACTTTACAAGAGGCCCTTGGTGCATTTTTAAAATTTTCTAAAAAACGGCTCCAAATCTTTTTTAATAAATAAATAGTAGGAATAGAGTAAAATACACTTATAAAGGTGACATGGGTCCTATTTTCACGATTAACTCTACAATTTTGAAAATTGCAAAAGTTTTTTCCGCGTCTTCCTACAACTACAAAATTGAAGATAGAGGTTCTTCCTTCAAATAAAATTTGTTGTCAATAATTAGTTCTTTTATTAAGGTCATGTACTTTTTTAAACACTTTATTACTTTTCGCGCAATATTGCGTGCAGTTTGTGCAATTTTAAAAAAGTTACAAAAACAAAATTTTCTCAAAAACGGCTCCAAATTTTTTCTTTAAACTTTTGTTAAGGATTGTAACTAAATTCACTCTGTAAGATTGTGTAAACGCCATATTGCTCTATACTTAACTAATACGGGAAACTCTGTGCCATTCTGTAAAACTAGTTCTACTTTTGCAAAATAGATTTGCCAACAGAACAGGAGTTTCTTTCATACGAAGAAATTGTCCATGAGAGCCTATTGTGCTATCTTGATGTGAAAATGTGAAATTTAAGAATATAATATTTTAAATTACGTATATAATCAATATATACATGTATAAACATGCACATATATAGTGCCATTTTACAGAAATAATGATTATTCCACTCATGATCTTGTATGGCGAGGCCACCTTGGGACAACCGAACGATCGATTTTTTGAGAAATGTGACAGGTTGCACATTATTTGGCTAATAAGCAAAATATTTACTCAATAAGAATTCATCTTTTTTCTCCTTTTACATTAACAATATGTGAATAGTAAAAAAGAAATAAATAAAGTTCCAAGTTGAACGAATACGGATATAGAAATTTGAATAGAGCATTATTTTCCTACGTCTGTAGTTTAACCATTACAAATATTCACCTCAAAATTAAATTTGTTCTTACGAATACTGTAATATTCGTAAACTGGATTCGTAGACTGAAATATTCATGTACTTTTCGTCTTTCAACAATTTATGCGTGTACTATTTCCACTACTACATTGGCATGTGAGTTCACAACTGATTTTTAACAGTGATACATAGAATTTCAATTTCTCTACTTTTACGCTGGAGAGGATACCAAGAAGTGTCCTTTTTATTATACTATGTTAGTTCATTCAAACGCTGATTGTTATGCATGCTATTTGGGTGTGTACGATGGTGTACGGTTGCACCCGCGCTCGCTAGGTATGTGTGTGAATGCCTGCGAATGTGTGTGTTGGCGTTGGTGGGTTCCCGACAGTTCAGTCCAGTTGGTCAGTACCAGTACAATCATGTCCCGTGGTCCATAAGCAGCTGTTGAAATTTTGAAAGAATTTTTCTTTTGGTTACAGTTCGGAATGGGACTTGATGGAGGAATAAATTCGAAGTGGCAGAGTCTATGAACTGAATCTACGCAAATGTTACGTAGTGTTTGCATCCTTTTCTATTGACATATTGTATTTGTCGTGTTACAAAAACGTAACTGAGTACACAAAACGTCAAACTAACATTCAGTGAAAAGTTTATTTAGAGCTTTAGGAATAATTCACAAGCTAATGAATATTAGTATTAACAGCAAATTCATACTGTATTTTTGACTCGGGCACTTATTGACATGTCGAATTCAGGGACACCGCCAACGCCTCGCCCAGAAGCACTGAAAAAGCTGGCACAATTGAGAATTGAAAGATTGAAGAAAGAGGTACGTGCGTATTTATCTTCATATTGTTCTTAAATAAAAACACGTAATAAGAAAAATCATGCAATTCGTATAATATGTTATGAAATAATTTTGACATTTCTAGTGAACACTTGAAAAATTGAGACTATTAGCTTTTAACATTTGCAGGAGGAAGAGGAACAATGGATATCTGGAGAAGAATTGTATACAGAAGGTAGTAGTGATGAAGATGACATGGCCTTGAGAACCAAGAGGAAATCCAATGAGAGAGGTTTGAAGAAGTCATCAAGAAGTGCAGGATGCAAGGCAAAAAAACAGATAAAAGAAGAAAATAAAAAGCCCCAGAGTCATCTTATACCACAACTAAATTTGACTTCTTGTGTAGAAAAAAATGAAATTGAAGAGAAAACCACCCCTATTCACTCTGGTAAAGATGAAAAGAGTGTTGACAAAGCTTGCTCTGAATTAGATCCAAAAGTTCTTGCAACAGACACACTTCCTTGTAGCTCGTCACAAAACGATGAAGTACAGGAAGAGATATCGTGGAGGCCTAAACGGGGTAGTATTAAATTACCAAATTTGACAACTGAAGGAAGAGTTGAATTACTTGGTAATTTACAAATGTAGTGCAGCAAATATTCAGATTCAGCATTTTTAAGGTTTAAACATTTTGAATGTTCTCATTGTTAAAATGAGATTGATGGTCCTTGCAGGAAATATAACCAGTAGCTTGTGTCATGAGTACCGTTTGCTAAATTTTGAATATACACTATATATTTTCATACTGAGAATACTTTTCTAATTATTTTCAGAAATACTTTAAATAATCTTGGTACAACTGTGATAGTGTGCTAAAAAAACAAATTTGTGTCTAAATGAATGTGGACATTCAGAAAAATTTCTATTACATAGCAATGTGAATCTGCCTTGTAAGAGGATTTGGGACAATATGTAAAGAATATTTTATTATCATTTGATAGACTATTTAAAAATATTTTATATCTCATTAATTTACAAGATTTGCTTCTTTTGTTGATGTTATTAAGGAAGATTCATTAAAATTTGTACATATTTTACTTTTGTGAATATTATATAAAGATTGTTAGATTTACTTGTTTTTTGGTTAGTAATGGTTGTTTGGTTTTAGGTTAATGATGAAATAATAGGAATATAAAAACTGAAAAACTTTTAATGTGAGTAAAACTTTTTGTTTTTGAGGTAAAACACAATTGTCAGTGTTTTGTCTCAGAAAGTGAATGAGATCAGAGTGAAATAGTAATTCTCTCTTGCCTGATGTGTTAAGATGTTTTCTGCAAAACAAAGAAGTGAGAAGATTGTTCAAAAATGTTATAATATTTTTTGAAAAAGTATTTATTTTGGGTAGTGTAGACTGTCATTAGGAAGTTTTTGGATAAAATCTCTTGCACATTTTGATATTGATAATTATTTGATAATTTTTATTTCTAAAATATCCTGTTGTTGCTAGAACAATATGTATAATTATAATAAAACCTGTAGGCTAATGAATGTTATTTATAATTCAGGGTTGGAAAGTAAAAGTGAGGCATCATTAATCGATGCTGATGAAGCCTATTGTGCTATGATTGAAACAATAAAAAAATTAAAAACTTTCTTCATGGATGAATTCTCAATTTTTCCAAGTATAACTACTGCAGAAAGAGGTAGTTCGAGACAGAGAAACATTAAGGGTATCAATGCGAATAAAAACTTAAGTAAGCTACTAGCTAGTGACTGGCATTTTCTGCATGACAGATGTGATGTTAAAAGTGCCTTGACTAACATGAATGTTTTGGATTTTCTTCTTGAGATTATTGACTTTAAACAAAAGGTGAGTGAGAATTTGAGTAAGACTAACACAAACTAGTATTTAGAGATTGATAATATTATTCAGTAAACAGTTCCAAACTAGTTGGAAATTTTTTGTGTTTGTGTGTAGAAGTAAAATTCATGAATGTACTTAATGAAAATGAGCACACTGATTGAGGTCACTTCTGAAAATGTTTCCATGCTTCGATGTTCAGGAAGCTCATGAGGAAACACTAAATGTTCAACTTCAGATTAGAGAAGAATTGAGTCAGTTTATGGTATCTCAAGCACCTTCGAGTGATGAAGTGAGAAAAAATATAAACAGTTTTCTTGAACATTGTTTGTTTGCTGAATACAAAGGTAACCCTAAAAGTATTGAATAATATTGCTTTTCATGTATTTGATTAGAACCTGATGACTTGAGGTTATTTATGATTATTTGGTGCTATTATTTACATGGTATGAGCTATCTTAATTATTTACACACATCTGCTACTTGTTCTATAAAATTATAAAAAGAAGGCAAGAAATGTGAAATCCAAACAGCATGTTACTACTTATTAAGTTTTGTGTCCTCTAATGCAATATTTTAGGTTGCACACCCAAAAATATTGCACTTCATTCCATTTGAACATGCTTCTGTAGGAAGATTTCTGTATTTTTCTGAACACTAGTCAAAGCTTGGAAATTAATGTAGACAGGCACTTTAAATTATTGTATATTTATATAATTCGGTTGAAACTGAAAAACACTGAGGAAGAAACAGTTAACATTTTGGTTGGGAATATAAAAGGGTGTATTGTTCAATTGAGGAAATATTTTTGTACTTTTGTAATTTTATAGTCACACTACATCCCATTTAATAAATGTATATTATAAACACGTCCATATTAATTCTTTTATGTACATAGTATTTCTCATTGTAATCTTTAAATATTTTGTAGCATAGTAAAAGCACTGTATTTTCTTTCACAATGAGTAATTTACTTCTTTGTATGTATTTGTTTTAAAGTCTTTGTATTTAATTCATTTTCTGATAAATATAATTTGTATTTAACATTTAAAAATAATAGTAAGTAATATTTTGTTCCTAAATGAAAAATGAAGTGAATTAATTCAGATTTTTCCAGTGTCATTGAATTTCTCATTATTGGAGAAGAATTATCTCTGATAGACTATGCTATTTAGAGAGAACTTGAGATTTGTGTTTTCAATATTATGTCTCGAAAACAGATTTGGCAAATAATTATTAGAAGTTCTGAGAATATGGCAAATGTGAGCCCAGTATAAATCAATACTTATTCTTATGGGTAAAACATTTTCTTCAGAATTTATAATTGCATATGACGATCACTGATCCAAACTTGCAATGGGAAAGTAAGAAATGGTAATATTTACAGCTACAGTCTCGATCACTACCCTTATTAAAAAAAATTATCTCTTTAACATTTAAATATTTTGCCAATCAATATTGTCATTATTGTGAAAAAATTGACTTTAAGGAGCAAATCATATATTTGTTATAAAAAGGAATCACAAGTAGTACTCTTAATTTACAAATTGAATTAATGATGAAGTAAGCATTTTTGTGATGAATATGGTTTTGCACTGATTTCCAGACATTAAAGCTTTAAACAATGGAGATGATATGCAAAATCCAAAGCATTATAAAGATGAAATTGTTCAGTATTGGGAGATAAAACATTGTGATAGTATAGAACACGTAGATGCTGTAAAATTAACCATGTTTAATAAAAGCATCATTTCTGGAAATGAAATGTACCCACTTTGTGTTCCTTCCGTTGAGAAAAATGATGATCAAGAAAATATAGAGGTAATTTTTATAGCCTTTCTTGTAATTAATACTACTTTATTTTGTACAAATTTAAATTACAGTGTTCATCAAATATTATTTGTATTACCTTCAAAATTACCTGCGTGTAATTTTCTTTCCGGTGCCGTCTTGAAAATAATTATAAAGGGATTTTGTGAAAGGGAAAAGGTGCCCATTGCTCTGCTTTGAGGTTTTAGATATGACAATATTCATTTGGTAATGAAAACTTTACTCTCTATTAGTGGTTCATTTGTGAAGATTTTTGAATTATGAATTGTTTTCATAATTTGTAACTTGATATTACTTAAATGGCAATACAATTTTTTTTTTGTAAACTCCTATGTGCCCTAAATAAATCAAAAGGCTTGTTCAAAGTGAAAGTATTGGATTTATAAAAATGAAAGTTTTAAATTGTAAAAATATGCTAATTTTATTTGATGGAAACTACTAAATAATTTAACCCACTTTTGATAGGATGGTGAGGATATTGTTCCATTAACTGACGAAGAGAAATTGAGACTTGATGAGCTGCTGGATTATGATAGTGAACCACAGTCAATAAATGAATCTTTCACTACTGACGACAATTCAAACAGCAATTGTGATACTAGATCTTTTGAAGGAGGAAGGGAAAATGAAGTCTATGCATTTAATGAGGAGATGAAACAAAATCTTGACAAAATAAATGAGAAACTACAAGTATGTTTAATAATCGCTGAAAATTCATTGGATATTAAAGGGCAATTGATAACTTGTTTGAATCTTTTTTGTAATTTACCAGGCATTTTCTAAAAGCCAGTCTGAGAATGAAGTACCCTCTCCAAAAATTAATGCTGATCCATCAGAACCCAAGAGTGAGGAATCTTCAGAAAATCATGAAAAGTAGTAACTGAAAAATATTGTTAAATTTTGTAGTGCTTGATTGAAATGTACTCCTAAGTATGTGTAAATATTATTCAAAACTGGGTGCTTTCTCTTCAATTTTCGAGTTGATATGTGCTAAAATCACAGAATAAAAATGAATATCAAACTCAATTTTTTCTGTAATGTTATTCCTTACTTCCTTTGAATGGCAGAAAATGCTGTATTTTCTCCATTTAAACACAGACCAAATACACATTTGTTAATGACACAATTCAAGTATCTAAAAATATAATATCATATACATTAGAATGATTTAATGCTGCTATTTTGAAAAGAGATACAAAAGTTGCTCAGTGGGCAACAGAGTACATGGACAAGAAGGTAATGAATAGGAAACAGAATTTGTTGTAATAAAAAATACAAAATATGAACCTAAATTTGTATTTATATTTTCCTAATATATATATATATATATATATATATATATATATATATATATATATATATATATATATATATATATATATATATATATAAAAGAAAGAAAGAAAATATGTAAAATAAAAACTTACTAAAGTGTATAACATTGCTCTCCACAAGGCATTTTTCAAGCATAAATCATCAATCAGATCTTATGATGGATTTGGAGTGACTGAAAGGTATTTTGATCTCTACAAAAGTAATTGTACAATAGTTTTCATCACATGTAAGAGTTTTATTCTCAATATAAAAAAATGTTAGTTTTACGACACAATGTTTACGAGTATCCAGTGCTCAAGTGAATAGTAGTTTCATGTAGCCAGTGATGGATCTCGAAAAAAAAAAAGAGGGTTAAGGGGAACCACTTCTAACCAACAAAGTAATAAGAATGATCTGTAAAAAATTATTTGCTCTATGGAATACGAGCAAGCAAGGCTGTGATTGTAATTACTTCTGCTTCACAATCACCCGCTCATCCTTCATTCCAAAGATGAGTGTCCGAGAAATGGGGTGGGGGTGGGGGGAAGGTTTGACAATTCATGGTGAAGATCTGTAGGTCAAAGAAGTGCTGTAGCTTTACATTGCTTTGTAAGAAAGATGATTCAAAAATGGTTCTAATTCATTCAGAATGTCTTGTGACCTCTCAGAAGTATTATTGAATGCAGATATCTTGTTCCCAAAAAAATTTGTATTTACATGAAAATCCATTCCCTAGTAAAGTATTCTGTTTAATTACTTTCTGTGCTTTGATCCCCCACTGTTTCAAATTTCACTAATGATTGAAAGCAATATCAAGTCATATTTTGTACAAATACCTACTTAACATTTTTAAACAGTTTAAATCAGTTTTAGGTACAATTGAAAACAGATTTTGAAATTTCCTTAAAATCTATTGTCTTCATACTATTTTCGGGGAAAAAAACCAAACTTTTTGTGTGATTCAATTGGAACTCCAACTTGTCTTTATAAAAATTTGTGCAAGGAGGTCTTAATTTACAAAATTTTTGAACTTGCACATTATTTTAATTCAAAATATCATAACTTATATTGTATACAATTTGTCATGAAAACATTAATCATTTGATATATCCATAAGAGGTTTGAATGTTTACATAATATTCAGTATTATGAAAATTGAAATTATTACTTACTAATTTTGTAATTATTATTAATTCTAATTTACTATAATTATTACAACATATTGTTGAAGATATTTCTTGTGAATTATAGCCATTTTATATCAAAAAATATTTTTATTTTTTTGAATATTCTCATGAAGTTATATTATTATTAAATGTTGCATTCTCTGATACATCATTTCAATAACAAAAAATCAATTACAATTTCACATTTATAAATCCTGCCAACAAATTAAAGGACTCAGTTTCTTTTAGACAGTTCTGTATTATGTTGCAGTATATGAAGTGATGCAACCATTTAATGCTGCAGCAACAAGCATAGGTTTTCTAGGGTTAAATGAAACATCCATCACTATATCACCCAATCCTCCCAGTTTGTGTAAATAGTCACTGCATTTTCTTGTATCATACAAGTAAACCTGTAAGTAAAAAGAAAGAAAAGAATTCATCAGTACTGTTACATTCATCAAATTTCCAAAAAAACATTATGACAACTTAAATACTTTATTAAACTTGCATATTTATCTTCAGATCCAGCTGCAACATAACAGCCACATGGGCTAATGTCTATTCCACTAGAATAAGCTCGATTTACATGTTGGCAGTATTTCTGGACACATCTGCAACAAATAATTTTTTTAATTTTAGGAAAATGTATCTCTCTTATAATGTAATAAGGCTCTACTGAACTGTTTCTTTTTATTCATTAGCAAGTTTGTATATAGTTGGTGTCTGCCAACATGCAAAATTAGAAACTAGGACTTTTGGTTGAGACTAAAGGATATATTATTGAAACAGTAGAAGAATACCAAAGAAAATTGTAAAACTATTTTAAAAGAATGAAGAAAGATGTGTAAATCATACTGGCATAGAGGCCAAAGGAATGGAGAGAACATCTAAACTAACATGGCTGGTTCAGGATTCTCCAAGGATCATGGCACTAAAATGCGGGCCCCTCATCAGAGGCAGATCCAGGGGGAGGGTGGCTTGGGTGGGGGACCATGCCAACATTTTTTTGAATTTTCATTTGTTGTCCTTATTGCATCAAAAGCAGTATTCTCATTATGAACATATTTGTACATTTTTCATCTCAAGCTAACATGTATTTTTTTTTTTTTTTCAGGGATAATTGATTTGATTTACATACTATAACTAAAATAATGCCCAGTTGTGAACAAATTACAACAACATACATTAATCAAATTACACATATTGCATTGCAAAACAATCTCCAATTAAGAACAGTTATCATTCAATAAAACATAATTTGAAATACCCATTTGACATTGATATAAATGAGCCTGAACAATGCGTAACACACAGCTCGTACAAAAGAACTATCATACCTATTACTCAGCTCAAATAAAAAGCTATCATGTTTCAAATATTTCACACAAATAAAAAAAAAAGAAAAAGAAAAAGTATTGTTTCAAAAATATTTATGAGATTTTGAACTGAAATTATTCCATTTTTAGAGATTTCTATAGGGTATCAACTTAAAATTTGCCACTTTTTAAGGATAGTTTTGAGATCTTCGTTGTGTTTTCACCTAAATTCATCGGTTACACTGTGGAAATAGACAATTTAAAATTTTTTCTTAGTTTCTGGAAAATGTAAGAATTGTTCATGTATTTCATTCCACTTTTTTTAAAAAAAAAAAAAATACATGTAATATTATTACATAAAGTTAGAAAATGGCATGTCAAATGTTTGTTATTTTTGAGGAACTGAACTCGCAGACTATACTAGCAAATTATAAATGTCCAAATACAATTTAAATTAATACAGTTTCAAATGAAAAATTAAATTATTGGAAAAATAATAATGCAAGTATTTTGCAATGCTTGGCATATAGTGTACTGTTTCTTGCAAATAATTAAATTCATTTAAATAAACTTAAAAGTAAATTGTAATTATTGAAAAATAAGCAGATGGGTTATTACTGGAATTATAGCACAAATTAAGTATTTTATAATGTAGGGCTATGGGATCTCTTTCAAACTTTTCAGGGAGACCTTAGCCCCTGAACCCTTTGGCCCCCTCAGTGCATGGCATGCCTATGCAGCATTCAGATTAGCAAAATTCTTAAGGAGCACTTTTATCTTACAAGGGGAGACTTAAAGTTTTTAAACAAAACACAAGAAGCTTAACTAGTGTATTGTTATTTACCTGCCACTTCTCAAATCCCAAAGTTTTGTACTATCACACACAGCAGCTGTGAGAAACAAATTGTACATTCCTGGAGGATGTGCCAGGAATTGTGACCCTTCCATTTGCTTCAAATGGTGAGCAGGACGAGAATGGATATTTTCAAGTACACTGACAAATTTTTGAACATTCATATCATATACTTGTAAGGAGCGATTTGAACAACAACAAAGAATGATATCTGTATATTTGTCAAGAATAAATATTACTATTAAAATATTTCAAAAAAGGTAATACACAAAAATGATTTTACATAAATGACAACTAGAAAAAATAATAAGATTTCTGACCAAGAAAATTGTACTTTAGCCCATTTGTTACATAACCGTGAGTTCACAAATAGAAAAAAATCTTTATGTCAAACTGAGTGTACAAAAGCAATTTCTTGAAAATAGCATGTAGTTGTTGAGTTTTCCTTAAACATTTTTTTAAAAATAACTTCCTTCCCTTGAGGTTAGGTCTCCTACTTACATTCTTAGCGACAATTATTTTGTAGAAATATATAATGAATAAAATAGATTAAAATATATAAATTATTAACTATTTTGAAATATATAAAAGGTAATTGAACATTGCAAAAAAATGATCTTTGCATTCTAATGAAAAGGATACAAGAATGAAATTGATTTGCAGCACTGAAACACGTAATGTGTTGAGCTGGAACATTGATTTTTGAAATTCGCTTTGTTCTGAAATCCCTGAAAACAAATAAGTTACTGTACTGCTACAACCTATACTTTCAGATTTCATAACATATTTCATCACATAACTACTTACTGTACTTGATGACTGTCAATTTCATGTAGTAAATGGGAGAACAGCTCGAGATAATCTTGACTAATGGTAAGAACAAATTGATCCATGTAATAAAATCTTGCTTGAGCAATTGAATTCTTGTTTCCTTCCTAAATATGATTTATAGTAATCAATTCTTTATATACACAGTAATTAGAATTGCTAAAATCATTCATATGAATTGCAATATGTTATTAAATTTTACCTTTCTGATATTATTTTCACTAGATTTCGGACCAGCTGTACTACTATCTATATTTATGATGCATTTTTTATGTCTCCAATCCCACACTTTCGCGGTTGCATCAAAAGAGGAACTCACCTACAAAATGTGAATCAAACATACATTTAGATAACATTTTTTGTACTGTAATAATAATAATAATAATAATAATAATAATAATAATAATAATCATGACGATGGAAAAGTAATATGTTTATGTATAATAATAATAATAATAATATTTATTGAGTCACATATACAATTACAATCGTGTATGACGAGTCAATATGATGCCTTGGGTGGAGAGAGCGAAGTTATATTACTGTTCAGGAGCAAACAACATATAAATAAATAATGAAAACTTTCATTTTAGAAGAATAAAGATGTTTACAAACACTGAAATATTTTCAAAAATTCCTGCTATACATTTCTTTTTAAGATGATATGAAATAAATCCCACATGATTGAATAAAGATTATAGTGAAAACAGAACTATAAATTGTATAATTCATATTTTTACTATTATTTACTGGTGAATTTAGAAAAAGATTAGCTAATATCAGAAATTGGCAAGTTTCAGAATATCAATTATTACAATTTCTTTATTTTAATGTATTTTTCATATGGGATCTTCCAATTCTTCAGATATTTTCTGCCACATCAGTCATGCAATAGGCATCAAGGCTTAAAACTTGGAATGTTGTATCCAGAAAAAAATCAATTATAGTTGTTTTTTGGAGATGCGCATAGACGTACCAACCACTTAGAATTCAAACTATAATGCAAAGAATTGACAGGGCCATTGTGCCCTATGAGATTTAATCCTTTTTCAGGGTTCAAATCAGAAGATTTTAAGACACATATGTAGGAAGCAGTAGAGCTACAGGCCATGTTTTCTCCATCACCTATTCAAAAAAGGCAAAAAGGAATTATAAAACTATTGTTCTCTTTAAAAGGAAAAATGATAAAACTAATTCTAATGACAGTTAATAAATCAAGAAGAGATAATATGGCATGTGAAAAAATATTAAGTACTTTAAAAATATTTTTACATACATAAACATAATGTTCCCTTTTAGCTTATTTCCATGGGTCCTACTTAGTAGAAAAATATTTCATCAAAGATGCCTTTTAGAACTCATCACATAAATGAAACTGTCATGTTTTTGACTACATAACCAACCACAAATACAATCTTTAATTGCCAATGGAGAGTCATCATCAATCATTTATAGGAGTAAAAGAGAATAATGACATCTTAAATTAAAAATTTATGACACAAAATTTAATATCAAATGGAAATCTAATTTTCTAAATAATAACTATATGTCAGGAAAAGTGAATTATCCATTGATTAATTGATTAGTATTGCCAAGCAAGTCAATGACTAAGGTAATTAGTCCCGCAAGTGTAGTGCAAGTTTTACTTTGAGACGTGGCGCTGATCTTCCCCCACTTGACGGTGAGACAGTGCTGGCCTACACGAGAGGTTTTCCCCGACCCGGTATCTCTCACCAGCAGGGCACTGCCCCTGCCAAGACGAGCTCTAAGCACCCAATTGGTCTCCTGGTGTGTGGTAGTGTGGAGCATGGGAATGTGTGAGCAAGTATGGGAGGAGGATAGGACAAGGAAGAGGAAGGAAAAATCATGCTCAGTCTGTCACCTATTTTTTAGAATACTGCTTTAGTAATCACCTGGTGTTGATTGGAAGAACCATGGGAAACTTTCAAGCTGGCTGTTGGAATTCTCCTCCAAACAATGAGTGAATTCAATGTAGCTATGCAGCCAGTGTCAAAACTGCTACCTTTAGGACTCAGACCTGAGAACCTCCTTGTCTGAGGCAATGCAGTGAAGTCAATTGAAGCCCTGAGCCACCTAAGCTAATCCATTATGTAGTGGGTTGTCATAATTGTTTAGGTATCAAAGAGGAAAAATACTGCATTGTTACCTACATTCAATTTCATTAACCTACGCTTTATATTATGGATTTTCCAAAACGAAGGGTGATGAAGTAGGTTTGAATAAGCTCTTTAGAATTAAGGTATTAACAGATGAAAGTTCGTAATTGTTGTGGCAGAAGCCAAAAATATTAGAAGCACAATAAATGTAAAAAAATATCACAAGGTGTTCAGATTTCAGCAAAAAGAAAACAAGAAACAGAATTTTTAGGGGTATGCCAATGAAAAAACACATTCACTTGAAGAAGGATGGAATGTTAAAATTTTTGATAATTAACATTTTATCAATTGGCAACATCTTTGTAATTTTATTTTATTTTTCTTTATTTCTCATATTTTTGAATTTGGATTTTAAAAATACTGATTAATGGTCACAATAACAGTCATGAAAAGAAGTATAAAATAATAAGTATAATAGTAATGGATCACAAAAAACTAATGCTCACCTGCTGTAGCTAACTGGACTGCTGTCCCTGTAGTTTCCCATACACAAAATTTCAAGCCAGCTTTCGTAGGTGGGCCACTTTCAGAAATACTTTGATCAGAAATGTGCTCTATGAATGATTTGGAAGATTTTAATTGTTTTTGGCTACCCTAATCACGAGAGAAATGAAATATTAAAAAAATAAAATAAAGAATCGCAGAGTGTTGTTGAGAGAAAAATTAATTAACACCTACCCCAGTAGAATTCTTGTTTTGATTCTTTTTATTGATAACAGGAAAAAACATCTGGGTTCTGGATGTTTTCCCGTACCCTGAGGATTTCTTTTTCAATTCTTTTGAAGTATATGGACTGGCTTGGGCACTTAAATGAGAACTCATTTGATATCGTAAAGGGGATGACTTTCTAACAGTTTCCCTGCAATGTAATTGAGATTCTATATGATCTTCAATATGAAAATAAAGTAAAAAAAATTAAAGCATATCATTATACAAAACAAAATTGACAATAAATATTAAATTTTACCATTCAAGACATTGGCAAATGGAAGAATATAAATACAAGATGTAATTAATTTTTATTTCTATGAAATGTAGAGGAATCTCTCTTAATGTCAACAAAGAATTGAAAAAATGGCATTTCCAGATAAATATAGTTTGGAATTTGTTGCAATGTGTATGTGTGTATGCACATGTGTGTGTTCCTGCACTTGCATCTCTGTCAAGTCTCAAAGACATGCATGAAATTTCAAATGTTACTTTTCATAAAAGAACGTTTTATTGGCCACAATATTACAAATATAGATCTAAATTTAATGTGAATTGGCAATAAAGATTTCAATATTTTGTAATCTACAAATTTGGGGGCCTATGTTGACAGATTTTTTGGTGTATTTAAAATGTGTGACACTTATAACCTTATATGTATTACCATGAATTTTTAAATACATGCATGCAGAGTGCTGCAGAGTGCTGCCATTATAATTTTTGTATGTGCATGCACACAGACACATGCATCAGAAATAATAAACTACAACATTTGAATCTTAGATCATACTTACAGGGGTATAACAGATTTTCCTTGGTTGCTGTCTACTGTTCCCTTTGTAAGTTTTATGTCTTTAAAATTTTCTTCCAACGCTTGCAGTTTTAAAATAAGAATTTTACTGTGACTAGGAGACATTTTTACCAAGCAAAAAAAATTATCAAGAGAATCACCACCAATCACAAGAAAACTTATTAATGGTAAAGATTTTGATGGTAGAGTAGATGGAGGAAACATGTCTGAAGAAAAAAGTATTGTAGTGTTTTACACAATTTTTATCTTGAAGTATACAACTTCAGTGCTTTCTTACCAAGTGTTTTCAATACTGCTTCACATTCCCAAGAATTGCAATTGTAAAGAGCAATTCCTAAGTTACAGCATACAGCAATTAGAGCATTTGGGTACAAAATGGACCTTAAAAAATGAAAACAAATACATCGTGATCTCAACAATTATTAATACTAGATTTTAATTATAATTTTTTATTCTAATCAGCATTGTAGTGGACTAGATAGTCTGTGGATAGTATCTGCTCTGTGTGGAATTGGAGTTTCAAATACTGTGGATAATTCCATCTTGAGACGATTGCAACGAAAGCAAATAAAATCACCAGGTATAATTCCATCATCTAAATCATTATTTATCATGTTTTAATTGTTAATTAAAGATAATTATCAATTCCTTTATGCTAGATTGCCAACATTCCAACAGGGATATAATACTTAGAAGAGGCAGTATATAACATTATATTGAATTGCATCTAAATTTTGCCTTTCCCAATAAAAGCAATGAATATTATCAAGAGCAACTATTCACTGCCATTACATTTTATTTATCCTACCCCTCCAGTCATGTTGTTTTCCTTTCCAATGTAAGTAACAAAGTGATTTGAAAATCTTGGAAACACATGCTCAATATTTCCTGCTCCTGACACATGCCTAATATTTCTTCACTTGACCAAATGCCTCTATCCAAAGCTGCTTGCAGCATTCCATTTTATACACTATCCTATTCTCTATTTTGTAATATTCCCTTACAATAAGGAAAATTAATTTAAATCTACTTCCCTGTACAAAAAGGAAAATGAAATCATAAATTTGTGGGATAAAAAATATTGACAGAAACCTGAGCTGTATTGTGACTTACTGCAGTTAGACAGCTATGGTAGAAGCAGGAATGGACAATCTTTAAATACTTGTATGTAAAAACTGTAATTTGGAGATTTTTAGAAATGAATTTTAGAGATGTACATAAATACATAGAAAATGAGTATTTAAAAAAAAAACTCAAAATAAATACTATAAATACAGATGAATAAGATAATGAGCATAGTTTCTTTTTGATTCTGCTAATGAATGGATCTCATTGAAACAAAAATAAAAGCTCTTTTTAGCAGTTTAATTTGAATTCTCTTCATTTTTAAATGATAAATCTAAATCATGAAAAACTCTGAACAGTTATTCTACATTAAAAAACACATTTATTCGTTATAATTCTAGTTTATGATCAACTGTGCCATGACTGTTTTCCTTTGCAGGTTTTATACATTCACCAACAGATTTATTGTCTGGGGATTTGTTTAAAAAACTAGTAATTTTAAATGGAAATTCCATTGATTTGAGTTAGACATATTTTTGATATTGTTTTATACTTGAAAGTGTATGTGTACAAAAATATTACCGTACATTCAAAATATATATTACTGTTAATTATTGTTCAGAAATGATTGTCAGTTAGTGATTTATTGTAATTAACAATTACAATATATTGTAGCCATAAAAAAACTTATAATACAAAATTATTGTGTTTACTGTATTTTGAGTATTTGAAGTATTTTATATATGTATGTATTTAGCAATTCAAAATCTAATGTATTATGAGTGTGTATTTAAATGCTTATTTACAAAGTATTTTGGTGAAGTATTTAAATACTAAATTTAAAGTATTTTGCCCACCCCTGAGCAGAAGTTATAAAGAAGAGCACTGAAGCATCTCTAAACAAGTTCTATGCAGGATTGACACTCATAGAAATGGCAGACTTATGAAGATGATGTTTGTTGGGTCTACTAGACTCCTGGTCAAACTTGATGTAATTTACAAAGAATTTATTTTGACAGGTTTACATTGCTGTTTCCTGAATTTTTCATTAATTAGTTTATTTTTTCTCTCTCTGTTTGTGGTTTTCTCTTTAGAAGTTGACCTCCATTTTTTTCTACTTTTCATGGTCTTATGTTTTTCTTTATGTTACACATAATCTCATAATATAACAGAAAAGTTAAACGGGTAAATTTCAGTTACTTGGAAGATTTCTGTGACAAATTGAACACAAGAAAATTGATACAAAAGTAAGAAATGTAGGTATAAAATATCACAACCTTTATGATGAGAGAGATTCAGATGAATTATTCAGCACTGCTGAAAATATTTTAAATAAACAATTAAGATGTTTAGTATTTTAGGAAAGTTGGAATTTTTTTGAACTCACCTTGAATTATATTTAAAATATGAAGAAAATGAGGGGTACACAATTTCAGAAAGATTAAACAATATTAAACCGCATAAGGTACAAGGATGTTAAGTTTTATAGAGTAGATTTTAGATACAGTACCAGGAGTTGAAAAAACAACAAAAATTAAAGGGGTAGAAAAATATCACTACTTAGGTGTAATGTTCAATAAAAATGATACAAACGAAGAAGAAATAGAAAGAGGAAGTGTTTTGGGAAAGAATGTGAAGCTGTGTATGTACTTCATTTTGTGGAATAAAATTATTCGTAAAACCACCAAAAAACAGCTTTTCTTCACCTTAATAGACAGTAGCGCAAAATATGGGTCAGAAATATTGGAGGTACATGTGGAAACACTGGCCTCAGATTTACATTTTTGATATAGATCTGTGGAAACAGCAGATTTGACAGAAAAACAATAATAATATACGAAATGAAATGAAATGAAAATAGAAAAATCATTATTTGATGAAATAGAGAGATGACTAATGATATAGTTTGGACATGTTATGTAAATGGTAATAACAATGGACAAAATGAGTCTTGTAGTTGACACTGGCAGAATGCCACAACAGAGGGAGACTCAAGATGAGCAAGAGAAGCAAGGAGTGAAGCCATGACAAATTCAATATGACTTATGGAAAGAGAGAAATGCCTGGAGATTGAGAACAGATAAACTGCAACAGCTACACAACAACTCTGTTATTATCATTATTAACCAATATTCTACATAAATAATTATATAAGTAACCCTGTATGTGTGTATTAAAAAAGCACAAGCCCAGAGTACAATTGAGAATTTTTTCACATGTAAAGAGTAACTTTTTATTAAAAAAGTTACATTGAAATTTGTGGTTAAAATGTTGGTACTTTTCTAGAGCTAATGGTGATTTAAGTTTTGACCTGGAACACAGTGAACATTTATCTTCCATTCTTCGTTGAAAGATCTCACAGTAAAATGAATTCTGTTTGTGGCCAGATTTCATTTAAAGTGTCATTTGTTTTTTAATTTAAAAATCTCAGTTGATATGGCAACTATTTTATAAGAAACTAGAAATATTTTATAATAAAAGTGTAATTTAGAAACACAAAATTATTCATAATTATTTTGTTACATAAAAAGTTTTACACTCTTCATATGCGTATAAATATATATCAGAAAGTTCTTCTTAAAAGCATAGACTTTTATGGCTGGAGTCAATAGATACTTCGCTGTCCAGGTAATGCTGCATCCTAGGCGTAGTTGCCAGCATTTCAGATGTCTCCTGCAAACTTCCTCAGGGCAAAATGTATCTCCTAGACAGCCAAGCATCTATTTTATTCTTAATTAAATTGTTTCATTTGTGTGCTAATCAACACATTAAACTTACTTAAGAGTTTGATCAGAACAACTTAAGAAACTGGAAATGCTTATATTTTCAGAGGTATCATCTCTTGCCTCCTTATTGAATAATTGCATTTCACGTTTAAATAAATAAACACCAAAAACAAAACATCCAATTTCTCCACATTCTGATTTTAATTCAACAGATTCATTTGAACGTTTTTGTTTGAGATAGTGATCTGAAAAAGAAAAATTGTAAAAATTGCATAAATAGTTTTCTTATTCATCAGAATTATGTAAATAATAATATTCTTGGTCACACATTATGAATTCTATTAACTTTTTACCTGCCTCACCACATCCTAAACATTCTTCAGAAATTGAAAACGCTTTATTCACATTAACATTCATAAGACATTTAGGAATGTTATTCTCATTGAAACTGAATATGGAAACTATGCCTCCATTAGTTCCAAGCAATAAATAAGGAGGACTATTAGCAAATGAACAATGAGTTATGGAGTACATCCCAATTTTTGGAGATTTATAAAGTAAATTCATAGTGAGAATATTCCAGACCTTAAAAAAAATCCAGTTATACTTTTGAAGGAGTAAATTGATTAGAAATAAAATGTTCTCATAAATTTAACTTATACTTTCCAAAGAAACTACCTTAAAGTAACTGCTATCTTCTGTAGTAACTATTATCTCACAATTCCATGGTGAAAATGCACATAGATTTCCACTGCCAGAATTTGTTTCCACTGTCCCATGATGAGAAACATCAAAATTTTTGTCACTGTCTTCACTCCACTAAAGGAGAAACAAATTGTTCTTTCAGTAGATTCTTTTTAACTTGAAACATATGTATTACTACCAGAATAAGTGGTCCTAGGGTCTACATATAATTTACTGCCAAAATTAAAAGATCTGTTTCAAATTCGTAGAGCCTTGAGTGTGGTCAGAACAATAAGAGAATATCCATTTTGGAAAAAATCTTGTGAAAAGGTTTAAGGGCTAGTATTATTCACTCTGCTGGACAGACAGTTTTGAAAAAAAAAAAAAAAAAACAACACATTTTTATATGAAGGTCCTTCAAAATGTATTTATCTTTTAAAATCTTGATGTACGGACATTTTTTTTTTTGAGCTCTGCATGTCTTTCTATCATGTCATAAAAAATAAATAAAAAAGTAGAATTATTTGATTTGCAACAAAGTTTTGCATTATCTTTAGAAATATGACATTGAAATAGCCACCTTTAATTTTAATGAATTAAAAAATTCTCAATCCCCCCACTGACATAAGTAAGTAGAAAGTAGATAAAAAAAGAATTTATACTTCACTATAAAAAGCAATTCACATTTGTTTCCTTGCAAAGGAATGTCATCTTAATGAAGCTGTCTTGAAAACATAAATAGTTATCTTAAAAAAATATAGGAAAATGTATAATTATAGTGACTCTTTTGGAAAATTTTTGTTTGAGTGTTGAATTATGAATTGTTTAGTTTAAATATTTCACAATATTATATTGATGAAGGGTGAATTCAATTATTTGCTTTGATTATTCCAATAAAAGTGTAAATTTATAGTTTAAATTACCTTTATTTTTATGATCAGTATTTCATTTTCCCTACACAATGCCAACCACTCATCATTCCAGCTAAAAGTACAATAGTCAACATATCCAGAATCAAAAGCAAAAGTCACTCCCACTGGAGATGCATTTCCTGAAAAATTCACAATGTCACTTTTCTTATCATGAATTTTGACAAATAACAAAGCCATCGGCAATCATACCATCAGTGCAAGTATCACTACTGCTCATGCAGTTCACCTTCCATAAAACTATTTTGTCATCACTGCAGGTACATATGAAATTTTGATTTTTTGGTGACACTGCTAACGCATTAATTTTTCGCTTATGTGCAACAAGTGAAATTCTCTGTGAAAAATAACCAGAAGACTAACTATTACGAATTTTGTCCCTGTATATTTTAATGGTTTAGTATTTTTCATACCGAGTCCAAAATAGAGTTTGGTTCCCAAATGTTCACTGTCTTTTGGTCACAAGTCACAGACACAATGAAATTCTTTATGAAAACTGGGGAACACTTGTCACTACAGTAATTATCTGGGCCCTCCCATGAGTCTGCAATGATTATATGCATTATGTGTATTTCAAAACGATTTTTTTTAAATTCCCAAATTCAGACGCCAAATGAATTTTTCCAGCACCGTTTATTAATCAACTGTAACGAAATCATTACATTGAAAATGGATAATCACAAGGCAAAAATTTTTCTTTGGAGACTATTTCTAACAGTCAATTGTCTAAAATGCAGTATTCTGCCATTGCCAATTATTTCCTTACAAGTATTCGTTTATACACACGAAACCGTCTCGTCGTTGGTTGACATATCGTGTCTTAGCAACCAGATATTGATCAAGCGGACTGGAATAATAGTTTTTTGTCCGCTTAATATTGGCACCCACAGACCGAAATCCAAACAAAAATTCATAGAGGAAATGGATTGATTCCGTTTTACGTTCTCGCAAAAATCCTCCCTTTCTCGTACACATAAATAATACACGTAGTATAGGAAATATCACTACATAACGCTGCAAAAATTGATGTCGAGGTTTTGACTGACGTACACGTTTTGAGATTTGTTAATAACGAAAAACTTCGTTCATTACACCCGGGCATTTGAAGATACATTGGCCCATTCCCGTCGTGAGTGGGGCGAAATTGCTGGAAATTTTCTAGTTGGCTCCCAGCAATTGTTAACAAATGTTGACTCATATTTGTCCAGAAGAAATATTTTGGCGAGGAAAATTATATACTTTTTTACTTAGAGAGAGTTCATCTAGTGTTGCGGAAAATCGATTCCGAGATTTCAACGGAAATACACGCTTTGGGGTCCCCTGATGACGAAAAAAATGGTTTTAACTTTCTCGTATACGTACGTATATACGGAGTAATAGTTATAGAAAACTTATTTGCATCGGTACACGAATTGCAAGTATGATTTTTCTGCATTGCTAACAAAATAGCAACTCGCTCTTACCTGTACTCTTACCATTACAAGCAAAAGGAGAGTTCAACAAAACGTGCGCATAGTGAAGCTACATTTACGTCTAGAAGCAAAACAAGGGGCCATCTCTGCATTTGCTCAATGGATTAGGGAAACTGGACACAAACCTGATCGAAATGGGGGTCATTGACCCGGAAGCTGAAGTACATTATTTGTTACAAACATATTAAGTCTTTAAAAAAATTATACAATACAAATGTAAACTAATTCATTATATATCAGTTTTGTTAAAATAAACATTATTTTTCTTTTTGATAAACAGTACAGTCTCTAATTGTATAGAAACATTTATGCAGCATAAAAGATTTTACTTTTAACTTAAATTTGTGAACCGACTTTAATTGTTTAATGTCATCTCGCAGTGCGTTGTAAAGTAACGTACATGTATTGTTTGTGGATTTCTGATAGTGAGCTGTTGATACTGACACTTGATGAACGTGATTTTTACGACGTGTGTTGTAATTATAAATATCAGTATTCCATGAAAATATGTTCCCACCATTAAGTAACTTTTGACAAATATTACAGATACGTAAATATATAGGCAAGGCAGTGGTAAGATTCCAAGATCAATGAAGAGAGGCTTCCAAGGGTAACGCGGATGGCATTTTTTCATTATTCGAATAATTTTCTTTTGCAATCTATAGGTCTGAGTACTACATGATGAGTTTCCCCAGAATTTTATACCATATCTCAGGCGGGAATGTACATTTGCAAAATACACGCAACGAGCTGCATTAAGGCTGACAGAATTTGATAGATTTCTGAATGCGTAACATAATGAACTTAATGTAGAGTTTAATTTTGTTATAAGTACATTCCATTTGAGGTTTGACTGAATTGACAGACCTAGAACTTTTGTTTCCTGAACATCACCTAATTGCATATTATTAATTTTGAATGGAGCATGCGTTTGCTGATTTGAAAGGCAAAAATGCATTGAAGCTGTTTTTCCTTCGTTAACTATTAATTTGTTATTACAAAACCAATTTGAAGAGGGAACATACTTCCTCAAGCCAATAATGCTTTGTAATTTTACTAATTTTATTCAAAATAAACACCATATAATTACAGGCATCATCTCATCCAAAGTTACATTATGAATATACTCGTACCCCCTTTTTTTTATTTCAAGCGGACATTTTTTTAAAAAATTTCAAAGATATTAATGGAGTGTCCTAACTGAAATTACTTTCTCCCTAAATACTTTCTCCCTCCCTTCGTGAATACGGCTCTGTGACTACCTGCCTCCTCGGTTCAGCGTTGACCCACGAGCCCATTTTTCAGCTCAGCATCCAACGCGCGCGTCATTTCGCCATCCCCGGCCCAATCCAATGTGCGTTAGCACAATGGCCCACCCCGTTGTCATCTGACACGCGACCCGCCCGGGGTTATTATCACACACATACAGTACTTGGCCACATAATTATAACCACTTCTCAATTTCATTACTATTAAACTTATTGTTTTCTATTGTTCTGAGGCATGTGTCTATGGACGCCTGTGCTCACAGTTACTATATTATATAGATGTTATAGATGCACTTCCATATATTGCCACTCATATTATTAGGAGACCAAAAAATTAAGAAAATGTAAATAAATAAATAAATAAAAAAAATACTACCTATTTTAGGAACCGATAGGTAGCAGCTGGGATAAAGCTGGTAGAAAACCGAGAAGCTAGCCTGGACTGAAGAGTTAGAAAAGTAACTAGTTGCGAGGAAGTCTGTGCCATTCTGAAGCACTACTAGTTTACTATCTCGCAAATGCTGTGTTGTGTTCAGAAACTAAGCAGAAAGTACAACTCAACAACTGTTTATTTACCTAAAGTGTACAACCAAAGAAAATACACGCTGAGTCAACATCGTAAAAAAGTCCTGAAAGTTCCTGCTACGCGATACACCTACTCTCTGCTGGCGGTGTGTACAGAATATAACTTAAAACTATTAAATAATTATATTACTCTTTAGGCTTTCTTAGTTTTCACTATATTTTTTATATATTGCAAAAGTTCTTGATATTGTTCTTTTGTCTTCTTTTTCTTGTTTTATTTCATTCACTATCTTTTTCATTCTTAACCCTTCAGTGGTCGCGTGGATTACTACTGTAATCCAATCTTATTTATTTTCTGTTTACAGCGAGAGTTGAAAAACTTTTAGAATGGACTTTTCAGTAAGTATCTTCCGTAGAAGGCCGCAGCAATTTTATTATAGCAATATATAACCGAAGTGATAACTGCTGCACAAGTGATAATCGCCGGAAACAGTTTGGATTACAAAAGATATTCACGTAACCACTCGCGGTTGTTACTGAGCTAAGCTGACATCATGAATATCGCTGCAATCGATGCTCTGAATGTTTATGCAAAGAAGAGTGTTGACTAGATGGGGATTTCTAAAGGATCTTGCATTGTTCTTTATGAAACCAAAAATGAAAAGGAAGATCGAGAGAAATTATGTGCCGACAGCATTAAGATCACGCGGGCCACTACTGGGAATACGAGAAGGGACCGAGGGGTCAGCGAAGTCACCAAAGGGCAACGTGGGGAATTGTTATGACTGTGGACGTCAACAAAACAGGAACACTCGGCAGTACTACGTACCACAGGCGGTGTGCCACATTAAGAAAATCTGTGAGATGTTCATCTGACGTTGACATTAAAACACATTCACAGTAGAGGCTCCAGAAGTTTAAACAACTTTGTCAAACTTCTTTATTTAATAATTAATGCAAAGTATATCAAGTGCACAAAACAGATAGAGCTCACGACTTTTAGAATACAAATATCTGCTCCCATGTATTTGAGTAAGTACATATGCTTAAAGTCATAATACATATATTTTTGCATTGCGTTTCATAGTTTGTAATATGTTAACATTCTAATACATTTAATACTATTTTGTAACTGTTCAGTGTTTTAGATAACATTCTGCGTACGTATTTGAATCAAAAGACGGATTTGTTCATAAAATCTTGTTATTAATAAAAAAAAAAGAATTACAATTGTAATCCACGCGACCTCTCGCGTTCCAATATTGTGCGCGATCACTGAAGGGTTAAATTAAATTTACAAACACATTCACTCTTTTAAATTTCCCTCTCCAGTTGTCCTGGAGAGGGGGGAGTTTATTCATATTTAGGGATTCATTGGGCTGCTGGCGAATAGGTTTTTGCAGCGGGGAAAAGGGCATATCTTAAACAGACTACTTAATAACTTATTTTAATTAAAAACTAATTTATAAGGTCACTTTGGGCCATGATTAGTTAACCATTAGGTTTTTTCTTGAAATTTTCTTACGAATTCTTAATATTATTTGTCATTTCTTCTATTTTCTTTAATTTTTCATTCACACTTTCATTCATTCTTAAGCTATATTTACAAAAACAGTCACTCACTCATTCTTACATCACTTCAGAATTTGCACACGTTCACTTTGTTCGCCCGCCGACTTCACTCAAGCGTCCGTGGCGCCGCGACGTCTCCGATTCCAGGCGACCCCGGCGCGTTTACATCCAGTTTGCATGAACTTATTGTAATGATGCAGTAAAACCCGGTGATTTTTCGGCAGAAAAATTCTTATTGCAGGTTCCTGATGCCAAAAAAAGTGTATAACTTTTGTTCGTGTTTGCAGTAAAATTACTTCCTCTAGCACTGGTCAAAATCAACGTTTTATGGATCCATGATACATAAAAATTTAATTTACGGCAAAACGTCTGTCCGTCTGCTAGGGGCTAAACCGTGCATGTTTCGTTTTCTTTTAATTACCCGAATCTTCGAAAATTGCAAAAATTTTAAATTTCTTCGCCGTCAACCTACAGCTAGAATATTAAATGATTTTTATTTTTTCGTCTTACTACGTAAGAAGAGAAAGTATTGAAATCGTGTGGCGGCCGATTTTTCTACAGAAAAACTCTTTTTATTACCATGCCTTGGAAAAGATGTTGATAACTATTGTTCCTGTATGTAGTAAATTACTTCCTCCAATACATTGTGTAGTCAGAACAAACGATATAATCTTCTATTCTATATTATTTGGTCAGAATCCATTTTTAACGGGACCTTGATTTAGAAAAATCAATTGACGGCAAAACGTGTCTATCTATGGTCAGCGCTAGCACATAAACCATTCAGATGATTTTCTCCAAATCTTATCTCTATAGATCTGAACGAACTCGCGGACCAGCAAATTTGAAACGTACGTACGTAACAGAGTACTTTACATGAAGCCTCAAACATTTTCAAAATTTACTGAAAAATAGCTTTCTAACACTAAATTTATCAGTTTTGATGTTAAGACTAAATATGAATAGTATTATTCAAAATTATATATTACATAACAAAACAAATATGGCATTCACGTTCAATAAAAACAGTTTTGAACAGCCAAAACATAGGAAACTTATACAGAAAGTATGATTTTTTCTGGGATGGTCGAGCGACCAGTGCTGGACTAATTAAAATGGATTGAAACTCAAATATTACGGAAGCTATTCAATATTAAAAAATGAAATTTTTGTGGAACCTCTATTCTATTTGGTCGCAATAGTATTGTAGCCAGTATTTAAACATTTCACATAAATGCGTAATCTGCAATTGCATTAATGCGGGGCATCGTCATTGACACGTGAGACTCATTATTATATTTTGCTTTCCCCTATACGTACGTACAATAGCTCACTTTAATATTAGGTCACCCAGAGATACTCCAGAAATCGTAACTTCTGTGATATTTTGGCGGTTGTAGGAAAGAAACAAGAAAGAAAGTGAAACATAATTGTTCCTTTATTAATGGACAACAGTATAAACAAAACAAAAAAGCCGAAAGTAGTTGACGCATTAAAAAAAAAAGAAGTCTGGATTCTTTAGCCACGGTAATATTCGGACATGTGAAATGAAATATAATAAAGAATAAATAAATAAAAATAAAATTGATACTTTGTAACATAACCATTGTTGTCAATGACTTACTGCAATCGCTTTAGCATTGAACCAATAATTATTTTCAGATACTGTTGTCCAATTTGTGCCCATTCTTCCTTAATTCTCTCTTGCAGATGGGACTTTGACGTAATTGGGATTCTCCTGACTGTACATTCCGATTCATGCCATAAATTCTCGATTTGAGGTCAGAAGACTGAAGCGGCGTTTCCAGCACTATTGAACATTTGTACAACAACCATTCCCGCACTAAATACGATTTGTTTCGGATCGTTTTCTTGATAAAATATAAACGAGTTCCTGATGTGTGGCAAAAGATTTGTGTAAATTCTCTTTCAGTGTTGAGATACTGATGTTTGTCCATTGTGTTTTTAATGAACACCAGCTCCCCCATGTCAGCAGCAGACATGCAGCCCCACACCATTGTGTCCACCTCCGTGTTTCACGGTTGACACTTCGTTTTTAAGATGCAATTCTGTATTTGGTTTACGCAATATCATTTTCCTACCTTTACTGCCAAAAATATTAAACTTTTTCTCATCTACAATAATTACCTCACGCCACCACTCGTCTAATTTTGTCACATATTCCTTTGCAAACTGAAGTCGTTTAGCTCTATTCCCAGCACGGATAAAGGTTTTCTTCCTGGCCGCTCTGCCATGAAATCCAGCATTTCTAATTACTCTGCGCACTGTTTCGGGGTGCACAGACGTCCCTGACGCTTCGCGTAGTTCCGCTGCCAGCTGGACGGCACTCACCTTCGGATTTTTTCATACTTTCCTCAGAATTGCACGCTGCTCTCTTTCGCGGATCTTCTTACGTTGTCCTCGTTGCGGTTTAGAGTCAATTATGTCTTCTCAAATCGGTTAATGATATCGTGCACCGTGCTCTTGATCATGAGTCAAAGATTTGTGATTGCTCTGCAGAAGCGTCCCTTTGCATGGTGGAAAACCACAAGGTGCATCTGCTCGATCGTCGAGTTCTTTCCCTTGCGCCCCATTGCTAGAGGTGCATTCAGGCGGAAATGTTTACAGTGACTGCATAGTTTCGTTTGGCCTAGGTGGGCGATGGTGTGCTTATCGTGCTATCCGAGAGAGTGGCGAGGGGTTAACAGGACATTTTCCATTACGTCCCCGAATATTAATGTGACTTCGTGTTCTTGCATACTTACACATAAATTCGTGGTTATGAAACGTTTGTCCTGCATTAGAAACATTTTCTTTGGACTATTCTGTTTTCTAATAATATAGTTACAGTTCCTATGTATTTCCTCACAAGTAACTTCCGCGCACGTGCGAAAAACTAGTCAAACAAGAAACGCCTTCTGTATTTGTGGCTGTCCGAGTATTAATGCTAGCCACTGTATATACGGAGTAATATACCTAGTATCGGGAAAGTTATACAATGCTACGGAAAATAAATTTCAACGAAAATACACGTTTTATGGTCCCCCGATACCGAAAAAGTATTTATTTTAAAACGCCCGTCTTGTCTCTGACCACCAATAGCGCCCAAACCCTACGTAAGATTTTTTCAAAATTGAAGAAACTCCTGTCCATTTGGCTCGAATCGAAGCTTTGAGATTTTGAAAAACACTCTTTAAAATTTGGGGGTACTTTACATGAAGCCCCTGCGATATTTTTAAAATTTTCTCAAAAATGGCTCCCGTTTTTTCTTGTCAGAATAGAGTACACTTATAAAAGTGACATAGGTCCGATTTACACGGTTCACTCTTAAAATTTTTGAAAATTTCGAAAGTTCGAATTTTTCTCAGGTGTCTTCCTACAAAATTTACGATAGATTTTTTTCAAATGAAATATGTTGCCCATAATTAGTACTTTTATTAAGGCCATCCACATTTTTCTGAAACTTTTAGTAGTTTTCACAAATTTTGCAATTTTAAAAACAATAAAAATAAGATTTTCTCAAAAACAGCTCCAAATTTTTTGAACGGCTAGTGCTAATTGCACTCTTTAATATAATGTCAAGCTCATATTGGAGTATTTTATTTTTTTTTAATTACTCAACTGTAATTAGTTGAAAGCTCTCTCACTTTGTAAACACTATTGTATTTGTAAGGTAAAGTGCTTGAAATGTCACCAAATTAAGTTTTTCAAAAAATTTTTTTGTGGAAAAGAGCTTCAAATATCGAATCTACAGAAACGCTTAAACACAATTTTTTTTTTAACGCTTAACATTGTTGAAAGAAAATTGCCGTTTAGGATAGGTTTTACTGCTCTTTAATATTCTTGAAATAATATTTCCATTCTACTATTAGGAAACTGGAAAATTATGAAAATGTCAAAAAAATGTACTATGGGCGGCAATAGATGGCAGCATGCAAGTGTATGTAGCAAATTCGAATAACAACCAAAGGAAATAAAAAACCAATACGAGAAAATCTGTGCCATTTGTAGCACCACTACTTATCGTTATCTTACGCCTGTAGCATATGCAGCCTGCAAACCTTTGTAAAGCAGCTCAAGGTGCCTCTTGCAGGGAGCTAGTAACAATTTGTAATTTGATTTTTGTTTCGTCTTTGTGAGTGAGTCCATATGTCCGTGAGACTATTTGACCCTGATATCATGTAACCTACACAATTTTTCTGCCCTGTAAGGAATGGAGTATATAATGCTAGAGAATTAATGTGCCATTATGTAATATTAATTCCATGTTATTTTACAATCTTATTCTATTTGTACTGGCTCTGACTCTTCCTACTACCAGCTATTAAACTTTAAGTCTCAAAATCCTTGAGAATTGAAATATCGTTTGATAGTAAACATCAAACATGTATTTCTCATATTAGCGTGAATTTGACAATGTAGATGTTTCAAAATCTAGATGGCCAATGGTCATAAGATCTTCACAATTGTAAAATAAAACATGTTAATTGTATACATGTATTGTTGATTCTTTTCTAAATTGCTATTTTTTTACTTAAATTTATTTGTCCTTAAAGTAGTTGAAATACATAATTGAAAATAATCTCAATTACATCTTTCATGAGTTTCCAAAGTGGCTCACCTTTGACAAAATTGAAAATTTTGATAATTTCAACTTTAAAAATAAAAATGTCATAACTGAAGGCCATAACTTTGCTGACCAATCTGACAAAGAGTAAGGATTATGATACGATTTGAAAAGAATGTGAAAGAACTGTTAATGAATCAAAAGCCATGAACAAGAGTGGGACAGGAGGAAAATCAGATGTCACAGGATGTTTCTTAGGTGGTGTCAGATGAAAAACCAAGAATGCAAATTGAACGCATAAAACTTTCAGAGGATCTTAGTCAGAGGACACTACAGTGAAGATGAAGAGGGTAGTGACAAAAACCATAGCCTTGATGATTATAAAGAGCAAGAAAATGGTGATAACTCAGGCAATAAATTTCAACACCTAATGAAGATGACAATTTTTAATTTTATTTTGACGGTACAAAAGAATTAGTTAAAAAAAATTTCAAAATGCTCAGGAGGCCTCTAAAATTATGAGACTATCTTATATTTGGGTAAATACAATATCAAGATTAATAATCAAGATCCATGATTAATTATTGAAGTTTTCAAGAAATCTCTGGGTTATTTAAACATTCACATCACATTAAGAAAAAGTCCACAAATATAATTTGCAAATACTTTTAATAGCAACAGCATTTCAGTCATACAATTTATAAATAAACTTGCTTAAAAATAAATAACTCCCACACACAATTATGTGGAATATTGTGGGAATACTGTGCATATGCACAATTGCATTTAAATTACATTAACATGCACAAAGTGATTCAACATGATAAAATATGTAACAGCTTGGAATACTTTGTACAGACTGCCACTACTCAAGCATAACACTGATAACTGAGGGCAAGCAAAAATAGAATCAATTATCTACATCACGAGGTTTCATGACTTAAGGAGAAAAAATAAACAAAAATTCTTGGCAATGGGCAATAAATACACAAGCACTTACTTTAGAAAATGTTTACATAAAGTACAAAGAGTCAAAAACATTGTACTTGAAAATCGGTCAGTAGCTCACTGATAGCATGTTTGGGATAAAGTTAAAGAATAAAAGAAAGGAAAAAGAACTGAAATACAATCTCTACCACTAATACATTATTACTGCGACAAATCACTCACACCATAGAAGGTTGAGCACACATATCCATCACCATTACAATCAACATATACACACAGTCTTGCAGATTCTGTCTCAGTCAAACAATTCAAAGTACACCTACTTCTGTTCGAGATTCTTGCATGGGTGCATGATTAGAGATCTCTGACACACACAGTAAATGATTTTATGGATTAACACCAGAAAACTGTGTTACATTGCAGCATCTGGATTGTCATTTGATTGTTTTTTGCTAGGAGAGCAACCATGGATGATAACGAATTGACTCCTTACTACGATCACCATAATCATATGTAACTTCTTCTCCTGGAGATATATCTTCTCGTGCTATCAGTACTAATCTTGGCCGACTTTTAATTTCCAACGTCTTAGTTTGTAGATTGCCATTACGGCTATGGTTGACCAAGCGACCCAATCGACCACTCTCTGATGTTGCGTCCACACTGAAAAAGGAATCATTAACATCTATAACTTAAAAGCAAGTGTAGATAAACAAATGGAATTCTACATACATTAAATATGAATCATGGAACTACAAACATCACTTTATTATGTTTAGTTTCTGAGTTCATCAACTGCCATGGCAATCAACCCCATAAGTGTAGAGTATGTTTTATCTCAGGAGGCAGTGATTTTCTTCCCCGCTAGCATGTGAGTTGACCAACCCTTGTACTGGCAGGTGGTACCCCCACCCGTGTAACACTGCCCCAACCAGGACAAGCACAAATCTCCGAACTAGTCTTCAAAAATTTGTGATGCAGGGCCGAATTCATAGTCGTCTCTTACACTGAGTGCTCCCTTAGGTGGACGAATTGTATTCATAAACAGTCCTTGAGTGAAGTTTTAAGAGAGCACTCATTCCTATAAGCAAAGCAGCCTGCCCACTTAAGTGTCCCTTATGGCTCCCTCGCAACGTCAGTTGTAACCAGTTTAGGTTATACTTTTACGCACCGACTATTGAATTTGTTTTGTTGGTGTTCGTATATTGTAGGCAGTTAAAACCTATCATTTGTGAAATGTGTTATGGAAAACAACTTCAAAGATTATTTTGAGATTTATACTCAACATATCCTGCGAAATTCAAAGAGATATATTGGAGATATGAGCAACCCATTGGAAATGTAGAATGATGAACAATTCCAAAAGTGGTTTATTTTCCACAAAACTACTGTACTGCATACACTTGTGCCGATGATCGACAATGACTAAAAGAGGATTACTAATTTCCTCTTATTAAAAGTTCTCGTTGCATTACTATGTTATACAACTTCATCCTTTCAGGATTGTTTCCAATTTTTTAACTTTTATTCATTTCTGATTTATAAGACCTATTATACATAATTATGAATTTTGCAATATGAATAACAAGTGAAGTAATTTAAATTGTTGTAAAATGGAATTTATGTTAATACTATATGGGGTAGACATTTTCAATTACATGAAATGTTAATAATCCATTACCAATATTGGCAGACACGTTACCATGCTATATTGGCAGGCCATAAACCATACAATATTGGCAGGCATGTTCATACCAAGTTAGCATACCACCACTTCATGTTCATTAGTTATACTAGAGCGTAAGTTAACGTTGAGGAATCAATTGAAACTGATGTTAAGTATTATATTACAATCGAATAATGCACATAAATAATGTGTAGAAAATGCACAGGACATCGCAGAGATTCATTAAAATTTTGATACGAGGTTCATGGATTATATTTTTTACCAAACATTTCTTATTATTAGGGATTTGTAATAAATACATGTTTAAAATATTCACATGATACCGGTGTCAAATTGTCATTGAAATTATATGAGAATCGTAGATTATATTGTTACAAATCTGCTTGTTATTAGTGATTGGTAGTGATCACATTAGTAAAATATACCAACATCAAAACATCTTGTTTTATCTGTATGAGGGAGTAGAAGTATTTCGTCGTGCGTGTGACGTCAACTCTACATTGGAGTGTCCGCCCTGTGTTAAATTGAACTCTCTTTGTACAAGATGAAGTGCATGTGTAAACTTGGTTGCCAAGAACTTCGAAACAGCTGCCGCCAATGCCATGCTGCCACATTTCCATTCCGCTTAAGGGAACACTCATTCCAAGGCCATAAGGAATATCTATGAAATACGAGTGCTTGTAAGTGAACACTTTTTTGAGAAAGCACTTATCACATAAGGGTTCGCTTATCCTATAAGTGAAGACCACGAATTCGGGCCGCAGTGGTGCAAGCGTATGTATATGTAAGGGGAAAGGTTAGGACAAGGATGGGGAAGGAAAGATCGCATCCCCAGACTATGATCCGTTTATTAAGATACTGCTCTGGCATTCTCCAGACATTGTTAGGAGAAACAACAAAACTACTGAGCACAGTAGCCAGCCTTTAGAATTCTATAGAGAACAACTGAATTTGATCACAGTCAGGACTTATATCCTAGGACAGCAGTCTCCAAACTATGGTCCATGGGTCACATCCGATGCTTAACAGAATTCTATGTGGCCTACCAGGCCAGACCTACACAGTACATCGTAATTCAATTTAATCATAACACAGGTTGTAACATTTTATTGCAAAATATAAGAGCCTGGTTACACACTCATTGGTTCACATACCAGCCATTTTGTTTGGAAATAGTTTCAGAACTGAAATAGCAGTTCAAAAAGAGATAATAAATAAATTAACAATGGAATTTATAATAAAACATTTCAGGGGGCGAGGCAGAGGGACATTTCAGAAGTCAAAGAACACATCAAAGAGTACAGGAAATCCTACAATTCTATAGTTAATAATGATGATAAAATTTGCACATGCCTGCTCCTTCAACCACATCCATATTTAACTGCCTCCAGAAGTTTAATGAATTGGAATCAATCATACACTTAAAGGGTGTCTAAAAAAAGGCAGTTCTGTCAGTTCTAACCTTTTTCTTATCACTTTTAGAGAAATGTTTATTGAAAAAATTGTCAAAATATTTAATAAGTCAAACTTTGTTGTTCTCTTAAGACATGAATTGTTAAGAATATCTCATTTTCTACACCAATAGCAAAATCTAAGAAAAGTACTTATTTGCAAACATATTCCAGGAACTTTTTACAACTGAACTCGCAGGAGTGGAGGAGACCAAATGCTATTTTGGTTGTTTTTAGTTTAGATTTAGATTTTTATGTCTAATTCGATGAAATTGAAATTATACAGACTCCCTTGGAACAAAATGTTTTTCTACAGCTGGTTCTAAGTATATTATCAAGAAATTACAATACTTACAGCCCCAAAACTGAAACGTATCTTTGACCACATAATGTGTGTAACTAAAATTCCAATTTTTGCAAAAAGAGCAAGTGTTACACCAATTTTTTTGAGGAAAGGGATGACAAATGAAACAGGGGAAACAAACTATTGTCTAATTAATCTTACAAGTGTGGTGCAGAAAGTCCTTGAGAGGATCAGACTCTGAAGAACACAGAAACTAGCTAATGGAAATAATAATATTCCTCAACAAAAATAGGACCTCATGAATACTATGAAAGTCAACATGAATATCAACAAACAAATTTTGAATTTGCTGAGCCATGACGAGAGTAGTACAGAATGTGGTCATCTTGTTGAAATTTTTAATCTTTCAGATAATAAATGGTGGATAAAATGCAGAATCCAAGTGACCTCTAAGAAAGCCACTGATAGCAGGCTGATGATAAAAAAAGAATGCACAAGGAGATGGCTCGACACAACTACCAATCTCATATTGTTTAAATAGAATAGTTTAGAACTTTAAAATAGCTACTAAGTATGTGTCAATTGTATATGAATGCAAAAAAATTTGGAAGATTGAAAACCAAACTTTATAACACAAAATACAACTTCCTTTAGTTTCAAAGCACACTACATGAACTCACATTATACAATGCAAACAAATTCACTTTACACATTATGTAAATTGAGCCTAATGAGATATGTATTACCAGCTAAGCTTCAATATTACATAAATAAATTTATATTCGGCATAGAATATTTGTATCGTATCTTACCAATACTGGGTGTTTCGATGGCGGAAATAATACATATAACATCCTGTATTTTGGTCCTGAGCATACATGCGTTCACGGACTTTGGCTTCAGTCATATCAATAAGTTCTCCAGCATATTCTACAACAAACTCTCCTTTACAAAAGAACCGAGTGGCCACAATACCTCTCCCTTTGCCCTCGAAGTTATGAACCTGAAAAAGGAAAATTAAAATTAAAAAATAATCAAGAAATCAGAGGTTCAACCATAATTGTTTCATCACGCTGACTGCTAGTCACATGAATTACTTTTCCTGAACGTTTTGAAAATTGATTCTGAACTAAATTATGAAGTTTTCTACTCATGGATCTCACCAGCCTTTTCTCAGTTAAATTCAGTTTAAATTTTCAATTTCATTCTTCAGAATTTTTGTAACAGGAAACAAAAGATTGAACAAGTCATTGTAGAGTATTCAGGATCACATTACAGGAGTGTCCTTTGGCATCACCACTAAATATTAAAAACCTGGTAGAAATCCAGAAACTTATCCTACTTTAATTTTATTAAAAAGGTATAAAACTATAATAACGTTACCTATTTAAATATTATTTGGCAAATGAAAATGAGGTCATTTTACTAGCACTACAGTAAGGTTGTATTTGGAATGATTTCTTGGAGAGCAGAATACAGTGCTTCCGGAATGTTTTCCTGGGCACCTAAACGCTCTTATTAGTGTCACTGTTGCCTTAACGCTATCATTAAAACACCCATTTCCAACCTTGACATTTTTACTTTAAATCTGTTATCAGAAACTGATATTTTAAAATGTATTTTTACAAATATTCCAATTTAATTAATAAAATGTGCTTGACGACGTAATCTGTAATTTTTTTGACTTGCACACCTCACACCCTTTTGTACTTGCAAGGAGAAAAAAAAAGCAGAAAATACATTTAAATGCAAATAACGCTTATTTGAAAATCTTCCAAGCATAAATACGTTGAAAAATTAAACTGAAAAACACTTTTCGTTATTTAGAAGTAGTTTATAGTTTAAGTGTGAAAGGTTAGTAAGGTAAAATTAAATGATTCAAATTTTATTTTACATCAGAATAATTGATCAGAACCTATTATTTTATTTTGTTTGGGGAACTTATTACCATCTTACCAGGCTAGAACTTTCATACTTTTAGCAGCCTGTGGTACAGGAATAAAACTGTTCATAGTAATAAAAACTGGTTACAAATTAAAAGAATAAACCCTAAGTTTTAACTCAATATTGCTAAAGAAGGCTTTCTTTACTAATTGTTCTCTGGACTACTTCCCTTATGGCATTTCAGCCAGTAATGTGCAAGAAATTAGTTCACACAAACCAGTCAAATTATGCAAAATAATCCCTTTTTCATTACGACCTTCTAAGAAGTGGCAATTACTGCTTCTGTTTACAAAGATACCTGATATAATTTTACAGAATACTACACAGGACGATCACTTAATCTATTTGCAATATAACATTAACACATTCTTTCCTTCCACTTAAGTTTTATTTTTTACATAATCAGCCATTAACCTGCACTTTCCTGGATTTCCCTGTTTTCCCAGAAATCTATCACCCTGTAATTTGATGAACAAAAATATACAAGCAAAATCCAAAATGGATGTAATTAACTTCATTTAAACTAATGACTTTTGTTTTGTTTTGCATTGAAGGCCTCCTTTTGACATTGTGAGGACTAATGTAGTGCATATTACTCTAAAATTTTTTCGTACCATTTGGATTTTTTAATTTTCACTCCTGCGAGTTGACAAAATTAATTTGGCAAGGAAAGCTAAGGGTGTGATTCAATGAAGTCAGAAAAGCAGAATCATTACCGTTTAAAAAACTAGTGTTCAATTAGATGAGGAAATGTCCAAAGGAGGAAATCGCAAATCGGATTTTTCTGCTTATGATTTGTTAATATCACTATTATGTTGTGGGGTATTTTAATTGAGAAACAGAGATATCTACGGTATAGCAGATATGGCAAGTACCATGGATACCACTCACAAGGGGCGGTATTTGGAGAATATCCATTAAAACAAATAACAACCATCCTAATATGAAGTAGCCTGGTAGGCACAAATTCTATGCTTGACGTGGGTGCCTGAATACTTAGATATGCTTCTAGGTATAGATATATATTGTTGAGTGTTTCACAATTTAGAAGACAGTGTTGCAATAGGAATTTGTTTGAAATGTGTTTCATTTCATGGTCCACGAAAAAAATACACAAACAGGAGAAAACCTTCCATCCCCTTCCAGCTACTGAAGAAAAAGAAGTAACATGCTCAACAGGTTTAATTCATCACAACTGCATGAATTGTTAGCATTGAAAGCAGTGACGTCATGATTACCTCCAAGCCCTCTTCACAATCAGCTAAAACAGCAGCTTCCATGCGATGTTGCTTCTCCTGTAACACGGTACGTTTTGTTTTGCGTTCACTTCGACGGACAGGAAAGTACTCTGAAAGCTCGTGATTGCCATTTTGTTTCGCACAACAAGCTGGCTTAGGGACACACACTTGCTGGTTGCCAGCCTGACTCGGATTTAACCTACAATACACAGAACAAACATTTCAATAGAAGGCATGGAAAATAATTATCAAATCACTCCACCAAATTTAAAACTGATAAGGATTTAGTATTGAGAATTTGTGAACACTACTAGGGGATACCACCCATGACACATATTTATGATGTGCAATTCTATCAGTCAAAGTTGTAATCCAATTTGAACTACAATAATGATGCTAAACTTGTATTTAAACAAATTCAATATTTACATTGGTAATGTAGACTTAATTCCTAAATGATAAAATCTTACCTCTGACGAGACTTGCCAGACTTCTTAGGGGTGTACGTGATTCGCAACTGCTGTAATGCTGATGATGGTGACTGGATAACTTGTGTATTATGTTGGATTTTGTGAGGAGTAGTTTTGCCATCATTGGCTTTGACAATCTCTACTATTTCTATCTCGTGGGCACTAGAGACAGCACTTTCGCAATATGATGGCTCCTTTTCTTTCTCTGGAGCATCGGGAGACGGTACGGGATGAAAATAATGAGTGATAAGTTCTTTTTCTGGTATTATTGGGCTTGCATGGGACAGCCGTCCATTCACTCCCCGTGAAACTTTTATGTCCTTTGGAGACTTACACGATTGATCTTTGTCTGAATTTGCCACTTCACTTTTAACGCGAGATTTTGTTCCCTTTCTTCGTCCTAGAACATTTATGAGAATAAAAAAATATTGCCTACTTCCATAAACTATATGCGCGTCGTAAAAATTACATATATTATTTAACAAACATAAAAATTCAAGAAAGTATTTAAGATATAATGTTTTTATTTTGACTAATTATACTTACCTCGCGCCATAATCGTCTGAGATGTGAAAACAAACACACAAACGAATCAAAATTATCATTGACAGACCGTGACTGTTTTGAAACTACACTGACTTAAAACACCAAATGAAAGAAAATACAGCGAGGTGAACTACAACGTCGACCGTGAACATTGTAAAGAAACATCTAAACATTCAAAGCAATCCATAACACGTGTAAAAGTTACCATTTATGTTTATTAAAAATAACCGACGACACGTTATGAAACATAAGTCTAAACCCTGCCAAGCGAAGACTTGCTATCTGATTGGTTGAGCAGAAGACTGTGAAGCGCTCATTGAGAAAACAAAGCAATAGATTTCCGACAGTAAGGCAGAGATATTTTGAAACTTTTAGCGCTATCTATTAACGCGGCTAAACATTTACATTTCTAAATATTTGAAATATATTATAGTTATTGCACTTGCCATATTTTGATGTCATTTTAGAGATAATTTATAGGCAGCAATTGATTTTACGTTCAATTGTTGAATCATGCATGCTTTTCAGACCTGTGGCTACACTATAGACATCTGTTGGTTTAATATAAAAACTAAACGTGATACAATAGGGGCTGACATCTATTCATTGTACACTCATTACCATTTGCAGGGCATGCTGGGAATCGAAACAAGATGGCGGGAGGCAGCATTGAATAAAAGAGTGTAGAAAGTCCGCGCTCTGACAAAATGCCTCGTCCGAAAAGAAGTGTGAGTATATTGTTGTGCCCGTTAACAGTATATTTGCCGGAGATTTGTATACTTCGTGTCATCTGTAAATTATTGCCATAGTTGTCAGTGACGAGGCATATTCATCCTTCGGGTGAGATATGTAATTTTTATGTGCTGTGTGTATGCAATGGAGGCAACTAGAAGCCTGTTTGATGGATTTCCTAGCGAAGAAGCGATAGTAATGAATTCCACATTCGTTTAATGGTGTCAAAATATGCGTGCTTATGTTTATGTATGAAGTGTGCGAATCAAGATCTGCATTTCTTTGCGATGCCTTTGTTTTCCCATGTCTTGTAAAAGGAAAAAAAAAATTCTTCAATTCTCATTAATGTAGTCTGGGCTTGAAAGTACTGATTGTTTGTTGCAAACCACAACAAATATTTTTAAATGCATGAGTTTTGTAATTAAAAAACCCAGAAAATATGTAGAAAAGTATTTTTTTTGTTGTAAAAAAATGTTATGTCAGAATTGTATTGGTTAGTTTGTTTTCATGTTTTTGTTACAGTCCTTGTTGAACATTTGTTGCAGAGAATTTGGATAGTAACTTACATTTGTATCTGTTACATGTGAAACTTAAAGAAAGCTCAGGAATTAATTAAATTTTTTATGTAAAGAAGATATTGTTTTTGTGAGGTTATATTTCTTCTCCTTATTTTGTTTTTTCAGAATTTGAAATCTTGAGTTTTTGTTTGTTGCTGAACATCTCATATACTTAATAAGCATTTATATTAATTTGTATTTAAATTCTTTCAATCAGTATTTAATTAAAATTTCATTAGAGATAAAACTTTTTGTGGATAGTTTCTTTATTCAATAAATAGGGAGATTTGGTTGCACCTTTTTCTTGAAAGGTTTTGTTTTAAAAAATATTACTAGTTTTTATTTGTGTGATTGGGTTATAAAGAATGTTACTAAATTACAGGTTACAAAGAAGGTAGCATATCCTGATATGAGTGATAATGAGAATATGTCGGGTGGTTCAGACAGTGATTTTGATGACGATGAAGACCCCGATAAAATTGAAGTTCCAGGTAAAGTGATTTTTCATAATAGTATGATGTTGAATATTTAATTCCTTTTTGCAGAAACTTCATTGCATTGAAATACTGTTTCTAGATTATCAGTGTTTTTTCAGAGCTTGAATTCACTATTTCAGTAAGTAATGCTCTTACTTCATATATGAAATAGAATTTTTTTTTCTCCGTTGAATATTATGTGCAGTATTTTAAAGGAACTGTAGAAGTTAAAATCCACATTTTTCTCTAGGAAATTTTTTTGAAGAATGTAAAATATATTATGTTTTCAAGAGCAAAAAAATATATTTCTGGAATCACAAGCATGCTGGGATAGGTTTATAATGTTATTTAGTTCTAGAATTTTTGAAAGATGTGAGGAAAGAATTTCTTACCTTTTCAACATGTTTATTTGCAAAGATTGTATCTGCCTATTTGTTGCAAGTTTTGTTAGTTAATTTTTAACCATAGGAGGCAATGAATCATTGGGTGTTTTATTTGTGATTATTGGGTATGTTAGAAGAAAGGAAAATGTGAGATCATTAACTGTATTCATCCAATACAAACTGTGAAAAACGAAAAAAATTGCAGGCGGAGAAATTTATATTACAGCATTATAAATTTTTTTCCTCCTGCATTATTTTTATCTCTACATCATTGCTGAAGAATGTATGTTGCCAGAAATGTTTGCTGTGCACATCGTCAGAATTATATTGATGGTTATTTTATGATGTACAATAAATTAAAATAATTGAAAAAAAAACAACATACAATTTCCAGAGTATATAAACTTCTTGCACCAACAATATTATGAGAATTTTTTCTAGGAATGTTATACATATTCACAAAACTATTTAGCTAATTTTTAAGAATGTCAATAGTTGCTTTTTTAATTCAAAAATCACTTAATTTGAACTATTAATCATGGGACAGTGCTGCATTATCTTGTCTGCCTATATGTACTGGTCTTTAACATCTGTCAGCATGGATTGTCGCTACATCCCTTGCAGGCTATCACTAAAGTTGGAATCCAGTGGAGCTCACTGACTGATTCTTAAGTGGTGGTCATTGTTTTTGTGTGAATTTCTGTTTCCAGCCCATGTACTGCAACCTTTAATACACAAATCTCGGGTATCTTTCGCTTCTTGTTGAAAGGTAAACTGTGTTTCTTGAGAATGTAGGCAAGTTTTCCAAAGCAGCACAAATCAATTCATGCCCTTTGTGTTATTAGGTTGTCTCCATAGTTATTTAGGAGACCTCAACCATCTTTTTTTTGAGTATTCATTTATGTATATTTATTTTGAAAATAAACATTGTATTTTTAATGATGGGTCAATGATGTAAAAATCCATTGAAATGAGAATGAAAGCGTAGAGGTTTCTGATAGTTTCCTTTTTTAGATGTCGGGCAGTATGTTTTTCGCTTATCAGTTATATATTCCTTTCTGATTTTATTTCATTGTAAATTCTTCTTGTGTCTGTTTTTTAATAATGTCATTTTTCATAACTGTTATCAATTTACTTCATTTTTACTCTCTTCCACCATTATGTTGATTTGTGTCCACTGTTATGTTTATCTTTGAGGAGCTTTAATGTCATTGTTTTTTTTATTCATTAGTTTCATTTTCTCCTGATCTCTTCAGAGTATCTATTTGCATGTTTAATTAACTTTGTGTTCTTTATAATTTGGATTGCAGGAGGTGGTAAAGATTTGGCTACAGCAGCTTCCATAAGCTCTCTTAAAGAAGAACCTAAAGATGAGAAACCAAAAATTGAAGATTTACCAGGTAATAATTTTTTAACATTGTGCGTAATCCATGTAAGTATTAATGAACTAATGGTGCTACAGAATGGCACAGACTATCTCTTCTAGTTAGTGTCTCTTTGATTTGGCTAGCTTTTTGGATTTTTCTTCACTCTTCATGGTAACTATTGGTGCCAAACAGATCTGCTATGCCTCACCATTCCCTGGGGGCATTTCCAAGGCAGAGTACCTTTGCACTTCTGAAGATCGCATAAGCTGATCTATGTCCTGTACCTTTATATATTTGTCCATGGGCATAGTGATCCAGTGCGTCATTTACAGATAGATGGCACACACCTCACATGTTGGCTATCAGGCTGTGAAATATGGGAGGATTAGGGTATAGATGTAATGCACAAGGGTCTCAGGATGTTCCCAAGCCAGAAACACACAACTTATATTCCCTCAGCCTTAGTTTTTTTTTTAATTTTGAACCCTCAGCCTTAGTGTCACATTCTTGTGCTTATGTGCCCCAAACCTGTTTCACAAGGTCAAATCACTTTTACATACTATTTGTAAATGTGTTATGGTTTTGAAAGATACATTTGATTATTATTTTGAATATATGTTCATATACAAGAAGTAGAAAGTCTGTATTCTGTAATAATTATTCTTTGTTATCATCAGATCAAATTTTTGTTTCTTGCTAGATTACTTTGAAATAGACTAAGCAGAGGATTTTTCTTTCTGTTACAAATGTTGTGTGTATGTGTTTTTAAATATTTTTTTATGCATATAATTTGAACAGGAAAGTGCAAGGTTGCTCAAATAAAACATTATAAGTCACTTACTCAAATATCAAAATTATAATAAGCACCAAAAAACCATGAAGCAAATTCAGTACTTTTTGGCCTTGAGGCTGGATTTCTCCTGTTTATTGTTCACCTGTGGGATTGATGTTCAGTCGTTCTTGAGGAAAACTTACCTTGCAATTCAAGGGAGTTTCTTGTAACTCAAATTCAGAATTCATTTTTAAGTCGCACACACAAGTTCAAATTTCTGAGGTATGACAGAATATCAACAGATAATAAAGGTTTGAGAAGTGATGTAGTTTGTCATATTTAAGAAACGTTCCCCTTTTCAATTATGTCTATCCAGGAAGAAATTATTTCTTTTCTTGAATCCCACGCTCCCAGCATTTGACCTTCACAGCAAAACTCCCACTGAGCTGATTAAAGCCAATCAATGGCAGCTTTATATGCACTTTCAACTACTATTTTTAGCAAGAGGTAAAGTAGCATGCTTTTTATCTTGTTAGTTAACATTTCAATTGATTGATTCAAATGACACACCTGTTTCTTGCATGATGGAAGTGGCAAAGAATATTTTAGGAAACATTGGTATGATCAGCTGATAACTACATTATGGTATTTTGCTGAGAATGGCCTATGAAGGTCATTTTGCTAAGAAATTATAAGAAAAAATCCATATAATTAATAATAGTTATAATTTGTGAACCAAGTTCTAAAAATATGGAAACTACAGGGTATTCATGTATAGAGACAGTTCAGTGTTTTTCAGATATTAAAAATACAATTCATGTAAAAAAAAAACTCCATTTTGAATTGGGAAAATAAAAAAAAATGAAAACTCATTGTGTTAATTTCTCTCCCTCTGGACACTAAAATTTTACCTTCTATGTGAGACACGTTGAAGGTACGTTAAATTTCTTCACGCCATAAAAAATTGAAGATATCTTTATCCTGGGTGTGTTCGTAATAGATCTCTGAGATCCAAGTCACAGCAATCTTACTGAATTATTGCGATGCAATAGTTGTGTGATATTTCATGTATTTCTTCATTTTACTTTTCTCAGAAAGCCTGACCTCCTATTTTTATCATTTCATTGTATCATATCCCTTAAGCATGTGAAAACGTGATCGCTGCATTGCACGATATCTATCAGATACATTACCTGCAATGGCACCAATGCATTGTGAGCTCCAGGCGTAAGCAGTACGTCTTGTATTATTTTCAGCAGTGTCTTATGAGAAGTGCCAATGGAAAATGTAATAGATCATCTTATCTAGGATCGACTGTCACTATTTCTTACCAAAGAGAAAGATGATGTGCAGGAGACGTCTGTAAGGAAAGGGAAAAAATGAGATAAGTTGTCTAATGATTTTTGTGTGTTTATCAATTTTTACCATTCTCAGCATAAGTATTTACCCAAGATTTCTGCAGTGTAAGATTCTTTAACAATGACATTGAGGGGCATGTACAAACAAAATAAAATACATATTTCAGTAAAGAGAGCTTGAGATCATTCGCACTCACAAAAAGTTAAAGCTATATCTTAGAGATACATTGCGGGCACTCCCAGGTTAACAATGAGGGTGCTAAAGAGATTTCAAAATGTTAATATTTTCTTAACATCCCCCCGTTTGTATCAGTAAGCCTGGTTGCACGAGCATTGTAAAGGTTAAACTATCATTAAGAACCAGTAGTAAGTTTGATTTTCAAATTCAAAATTTCTATCTGGTACCAAGTAAAAAGTGATTAACAAGCTGCAGAACTCAATCTTTTTCAAAACCTTAGAAAGCAATTTTTCAAGAATTGTAAACGGAGGGAAAAGATTACCATTATAATATTTTGTTCAGAAATAATTTTATTTGCATATATATTTGTCTCTGGTTTGATTTTTAGAAATACACTGTGGTCAACAATAAAAAGTCTCTAGTTCAGTTGAATCTTCATTTACAGAATATTTTATTTCTCAAACACTTGAAATTTAGATTGTTCATCAATTTCACACTAATGTAAAGGAAATAAAAAAAATCTTGAATTTAAGAAGACTCACCAACAGAATCATTTGCATCATTCTCTCTCTTTGCTAACAATTTTATCACTCAAACTGGTCAGGAAGAAAATTGTTCTGTAACAAGAATTCTGGTCCAATCCATATGTTTAGATTTATTTAGAGCTGCACTGATTGTCAGCTGTTATGGTGTCATCCTGTTGGGAGCTTACACAGCACTAGTGATGTCACTGTGATGACATTCAACCTCCTGATTAGATGATACCACAACAGCTGATGTATGTCAGGGGCAGTTTTTTAAATCCAAGTATAATTCAAAATCTTTTGAATTCGTAATGTTGTGAGTCACTGTGAATTTGAAATCAGAATATGGCTTGTAAACAACTGTATTTCTCGCCAGCAGCACAAACACTCACCACTGACAAAGAAAAATTCTGAATGTAAGTGAAAATGTGTGCAGGTACAAATATCTAATTCAAGAAGAAATTGCAAATTCATGCAAAAAATAGAATCACACTGACAATCGTCCTGTGACTTTCTTACGGACATTAAGAAGCGTATTTTAGATGCCTGTAAACATCTGAGAGACGTTTTTAGTGTGTCACAGAAGATAAATGCAGAAGATCATTGGCATACATCTATAGGACATATCAGTGTTATGAAGTTGACATATCGGGTACATCCTTGAGGTCAAAAGTGTCCTCCTATAACTAATTAATGAAATCGGGAAGAAATCCTCTCGATTCACTACAACAGCAAATAATGAATGGAAGCCCTAATATAATAATCTCAAGAATGAGATTCAATTGGAACAGACTTGGGTGACTTACTTCTGGAAATCAGGATGCAGAAATTATTGATAATTCAAGGTGGAAAATGTATAAAGTTAAAGTTATAGCTGAGTGCAGACAAAATATCTGCAGTAAAACTGGAATATTCCCTGGAAATCAGCTTGGATTTGTTCTTGAATGATCACTTGCTTGAAACTGTGTGTGTAGGAAAGTTGGCAATGCTACATGTCCGAGGATTATCAAATGTCATTATCTACTTTGAAAAGGCCTGTGACAGAGTACCCCACCGAAGCTTACTTAAAAAATGGGAACATCTTGGAATTAGGTGAAAATTACTGGGTAGAAGTTTTCCTCCTTAACAGAAGATAAATATTTAGAAAAATTGAACAATTTAAAAATGGCTTTCAGGTATACTTATGTTGTCACTTTTTGAAAGATCATTTCCAATAGTTGTATGTACATGTTGTTTTTTAAAGTAGATTTGAGTGTGGTATCTGGCTAGTTTTTCTTTCCAAAGAGCAAGAACACTCAACATTGTTATTTGTTTATCATTCTCCACATTTCTCGTGTCAGGTCTGGCATGGTGTTCAAGAATTTCTTAATACATTTTCAGCAGTGGGTAGATACGAATGTTTTTCACGCATTTTTAAACTACTGGTACTTAGCAATCTTTTTACCTGGCACAGACAAGACATTGTGAATTATGTTGAGGTTGGGACAGTTTCTTGTCAGGGTTGTGGAGTTACATATGTGTTTTCAAGTGGATATATTTGCTCTTCAACTACCAAAATGAATACGACTGTAGAAACAAAATACAGGAGAACAATATGTGAGAGGTTTCTGATATCTGAAGGCTTCTTTAAATATCAGTGTAGTTGAGAATGTATGCTTAATGTTGGAAAACAGTATTTATCTTCAGAATCACAGAGTAGTTTCTATCTTAACTGGTCTGAAAGGGATTACTTTGTTTCCATGTGCAGATCAATGCATGCTTTTTTGCAGGACTATTTCTGAGAACGAGGACTTTTCAAGCTTGTTGAAAGATTCCTTGAACTTGTTATAAATAGTGGTGCCTTGAAATTATTGTAGTATTATTCAATGTTCAAATCTGTACTTCCACACACATACTTTTGCTGTAGAGGAGTTACTCTAAGAAGAGATTGGTTTGACGGGTTGGGAAACATGAATGTCATTCAGGGCAATAACAATGCACCAGTTAGTGGTGAATCTTATTTACAAATGAGCAAATTGTAAACAAACTGACAGACGAAATGAGTTTGTTAACATAATCTGTAGTTATGTTGCCAAGAGTGGCCAAGCAGTATCTGCCAAAGTGTTTCCTTATAGTAATCTCTCTATTTTAGAGATGGAATTATGAAAACGATTAGGAGCAGCTCATCCCTCCTTAGTTTTCAGGTCAGCCATTTCTCAAAGTGAAAGGCTTGCCAATTATGCAAAATGCAAGTTAATATTTCTTAATGATACGAGAAGTAAATCAGAAATTGTTATTACTTTTCACAACAGCATTTTCACTAGGTGGGTGTACATCTTTTGAGAACGCTTGGTTGTTGATTTGTGACGAAAATTATGCATAAACAACAGCTCTTATCCAAGTTGTTAAGATGTTTAATACCAGACTTTCTGCCACCTCAACCTTTGTTATGGAAAATTAACTTGGAACTGCCAAAGTGTATTTTTACTCTGTAAGAGCATGATTAATGGAATTCCTTGACTACATCAGTAGATGACTGAGTCTACAAATAGAGAATTTACAAATTAAGACCTGCTTTCCATGGATATTTATAGTAAAGAAAAAAAAATGTTGTGTAAAATTTTGGAAGTTCAAGCCTCTCCTAGCAGCAGCTTGTAGGCAGCTCTGCAGCCACATATGTTCAGTACTTTAAAGTCAAATTTGCTTCTAGTGAAAATTGATGATAGATACTGTTGAAACACACTGCTTAATATCGTGATTGAGCAAAGCAAATTTGAGCATTGCAAATTCCATCCAAAAATGCTGTTTCCCATGTTCATTAAAATCTGGAGTTTAAAATGAGTTAAATTTCGTACTTCCATTGTCCATTGTACCTTTGCGCAACTTAGCATGTTTGTTCAAGCTTGTATGTAATGGTTCATTGATTGGAATGTATAGGAAAGTGGATGAAAAAACTATATGACCAAGGGACTTAAATTCTGTCATGTATTCAAAATGTTCATCAACCTGGAGCACTGACACATACAATACATTATTAACTAGTAAAAAGCTAACTACATCAGTATTTCGGTCACCCTAATATGGTTTTGTGTTTCAGTGAATGGGAACAGTTGATTGTTGCATTATAAAGATTAGAGGCATTTGTTTTACCATGTAAGGGTGTTGTGAAAGATGTTAAGTTAATATAGATTAGGAAACAAATTTTTTTTCCTACAGGACACATCAGGAGGTATGATAGTTTTAATGACAATTCAGATTTCAAGCTCACTCTGGAATTAATTGTATTTGCATCAGATGTGCAGTACTAATTGTTCATGATTCAAATAGGACAAATGGATTAATATCTTATGTAAACCTATACACGACCAAACCTTGTAGCCTCCAATTGGGAATCTTGATTATCTTCATTATATGTATCAAAATAATGTGAAAATAAACTACATCCCTTGCAAGTTGAAAAATTAGTATTACAATGTTTTTTCAAATTTAGAACTAATTAACACTTGGTTTAAAAAAAATTATTTGCAGCCCCATTCCAGGAGGAGCTCCTGGCATGTGCTTTAATCCGTTTTTACACCAGAGTGCTGTAAGGCATTGTGTAATATTTTCACTTGGTGTGAAATGCAATATTTTAAAAGTGGAAAACTATTGTGCATTTTAATTCTATTGGTGGTAGTAATTATGTATGTTTTCAGGCACTGTAAGTTAATGAAACTTAAAACAATGTGATGCAAATGATAGTAATTTCATTTTACTGTCTCATTGTCAAATGCTATTGGTTTTTGAAGCATCTAAATTTTGGGATTTTGAAGTCATTGCAACTTCCATGTGCTCTACTCAACTCAGGAGACTGCAATTATGCAGAAGTCAGGGCTACAGCACCATCTTAAAGAAAGAAAAGAATGTTTTTATTAGTACGGTTGACTCCTGCAAACTTCTGGGTACTAACAATTTTTGGTTCACTATATCGTATAATAATATATACGACTGGCTTTCGGTAGCAGGATGGTGCAAGCGGCTAATGAAACTGATCGCTTTTCCACACGACACAGTGAATATCTCCAGGGTGTGGTAGTTATATGCTTTGTGTTGCCTACATAGAACACAAGACACCTTGACCTTCGGAATATCAAGTAACACCCAGATAGATACTGAAGTAAGCAATCGTGTGTCACTACAGTCATTTGTGGCGGCGGCGATGGTGTGACGGTTAGCGTACCGGACTGTTATACCCAAGCTCGCGGGTTCAAACCCGATCGAAGCCGTGGATTTTTAGGGCGACAAAATCCTTCGTACGCCTTCGGAGGGGAAGTAAAGCCGGCTGCCCCATATTAGTAGATTTACTTGCATGTAAAAGATCCTCAAGCCTAAATGACGCCTCTGAGCTAAATTCAAATCGCCTGTTTCTCGCCCAAGAAATACCTCCTTTCTCTGCTAGTTGGTGAAAGGAGCGTAGCGAAATTTGCGTGGTCAGACGGAAGAGCGGGCCTGATGGCCCGAGTCTCGCCATGTGAAATAAGGCAAATTCAATTCAATTCAATTCAATTCAATTCGTAGCCCACTTAAGACGTGGCCTTTGTTTCTGCAGCAAAAGCGAATGGCATAAGGTTATCAATATGGTGCCCATTCCTGGTCTCCTACCTTCACCACAGGATACAGTACTGCTATTATGGCCTTTAGCCGACTTTTTTTTTTAGCTGCCTAGTGTTGGAATTTGTGGCTCTGAGGCAATACAACTTTTTCCAGGAGGAAATTAATTTCCAGTATGTTGTATTGCCTACATTCACTACAGCTGAGGTTCAGGTTCACTATAATCGAGTCTTCTTAAGCTTATTCGTAACATAAGTGAAACAGGGCCAGTGACTTAAGTTCGCTATAACTGGAATCAACTGTATATATTAATGTCAGTCGATAGATGAGCAATAGTATATAATACGTTTGATATTTCAGAGCTGTCCTGATATGGGCCAGGACTATGTTAGCTCCCATTCTGCCGGACAAAAAAATTTAGTTGAGTTGTGTTGTTATGTGGAAAAGTTTCTAATCTATTAATGTAATTCGTTCAGTATGGTCAGGTATTCAGTTCGGTTGATTAAACTATACAAAATAGCTCATTCAATTCATTGGTATAATCTGCTTAATTTTATTTTATTTTATGATTTAGGTTGCATAATTGCCATTTTGGTTACCTGTAATACAGAATATTTATTCCTTCTGTGGGATGTAAATCGTTAAAGCAAAATGGGTCTTTAACTTAATTTAAATCTTTTTCTGCCGCTAACTGCGACAACATTATCAAATTTTAAACTAATTATGTAATAGTTTGGATAAAACTAAAAGATCAAGGATTACTAATTGATACCTACCTCCTTCACTGTCTTGTAGGTCCAGTAAATCTCCATTATAATTCCAGTTTCTGTTAAAACATCTTTTAGTTTATTAATAAGTTAATTAAAATATTGTTTATTACAGGGTCAAATGCAGGGAGTAATGCTGCGAGTCAACTTCCTTCGAAGATTCCTGGAGGTCTAGTAACAAAAGCAAATTCATCGTTAGGTTATGAAAAAGTACGTGTTGGTGCATCACAAGGGCAAGCACCATTTCCATTTTCTGCTCCTGGTGGTTTATTTGGCGGAATGGGCTTTTTTCAAGGAATGCCTGGCATGCCACCATCTTTAACACCAGCCTTTCTTCAACAAAGTAAGCCCATGTGCTAGATGTATTGAGAAGCTTTTATTTTATATTTTTATTTTTTGTATTTGCTTGGAGTAAGTCATTCTGTGATATTCTCCAGACATTTCAGAGATGCTGCTGGTCACTAGTGCACTATCTGAATATGTAAGAAAATTAACATTTTTTTGGGAGAGCGAGAGAGAAAAAGGAAAAAGATCAATCCTTTTTTTGTGAAAACATTTTTATACTCTTATTTCTGTATAAAGTGAATGCTTTTAAACTACACTTGTAATTTATTGTTACATAAATATTTCAGCTTAGCTAGTAAGAATAAAATCCTGTAAAGTGCCCAATGTATAAGTTTCTAAAAGTGAGTGCTTTACTGAATATGTACATACCTGAACAAACGTTTTCACGGTTTCTCACCCACAGTTTGGTGGTATTATTTTTAGAATGAGTTTTAAAATGTTAATGCTTTTTTTTATGATTGTAATTTGTTGTACTGGTGGTCTGCTCCATTTTGCAATAGTTCAATAAAAATTGGTGTTCATACCAAGAATCTTATAGAATAGATTATTTCTGATATTTTCTAATGCTATGCGATATTAGTTTCTGATGAAACCTTATTCTGTACTTTGTGATATTGTTAATGCAGCCATGGAACTGGGAGGAATGAACCCTATGGCTGCTGCTGCCGCAGCTGCAGGCCTTGGACCAGGATTCATGCAGCAAATGAACCCCTTTCTCATGCAGCAAAATGGAGGAAGTGCAGCTCTGCTACATCAGCTGTTGGGACCTGCTATGCATCAAGGTTGGGCTGGTGGTCTGTCTGGGAAAACAGTATCTCAACTTTGGATGGGAGAAGAAGCTAAGGTGTGCTTGAGAAACTATTTATTTATGTAAAGTTGCCTTGCTCCAAAAAGTATATATTATTAGAGAACTGGAATTTGAAGTGTGAAAGAAATGAATTGTCAATATTTGTTTATATTGTGGTACAACCTGTCAAGCAAAAAACAACAAAACAATATTGACAGCTGAGAACTGTTTTCTGTTGATTGCGTCTTTGCTTTAAAAGTGAAAATAGGTTCTAAAACTCAACTCTTAGGATCTGATTTATACATTATTTCATATAGGTTGAGTACTTGGGATGACTAAACTTACTAATTTTGCTAAGCAATTAATAACAAATCGAAAGGCTTAGTGTGACTAAATTGTTCGGAATATTTAATAGGCAATTTAATATTTCATTTTTTTGTTAATCTGCATTTCTAATTGCTTCTCATATGTAGAAGAGTTGAAACTCCAATTATAGAATAGAAGGTCCCAAATGATCTCATTTTGTTGATTTCAATCTGAGAAACTTAATAAATCTTTCTCCAGGAAACCGAAAACTTGAGTTTTAAGTCTAGGGGATAAAATATGTTATTGTGCTGCAATTGCGTAGTTACTTTTTCAAACATTGAGAACATATTGGGTTGATCACTAAAATAATCAAAATATTACAGACATTCATTAACAATTTTTTTTTTTCAATGTGCTAATATACTAATTTTTATTCAATGTACAATTTCTACAAGAAAAAAGTATAGTACAGTAATAGAAAAGTATAGTAATCATTTGTTGTAATCAACAGTGTTTTTTCGCAAAGAAACTGTTAATTTTTAATTAAGAGAAAAGTGGGGTGTGACAAACCCATTTTGACCAAATTGAAGTCTTTAAAGATAAACTTATTTTATGGAGACTATAAAATTGTTTGAGCTAGGGTCCAAATCTGGGTAACTTGTGAAATAACACATAAATTCACACATTACCCAAAAAGTGTTGGATAATGTCCGAAGTTGGAACAGCATTGAAACATGTTTTAGATTAGTTAAATGAAGTGCACATTAGTCAACACAAGGTGGTTAAGGTTGATAAAGTAAGTTTTGATGATGAGGAAAATCAGAAATTACTTCATAATCAGGAATTGGACTGCTGGGGAAGAATCAAGAAATGGCTAGTAGGAGTGTGTATGTAGGTTTGAGTTTTGTAGATTTATTGGCTCATATTTTTCCTGCACAATAACATGTAACCTAATCATATCTCACTACATAATAACTGCACAACTTTTCTTGACCATTTGCTTGAAGAAATAGGTATAGATTGGGGATATTAGGTACGAACTTGGCCAAACGATTTTACGAAGCAATGCCAATTACTTGAATATCAGTCATGCCTTGGCAACTTTCTCATTAATTTGTGTTGTAACTTTCTGAGGAGTTTGAGATATCTCCTTTAATGGATCTAGACCTGCTTTAGCTATTACTTTAGATTTTTTGAAGAAAAACATGAACAGGAGTTTTTGTCTTCAACAGCAAAAAGTTTTTATTACATACCAATGAAGATGTATTTGGAATGTTGTCATAAGTTCTTGCTTCATGTGTTTACCTTTAACTGTTTTTTGTGCCAGTTTGGGGGGGGGGGGGGGGGGAGGTAGCCCATCAATCAAGAAAAGTTACATGGGTTTTAGCCTAGTTGATGGTTTGTTTTGTAATTCTAAATCCAGGTGATGAAGTTAATGGTCTTCGTGATTTGCAAAAAACAAGTGTGACTTTGGACAGCTCATAATGTTCAACACCTTTCTATGCGAAAATACATTTTTACGAACACACTAGATACTTCGCATTCAGCCAGCCATCTTTCTTTAGTAGCCAGAAATGTAAACACATGGAAAATTATTTCCAATTTTGAATTTTTTAAAAATTATTTTGGTCACTCTTTAACATGACACTATTTCAAGAAAAGTGTATGATGCACTAGCATAAGAACGTTAGAGAATTTGGTTCCGAAGAGCCTTGGATAAAATGCTTTAAACATGCTCTTCTTGAGAGTAAAGCTCAACTTCTCTATGTAATAAGAAATAATGGAGTTTCTCCTGAAAGGAATACAGTGAAAGTAAGCTTCTCATGTTTTTTTTCATTATATTTGTTACAAGTAGTTGTGTTTGTCTTCTTTTTTCATTAGTAGATGCATGCTTACATAAGTAGTGAAACTCCTTGAATTAGAATAAAACTGTAGTACAGTTGTGTTCCACAATGTTTTCAGCTTAAGGTCCTTCCTCTGACTAACTTCCTGTGAAGGCAAAATCGGAAGTCTTCGATGTCCAAGGAATGAATTCTTGATTTCCCAACATTATGTTGAAGTAACGTTAGTAATTTTAGAAGTTGTTTAAACAGGAAAATTAGGAATAATTGTTTTCTGTTTTTTTGGGAGAAGGCTCAATGTTAAAGAGGTTGAGAGAGAAGAGATTTGTTAGAAAGTTTGTCTGTTTGTTAATTTATCTATTTTTGATTGATATCTTTTTTTAAGGCCTTTATAAAAGAAATTCTGTGATAATTTAACAACACACAAGGTCATTACAGAAAAAATATATTATTTTTACATGATTTCATGCTGATATTATTTGCATTTTTTATTTATGTAGGCAGTTACGAATTTTGTGTGTTGTAGTAATTTTTATTTTATGTGAATAATAAAGCGGAATTGAACTATGTCTTGAAATACCACAAAAAATCACTAATTAAACCTTTAGTGGGGAAAAAACTATGAGTAGAGTTTATTCAAAATTGTACAGAAGGCTGTGATTAAGTTGTTTCTTTTTCTTTTCAGATGAACATGATGGGGGGTGGTCAAGAAGAAGAGGAAGTTGATGATGAAGAAATGGGTGTGGCAGAAACTTACTCAGATTACATGCCATCAAAATGTAAGTGTTGTTTTGTTTTGCAGTTTATGAATATGTTGGCTCCAAGGTTTCCTCTTTTCAATGTGCAACTGATAATTGTAAGTTATAAGTAACACTGAACTGATAAAAGCTTATCATACAGCTACTCTCAATTCAGTTGGTTGAGACAAATCTTAAATTACAAATACACATGGGTTGACATTGGTCCACTACATTGACATTTGCTGTAGCAACTGCAATCAGTTGCAGAACTTGCTATGTCATCTGCCCTCAAGTTTGAGTTCATCACTGAGCTCTTTTAGTAGTTACATCAAACTCTTCTCGAACAATCTTCACCAGCTCTTTAATTTACAGCCATTTACGATTGAATGAGCACCAATCAAATATATAAACTTCAGGTTTGCCACTTACACACGAACCATAACTCATGTGATATATTGCGCAAGGTGTCCTCGTGCAGTTCATTTTTTTCTTTAATTCAATTGTATAAATTTACGACCAAACACATATGTATCTAAGTACATCAATTACAATTATATTATGTTTGCGTCACCACTATAATCAAAATAATATAGGAAGTGTGATTCCTCCTCAAAGAGACATACTTTGGTTAGTAGTGAAGCAATTCGCACCACAGTTTTAAAATTAAAATTAGTGCCAAAAGTAATGTGCTGCTATCTACAGCTACCAATATAACTATCTGTCTTTGAGCCCAAGAAAATGTTTGAGGTTATAGTTTCGTTCGAGAGAAAAACACTCAATCTTTTCCAATCATGAGCGAAAGCTCCTGCCTCCAACTTTACAATGAAATCTGGTGCCCAATTACCTGATATAACCCAAAAGATCATCGTAAGTTCAGTAGTAATAGTTACTCGGCACCACACACAAATACCCCTTAATCACAGTTCATCCCACCAATTCTCTGTGTACATATTGATTTGCCTACGTTTTGTCTATATTTTGATGTAGTAACGATGTCAGAACAAGCTAAATCAATCCTGAAAAATATCCCCAACTTATTGTAAATCCTGGTCTGACAGTTTGGGGGATTATCAGCTGATGCTACAATTCATCTTGCGGGGAAAAGATGGAGAGATGCAATTTTCACCATTCCTCAATTGTTGTTGAAGCGGTCAAAAAGCAGTTGCTGGACTGAAAGAACTGTGTTCCACTCGGCATGCAGTGTGCTTTATCTCTGAATAGCAATAACACACCTTACCAATCACCATAACTCTACACAAACTACATGTTATATTATGCTTACTCCAGACAATTGCACTTAAACTCTCTCATTCTTTGGTTGTTTGTTTTCAGTGAAATTGGGTAAGAAACATCCTGATCCTGTGGTGGAGACAGCCTCTTTATCAAGTGTTGCTCCCACGGATGTATGGTACAAATTACAGTTACCAGATGAAACAATTCGCTCTGGTGCACTGTCTGCTCTTCAGTTGGAAGCTATCACCTATGCCAGCCAGCAGCATGAGCACTTCCTTCCAGATAAATCTCGGGCTGGCTTTCTTATAGGTGATGGAGCTGGTGTTGGAAAAGGAAGAACTATTGCTGGAATAATTTTTGAAAATTACATCCGTGGGCGAAAACGAGCTATTTGGGTATCTGTCTCAAATGATCTCAAATATGATGCAGAGAGAGATTTGCATGACATTGGTGCTAACAAAATTGAAGTACATGCTCTAAATAAGGTATGGCACATTTATACTGTGGACATTAATTTATATGTGCCATTAATGATTTATAACCAATTAATTGTGTATTGCAGTTTAAATATGCAAAAATATCTTCAGCTGTTAATGGTAATGTTAAGAAAGGTGTCATATTTTCAACATACTCTGCTCTTATTGGAGAAAGTTCTCAGTCTGGTGGCAAATATAAAACAAGATTGAAGCAGCTATTGCAATGGTGTGGTGAAGATTTTGATGGATTGGTGGTATTTGATGAGTGTCACAGGGCCAAAAATCTGTGTCCTGTGGGGTAAGATATAATAAAATAGATAGTATTGTGTGTATTTGAGAAAAGATATAATTAGATGTGCTGACTTGATATGTACGTAAATCTGTGCGTGTGAGTGAAAGTGTGTGTGAGTTGGAGTGTGTGTGCATGCGCATGTTAGTGCATGATTTTTTCTCTCTTAGAGTTTCAAATTCATCAAAGATAAAACTAAATTTCTGTTATGTGATCAGCCAGCCAATGGTCTACTGACACCAGTTCAAGTAGTAATATCAGTAAATTATTTTTTTGCGATTGCATATAATAATTTTGCATTATTAATATTTATTAGAGAACTTTTTAAAATTAATTTGAAACAGGAAAAACAATGTTTTTTATAAATACGTAATTACTTTCAAAGAAAAAAATCTTCTGTAAAGTACAATATTGGATTAATGATGTGATTTATGAAAATAAACTACTGAGATCATTCAGATGAGGGCCAATAAATTAGTCATTTTGTCAAAATAATTGGTCTACTTTATGATTGTATGTTGACACCATAATCATAAATTGTTGAGAAATGGGATAAGATGTCAGTAAAGAAATTTCAGACCTTAGTAATATTCATCATGTTAAAAAAAATACTTCAATCTCTACTTTCTACTAGGTTTGAGTTGAACCAAATAACATTTTATAAATCTTTGGTGGAAGCAGTACTGTAATGATTCTTGTATCTGATATCTAGTCTTAATGTTTGCTTCTGAAGAGAAGTCCAAATCATGAAGTGTAAAATTTACAAAAGACCATGAAATATGAATGAGATTTTGTAATGTGAACATTTATAAATTCACAGATTCCTTTTCATTCATAACATCAACATTTCTTATGTTGATAACACAACAGAGGTCCTTGTAGCAATTTGCCTTTGGATTATTTTTTTAGTTACACTGATGAGTAATCATGAGGTACAGTAAACAACTGTCCTTTAAATGTTTCAAAAATTAATACACGTACAGAAGTCTAGAAGGGTGCACAGATAGTAACTTCAGTGTTGTTGTCCAGTAAACTGTTTATGAATCTTATTCATATTTGTTTCTGACAAATAGTGGTGTGTGTGTGTGTGTGTGTTTTTTTTTTTTTTATGTTAATTCTACATTCAACCAAGTTTAATAAATTTGCAAAATAGTTGTATTTTCTGCTTGTGTAAATATATTGTACTTACTATTATAGATCAAGTAAACCTACCAAGACTGGATTAACCGTGTTGGAACTTCAAAACAAACTACCCAAAGCTAGAGTAGTCTATGCTTCAGCTACTGGTGCTTCAGAACCTCGAAATATGGCATATATGACCCGCTTAGGAATTTGGGGTGAGGGTACACCTTTTCCTGAGTTTGCGGACTTCATCCAGGCAGTTGAGAAACGTGGTGTAGGAGCAATGGAAATTGTGGCTATGGACATGAAATTAAGAGGCATGTACATAGCAAGGCAGCTATCTTTCCATGGAGTTGCCTTTAAGGTATGCCAACATTTTCTTTTGTTATTTTGTGCCCTCGAAATTCCAGACATATTTGTTGATACTACTGAAGTACCCTGATGTGGAAGTTCACTCAGATTTTAGAACCATTTTCCACAAGAAAAGAACAGAAAATTTCTCTTTAAATGCAAGTAGTTAAACCATATACAGTAAAGCCTCTAATTAATGAATTCCAGAGGACCAACATTTGGAAAGTTAGTGAATTGTTTTTTTGTGAAGAGAGCTTTATGAAAGTTGTAATTAATATATGAAATTATGCGTAAGATTTAATTAGCATATGACAAATAATTTGTGTGTTACCTTATTTTTACAAACAGTATTATTTATTTCTCGAAAAGAACTCTAATATTTTGCTGTGTTTTTTGAGCTCTTAGTTCAGTTCGCCACAGTTACACCCAAGATGAAACATTAGGGAGTTTGTGCACGCCTTAGCGTCAGCACTATCGATCTTCTGCGCATGCTCAGATGCACTATAATGGGGTGAAACTTAAACTGCACTTATTCAGAAGATTAATAATGCTTTAACATTCGAGGTGGCCCAAACTCCCTATTTTCTCAATGTCATTATAATATAGGAATCTAATATAATAAATATAACTATATAATGACTTGACTTGCATATAGGATTTTGGCTGTGATTAACAAACCTGCTGATATGTAAATGTTTTTACTAAATGGTGAAGTTATGTTGTTCAAAGTATATGCTTGGGAAGGCACCATCTCCACCACTGGCATTGATATGTATCATGTGATCGGCAAATGTCATTTGGGGTTTCTTGCAAATTGCCAAGAAAGGAATAAAAATGTATGCACTAGGTTTTGAATATGTCACATGTAAACAAATAAGACACTAAGGAGAATTTATTGGTTGCAAAGCTGGGGTGACTGGAAACATGTTTGTAAATTGGTAGCAGGTCAAAGTTTCTTGTATAGGGAGAAAAATATGCCCATCTTAATAGTGTAGTGGTGAATATCTACAATTTGTTGCAATAACGTATAAAAATTGCCGGTAATGTAAATATTAACAGCATGAGAGAGATCTCAAAAATATTATAGTTATGTAATTTTTGAAAAAGCTAAAGAATACAGCCAATTACTTAATACAGCTGTTTATGTCATCTCATACCCACATTTAGCACTATCCCAACTAAAACTTTAAAGAAAAAAATGAATAAATTCTTGTTATTGGTATTTTTAAAATTAGCCATGTTTTACACACTTTCCTCAAACCTAAAAAAAATACTCCACGTTAATGAAAGAATACAGTGTTTACCCGATTATAGGATGATTTTTTCCCCCCCTGAAAAACTCTGTTGAAAAATATGGGGTTGTCTTATATTTACAAAACCCTTGTATGTTTTTACATTGCCTTTCCATGTCATGAAACTCATTAATGGTGACATAACAATAAGCTGTGAAGACAGTAATAATATCGGACATATGTGCAATATGTAATTATATTTGTTGTAGTAAGTGTCCACTGAATTTGCAGGCAATTCAGACGTTTTTGTATGGACTGGTAAAGAGAGAATCTCAAATGCATTGCTTTGTATCAAGTGAAAAATATTGTGAAAATAAATGCCAATATTTTGTTACGTGATGCTGGTTTGGTGAGGCCACACGATGTTGGACAAGTGTAAATAGTTTTGCAAGAGACCAAAATTAAAAAATCCCTTGAGAGATGAAAGCATTCTGCATCCAACAAGAAAAAAGAATGATAAAAAAAAGTTTTAGCAAAAATGTCCCCATGCCGATGTCTCCCACATTACCTGTGAAATGGAGGGGTAGAGATGTACAAATTCACAGTTCACGACTTGATCACAGGAACAGTAAACTTCGCTAATTTCAATTATATTCTGTTAAAGAAAATGCAAGAACTATTAAAGAAACAGGCCATCAACTAGAGCGTGACAGAGAATCTAAAGACAAAGAAGGGAATGTTCTTAGGTGGCGTCATATGAAAGTCTAAAAACAAAGCAAATTTAATGCGCAAAACTTTCACAGATGACTAGTAAGTCAGATGTCACGGAATGGAAAGAGGACCAAAAGAAAGAAACATTGATACACATGAAGATGATGAGGGTAGTAACAAAAACCATGATTATAATTTTTAAGTAACAAGAAAATGATACCTAGTTTAGGCAAAAAGTCTTATTATTCTCATCAACAAGCCAATTTTCTAATCAATTAGATAATTTGCAATTTTATTTTGACTAAATAGTAAGAATTAGTTAAAAATTCAATAAACTCTCTGGAAGCCGCTTCAAAATTTTAGAGCCATCTTACATTCAAAGTTGATTAAGGTAGTAGTGAAAAAGAAATTTGATTTGAAGAAAAGCTTTTGTGTTCATGTTGAAGTTGTAGGAAGATGATGAAAACATAGAAACTTTCGTAAATTTTTGAAATTTCAGAGTTAACAGTGAAAATTGAGTCTATGCCATCTTTATAAGTGTATTTCACTGAATTCTTATTTATTTATTTATAATCTGATGGATATTCCTCCAATATACAAATTCAAAATATTACAGAAATAAATTAAGAAAAATATGACTCTGACTATATCTCAATAACAAATCATCTCTGAATATCTCGATAACAACAGAAATATTAAAATCACCCTTAACGCAAAATATTAAAAAATGTCTATTCACTAAAATAATGTTCTGCCAGGCTCCAAGTATTGCATCTAGTGATAGGGTTTTTTGCAGTGTATTTATAGAGGCTGTCATTGAAAACATACCTTTATTTCTTGAGGGAATTACAGAGACTAAAATTCAATTCTTCATGTAACAGTGGGCAATCAATTTGAACGGCTATTAACTTAAACACAAACAAGATATAATTAAAGTTAAGAAGAGATGAAATAGAGAGCACATATAGGGTAGAAGATATAATACAATAATCATGATCAATGTAATGATCGCGAATGCTTAAACGTGTTGCTGCAATTCTGAAGAATTTGTGCTGGACAGATTCAGTTAGCAGAATGCTTCAGATAGCAGAATGAATGTGAAAACAAGAAGACCGGACCAAGAATGCTAGCAACACACTAGGTTTAACGAGCTTCATATATAACATTTTTAAAATGTATTCCGCATTGAGATCAGCATATGTTCTTTGGCGAAACCGAAGATTTTGTTGGCATTATTAGTCATTTAGTCAATATGGTTAATCAATGACATTGTAGAGTCAAGAGATGCACCCAGATCCCAAACCACAGAGACATGTTCAAGAGGTGATGCATTTATGGTGTATTGGCAATAAGCTACTGATCGAGAACAAAAGATTGTAATAAATTTGCATTTGACAGCATTTAATATAAGATCTTTCTCTTTACACAATTAAGCACTTTTTGTAAGGAATGTTGGCCGTTTATGTACATGATTGACGTAGAGTTTACAATCGTCTGCAAATTGGAGCAACTCTGCACCTGTAACTGAGAGAGAGTTGTTATTTGTAAATAGAATAAAGAGTAGCAGTCCCAGAAGAGATCCCTGAAGGACTCCAAACAAAACCGTGAACCCTTCTGTAACAATGTTTTCATTTTTAACAAATGTTTGTTTGTTTGTTTAAGTAATCAGTAAGCCAAACTAGGTGCAGATCTAAAAAACCAAGAGCTTTCTATTTTTGTGCTAGTAATTTGTGTTTGACCTAATGATAGGCCTCAGCATAAACACACTCCATGTCTTCAGAGAGATTAGTTTTAGACCACTCAGAATCATGAGCCTTCATTTCCATTACTAGTTTCTCAAAGGATTTATTAAGCTTGTTTATCTTTATATTCAAATTTACCAGTCACTTTAATGTCTGTTATTTCCATAATTTTTACATTTTTCACCAACCAAAACACTTGTCTAGTTGTTGATTTCAAAGCGAACACTTTAGCTTCAGATGATGTGTTTCTACATTTTGAGTGATACATTCCACTGCAAATATCACACTGGGCGAAGTCTGTATCACCATTTTTATTTTTGATGACAATCTCTCTATTATATTTCCCACAGATGGAAGACATTTCTATATGTTTTAATAGTTAAGTGCAAAATAATAAAAATTCACTGTATATTTAGATCAGAAAAAATATCAACTTGTTACACTTTCAATATACAGTGAAACCCCGTTTATACATTTCTTACTTAAACGTTTTTCGTGTTTTTTTCTAAAGTCCTGGATAAATTCCTATAATTCCCATGCTAAATTATTTCAGTTGTGTTTTATGTTTTTATGATTTTCACACTTATACGTTCATAATAAAAGTCCCTTTAAAATCGTATAACATTCAAATGATCTCGGTGAGGCGCAGGGTGACCTGAGAGCCTGAATCCTGTATGTTGAGTCGGTACGCTCCAGAGCGCTCCTGTGGAGCGACCTGTTGCTCAACTTTTGAGGTGACTTCGTGCTAATAAAACTTATAATATAGAAACTCAACTCTGCCTAGCTGAGGGGCTAAGACTGCGTTAGCCTGCAGGGTAGTAGGGCAAAAATCAGCTCCCGCCAACCTCCGGTAGCAGAACTTCAGGGACATCAGAAAATTTCAGTGACATGCGTACAGGAGCTGTTTGAAGATCTCAGGAGGTGATGGCCAGCTCCTATGGGAAGTCAAAGTTGTCTCCAGGAGAGAGTAACAACTGACCAATAAGTGAAGTTTGTGTACTGACTGTTCCACTCCCCGAAGGCCTTTTTGCTTATCGTAATTATCATAGGAGATCCTTTTGGTAGCACCATGGCGCAAGCAGCTAATGAAATAGATTGCTTTTCTGTATGACGCAGTGTGTGTCACCAGGCTGTGGCAGTTGTGCGCTTCCTGTCACCTTTGACCCAAGGAATCTCAAGTAGCATCAAGCTTGAAACCGAAGCAACCAGATGTGAGTCACTGCAACCAATTGTAGCCCACGCAGGACACAGCCTTCGTTTCCGCAGTGAAACAAGAGTTGCACAAGGTCAACAAAAAGGTCCCAATTGTGTGTCCGTTACCTCCACCTCGGAGACGACTTCTTTGATGATGACATTTGATTGACAATATTTTTTTCCAAGTTGACAAACATTGTAGTTTGCGGCTCTGAGGCTCTATGTTTAAATTGAAGTATAGTTTGTCTCCTGTCTGGTTTTGCTTCCGCGATATTCAACAAAAAAGAGATGTAGAAAATGGCAAACCCCTTTTAATATCAGATAAAATAAAATAATATATTTAAAAGTTGTTAGGGAGAGCAACAATAAAAAAAGTAGTTATTGCTAAAAAACTGGGAAAATAAAGGTGTAAAAATATTGAGTCTTTATTTTACTTATAATAATCAATTTCAGTGATGCGTTTTTCCCATCAGTCCCCTGAAAAACCTATAAACAAAGTTTTAAGTGTCACTAGTCAGTCTGCAATGCCAAAACGAAAATGCATCTGAACTCCGACCATAGACTGACCGGAGACTGACCAGATTACCATGATTATACTAAAACCAACAATCAAATCTATATAAAGTAAAAGAAGTTATAAATTAATCATCCAGAGATTAACTGGCAAAGGTAGCTCAGGGCATCAAGTGATGTCTCTGCAGTGCCTATAACTGGGGAGACTTGGTATTAGAGTTCCAATAGTGGAAGGATTATCGACACTAGCTACATAGCTTTGTCGAATTTAGCTGCTGTTTACAGGAGGATTGTAGCAGGTGGCTTCTCTGTTCGGTAGTTTCCCATGGTTTCTCTTATCAGCACTAGTCGAATGATGGAACAGTATTCTAACAAATGTGCCGTCGATCCGGTGCAATCTTTCCTTCCTCTTCCTTGTCCTATCATCACCCTTGCACACATTTACTCATATGCACTACCATACTTGTTGAGAGACTATTCAGGAACTTAGAGCTTGTCCCAGCTGGGACAGTGCCACACTGGTGGGATATCTTATTGGGTAAAACCCCACAAGCTGACGTAGGTTGGCTGCATCTTGCCGTTGTGGGAAGATCACCCCAGCTTCTACGATAAAAGCATGCCCTCAAGAGCTGAAGGTCATCCAATATATCAATTTATAAATGCATTAGAATGAGGTTATAAACTTCTATCACCTTTTATCATTTAAATTTTATATCTGTAATACCATAGAAATGTTTCTTCTTAAGGAGAAATGTTTCTACAATATTAAATCTTTCAGAGCAAATACATCATCACAAATTCAACACTGACTTTTTTCGTACAAATCATATATCCACTTTTTTGTTCTTAAGGGACGACAATGTTTTCTGTTGAAAATCCTATTTTTTTCCTGCAGCAGTACAATTTTTCTGTATTTTCCCTAGGCAGTATGCGCCAAAATTAAAAATAAAATTGTTCGACAAAATATTTTTTCTAAATATTGTATTTCACATTTTCTTACCTTTGGTGAATTTGGGGGGAAAATATATATTGATTTATGGAGACTGGAGTATTAAAAGTGCAAAACATTTGAAGCTTGCAAGGAATTTTGTCTTTTAAATGTATAGAGAATGTGTGTTAATAACTGAAGAAAAACAAATTTAATTTCTGTCTTGGTTAAAAATGTTTGTAAGATATTTTTCATCATAATTTCACAGGGTGTAGTATCTATATAAATTACTTTCTTTTGATTAAGAGTTTTGGGTCAATCATTCTTGAATTGCTCTTTATCCTCTTTTAGGTGGATGAGGTATCATTGGCAAAAGAATTTGTTGAAGTATATGATGCTTCTGTTCGCCTCTGGGTAGAAGCAATGAGAAAATTTCAGGAAGCTGCTGAGCTTGTTGATGCAGAAAATCGTATGAAAAAAACAATGTGGGGACAGTTCTGGTCAGCACATCAGCGATTCTTCAAATATTTATGTATTGCTTCAAAGGTAAGTGGAAACTTGTAAATTTTCCATCTTGATATCTTATCCTTATCAAAATTCTTTAAATATAAAAGTTAATTTTTTGACGTCTTACCATATTTACCTGAATACAAGACAACCTCCTATTTTTGAAAAGGTCTCCTGTGGATTGTTTTCATTTTTGTGTGTCTTCTATATTTATTTTCATGATTGTCTTGCTCTGGTATGGACATGTTAAACGGTTCGATTATGTAAAATATTAACAAATCTGTAGGTTCTAATGAGTTAATGGGGGAGAAATCTCATGCAGAAAAGGTTCTCAAATTTTTGGGCAACATTGAGAGAGAAATCAGGAATTATATTTGATTAGGTAAATTTGAGCGATACTGTAAATGCCCAATTTCAATAATTTTGAGATGTCATGATCTTGCTATTACTTTGCTGAAAAATTAACAGAAATGTGTTGATAATATAAACGTTAACTCTGACTTAACTATGTTATGGACCAATAGAAATACTTTGGAGGTGAATTAAATAATTTTAATGAAAACGAAGAGATTAAGACTATTAAATAGTGTAGACTCAAAATCATAGATCTGTTAAATACATTTTTTTAAGAAAAGTATGTGGATGGACAATTTGAAATTTATTAAAATGGGAGAGAAGTGTGAACAAAAATTAAAGAATTAGAGAAATATAGTTATATTTTTGATTATTATGATAAAATTATTAAAGAAACGTGACTAGTCCAAGATATTTTTAATTCTGAATTTGTAGGAAAATTTTAAAATATTCAGAATAATGCAAACTGGAGGTGTTACAATGGCACACTTTCCTGCGTTATAGGAAATGGCTACATAATATTGTAATATTGCAATTATTTAACACTTCAGCTATAACTTGAAAGAACTCCAATTCAACCGATTCACGCAAAGTGCTTGTGGGGTATTTCGATAGTCAGGAATAGTAGTCCTTTCTTACTTTTACAAATGAAACCAACATAAGTATATGAAACGGTTACATAAATATACAGCTCATTACACAGAAAAGCAAGAATAATTTCAAGAACTGACTGCATGTAAAATGCAGGGTGAATTTTTCGAATTTTTACAATTTCAAATTTTGTTCCAATTTTTGAAAATACAGAGTGCCCCTTAAATGGGACCAGCACCAATTTTCTTTATCTTTCTTTGCCACTTTTGGGGGGAAAAAATAAATGAAAAAATTAGAGAAAATAGAATTTAATAATTTAAAAATTGCTTGTTTTACACAAAATTACGCAAACAATTTTCATATTTTAAAAAATTCTTCCCCCCCCTTTTTTTATGAGCACCTTTCATAATTTTATCTTCGTAATTATTGTTGTAGGAAGATGCTGAAAGAAATTTGAACTTTAGCAGTTTTCTAAAGATGGGGATTTCAATGCAAAGGAGTCCCTCACTATTACAAGTCCTTTACTCAATCAGAGGTCAAAATTTAATCAAAACATTTGGAGTTGTTTTGAAAATTTGGAATATGTCCCAGGGGCTTCTTGCAAAGAATTCCTTAAAATTAAATTATTGGTTTCAAATTCAAGTGACCATGACCTCAGCCAGATCGATCGGGGATGATCAGTTACGGTGAAAATCCTGCATATGGTTTAGTCGCTAGTATTGTTGATGGCAGGATGGACAAACATTTTGCTGTCAATCAGTTTTTTGGTATCAAGAACCCACTAAACAGATTTTGTCTAAACAACTTGTTAACCTGAGTATTTGTTCGGAGAAATGTGCTGAGCTTTGTTTTTTTTCTTCACTAAAATTTGTTTTCTGTTTGTTTTTTTTGCTTTGCTTGATCACATACATCATCAACAAACATATTAAAGGGATGAGTGAGGGACTTTAGATAATTCTTTATTAACACTGTGATTGATTAGTGTGTATTTATGAGAGACATGTCTGTGGATCACAGTATCCTTTTCAAAATTTCTAGAGAATTTATCAGGGTTTTTACTTCTTAATAAAAAACACAAGTGTTTGTTTACAGAAGTATAATAATATGACTTCTCTAGTTTTTATAAGCTAGCCTGCTTAAATTTGGTAAATTAAATTTTTTCTATTTTTTAGGCAGATAATGTTCTTTATGAACCAATATCAGAAACTTGGGTAATCTCCTTGGATCTGTTTCAAGTGCTTTCTTGAATTATAAAGTTTCCGGTGACCAAATCACATCAGCGTATTCCAATTTACTATGAATATAAACCTGTTGTCTTAGTTTGAATAAATTATTCAACCCTACCAAATCTTGACAGAAACATGTTTTCTTTCCTAACAATACACGTTCTTCAATATATATACTGAAAGAAGTTGACAATCAAAGATAACCCCCAAAGGGTGGCCACTTTCTGGTAAACCAGGGAAAATTGTGGAAATGATGTAGAACAGTTTGAGAAAAATTCATAGAATTTAAAGGAAAATTTCTAGAAGTCAGGAAAGTTTCTTGTTATAAAACTAAATATTATTTTGTAAAAATTATTAAAGTGTTAGTATTTAGTAAGGTGTTATTTGTGGCACAATTTTTATTTTTCAAGCAAATATTGTCCATCCTGTGTTTTTCATATTTTCTTTAAAAACTGTGAAATACTGTTCTAATATGTCAAGGAAAAATAAACAACATTCACCGCAAAACTCAGAAAAGTTGGGAAATTTTTTTTCTGGAAAAGAATGGCCACCCTCTCCTAAAACCCCTTATGAAATTTACTTTAACAAAATATATTTCTCTGAATCTTGTATTCGTGAATAGTACTGTTCCACAATCAACACAATTTTAAATTTCTCCGAATTCAAGAAAAGTTAGCTGTCTATTTACTGCAAGCAGTCATCTATTCACAAAGTGCAATTTAATAGGTAAACAACCTAGCTAGAAATTGAAATGTGTTGTTGAAAACAATTTAAGGGTGCAATTTAATGCTTTGAAATTCCATCTGTGCTTATGTACTATGGACAATGGGACCCACCTTCCAAGCATTTCTAAAAGAAAAGTAAATTCCAATCAAGTTATTTTTGAAGCAGAAAAAATGTTAGGGACAAGTTAGATCGTAGATTGTTGGTAATATTTTTCATTCAGAAGACCTTGTCGAAATTATTTGATAGCAGTTTTTTTCCTATTTGTCTAACTGTAGAACTGATTTTTGTTTCTGAAATATCAGTTTTATAGGAGTTTTATCTTCAAACCTGTGCAAGCAATAATTCTGAATTTTTTACGTAAGATTCAAATATAGACCATCAAAGTTCCAAGGTAGAGTTTTATATACTAAGTACTGATCATTAATTTTATTGATACTTTAAATTTATCTTGTTTAGTAAGATTTACCTCTTTCTGGAACTTGTTTAATATTTCTTTCATTTCTTGATAAAATGTTTTGCAGTCTTGACCTAAACAAGACCAATCTGTTGCAAAAGTCTTATTTGATTGAATTTAAACGTGCTACTTTAAAATCAAAAAAATGTCTAGTGTACTGATAAAGTTTCAACTAAATGATAATTTAAGCTAATTTTGGCTAGTTAAAATTTAAGTTTAATTTGTTAATTTTGTTTGTAGGTTGCTCATGCTGTGTCTGTTGCTCGGGAAGCTGTAAAATGTGGGAAATGTGTAGTAATAGGTCTTCAGTCCACTGGAGAAGCACGGACCCTTGAGCAATTGGAGAGAGATGATGGTGAACTGTCTGATTTTGTATCAACCGCAAAAGGGGTCCTGCAAACTTTGGTTGAAAAACATTTCCCTGCTCCTGATAGAAATCGTATTCACAGACTTCTTGGCTTGGAACCTCCAAAGAAAGGCATGGGAAGCAATGGGGACATTGATGAGGCTGGAAGCTCCTCTGGGAAAAGAAAGCCAGGTAAACAGTGAAGCTGATGCTTGTGTGTGTCTGTGTGTGTGTTTGTAAGTGGAAAAAAAATAAACAAAAAATAGACTGTATATTCTAATAGTGTGATCTTTCCAATAGTACGTCAAGCTGCACAGCGTGCAGTCAAGAGAGTCCGAATGGACTCTTCTGATTCTGAAATTTCAGAAGAAGAAGAAAGGGAGCGGGGAAGTTCTGGGTCAGAATTTAAATTATCTGCCTCGGATAGTGAAAGTGAAAGTGCGTCTGATAGCCAGGCTTCATCAGATTTTAACCCCTTCTACAGCGATTCTGATTCTGATGCAGGTATGGCTTGTTGTGAATGGTTATTGTACACTTACTGGGAAATTACATCATTTTTCCTTGATCTGCATCACAGTACCAACATCTTAGGTTGAGTAAGTTAAGGAAAAGAGAAAAAAATTGAAGCCAACATAAGAGAATTATTGTATTTTTGTATGGATGCACACTTAAGCATACCTAAGAGTAGAATGGTCTCATTTATGAACTTAAATTTTTCAGGTGATTAGATTCTTTGCTACATGCTTCCAATTACATGAGGCTCTGGACTTCAGCCCATACAGTTAACATCATGGAGCCTGTCCATTGCATAATTTCTAATGTTTTTATTTCATAGTACTCTTTGGCCGAAAACTTCTAAGTTCCACCTGATACTTCACTGTGTGTCTTGAAGTTTATAACAAGGCTTAGGCCATCAGACTACTTGGCTAACATAAAACATCCATGAACCTGTGCAATGCATAATTGACATTGAACATTGTTAGCTGCAACTCGTTTTTTGACACCACTGTAAACATGTTTCTTTATTTTCTACAGTATTCATTGAGCGTACAGAATTCATTGCCATTATAGGCTGTGTTGCGCTACACTCAATCACTGTATGATTGACAAAATTACTTATGACAACTTATAATTGTTAAGTTGGTGTCAGATTTTATGAAATGAAGTACAAATGCTTTGTAAAGTCCCAGTAAGTTAACATAGACTGAAGGTTTGTAAGGGAAATTTCTTTAAGGCAATTCATTCATTATGATTTATCTTTGCAATTCATTATAAACAAATTTGGCTGTGTTTGAGAGCAAGATTGTACTTGCACAATTTGCAAAACATTGATATTATGCTAAAATCATAATTGAAGGTGTCGAGCAACGTAAACAAAACCATCATATCTTGCATAAAATAAAGATCTTAAAATTCCTCCCAGAAATATACGTTGTGACCCAATTATGTACAATAATAATTATAAATTTCTTTTATATAACCTGGTTTTACAATAATACTACATGCATAATACTAATTACATTCAATTACATTTGGAGAATTGACATTACTGGTTTACTGGTTAACATTATGAGATGTTTAAAATCTTTAATCAATGTACAAAATCTTTGGTCAGTACAACTATGTTAATAATAATAATAATAATAATGATAATAATAATAATAATAATTTATTATAATTATATTATTACTATTATTATTGTTACTATTATTATAATGTTAATCCTTATTTTATTTCACTTAATTTATAAGTGCAAGTCTCGATTAGGTTTATTTTTAACAATCTTTGGAAATCGTTTTTACTTGTTATAATATTATTAGGTAATAAATTATATAATATTATTGCTTTTCTATAGGGATCTGTGTTTGTTGATGTTTTATCTACACACATCCTGCAGTAGTTTAATTGTCCTCGAGTGTAGTGATCAAGTTCTGTATTTCTTTATCTGGAACACACATTAGTATTTTGTATCATGAGGAGTATTACTCTATACACATACTATGCTACTACAGTCATTATTTCATATTCTTTTTATACATTTTTGCATGATTGTTAGGGTTTTAGATTAAAGATGCATCAGATTGGTCTTTTCTACCACAACACATTGAATATTCCTATTACTTTTTGCTCCCCATACCCTCCCATACATTTTCTATACCATATTGTATATGTGAATGATTGATTCCATAATATATTGACATAAGCATATCTGTTGTCATGTATCTTTTAAGATTTCTCAAAATGAATATGTTAATACTTAATTTATTACAGACTTTCTCAATATGTCTACTAAATTCTCCTCAATGTAAATTCCTAGAAAGTTTTGACAACATTGAATGAAATCCTTATCATTTATTTTGACATTGACTTTGTTGCCTATGTTCTTATGGTTAGTGTCGGAAATGTGTCATTTCAGTTTTATTAGCATTTCAGTTTAGGTTATTATTTCTCAAGTATTTATATATTTGTTCAAAGGTGTTCATAAGTTACAATATGTATTACAAGTTAGTTATATATTACAAGTTACAAATATGTGTATAGAAGGCATTACAAAATCAAAAATGTAAAATTACCTTTTTTTCTCTATCATAAAATTACAAAAATGGGGTTGCTCTCAAAATAATTAGATTTAATTTTTAGGACTTTTGTAATTAATTTGTAAGTATATGTGCTATTCAACGATGTGAAGTTCATTAAAAAGAATCTATCAATTAATTATCATCTTTTGAATTATTATTACAACAGATCCATGGGATAGGCGTAAGAAGAAGGGAAAGAAACATAAGAGCTCATCATCTAAAAAACGGCAGTCTACTGGAGAAAAAATTGGTTCTCTTCTTCGAAAACAGTCTCGTCACAGACATAAAGGAAGTAGCAAAAGAAATGGTGACGGTGGCGCTGCTGGTGATGGAGGTAGTGGTCGTCCTTATGCTCCTCCAAAAGATGCTATTGAAAGAGCATGTGGAATGAAGGAGGAATTATTGTCACAAGTGGAAACTTTGGGCGATAGTTTACCTCCCAATACTTTAGATCAGCTCATTGATGAACTTGGTGGACCTGACAATGTAGCCGAGGTATTATATGAATCTTTATATAAAAATTTTCTGAAATGTTTTTAGTCATCAAAAATATAAACAATATTTGATATCTATTTTTTGTTTCTCAGATGACAGGACGTAAGGGTCGTGTTGTGCAAACTGAAGATGGAATTCAATATGAATCACGTTCTGAAGTTGATGTACCTCTGGAAACCTTGAATCTCACAGGTGAATACTGCTTTGATGGTGCTGGTACCATTTCCACAAATTTGAATTCTAATAAAAAACAAAATTTCAAATAAAATGTTACTGAAAGGGAATACACTGGCTGTTAACAGAGAAACAACGTTTTATGGATGGGGAAAAAGATGTTGCCATTATCTCGGAAGCTGCATCCAGTGGTATTTCGCTTCAAAGCGATAGGCGAGCTCGAAATCAGAGACGCAGAGTTCATATCACTTTAGAATTGCCCTGGAGTGCTGATCGTGCAATCCAACAATTTGGTAAGTTTGTGTCATATTTTTCACATATTAACATATTGCGGACCTAGGATGAAAATTCACATCATATCATGCCCAAACAAAGCGTACCATAAACAGAGATCAGTCTTGGCACATTCTCACTTGTAAGGGATCTATTATTGTTTTTAGTAAATATAGCTCTATTCTGAATGATACTAGTCCTTTTTGAATTTTCATGACTCCCTATATTCACTTCGGTAAAGATTTCTCCTGTTTTTCAACAGGCAAATATTGTTGATTGCAACTCTGAGAAAATGTCTGGGATTGTGGTAGGATAGCGTCCTGTTTGCCGGTCTGCAATTTGTTAAGACGTTTATTATATTTCTTGGAATATCAATGTTGTAATACATGCTTTTAAAGAAAGATAAAAAATTGCTAAAATAAATTTTGCAGGGCGTACCCATCGAAGTAATCAGGTTAATGCACCCGAGTATATCTTCCTCATCTCGGATTTGGCTGGAGAAAGACGATTTGCTTCTATTGTTGCCAAAAGATTGGAGAGTCTGGTAGGTACTTTTAGAATGAATTTTCAAGACTTCAACTCCAAATAGTCTTCTTAACCATCTGTTTTTGTATTTCCATAGAGTTGAATGTCTTGAGAGAACAAGGGCTATCCCATTTTTTTGTAAACCAGTAATATTAGTATTCTTTATTATTAGCGTAATTAGCATAACTTCATATATTATGCTTTTAGTGTAATGTGTAGATTTTCATGCACTATGAAATGTTAAAATATTCATACAAACATGCACTATCAACCACCAAAACATGCTTGTAGGGTAAAGAATGACAAAACATGCACAATCGATTTTAGTTTAGAATCTTTCTTGTTTTATGTCACAAGATGAAATTGGAGTGTACTTAAAAGATTAAATGTGAGTCAATGCAAATGAAATTGATTTTTACTCAAATAATGGTTTTTAAATTTTGCAAAAATTTAAAATGAGGATTTGAATTGAACACTTCAAATAATTTTTCCTTAGCATCTCTCACATCTCCAAAAGTGTTTTAACAATTATTTACTACCCTACTAGAAGTAAACCTGTTTTTTCTAATTTCTGAATGTCTAGAGGCATTTAAAAATTGATTTATGTTGCATGGCAGCAGACTGAGAGACTGCTGTTGATTATTTTCCCCACCCATTACCAGTTACCATGTGATATGGGGTTGCTGTTTTCTGTGTCTTCATTATCTCTTGTAACTAAATTGCTTGGTATTGATTTATTTCACGATTGTTGCTCACAGTGCATGTGCCCCCATTGCAAATCCTAGCTTGTCTTCCAAAGGATCAAAATTTCTAATATAACAATAAGGAAAGGAAACTGCCTACTGTCAGGATTTAGAAAAATATACTATTCGAACAAAATACACATCAAATTTAATATTTACAAATTATCCAAAAAACAATTTTACAGTGTGCTTAATATGCTAGATGAAAGCCTATATGTAAAAAAATTTATATATATTTTTTATATAAAATATATACAAAATTTTATATATATATATATATATATATATATATATATATATATATATATATATATATAGATATATATATATATAGATATATAGATATATAGATATAAAATTAATACTCGGAAAAAGTATGCATTTTTAAAATGAGTTCGCCTAGAAAGTAATTTAGAAAGTTTGAAAGGTCTACAAGTAAATACTTGCATTTGCATGAATTGTGTCATTTGCATACTTACATAAAACATGAATGTAAATCATGCCTTTAATAATGTGTTATTTCAATTCAGTATGGATTTATATGCAAATGAACTGTTTAAAAATGTACTGAGTTATATTATGAGTTCTATTAAAACCACCAAAATCTCAGAACTATGTCAATGTGGGATAGCCCCTTGTTTTACTGAGCCCTTTGGTTGTGAACAGTTACAATTTGAGTGATGTTGTTCTTTCAGGGTGCACTAACTCATGGAGATCGACGTGCTACTGAAACGCGTGACTTATCGCAATTTAACATTGACAATAAATATGGCCGATCAGCTTTGGAAGCAACAATGAAGACCATAATGGGCTACGAACAGCCCCTTGTTCCTCCTCCATCAGATTACAAAGGAGACTTTTTTAAGGATGTAGCAGATGCATTGGTTGGAGTAGGGCTAATCTGTAACAGTGATTCTGCACCAGGAGTCCTTATGTTGGACAAGGATTATAATAATATGAGTAAATTTCTCAATAGAATTCTTGGTATGCCAGTGGATCTTCAAAACAGGTTATTCAAGTACTTTACAGACACGTTAAATGCGATTGTAACGCAAGCTAAAAAGTCTGGACGTTTTGACATGGGAATTTTGGGTACGTATTAGCATAATTCAATATTCTGTAACTTTTTTACCTTCTTTAAACAGAACTTAAAAAATTTAAACAATTTAGTGAATTCCTTGTTGGTTTTTTTTTATTATTATTATTATTATTATTATTATTATTATTATTATTATTATTATTTTTTTTTTTTTAATATATATACTGATTTCATAAGTTTTAGTTATTTGAATGTTTCGATCAAATGAGTAAAGACTTATTCAATTTATTATTGGAAATATATACTGTAACATAAATAAGAGAGGTAAGTAAAAACATGTAAGAATCTTTTTCTTCCCCAGATCTTGGAACAGCAGGTGAAAATGTTCGAAGAGTGAAATTGTTTACTTTCCTTCGCCGTCATGCTACTGGTTTGGCTACAACTGAACTTCACATTGTTCATGTAGAACGTGGAATGAGTTGGGATGATGCAACAAATCGTTGGTCTGAGCTGACAGGAGCTTATGAAGGCTTTTATCTCTCTCACCAAATACGAAACAATAAGCAAACGGCAATTCTAGCAGTAGCTGTGGGAACATCCTCCAGCAAAAAAGATGGTAGCACTAAGAAGGATAAAGAACAATTCTATACCATCTACAGACCAAATACCGGTCTCCAGGTTTGTTTCTTCTACTATATTTAACACTAGAGAGACTGAAACTTGTCAATCTAACAAGAGTAACACAGGAAAGCTTAGCCCCCCTTCCTCCTCCCCAACCAGTCTGGTCAGTCTGCGACTTATAGTAGTGTCAGGAAAAAATGTGACACATTACTTTTGAGACAGACCCTGTGTATGGAGTAATATAACAAATATAATATAATTTTCATTAAGTCACATGGCAATGGAATTTCTGGACCTGGACAACACCAATGAGGGAGTCAGACACTCTAGAATAAATTGCTACATGTATTTAACAATATACTATTGGAAACATTTTCTGCAAGTATGTCTTAAAATATTTCCAGTTGTTGAACTGTGGCTAGGCTCAGACATATTGCACATTTTCTGTTGCTTTTTTCTTCTGTGGGGACTCAGACACCCACATCTGTTTTTTGAGGAACTAAGTAAACATTCGTTATGATGTTCCTGTACATTCACTATATTCTCACGCAACTGTTCTTTACATCAACAGATATTAGAATGAGATTGCGACGTGTTCATTGACATGCTCAATTGTACGAAAACCCTTGAGTTTCCATGAAGTGGTTATTCATGATGACAATTTCAAATTGCTTTGTAAGCAAACATCTTGATACCTGTTGAAAGTCGGAATTACTACTTAGGGTTAGGAAACGTTCTCCTAATAATAAATAGTCCTAAATAATGAAACCGTAACTCCTTGCCTAAATAGAGAGGAGGGGTAGGTGAATTATACTGGGGATCCATCATTGACAAATCCCTCAGTATTTCTGTATTTAGAGATTTGAAATTTAATTTGTAGTGAGTACTTTGTTTTTATTTTCTAGTTAAGACAAGAAACTTTGGGAGAACTTGAGAAAAAATATAAAAAAGTATCCTCTGAAGATGCCCAAACTCATTGGGTTCAGCAGTACGATGCTTCTGTTAATACTTGCTCACATGCTTACTGGTATGTTTTACATCAACTTGTTAATATTAATTTAATTTGGGCATCTAACTTAAGATTATTTATTGAATAAGGTAATACTATACTTGTAATTTACAGGAGAGGGAACTGTAAAAATGTTGCATTGGGACTGGATTGTGAAGTGGGGCTACGACGTCGCACGTATAATGTACTGGCTGGTTCAGTACTCAGTGTATGGTCACGTGTTGAAAATGTTCTGGCAGCAAGATCTGGTCACAATTCAAAGATGCAAGTGGTGAGATTGAGAACGGCTGAAGGCATCAAAATTGTTGGTAAGTTCAAAATATTACTTCATAATTTCTGGCTGTTTTCCAAAATAATTATTAATAGTTATGAAATAAAGGCAAATGTCAAGAAAATGTCAGTCAAGAAAAGATAAATATCAGTATCATTTTGTATAATACAGTAATCCCTGGCTACAGTGAACCTCTAGGGACAATGAGTTTTGATTCACAATATTCAATAATCCAAAAATTAAGAAAACCAGAATTTGTGGTAACATTTTCTTTCACATTTTTGCAATTTTTGATTCGTGGTCTCTTAAAAAAATTCGTGCCCAATTTGAGAGCAATTACTATTTTTTGTGTAGTTTTTAGCAAAGTACTATTTTTTGTGTATAATACAATACACTAAAACTGACATCTTCAGTCAAAGAACTATTCTAGCTCTCAATTCTTCAACACTAATTCTACTAGTTTGACCTCCTTTGTATTTACATTTGTGCAGTCTTGACAAGTCTTTCGTCACAAACTTTGCTGACTTTAGCTTAAGTGTGCCAAGAAGGGTTCCTTAACTTACCTTATGATGTTACTGGAAACTACAATGTACTTTGAGGTGTCTATGATTTTCATACACCTTGTGTTATATAATATGTAAAATATATTATGATACATGTTTAATTCTCAATGGAAAGAATCCTTTTCCAGCTGAAGTTCTGAGCAATTTAAGAAAAGTATGGAATTGTTTCAATAATATATGTACAAATCATGGTCAACAATTAAAGAAATTGTTTTTCATATCTCCCATGTATTGGAATAAAACATTAGAATTATGAAATGCATAATCTGAGTCATCCTCCCATAACAATGCCATCTTAAACCTCTTCATACCAAGTTCTAAATGTTAAGCCTAATACCAAGCAGTGTACTCGTGTACCCTGCGATGTCTAATATTATTTATTTATTTATAATAGATAAAGCCAGCAATAAATACAAAAATAACTCTTGTTTGTAATGGTGTTTACATATTTCTTCATTGAATGGCAAATCAAGGAAATAGGCTGCAAATAAATCAATCTCTTCCGTTATTATGCAAGATTGCTTTGAAATAAGAAAGAAGTAACTCTCACAGGAATATTTTCACCAGTCAATACGTAACAGAAGACAAATTTAGTAGGATTAATTAATTTTATTACTGTTTCTTTTTAGTAGACCAAAACACCATAAAAATACCACTTTTAAGATCTTTCCTGTTTTAGGCAATTGATGCACATATTTATTATTTTAGTGTCGTAATGTTTATTTCACGGAAACATGATGAAAACATAATCATCTTGCCCTATTCTCTCTTGTATTTGCTCAGAGCATGTTTTCTCACTTGGATTGAAGAAGAACGTTTAGGAAGTGCAGAGGCCACTGACTACCTCCGCTCCAAGCAAGCACTTCATTGCTGTCCTTATTGTGTATTTAGTTAATCCTTGGGAATTTTTCAATCTCTCTTCAATTTAAGGTTTGATAAGTTCTTGCCCCCAGGTCCAATATAAATTTTCTTCTTGTGCAACATTTTAATTGTTCTAAGGTGTTTTGACATTGTGTGTTTTTTCGTTCAATCTAGGTACATTTACTCACTAGTACTGATATTGAGTGACATGATTCAAATGCGTAACTGTAAATTTGAAGGTATCTCAATAATGACACTTTTATTTAAATCAAAAGGTTGGCATGCCAATCCAAAAAGTATAATCTCATACTATACGGACATTTCCTGCCCAAGTACAGGGTGTAAATGATGGTGTACTTGCTTATTTTATGACATATAGGTATAAGAATGCGAGGGGGAAATTATGCACTGCACTAAGTGCACGTTGTTTTATGTAAGTTGCTGAACCTTACAGAATGATTCAGTCATCCTCCATGAATCACATTCTTTATGGGGGAGAGTTCTATATATTTAGATTTGACACGTTTTTAATGACTTTAAAACTTTTTGTTTTCTTTCTTGCAGGTACTCTTATTCCTAACAGTTGTGTTGACTCCTTACGTGAGGCACTGTCATCAGATGCTGAAAAGACAGATGAACAGACGTTTTGAGAATTCAGTGATCCTTAGGTCACAGTAGTTAATGTAAGTGTTTCTCAATGAGATTTGATTTTGCAAAAGAAGTTGAATTTCTCTAGTTTCAAATTACTAGAACACATTTCTAATATTTCATCTATATCACAAATTAAATTGGAAGGTAGTTGACTGTAGTTAAAAGGTATCCCAAGAGCAAATTATAAGCTTTGGCATTTATTTGTTGTTGCCTCAAATCATGGAACAAATGAAGCTTATGCCATGAATATGGTCGTTAATCAGCTGAGTATCATTACAAGTAACAAGAATGAGGTTCATTGTGTTTAAGTGCATTTCAAGAATGAGAATTGTTGAAAGTGTGTGCTGTTATTTTTAATCAAATGTAGCATGGTAGCCGTATTTTAAGAGGATATATAGTATGTGGCAATGCTGCCCCCCCCTCTCCCTTTAACTTTTATATTGCATTGATTATTACTTATTGAAGGAAGAAAATTAATAAATGTCATAGTAGTTGCAAAATTCTGCATTTGAAAGAATTATAAAATAGCTTTTCAAAATTAATTCTAAATTAAGTTCTATATTTCTGTCTTATACGAATCTTTTTCTTACAGATTTTCAAGGACCAAGCCATAAGGTGAATTGCCCTGGCTGGAGTGACTGTGAATACGGATTGACCCTCTTATTTGATAAGTTCTTATTTCTGCTTCATTTGGCATTTACTTTGGTGTTGTAATGTATGGCAAACAATCGTATTTGATGTTTGCTTTCATCAGATCTTGTTAGTGTCTGTCAAGTTGTGTCTCTCCAGAAACACAGTGCATCTTAGTTTTCTTCCCCATTTGTATAATTTTCATGTGTGTGTGTGTGTGTGTGTGAGCGTGCAAAAGAATGTGCCTAGTTTGTATGTAAGAGTGAGAGTGACTCTCGTGTATATGTTGAATGTAGAATTTCATCTGTGAGAAAGATTTTGCTATTGTACATTTTTTATATTTTCATTTTTGTACTTTTTGTTGAGTCTGTTTTGTAGTTGTTCCTCCCCTTCCTCCCATTAATCAAGTGATTAGAAATTGTCAAACTGAAAATGAAGTGCAAAATAGAAACTCAGCCTTATTTATAAAGGTTAAATTAGTGTCATTTATTGAAACTGAATCTGTTTGTCGTGTATTTGTGTGTGTGGTAATTTATCTTGCTCTGTCATCAAATGAGCACAAAGGGGTTAATGCCCATGAAGTTGACTTCGTCTTGACTTCTAAAGCACAAAGTTGTGTGATGTAATGTAATGTGGTGTAGTGTCACATGCCCAGTTCAGGCTGCATTTGAAAAGGTAGGTATTTCTGTTTTCATGGACTGTAAAAAGTAAACAGAAATTGAGCAGACTGTACAAAGAATTCATTATGTTAGAAGTACCTTGTTGCAAAGAAAACCATTTTTGAGCCGTTGATATCTTTTGCTGTGAGGGACAGCCTGTGTGGGCAGGGGTTGAGCAAGTTCCTAAACCCTGCAGTTTGCATATGGAATTTATTAGGGCAGTTGCCCATAGTGTTTTGTCTGCGTCCCCTTTTGCCCATTGTTCCTGCAAGTCCCTTCTATTTTTGCAGGTTGGGCAATAAAGTGTGACAGAGAACACAAGTGAATGAAGCAGTATTGCAATAGTGTAGCATTTTACCCATTGTAGACTTAGATGACCACATGACATGCTAAAAAATTAACTTGCATGTCATGGGGATCTGCAGTAGGGACTGCATGCTTTATCAAGGATGAATGTCCTTGCTTCTCCCTAATACATAAGTGTTAATTGTTCTCATTCATGGCTCAAGTCATGTCTTAACATTGTACTACAGTATTTCTTGGTTTTGTACTGTACGATACTCTCTATTTCAAATTTTATTTTGTACGGTGCCCCTTTTACAACAGTAATTTGGAAGATAGAAAAGTTAACATGTGAAGAACATGTAGAATGGTATTTTTTACGGAAGTAAAATTATATTTAATTCTGTTGAGTTGTAGCTGCAAATGTTTTATCATTTTCTGTATCACGTCTGTGTTATTTATAACAAGTATTGTCCATAAAATATTTAAAAAAAAAGAAAAGTGTGTTTCTTATTATTTCAAGTAAGACTTTGTATTCCTCTGAGAGGTATTTTGAGATTGGGTTCTTCTCCCATTAAAAACAATTAAGAAAAGAAACTCAAATATGGCAATATGTTTTGGCACATTTGTAAGCCATTCTTTAGGGCTGGTTTTATCTTGAATGTTAATCTTTATCATGTTATTCATATGCACCAAAATGTCTCACTTTAGCACACTTAAGATTTCAAATGACATTGCTTGTCTCCATTGGATTCAGAGGAAAGAGAAACATTTACGGATAATGAAGCCCTGGAGAACACTTTTTGAAGACTTGAAGCCTTAGCAACAAACATTAAAGAATAACCCTAAACTCAGGAATACTCTTAGTTGTTACAAAGACATCATGAATCTTTGTACCGGTACTTCATTAATTTTTTGTATGAATTGTGTTGCAATTACTGTGTAGTACTTCCTTGCTTCCTTTCAATAAGTAATGAGGACTTATTCATTCAAGGACCCTTAAATACATAAAATTTCTAGATCCTGCAGTTTGTACTGGGTAAACGTATCTTGTAAAAAGAATTGTTGTGATGGTTGATAATATTTTGATCATCATTGAAAGCTTACCAAATGTTTGAAGTGGAAATTCGTTCAGTTGCCATCCAAGCATCCATTCCATTGTCCATTTAAGCTACTGATCCAGCTCTTGCTATGAAATGGTAGAATATAGAATGTAGAACATAAGGTAGAGCTCATAGAACATAAGGTATGAAAAACTAATTAATGCTGATATATCAACACGCTCAGAATTAAAACTGTTTCATATACTTATGCCATTGTCCCATTCCAATTTGATATTTTGTATAGGCAAACAAATGGAGCAGGAGAAATTTGAACATGCAAATTCAAAAATTGCAAAATTCGCTAAACTCTTGTGTAAGAAAAGGTCATATACATTTTTTAAGGAATGTTTTTTTTAGTGTGTTTCAAGAAACTATTGTACATTTGCATTGTTTATATATTTATTTATTTTTACAATTTTCGAAAATACAAGAGTTCATTGAAAATGGGACCACCACCACACCCTTCATCATTCTTTGCTACATACGAGGAAAAAAATAAAAATGTTGGAACCATTTTTGAGAAAATAGTTGTTTAAAAATTGACTTCGTTTATGCAAGAATTACTAATATTCTTGAAAAATTGAACATGACCTTTCCTGTTTTTGATGAACAGGTTTCATAAGGGAAAATCGGGGATTTCAATGAAAAGGGCCATGGGAGGTGGCTGAGGACCGATGTTACTGCTGTGCCTCTCAGTGGGTGGTAGGATTTTCAACACAAAAGCTAGGTCGAATTCAGTCGCTGCCTGGAGAAGAATTCTAGCGGCCCGCTGCTTTGATCGGTAGTTTTCCGTGATTTCTCCAATCAACATCACGCGAATGCCGAAGCAGTATCCTAACAAATGGGTCACGGACCTCCTGCAATCCTTCCTTCCTATTTGTCCTATTCTCACTCCTTATTTACATGCACTACACTACCAGCATATGCCGGGAGACCGGTCGGGAACTTAGAGCTTGTTCCGGCTGGGGGCGCAACACCCCCCCCCCCCGATGAAAGATACCTGGTTTGGGAAAATCCCGCTAGCCGCCGCGAGGTCGGCGCCCGATCTCACCATCCATCTGAGGAAGATCACAACCACCCGAGGAAAAATAGACATGCACCACACTTATTGGGGTAATGACCTTTGTAGTTGACGCGCCTGGAATTACCAATCAAAATAAAAAATAAATCAACGAAAATCAGACCCGAGCAACTTCGTTTAAAACTTTTTACGCTATTCAAAGACAAAGCGTAATAAAATAATTTGTAGCAATTTTTGAGAAAATTTTGTAAATATGGAGGCTTTATCTAAAGAACTCCAAAAACTCAAAATAGTCGTTTGACCTGCGCAGGGCTTCGAGTTCGTTCTGATCGATCGGGGAATGTGAAGTTTGGAGACAAGTGAGCGTTGACCTGACATTTTGCAGTCAACCAATTTTTCAATGACAAGAACCAACAAAACATGGATTCTACGCAACGTGTTAGAGAAAGTAATTTGCAACATGCAGGATAAAGATTTATGCACTTTTCATTACCAGGGCCTGGCAATATGAGTTTTTCTGTAGAAAAAAATAGTTGTTTTTTTTTTCTCGCAGCATTACATACTTTCTTCTGCGCGTGTAAGTATAATGTACATGTCATTAAGGAACTAATTGTAAAGAACACATTTCATTTGGAGATACCTGTAACTTCAATAATTTTGTTATACAAGAGGATGCAACAAATTTCAATCTTTTGCATTTTCTCGAAATCCAGTGTTTACAGAAAATAGAACCTATGACATCTTTATAACCGTTTTTCACTCTATGTTTACAATAAATTTAGAGGGAAAATTTGGATTGAGTCATTTTTGGGAGAAGTTTGTAAATCTTTCCGGGGCTTCAAGTACAGTACCTCTGGCGGAGGTGATATGTGCGGTGGACTGCAAATTGGCACGAGTAACCTTTTTGCACATCATTCCCGTCATCCTTCCATAACTACATTCTTGCCTGAACGAAGCACCACTACAATTAGATTTAGATTTAATAAAAAAAAAACAGTAAAAAACTATGGGCGAGAAGATTATCTGCGCACGTTTTCTTGAGTTCTAGAATCCCTTCCCATCATTTTAACTATAAATAAATAAAAATAAATTTTAAAGAAGCGCGAGATTTGTAAAATTTGAAAAAAAAAATTGAAATTTTCGTTCCCGAGTTATAGAAAACTTATTTTCATCGGTAAACGAATTGCAGGTATGACTTTTCTGCATTGCTAACAAAATAGTAACTCGCCCTTACCTCTTTTCCTACCATTACAAGCAAAAGGAGAGTTCAACAAAAAGGTGCGCATAGTGAATCTACATTTACGTCCAGAAGCAAAATAAGGGGCGATCTCAGCATTTGCTCAATGGATGAGGGAAACTGGACAAAAATGGGGCTTAGAAGCTTGTGGAGCTGAAAGCTAATTAATTGGGAGTTTGTCACAATCGCTTTGACATAAATAGAAGAATTATAGTTAATATCAGTGGCGTTAGGCTTAATGGATGAGAGTGATGTGTCGCATCCCTAAGTTTTTCGGCCCTTTAAAACTTTTGTAGAAAATGTGTTTCTACTCCTCAAGTATATCTTTCTATTCTATTCCATTTGTACCTTTTGTTTTTTCCCATAGCGCTTTCCGATAGGCGTCTGTAACCGTGGATGTGACAGGCCGAGAAACTTCGCTTCGATGGATTTGCTTCGGTACCGAGGTAATTGAACTCTCACCATGTGCTGTGAGGAAAATGCGAACTTTCGGCCGACGGTGATGCGATGCTTGCTGTCGCATCTCGGACTTATCATTGGCGCTCTTTATCCACTCTTAAAGCTTTGCCATCGCCTACTTTGAGTTCCTCGTGTATCGATGCAAATAAGTTTTCTATAACTCAGAAACGAAAATGATTTTTTCAAATGTTGCTAATCTAGCGATTTTTAAAATTTATTTTTATTTATTTATCTTAAACTTTAGTAATCTTTCAACTATTTATAGTTAAAATGACGTGAAGGGATTCAAGAAAACGTGCGCAGATTATCTATTCCCCCCTACGTCACATACAGTTTTTACTGTTTTTTGACTGAATAAATCTAATATAATCACATCTCTTTCAGCAGGACTGGGAACCCCAATTGCAACGTGCTAACAAGTGTGACTCCGTAGCGGGTTGGGGAGGGGGGGCGTATCTTGACCGCCTACTCACGCATGCGTACTTATGTTTGCCAATTATCCTGATCCGGTACATGATTTAGGCAGGCGAGGTGGGTTATCGGTACTGATAAACAACCGCACGCGGCTGATTGTTCTTTGTTGTCAGGTTTTTCACGGACTGTGGTTTCTTGTGAAAGCGCTGGGTTTTTCTCGAAACTACGTTATAGAGAATAATATGTCTTTTACAAAGAAAAACCATAGTTTTGAAACTAACGCGATAATAAGAAGCCATCAATTTTCACGTGAAATGATGCGACATGGAAAGCACATGGTTTGTTGATGAGAATGAATTACACGAGGCAGGAAACGGGGAGTGAAAACTCCCAATGTCCTTTGAGAGGTTTCAAAAACTTTATTGAATTCCGAAGTATGCTGAAAGATGACGGAAAATCGACCTGTAATTAATTAGTTCAGGTTTCAATGTACTTTTTTGTATTATTTTGTTTATTACTGGCAGAATAAGCAACACAAAATTAGCAATTCTCAAAGACGGTACAGTAGGTATGTATATCGTAATATGGAATACATAAACATATGGTACGATGTCGATTAGATACCTTAATTCGTTTACCTTGTTTAATATGTAACACTGATCACATCCCCCTGCTCACTGAGCTGGAGACGCCACTGGTTAATAAGGTATGTGAAGGTAATACGGCCACGTTAAGCGTCAAATTTTCCCGGTTATATATTTCAACATTTGGCCATATCAACAGCATCATGATGAAATTCAACACTTGCTTCCAGTTGAAATAGCTATATCACAAAAAAGTTATTAAGGAATATTTTGTTATTTTACAAAAATGTATTGTGAAGGTAATATGTCCATGTGCAGGTTTTATGGCCATTATCAGATTAGGGCTTAGAACTAGGGGATAGAATTAGGGCTAGATATACTAATAAAATGCAATATGAATTACCGTTTTATAGTCTAATTTTACAAAAATACGGCCTGACATGATTTCAGTAACGCAAGGATTGCAGGATTACTCAAATTAAGTATTTCCTACAATGAGACTTTATTATACAAAGTTGATAACCAGTAATTGCTTGAAAACTTACAAAAAAATGTTTAATCAGTTTGACATTGAGGACAAATGAAAGTTTCTTTGTCTTTAACAGTTTTACACCCTCGGTCATATTGACAGCAAAAACATGTAAAATATCTCCCGCGTCGGTAAATTATTGAGCAAATTTAACTGCATTCAATCTGATTAGGTTTGCTCATTAAATGCGCTAAACGTTGATGTATGCTGTCATAATACTAAATCCTCCAAGTTTAACTAATGATAAAATTACCTGGAAAGAAGTTATACGGACAGAGCGCCTTCAGTTCGTTCTTGACGCTGGAATCTCCAGCGTGCGAATACCCGAGTCAACAAGCCTGGTAGGGGTCTAATGCTCTTCTTACGCTCTTGCAGACAGCATGCTAGTACTATCTGTGGGAAACATTTTCAGCTAACAACATTGCCGCTTGGCCATATTTGCATCATTTACCTTACAAGCGGGCCCGCGACGGTTTCTCTCAAACTGACTGCAGCAGTAATTGAACCACTAAATTATTACAAGAAGTTAAATGATAAACCTCGTATGCAGTGTGAAACCATACTTCATTAAATTCAAAAAGCCCAAATGATGTGATTAAATATAAGCATAATATGCCGTGATTAATCGTTATGGAATTGAGATTCACAGTTCGTGATTGGCATGAACAAAGTAAGTACAATTGTGAGGGATTCACAGTAGAATTGGCAGGCAGTGCTGTAGAAAAGGACACACAAAACGTTACGTGCGACGACTGGAAGATCCAGGCAGGGAGCTTCAAACTGCGTCCAGGCGTCGAGACTGACAGGTTGACAGGCCTGCCATACGGTAGAATACGTTGGAGCGTTCACGATAATGAAGGAAACATGTTCTCGCTAGAATGATTGCACACAGCCACTGTTTGAACAGGAAGATCAACACGGTACTATTGTGCAATGTGCACGAATGAGAAAAATTGCTGTGACTATACATTAATACTCGTAGTTCTGCAGCGCGTACATACACTCATGTGCGATGTAATTAGTTCACAGTCTGGGCACTTGTAATTATAATGATTAGTTGGTTGTAAAACACATATAACTACTGAAGAAGCAAATTAACAGTCTTATACACGTGAGTATTGAGTACGTAGTGATGCGAGAAAAGCACGAAATGCCCGTGAGGTGGCAAGACACAGGAGTGCAAAATGCCATTGTGCTGTAATTGATTATTAAAGTAACATAATCAGCACATCGTACAATACACTAAACTATTGCACTAACTTATTGAACAATCTTGCACACGCGTCCACTGTGTGCATTGCGATGTGAAAAGAGTGCGAGCTGGTGCAGCGCAGGAGGGCCCGCGACGAAGGTTTCTCTCAAACTGGCTGCAGCAGCGGAGCGGAGCGTGGCGGTGTGGTGGCGGTGGCTTCGCGCGCCTTCTCTTTGTAGCCAATGGAAATGTTCGTTACAGTACATTGTAACGTAAGAACTAAAGTTATTGTTATAAACAAATAAAATGGGCTATAGGGTTATTTAGCATTTTTAACTGTGAAAATTACAATGCTAGTTAATATTCACATTTCCAGCGATTTGCATGCATTATTGCAGTTGTGAGTGAAAGTGCTTCAAAAGACTTCTATTAAAATTTTTCGAAAACGAAACTTTTCTATGAAGAGAATCAAATTTCGCATTTACTGTAACGCTTAAACGTCATTTTCGGAAAAATGGCTCCAAATTGTTCAATGAAAATTACAATTTGGATGAGGTTTTACTCTTCCTTAACGTTCTTAAAGTAATATATCGGTTCTACCATTACAAAACCGAAAAATTGAGAAAATTTTGAAAAAATGTTTTTTGGTGGCGATTGATGGCAGCTGGCAAGATGATGGGACATGATCGAAGAGCTATCCCAGAACAAAAACAATTATAAAAGTAATACGAGAAAGTTTGTGCCATTCTGTAGCACCACTACTTTGTTGTTGCACCATTACATACCTTTACGTATATTATTCCATATTGTAGTGTTACCACTTTCTACTTAGTCTCTACGTGTTTATTCACAATCTCTCCCTCTGTCTCTCTCCCGCTCTCTCTTCTCCGTCTCTCTCTCTCTCTCTCTTTTCTCCGTCTCTCTCACCAAAGTGGTGACTAGAGAAACGAGGGAGAGCATAGCGGGATGCTCCAGAAACAAAATAATTATGCGAGTCGTGCGAATCACACCCCATACAGTAAACGTGGGTGTCTCTGGGAAATATGACAGGTATCTAGATATTACTCGCGCAAGTTTTCTTCAACGATGGATTGAAGAAATGTGGGTAGAGCGGGGATATTAGTTACGAAATCGGCCACTAGATTTTATGGATCAAGGCCAATCTCTGAAGAATCAGTCATGCCTTCACAACGTTCTCAATAATTTGCGTTCTAACTTTCTCAGGAGTTCGAGATACCTCCTGTGATAGATCTTTACCTGCTTCGGTCATTTCTTTAGATTTTTTGAGAAAATAACGAATAGAAGTCTTCAAAAGAAAATTGTTTTTATTTCGCGCCAGTGAAAATGTATTTGGAATGTCATCAGTGCTCGCTGCGAGTTTTTGCCTTCATCTTTGTATTGTGCCAGAGAGGGGGAGCAAGGTCATCGTTCAAGAAAAGTTGCGCGAGTAATACCATGTATAAATAAATATTCAGAATCCAAAATAACAGTGGACCTGGAAGTTAATTATTTACTAAATAGTTGCAACTCTTGTTTCATGTATCCAAGAATATCTTCGTTTCTAGAAATTAATTTATTCAGAAGCAAAAGATTTTCTGACACCTATTTTACAAAATCATTTTACAATGGATCTTGCTTCATTAATAAAATTGATGGCTTAGCCAATATAATTTTTACCTTTACTAGAAATGCCTGTAAAGGCTCCTTGCTCCTTGGTTTAAGTGAGAGGAATGATGAAGTGCACATGCTGGGCATTTACTTTGCAGAGGCGAAGGACAAACAAAAGCCACGAATGACGTATCGAGTCGAGGCGTTTTAAGGGTGCACGGACGGCATATTATTATTATTATTATTATTATTATTATTATTATTATTATTATTATTATTATTATTATTATTATTATTATTATAGATATTCGATTTCTATACCCTGTGATTATCACTGCCTCATTTTGTAATTCTTCTGAAATTATTTCATTGTACCAGGAATTTAAGAAACCTTCACATTCTGTTTTCGATCGAAAAATCATGCAGATAGCATAAAGAATTGAAATCTGCTCCCTTCTTCCCCTCCAAATATTTATCAAAGAGTTTAGAATTTTCAGATAATTGCATGTTTGGCACCGTCCAACACAGATTTGCCACGTATGGCGTTTTCTTGAGACTGAGACGCACGGAAAGAAACGTTGTTTGTCTCAACACTTTAGATTCGTGAAGGTGTAACCGTAAGAGACGGTCGGACACGGATGTTACTATAAGAGCTGCTGAGAGACGCAGTGATCTTAAGTCTTTTCCCCTTAATTTTAGAGAGCAACCGATTTTGCCACGCGGGACATTCGGCGACTACGTTTGTTTCTCCGCGCAGTGCTGCTGCTAAGCGGTCTCAATGAAAGACGTATGTCAGTTTGCCTGAGGACGTACTTCAGCTTCTGGGTCAATGACCATCTCTATCAAATTTTACGTTAAGTTTTTTTTAAACTCTCATTCTGCTAGTTGCGGGAAGAGTAAGAAGAGTAGAGGTTGTTATTTTCTCAGCAACACACCAAAATCAAAACCTGTAGTGCATTTGCCATTAAAAATAAGATTTATATTACTTGGGAGAAAACATTGTCTAGTTTTCAAATGTCAATCACGATCGTCGATTCCTTCATTCATAATTCAACAATATACACTAGTAAAAAAATGGCATGAATTTTGGAGGTCAAGAAGACTTGGACAAATTGTACTTCTCCGTCACATAGGATTTTTATTGTTTTTGTAGATTAATAAATAAACGATTAATAATTTAAAGTTAAGTACTTATAGAGCGTTAAAATAATGTAAAAAGTGTTTTCTCACTTCACGAAAATGATGTTTGTGCTGCTCTGGCGCCTGGGAAAAGAGCATCTGCGAGCTGCCTTACAAGATAGCTTTGCGGGTTGCGTTGCACGGAAGGCGTATCGTTGCATTGAAAGGCCTTTTCGATAATGGTATGAGTCTAAATACATGTTGAAGCTAGTGTGTTGAATTGCAATTTTGATAACCACAGGTATTATTGAAATATTGATTATTATATTCAATGATATTATATTAACACCCACAATATCTCACAACAAGTCTTTCCCTAAGTTAGCGTTGAATTGAAGCCAATGAAGTGATATTAACGAATCATCATAGCACAAACTTTCTCGCTTTATTCATAACGACGTAGGCATGTGCATTTTAGTTATTAGATTAAAAATGACACTCCGCACTATTCACATTTCACTTTTTCAATAATTGTTCCAAAAGTCTCATCATCAAATTGCCTGAACCGCAAACATTGTCCATTTACTAACAAGACTTAGTAAGGATTTATAATGTTGATTTACAATTTGTATGAATAAAACATACAGTGAATGGCATCTCAGTGATAAATTACAAGGACATTAGTAACTCATGTTGAATTAAATGATTAACATCATAAAGCATCTAACAATGACAATAAAGTGGCTAAAACTAAAAAAAAAAGATCCGTCGCTACTGTTTTCAATCATGTATACTTTTTCCAATATGGTTCCACTTTGTATAACGAAGTCTATTAATGGTGCATGTACGCGGATTTACATAATGTAGAATTATAATTTTCTAATCTGCGGATATTTCATTTAGAACAATAAAATTTTGTAGTCTGAAGGAGTTTATATCCAAAATGTTTATTATTAAACAAAACTCTTTGTTGACATTGTTTATAATAAATCTTTAGAATTTTTAATATTCAACTTACTAAGGTACGCTTTTTCGGAAAAACGATTACAATTTAAATTTGAAACATTGCAGAACAGCTCCTGAAATAAACAATTAACAAAGCAAAGAATTAAATAAACAAATGAGGAAAAGGTGACATTTGTTTCTTTTTTTTCAAGGACTGTTAACCAGACCACCACTACATACCATTTACATATTGAGGGGACGCATATTTGACCATACCTTAGACACTTACACACTAGCGTGCTCCTCTGATCTGGGGTCTTCAGAACGCGAGGCCCTCCGCGACAACACATACATGAGAGACAAGGGACAAACCCCAACGCCCAAGGCGAACCGCTCAGTCGGTACAGAGTTTGCCACCTCAGCCATCGAGGCCGGCGGCATCTTTTCTTCTTTTCTCTTCTCTCTCTCTTTCTTTCTCTCTCTCTCCCTCTCTCTCCCTCTCTCTCCCTCTCTCCCTCTCTCTCCCTCTCTCTCCCTCTCTCCCTCTCTCTCCCTCTCTTTCTTCCTCTCTCCCTCTCTCTCTATTCCTCTCCCTCCCTTTTTCTATATACAAATAAATGAATGTTGGAATATACCAGAGCATTGAACTCCAACATCGTGTGACCGATCTCCTTGAAAGTTGGTGCATGTACGCATTGTTTTATTGTTACTGTTAATTTTGACGTAACTACTAGATGACGCTTCAGAACAAAATTGCACTTTATTTTAATTCAATTTCCATTTAAATTGCACTCCCCTTGGTCTTCAATGTTGCGAAGTGTTGCCGTGTGATGAGACGCTGGGCGAGGCCCAGGAGACGGGCGTGCACGCTAGACGGGCCGCTAGACAGGCGCGGGCGAGAGATAGAGAAAGAGAGACAGAGTGAGACGGAGAGAGACGAAGAGCGACGGAGAGCGACGGAGAGCGACGGAGAGATGCAAAGAGTGACGGAGACAGAGATAAAGAAAGAAAGAAAGAGAGATAGAGAGGGTGGGAGACAGTAAGAGACAGAAAGTGACACAGAGAGAGAGAGAGAGAGAGAGAGAGAGAGAGAGAGAGAGAGAAAACAAAGACCTGAGACAGAGAGTGACCGAGACACGCCGAGAGAAACAGCGGTAGAGACAGAGGCAGACGTAGAGGTAGACAGACACACAAAGAGATAGAGACAGAGCCGTACAGAGAGAAACACACAGAGGCGCTGAGAGATATAGACAGAGATTGAGTCAAGAGACAGGCACAGATGAACAGAGAGACACAAGTAGAGACAGGGACAGAGAGGGACAGACACAGATACACAGAGATAGAGACAGACAGGGAGAGCGACGAAGAGGGAGACGGAGTTAGAGTCGGAAAGAGAGTCGGAGAGAGACGGAAAGAGAGACAGAGAGACGGAAAGAGAGAGATAGGGAGATTGAGAGAGGGAGATAGAGAGAGAGAGATAGAGAGGGAGAGAGAGAGACGGAGAGAAGGATTGGATATGAAAAAAGCAGGGCAACGCCGAGTATTTTGCTATATAGTTGTATTTCGATAAATATTAATTAATGAATATTCATTAATTATTAGATGCAAAAACTTGAGTTTAAAAATGCCATATTTAAAAATGCCACATTTGAAAATATCCTCGGATAAACATTAGTTGAATTGTTTTTGAGCAAATAGTACGTTTATTATATAAAATGAAAGTTACATGAAATGGCTTGCAAACATTGAAAAATCGTTCCTGAAAGGTTACCTTCACCAGAACTTTTACTTGTTTACTACTGTTCCCTAAACAGTTGGTTCATCATTCTATACACAATAAAAATAAGGCGAGAAAGTAAAATTACTAATAGCTTCAGAAAATATTAAAAAGTACTACACTTAATTTCATGAGTTACCTTCCAATTCAGTTCATAGTATCAATAATTTTATTCCAATCTTTGAAATATAAAATCACAAGCAACTTTAATTTCATTCATATCTTTATAATTTTTAAATTATTCATGTCATGTCCAATTTGAAGAGCCCGTGTATTTTTATATGATTTTAATTTACAAGTAATTGTGGCGCTCAGAGTATTAACGCCAGATTCCAACCGAAGTTCGTTTTGTGAAAAATTACCTTTTATGTTTTCGTTCACGTTCACTTACACTCCAGAAAATTTTTGAAGGTGGGATTTAAGGTTTTGCCATATCCCAATTCGTTTGATATATCAGCAGATCGCAAGTACGAGGCGGGCGTTTACTTCTAACTGAAAATGTAAGCTTGGTTGGGATCTGCCGTTATCAACTTGAGCGCCTCAATTATGTTACTGGAATCTTTAGGAAGTCCTTAAAGAGACCTACATACTTGTAATTTACTACAAGTTACAACTTTATTACGTTTGAATATGTGTATGGGAAATACTTTTTCTTCAGTCAAATTGTTATACAATAATGTGTGGATACCAATCAATTTCTCGAGCTCATTGACACAATACTAATATTTCTCAGGTATACGAAATTTTCGACAGAAATGACGGAAGCCACGCGCGCGCGCACACACAAACACACACACACACACACACACACATTTCGAAAAGAATTGGATGGATACAAAAGATGTGTAAGTGCTAAAAATGGCAAATTTTAAATTTGTTGTGTATTGTATTTCCATTTTTATTTATTACATTCATGATCTTGAGCAAGAGACACAACCAACAGCAGCAAATCACCCACAAAAGAGATTGCTTTATAAAACACATTTCCTTAGAATATCATAGGCCAAATCTTGAGTCCTTGTCAGAATCGACATGACTATGACAATTACATTAGGATTCACATTGTTGAAACAAATTATGTTTTTGTAACGTTAATGTCAAGTTGTTACTGAATGGTTTCGACACACATTTTATTCCAACTGTGATATGTAAAATTGAGATAAGAATGGCATTTTTATCTCTGTAAAGGCCTCCAATTTACAGAGATATGACCTATTTTAGTCACATAGAGATATAATCTATTACACTACATACTTTAATAAATAATTATGATTTTATTTCTTTAATCTCTTTTAAGATCTTCATTAAGAATATATTGCTCTCAGATTGATATCTATTATACACATTATCGCCAGCGCTCATTTTCCGAAATCCAAGTTTCCCAGTGGATTATCGGTACATTAGTTAGGAATATCCAATAACACTTGTCCGCTATTGGATATACATTGTTCAACAAGAAACCTATTGAAAAGATCAGGACCGAAATCGACATGCACGACATATTTTCAAAACTTCCAATCATCTTGAAAAGTTTTGATTTTCCGTAGCTGTAGAAAGAAAAAAATAGATTTCTTTTAAAGATTGCGTTCATAATAAATTTAACGTTTTCGGTGTAATACAGTTTATAAGGAATGTAATTTTGAAGCCTTCAGTTTTTAAAATTGGCTTACAAAGTCACATTGAGGAAGTAATGCGGAATTGTATTTTGCGGAATTATAGTTTTTTGTATTTCCACCGCCAAGGATTACGTAGAGAAAAGTTCCTTTGCATCTTTTCTATAGTAAACTTATTTGCCTTGTTTCTTGTTGAATAATACTTATATTTCTGCTGTATAAACTTACAGTAGTAATTTACATTTCAAAAAACGTACTCCTTACGAAAGTTCTCGTTATAGGAATATGTTGTGTTTATATATTATATTTACCTAGAACCACATACTTGTAATATATTTCTGTTAAACGACGACTATCAAATCTCTATTTTCGGAAGTTTCAGCTATAAACATTACGTGTTTTCTGAGTAATTTCCCAGCCAAAATGTTCTGCAATTTGTTGACATATATGGACACATCTAATGATAGTTTGATGATATTTACTGTATAACACATGTACAAAACGCTGAATAATGTGTACTGCAAAAAAACGTCCGAGAAAAACCTTCAACACGCTTAACTAAACAAAATCGACGCAATTATTCAGAAAATAATGAAATAAAATGTTTAGAGAAATGTAGATAATTAGAAAAACTTTCTGAAATGCTCGGAGTACATTCGTGTTACCGTGAATTAATAAGTTGTATTATTATATCAATAATATTTTCATCAGTATTTGGTCCAATTGGTTTTCACACTCTCTCCCTGCCCAGTTACTTTACTCTTGGTTCGTTCGGTAAATTCTCCAACACTTCTGAGGCCCTGTTTCCAGGGGCCATTATTGTTGTAATTTTTCTTTACCTTTTGTATTCTTTGCATTTTATCATGGACAGTGGTTATGAATAATATTATACCTATATACTTATAAATACAATTGATAAAACTGTTTCCTTCTCCAATTTACTCTTCAATTTGCGGAGAAATTAAAGACAGTTTGGTTCTTCCAGTAGAAAAGTTTAAAACATTTCTTAAAGTCAGCTAGGCCTTAGCTTGGAAATAGTATTAATGAAGTTTGTGTTTTCCATTACCAATTTAATATAATCTTAACATAAAATAAAATTGCGTGGTTAGAATTTTTTTCTTTCAGCATTTTAATATTTATTTTAAAACGTTTAAAGTATTTTGACATGTACTGTACGCTTTCAAACAAGAACAAACAAGACGAAAACCCCCAGAATAATTTCGTGTCTTAGACCGTTTCCTGTTATCAAGATATCGTTGTTACATGAGTATGCGATTGAAATGTGAATAAAAGAACATTGTGTTTCCTAATTCAATTCAACAAAGTACGAGGGAAAATTAGGCTATCCCGAACCACTGGGCATTTTCAGAGATGTTTCCATATGAATGCCTTACTTTAAGGATTAATGTGCTGCGATTGTTTTCTACAAACTCCAGTTAACTTCTGAAAGAATACATTGGTCATATGAAGGGTAACAAAACATTCAAAAGGGATGTAATATGTATACAGCCGCAATTTACTCCTTTATGCAATTGTTCACACAATGTTCAATGAAGATATTGTTGTATGTGCAAAACTAGAGAAACGTTTTTCTCTTTTAATGTATTCATAACACTTGTACACTTTATATTTTGTTTTGGATGTTGTGTGGATCTATCTCCTGGAAAGTACTGCTAACGTTCTACAATTATTAATAATTAGAATGTTGAATAAAACTCAATAATTATCTCGAATACCGAATTAAACTATAAAATATGTAAAGATGCTCCCGAAGTAGTAATATTGTAACAAAAAATGTCACAAGATTCTGAATATGAAGTAATATAATTAACTTTCAGCAGAAAGTTGACATCCATCCCTCAATCCAACTGGATTATTGGCGGAGTTCCTGAAGAAAATGTTGGAAAGTGGAAATCATGAGTTTTTGCTTAGTGTAAAGTATCATATCGTATTCATTCTTTCTTTCACTTTGAAAGCTGTGGATGGTGTGAACTATAACTTTATTTTAAAAACGTTTTTTTGAGCACTCCTAGTGTTGCATTTTGACCTATCGTGATTATGATCTCGATATTACCTTTATAGCATTTTGATAGAACTGTTAAAAAATATTGTGTTTTGATAATATATTTTTTCAATTAATTTTTGTTCTAGGACTGCAATTTCGGTACTGTTTAAAATATTTCTTAGAGATTTTTAGAGAATAATCTTTTTGGATTTTCTGAACCGATTATGGCACGGTAATATATTTCGTCAACCTTTCCACATCGTTGTGTCGATTTTTGTCTACAACTTCACATGCTCATTTTTCCTCAATATACCATTCTAATCCGCAAACTATTTGAATCATCTCAACAATACATTTAAACTTTTCGATTGTAAAATGGGTATTTGGTGTTATTTTGAGTTGTAACTCTGCACGCACGCGTCAAAATCTATTGGCTGTTCCAAAAGCGCTGCTTAAGATTCGTCAGGATGGAGAGGAGATTACATGCAATTTCGTACCCAAAAGTCGGGATGTCTATTTGGATGGTTGTCAGTATGTATGCAGCGTGCATAACACAGATTAGGCGCTTTTGACCCGAAACTTGGTAAATAGCTCAACCATAGAAGTGCCGTTCTGGATATCATTAAGACAATAAAATTTTGAGTAGAGCCCATGTTACATTTTCAAAATTTTCTAGAAATTTGCTGAACATTTTTCTTGAAATATTTTCCCCTAATAAAAGAAATTGCACTGATAAGTATGGCATAGTTCCACTTTTCAATAAAACAACTTAAATGTTCAAAATTACAAAATCTTTATATTTAAAACAGTACCGTCCAAGGGATTTCGTTCAAAAAAAAAAGTTTTCTACTCAATCGATTTTTGGTTTAAATGAAAGGTAGTGTGCCTCAGATATTTTGTCGCAGGCCATTATTAACCGGTTTTGTGTAACTAAATTAGAACCAAAACGTAAAATTAACAGAATGAAGGCCTGCCTCCGGCATTTGTTTGAAGCGCCGTTTGACGGAGTCAAGATCCTTTTCTAGAAGGCCTTGCTTGGTCTCTTACGAGCATGCGTGAGTGGTGGGGTTGGCGAATAGAAGATAGCGAATATTAAGTTCGTGATATTATTATCATGATAACGATTATATCAGTGATTTCAAATGCAACGATGAGCGATGTCGCAACGCAATGACCAGAAATAGCCTGAGACGTGTACTTCACACTCAAATTTTCAGTGATTATAAATCAATATGATGCATGGTGGTGTTAAAGTGGTCTGATGAATTTCTTTACCATAGATCCCTAAAGCATACGTGAACAAATTTTGTTAAATACATAACATTTCAATTACGTGTTCGGAAACATGTTAAACTTTGTATTCGCAACGAATAGTTATTGTATTTTTCCAGAACTTGTAAATATCTTTTATTGCATTAGCTTTCGAGACTTAATACTAAACGACATGAACAATGTTTTAGGGATGTTCTATTTACCATGTAGTTAATATAAAGACATTTGTAACTTTTCTACAGTGATATCCCATTTTCGACGTGCAACCTTGCTGTTGGAAATTTTACTTAATGTCTCAAATTTCCAAGCTATTTTTCTACCATATTTTCTCTTGACTTGGATTTTTCCGCGTAGATTCAACAAATTTTCTGTAGACCTTCCTTAAATGATGTCACGTACTGTTTTAAAAATCTGAGTAATTGTTGAGTAATTGTTGAGTAGAGGAGGAACAGTATCGGTGGGTTGCGCATTCCCACTAGTCTTAAATAGATTTCATGATATTCTTCGTTGACAGAAGGAGTAACTGTTTTGTAAATTTAGATTTAGATTTATTTATTCAAAAAAAAAAAACAGTAAGAACTGTATGTGACGTATGGGGAAGAAGATTATCTGCGCACGTTTTCTTGAGTTCCAGAATCCTTTTCCGTTATTTTAACTATAAATAGTTGAAAGATGAGTAAAAATTGAAAGAAAGCAAATAAAAATCAATTTTAAAAAATCACGAATTTAGCAATATTTGAAAAAAATAGTCATTTTTGTTTCCGAATTATAGAAAACGTATTCGCATCTTTTACTGAATTGCAAGTATGATTTTTCTGCATTGCTAACAAAATAGTAATTCGCCCTTACCTCTACTCCTACCATTACAGGCAAAAGGACAGTCAAACAAAACGTTAGTTAAACAAATAGTTAAACTATATTATAATTTCGTTTCTCCTTCTGGAACACTCGACTTGCTGGCAAAATGAATGCTCCCTGACTGCTTAATATTTTTCTATTTGTTGGAGACATTTCTGTAATTGTGAAGTTAAATTCAACAGATTTACCCGTGGTCTAAAGGTTTGTTCTTGTTTTTTCTCATAACCGAGGCAAAATAATCGTAATGTAGAGTTTCCGAAAGTATGAGTGGGTTAGTGAAGATATGTAAAAATCATCTCAGCCTGATAATCTGTTCAGGATGGAACTATTACTCTCTGACCCGATTTAATGTTTCCAGCATAGATTCAATACAGAATATAACATTTTGTCTTAATTTTTTAAATTATGAAAGAAAGTATATCAACCTATCAGATATAATAACACCAACATAGTTAAATCAACAAAATATATAGAACAAAAATATAAAAAAAGTTGCGTTTAGTTATGGACATCCTAAACTATTCTGACAGGTTTCGGCCACATTTCAAATTTAGTTAAATGAAAGTTGCAATGAACGTTTTCGTTTATCTGTATTTCAGAATATCTACGTAGAAAAACACTATGAATTGACTAGAACTGTCAGATTTTTGAGTTTCTGGACGAAGAGTAACACAAATAAGTAGAAATAACAAATTGAAACGCAAAGAAATGTCAACGGATCAGTTAAAACTGTACATTTAAAGTTCCTGTCTCTATAGCAATACCAACAGCTATAAAAAAGATACGATGTTACAAATTATCTATTGTCGAGTACAAACACTTCAATGGAATATAAAATATTTCTTTGGTGTTTAGAATAAAAGTGAAATCTTTTTTTCGACCCACATCGTTATAATATGGAACTTATAGGCCACAAGAGCGATGTATCATTGTCAGAAAATATTTCAGTTTCATGCGACTACATTGTGTCATGTTCTCGGAAAAGCACATAGTAATCCAACTATTCGATTCTTACAACCAGAAAGTTATCTTTTAGCAGTTTAAGCGACCCTCACAAATGAAATAAACAAGGGTTACTGTAATTACAAGTTGAAAGCCATTTCATGATGACTTGGATGAAATGTTTTTCTTGCGATTCAAACAGTTGGATATTCCAATAAATTTTACTTTAAATTTTTTTTATTTGTATACTTCTCCAACATTTTTGTGGAGAAGTGATTAACATGTAACAATTTTAAAGATTTTAAGTATATCTTGAAAAAAGTTAAAATCACATTTTCCCCCTTAACTGTAACGTTGTTTATAAGATAGATATTTATTCGAAGCAACTCTTCAAATATGTTTTATTTTCCATAGTCGTAACTAATAAATGTTCAGATTTTTGACATTCGAAGTTTTGGCGAGTTTTTTTATAGGAACAAAATATAGCACGTGTGCGTTACTGAGCAATAGAGAATGCAAGACATATTTCAATAATAGAAATGGTTACCAGTAGTACAACATGAATTAACAGAATAATCTGCTGCCATAAACAATATTTTAAAGTTTAATATAAACTGCCTTTTCTGTATTTTTATTAACAAAAACATGCCAAAATAAGAAAACAATTGATAATATCGACGATTGAGGCTTATTCAATATTTACAGTTTGCTATGATATAACTTCATAAAAAATCATGTAAGATAATAATGCTCTCGACTCATATTCGTTGCAGTGGTCGAATCACCATAATCCCAATTGTTTTTCTTTCAGTCTTAAGACTTTGACAGCAGCCTACAATGTCGTTATAACAGATAAGGGAGGTATTGCTTTGGCGTCAATTCACGAATTTATAATAATTTCTAATAATCATAATTAGCATAAATCTAAATCGTAAAGGATTCGTTACAGTTACGTTAAATAAAACAAGGAATGCTGCGACATTCTATGATTTTTGATATCTTTCTCGCTTCTTTTTGGCCAGCAGCGTGAATCACATTTCTTTTTATTTTTAAACTGCTGGATACATGAGAAAATATTAATGGTGAATCGAAGAGGACACAATCGGGTGTGCTTGACGACTTTCACTAGCTTTAGCACGCGCCTCTGAAATTGGAAGCAGTGTTTTTCTATTACTTCGTTTTTGCCATTGAGGAATCTGCTTTGTAAATTCGAAATACCGTTTCAACGATTAATTATTTGGAGCTGAAGGGAATGCAAAATCAGCTGATTTAGCAATGTTTCACCGAGGCAGGGAAGGAACGCTGTCGATACCAGTGGTCCAAAACGAGTCCACATTAGCAATTTAAAGAAACGTAACAATAATTGTCACCCTCGAGTTCGAAAGACTTCGGAGGCTTTTCGTCCCTGTTGAGGCCAAGCCCCTGTTGAGCTGCTACGGCGGGCACAGCCTGCGTAGGAGCCCCGTGGAGGTGCCTTCTTGCGTGGGCGAGTGGTCCCTGGGGGCAGGGGTGGGCGAGCGTGGGTTGGCGTGGGCCCGGCGGGCGCGGGGCCCGCAGCGGGGCCGGGCGGTGCTCGGTCAGCTGACGGGCGGCGGCAGGGTGGTGGGCGCGGCCTCGTCCAGCGAGGGCCGCGCCTGCCGCAGCGCCGCCAGCACGGCCTCCTGCTCGCGCGCCAGCGCCGCCTTCATTTTGGCCGAGAACGGGTCGAAGGGCGCCTGCCGCCGGCGCCGCCTGCACCACGCGCAAGCGGTGCATTTGAATCAGACACACTCTAATACGCAGATTTTGGAAAAAGAGAGAGAGGGAGGGAGAGAGCGGGAGGAAGAGAGAGGGAGGAAGAGAGAGGGTGGAAGAGAGAGAGAGAGTGAGGAAGAGAGAGAGAGTGAGGAAGAGAGAGGGAGGGAGAGAGAGGGAGAGAGGGAGGGAGGGAGAAAGGGAGGGATAGAGGGAGGGAGAGAGGGAGGGAGAGAGGGAGGGAGAGAGGGAGGGAGAGAGGGAGGGATAGAGGGAGGGAGAGAGGGAGGGAGAGAGGGAGGGAGGGAGGCAGAGAGAGAGGGAGGGATAAAGAGGGGAAGGGAAAGAGAGGGAGAGAGGGGGAGGGAGGGAGAGGAGGAGGGAAGGAGAGGGGGAGGAAAGGAGAGAGAGGGAGGGAGAGGGAGGAAGAGAGAGAGGCAACTAGAAAAAAGAGAAGAGATATTAACGGCGTGTGTGTGTGTGTGCGTGTGTGTGTGTGTGTGAATGTGCGTGTGTGTATATCAAATGTAAATGTACAGAACTGATGCTGTTATTTTCAAAGTATGTTTAAAATCAAGGTAATTTACAGGCTGTAAATGGAAAAAATGATTTTTATTTTTTAACTACAGCCCAGCTGTCGAAAAATCTGAAAACAATTCACAACTATTTCTGTTTTGAGACAAACGTTTTAGATTTTTCGAGCCTGTTCCAAGGCCCTAAGATACAGTAAAAATTATCTTTTATTATTCATTTTCAAAGAAATTGTTTGCATTTGAATTTGGCACTGACAAAATATCAAAATATGATTTTCTGATAGTATAAAATATTTTCTTATTTTTCATATTCTTTTCAATAAGATAAAATAATGTTGACAAAAAATAAAATTAAAAAACACTTCTGGCTGTAGAGAGGTATGGGGACAAAGAAATATTTCAAAAATATGATTTTTATTTTAGAGATATTGTGTAACAACTTATAAGTATTTTGGTTTATGGGAACTTTTTGCCATCTGATCCGAGGGAATTCTGTGACTTTATTTTGCATTGTGTTGAAAATTCCGTTAGGTATGTTCCTTTTTCGTGTCATCCAAGTTTTTTTCTAATCCGAGGTACCATCAGCCCCAGTTACATCGGATTATCGCGAATCTACCTTATACCATATAGATCAATCTACTACGTGATTAATTGTACAGAATGAACAATTCTCTCCGTATATTTTCTTCGAACGCTACATTGTGAAAAATGTCATTAAATTTAATAAAGATCAATGTATTATACATGAAACTTAACGTAACCTTGTACATTTAAATGAGTTTAGTATATTAAATTTAATGCATAAGTTAAAATCAGAGTAGATTTAATGTATAGGTACTCCCGTTTCCCCTTTCATCATTCATCTCATGTATTTACAATCACCAGTCCATCAATATCATTCATTCATTCCAGATAAGCTCATAAAGCTTTGATAGTTGCATCCTAATGTACATGTGTGCATTCAATTGAATGTGCGTTCCGGGTGACGCCTCGTCGAAGGCTGAGGTGCCGACGCTTCGACCGACACATCGCGGTCCTCTTCAGGGCAACATTCTGGCACAGAACAGCTCTGAAGAGGACCACGATATGTCGGTAAAGGTCGGCACTTCAGCCTTCGACGCGGCGTTACCACGACTGTCCAGATCGCAACGAATTGAATGCACACATGTCCATTAGGATGGAAGTATCAAAGCTTTATGGACTTATCTGGAACGAATGAATGATATTGATGGACTGGTGATTGTGAATACATGAGATGAATGATGAAAGGGGAAACGGGAGTACCTATACGTTAAATATACTCTGATTTTAACTTATGCATTAAATTTAATATAGTAAGGTCATTTTAATGTACAAGGTTACGTTAAGTTTCATGTATAATACATTAATCTATCAAATTTAATGACATTTCTCCCAATGAAGCGTTCGCATAAAGTATACGGAGAGAATGGTTCATTCTGTACAATTAATCACGTAGTAGATTGATCTCTGCGGTATACAGTAGACTCGCGATATTCCGATGGAACTGGAGCTGATGATACCTCGGATTAGAAAAAAAACTCGGATTTCACGTAAAAAAGGAACATATCTAACAATTTAATATACTAAGCGGCATCTTCCGGACAGCCCAGACCATGGCTCTGGCCGACGATGTCATGTAACGCGCGTTCGCGGCAATCACTTCCGATGCCCGTCCGGCGGCGGCGCGCACCTGTAGATGCCCTCGCGGCGCTCGAGCGCGCACCGCACGTCGCTCTCGTTGGCGCTGAGCCCCAGGAAGCGCAGCACGCGGCGCAGCGGCGGGCCCGGGTCGCGCACCAGCGCCTCGTAGTGCAGCACCAGCGCGGGGCCCTTGAAGTTGACGGCCCAGTCCAGGTTGGTGGCGCGCCACACCGCCAGCTTGTCGCGCACGAACTGCTGCCAGTCTGCGCACGCGAGACGCCGACAGTGAAGGAAGCGCGAATGGGCGTTCGCCACATTCATGAAACTGTTTTAAAGTGGCATCTAACGTATTCTTGTTGCTTACGAAGATGGAAATAGCAGAAGATACTTTACTTAAGCAAATAGGAAAAGAATTGAACTTGGTAGCTCTTATCTAGTGATTAATGGGATGTATACTAGACGCATAGGACTATTATTCTACGCATGAGGAAAATGCGAGGCACGTTAACGTCCGAAAATATGCAGATTAAACTGCACCAAAATCCACGCCGAAATTGTCTATAATGTGAACTACAATTTTCCCACAGCAAGAAGTGCTGATTTTGCGAAAATAATGTATTCTCCAATCACCATTTACCGTTCTACTACCTACGTTTTTCAAAGTTAAATATAAATAACTCCAGCAAAATATTGAAAAGTAAACGTTTTATCAAAAATATTTTTGAGATTGGCTTATATTCTCTTTGATAACGTATTCAGATGCGTTAGAAATAACATATTTAAAAGCCGATTTCTAGAGCTTATTACCTATTTTTCATAGAGATTCAAATTTCAATTGAATAAAGTTAGTCCTGGTGTTTATTTTATTTGAGAATACCGATTTGCTGAATTGAAGATGTATTCCACGATGTTTTGTGATCAGCGATTTGCATATGAAGAAGCAATTAACAATGAATTACATGTAGTAGGTGAAGTCGTTTTCTTGATTTACTGAGTGACTATGGATATTTATGAATTACAACCGATATATTTCGTGAAAACGGAAATGTTCCGGAACAAGAACGAGTCAATTAAATGTCTTGAAGTTCGAGTTGAGCGCCCTGCATTTCCGCGCCTTCACAGTCAACGGGAAGGTGCGCGTGCGGTGTAAAGGTCTTCCTTTGACGGCGAGGGATGCCTCGCTCATCGGGGCGCGAAATGGCTGCTCGGAAAGGTCACGAGGCAGCGCCGCGCCTGATACTTCGCAGTCGCACTGAGGCGACGCTGCTCCTCAGGTTCCCGACCCGTTTGCGCGCTTGACGTCACCCCGGTCGCCCTTTCGGAAAGGGTAACGCGAGGAATTCTGAAACGATATCAGGATTTACGGAAGTAATAAGCGTTTAATACATCTCACGTCTGGCTGGAAGGGGAGCTTAGAGGTTGTCCTGGTTGGGGCGGTGTCCAGCTGGTGGGAAATGGGGTGAGTCCACCTAGCAAAGATAGCGTTCAGAAGAATCTAGTACAAGAAACATCAAAAAGAATTTTATATTATGTTTAAAATAAAGAGTTCCTGACAATCAAAATGTATTTCTATGACTTTTGCAGTACACTACGCCATGGATTTCCCTTAAGCTGAAATAAGAAACGAATTCGAGTTGAAGTTTGAGATATACAACTTACGAGAGAGAGAGAGAGAGAGAGAGAGAGAGAGAGAGAGAGAGAGAGAGAGAGAGAGGAGAGATAGAAAGAGAGTGAGAGTGTGAGAGAGAGTTAGAGTAAGAGGGAGGGAAAGTGAGAGAGAAGGTGAGGGAGAGAGTGAGTAAGAGGAAGAGAGGGAGAGTGAGAGAGTATGAGAGAGGGACAGAGCGAGAGTGAGAGAGAAAGAGAGGGAGTTAGAGAGAGTCAGAGGGAGAGATAGATAGATAGATAGATAGATAGAGATAGAGAGAGAGAGAGAGAGAGAGAGAGAGAGAGAGAGAGAGAGAGAGAGAGAGAAGCTATATATTTCGTTACAAGTATTTAGTAATATATTACAATTATTTTCTAGAAAAGTGTTAAAATATTTTGAGTGTTTGAAGTGGTGCAAGGGTATATGAAGCTACATTCGTTTACTTGCAGTTCTTTTCGCGGGCACACATATGGCCATATCCGTTTTTTGAAGAACTAGTTCAATATTCACAATGTTGTTTCGACAGTATAACTGTTATCTATATCGACACACTATGTTTACTTTCACGGAGAATGTTATATCGTTTTTACGAAAAAAACAACAACATTTTCGAGAAAATTGAGTGTAAATGTTACTTCCGGGCGGGAAATTTAAACCGGCTGCCGCGTCACGACGGGGCGTCTGAAAACGAGACTGGACGTTGCGTCATTTCTCCGAGTTTCGGTGAAACTGTCGAGTGAGCAAACATCACTTGCTGCGCACTAGAGTACTTTAATAGTATCAAGTGTTGTATGTATTAATTTAAGCTATTAAACCTACTTAAAATGCATTTTTGTTATAAATTTTAACGACACTATGCAGGGGTGTAACAATGAACGCTGAACACGAACCAAACCTTATGGAAATTAACAAAATTTTTGGGATGTTCGAATTATTTTTTTGCATGTCTTCAATGTGAACTAATGTCTGGTGCTTTAGCGACTGTCGGACCGAGAGTTCGAGGGCCCACGGTGACGGGTGTTCGACACTAGCTAAATAGTTATGTCGAATTCATCCCCATGTATGCAGGAAAATCCTAACGTCCGGTTGCTTTGATCGGTAGTTTTCCGTGTTTTTTTCGATCAACACTAGTACTCTAACTAACGGATTACGTGCAATCTTTCCTTCTTCTCGCGTGTCCTGTCCTCTCCCCTTACTTACACACACACTTACATACACTTCACTACCACACATGCTGGGAGACCAATGGGGCCTCCTTTGTGGAGATACCTGGAGAGAATGTCGTCAGCAAGCCGACGTTTAGGTCGGCGCTGGCTTCCACCGCACGCGGAAAGAACACCGCCACCTCCCGCGATAGAATATCCACTAACGTAACAAATGACCATAGTAGTTGACATGCCCAGAAACATCAATCAATCAATAGTTGACTTCCCCACTGGCGTTCTCCGGGCATTGCAACGGCTGTTTTCCGTGATTTTAATTACAAGAGGACTCACACTTGCCGCCGTTGCGCCGGTAGCGGTCGGGGGCGGCGTGCCCCACGTGGCCGCCGCTCTGGCGGTTGAACTCGGCGAGAATGGCGGCGGCCGGCGCGCGCACCAGCAGCAGCGCGCGGGCGAAGGGGCGGCGCGCCGCCTCGCCCCACTCGTGCGTCTTCACCACCGCCACCGACCCGTTCACCACGCCCTCCGCCGGGAAGCCGTTCTTCAGCAGCCCGTGGTCGTGGTACACGGACCCCGTGTACACACCTGCCAACAGGCGCAGATCGCACAATGGGAACGGCAGGAGGGCTATTGGCACCTTAAGCTGCGCAGGATGTCTCGGAGTAAATGTTACAAACTTCTAGGTCAAGTAGAGGGGTCGAATATGACTACATTTTGCCAATGGAGATGCAGAAAAAAATTTCCTGTAACTGAGGTACACACGTCGCCTCGATTTCGCCCACTTCGCCTTGATTTTAAGGCATGTCCTTAAGCACAGATGTTCGGAAGGTCACTTTCAGACGAAATAAAGAAAATATGTAATTTCAATAGCAAAACGTGATAATGTTCGACCCCTCTCATGCCCTAGAAGTTTGAAACATTTATTCTGAGACATCTGTATAATATATTTACGAGTATAACCTTTTTGACACGAGTTATAAAGTTTCTATTTGCGTTTCATTTGATTTATTTGCTTGAAAATGAGTGCAGTAGGGACTTCAAGCTAATCAGAAAAACTATTAATATGCAAAGAAAACACCCCGTCATTGATTTACAGTAGATATTATTTATTTGTAAATATATGTCCGTCTGGGATGTCCTAGGGTTTGAGTCCCGGCGGCGGCGGATTGTTAACACTAGCCAGAGAGCTGGATTGAATTCATTGCCTGGAGGGGAATTCAAGGGGTCGACTGCTCTTATCGGTAGTTCGGGGTTCCTGTCAGCAATACAAGGCGAATGCCGGAAGCAGTATCTTTACAAACGGGGCACGTTCCGCGCGTGATCTTTCCTTTTATCTTCTGAGGGATTACGCATACGTCTTGTAGGCAAATATAAAATTTACTTCGGTCTACTGAAGCACTGGGGTGCATACCGTGAGTTTCTTTACCAGCGCTATTAATTAAATATGATGGTTAGTGATAGTGCCTTGCTCAATTTCGATGACTTATTTATTTCATAAAACGCTTAGAAACTTTTCATGTCACCAAAATGCCAAACCAATAATACTACTACTAACTAAACACTACACTACTAAACACCAATTCTACTGAAAATCGAACAGTGACAATTCCAATTTTGTATGAGTTATCTCAAGGGCATATCCCTTGTAAATAAGAAACTTTCTTTCAATAATTGGTTCATGATGTCGAAATATATTTCCATTTAACAGAGATATTTGTTTTTACGTCTTTTTCAGAAAGAGAATTTGTGGATTTTAGAAAGATGCATTTCTTATTTGTAATCCTTTATTGTGGTAATATTGTGATTTGTCAACTTCGCGGTTTCTTTGTAATGTATGTACATATTTTATCGCTCTAAATGTAATTTTTCCATGCAAAATTGAGATGAAAAGAGGGCAAATGTTAATCAATATGTAAATGAGGATTACATTTCCTTTGTTATTTCACATTGTCCCCGACGTCGAGCTAAAAAAAGTGAAGGAAAATGAAATCGAAATCTCGGTTATTGTTGGCATTAATGTATTCAGTCATAAATTAATACTGTTACTATTAAAGAAGAACATTATCATAGAGAAATTTATATAGTAAGCTTGGAAGTAAAGCTTGGAAACTATTTTTGGTTTAACATAAGTTTAAGTATTACTTTTGTTATTATAAGATTTTAGTTTTTTGAAATTGGAATTTAAAACCTTTCGTTATAAAAATATTAAAATAGAATATTGAGGTTTGAAAAATAACATATATCAAAACGTGAGAATCTGTAGGTGGTTGAAAATATATTTTGAACCTCTGAAAACTAGGGAAGTTTCGATATGATAAGCTGTGTGTGATACTTCGTTCCTGCAAAATCGTAATCGTATTCTCAATAAAGAAAAAAAGCGTGACCGTGCTCCGTGACATTTCTTTCATACTTCACACATGTTATGATTGTCAGAGATGTAAGAATTGGTTCAAACTTCAGTCAGTTTCAGCTGTTTATCGGCAGGAAGTCAAATGTTACCGTCGATGTAATTCACGCTTTGAGCATCTGTTTTTCGTTTATTAGTAAAAAATATTTACTCTGAATATATTAATTGAATTATTCTGAGAAAGGAAATTGAACATTACTAACATTAAAGGTCATTGAAATGTTGCAGTGAAACTCTACATGTAGAAATCAACTATTTACTCACAATTTGTCCTTGAACATTCGATGAACGATTTAAAAAAAAGAACATTAATGAAGTGTTGTCCTATGACAGCATTTCTCATTTACAAAGCCAGTAACAATTAACTTGATCCAATGATTATAAATTTGTGTTTATTAATTGCAATGATGAGGTAGTTTGTCAGCTTTGTTTCAAGTATTTTTCTACATTATTTATTTAATTGTCTCCATCATCCCGAGGCCTGGATAATAAATGAAAAAAAAAGGGCTCAGACTTGGGAACACCGCTAGCTGGAAAAAGTCGGATTAATTCGGCCCTAAAATGCCAAATATATCATACATTTATGCAATTCTGAGTACATTGTTGAGGTGTAGGGGGTGCCTTTTTATAAGAGCAAAATAATGTGAGATGTTCTCAAGAATTCTTCGTATATTCTGGGCAGAAGTAAGTGATAAAATAAGCAAATCAGTGCCTAAAAATAGTGATCAAAATGGAAAGCATTTTGAGACAGGGCCAACGGTTCTACTATACGAGAAAAAGATTCGTCGCAAATCTCAAATAAAGATATGTCATTGAGACAATACATAAACAGTTTTTCAAAATAATTCTCAAAGTAAGTTTTCGCTTTTAAATTACAACGCTCGTTCACTAACAGAACGAGCCTTCCTTATCCTTCTTTGAAACAAAGAATTTTTCTGCCGAAAATTCGCCGTTTTTTCGCGCAGCATGACATTACTGCATAAGCCGTAGCGAGAAAGTAAAACGAAAAGACGAAACAGAAATACGACGACCCGGCATGTTCGCCTGGTTTTCGCTATGCCGTCAGCTCAGTCTCCAGTTGCCTACTTTTTGGACATTTCGTTCGCTTGCTCCTTGGGCGGGCCTCTGCCACAAAGGCGAAACACGCCTCCAGGGAGTGTCCAAGGAGACTCCCCTGGCATCGCTCTCATGCCCCCCTCCCCCACCCACCCCTCCCCCTTCCCCTTGCCCCGCGACGGAAACATCCACGCGAAGGAGCAGGCACGCGTTTTCGAGAACATAAACAAACCTCCCTCGCTGCGACCTTCCAGCACTCGCTGAGTCAACCTACCGCACGGCATGCTCAAGGATAATAGGTTTGTTTTAGCTTCTAATTAGAAATAGTTTTTCTATGATCCTCCTTTATTTTAGGCAGCTTTTCACTTTTGTATTTAGAAGAATGAAAAACATAACAAAATCACATCACAAATTTAATGTGTTATCTTGAACAATGATAATGTACAGTGTTTTATAAAGTATTATATTAGAAAGCAAACATATTAATATATTTTGTTTCTTACTACAAATGCCTTTATAAAAATGGTAAAGTACACAACGATAAAAGATGATAATGAAAAATTGTCGGAACGTTGTTCAATGAAACACATTAAATTTGCAATGTGATGTTATCGTGTATTTTATTATTTTAAATAAAAAGGTGAAAAAATGTTTAAAATAAAATGAATCATATAAAAACAATAATCAATAGACAGTTAACTTAAAAGTAATAACTTTGTTTTATGCTTCTTGTTTCTGACACGAGGGTCACGTGGCGTCACGTTGTACATTCAGTGAAAAGCAAAAACAATTCATGTTGATAGTGTTGTGAGTATTCGTTCAAATAATGTAGTTTCAAATTGTACTGAAGTTATATTCTGACTATTCCAAAAACGAGCGAATTGTTTTTACAAAACATCAAATATAATTTTGACGCATTGTTAACGATAGTTTGTTTTTACCAGCGTTTCTGTAATGCATTTTTCATAGTCTGGCTCGAGCACAAGTTATCTGTCAGGTTTCCCTGCTTCAGGTGCAAGTGAAGGGGAAAATTATCTTTAACATTCAGGAATTCAAAGTTACAACAGTAAAGCATGTAGAAAAATTGACAAATACATGATTTCATGTTTTAGAATGAGAAAGTGTAATTTTACGGAAATTACACTAGTCAAACACGTATGCATTCAATTAAAAAACAATATTCATTTACACACGAAATACACATTTAATCCGTGCAATAAATGTCCCTAGACGCCCCATTACTCCTGTGCACATTACGATATCGTACAGTTAAAAAGGACTAGAGGTTGCTGAAGAAATGGGACTCACCCTGCACAATTCCATGGCACGCCCCGATATACTAGTCATAAACTTTTCACGTGTCTTCAAGAAAACGCGCGCTTTTGGGGCAGCAAGAGTCTCAATTCACAGCTATTTCCCGTTCGCGCCGCGGTCTCTCTGACTTTATGATCAGCAAAGGGCGTTCGAAGCGACTGGCCACGGCTCGTGGATGTCCTCTCGGGAGAGGAAGCGCGTTCGCTTGATGGAGCCCAGGTCGTGACCTGCTTTTATGGGCCTCGCGTCATTCGCTTGAAAGTGACGAAAGAACCTCAAAACATAAAAAAAGCCATATCAGCGAGGATTCAAGTTCTCACGTTTTTGCGAAGGTTTCAGCAATGAGATTGTTACGAGTTGTCTTTCGAATAATGTACAAACGGAAACCGCGGTAAATCAAATTAATAAGAAGGCAAGAGATAAATAAATAAATATATTTATTGGTGGTGAGGGTCAGGCGATTTTGCCGTTCTTCCGCCTGGCCACTTTCAAAAATTTAATACAATATTACATAATAAAAAGGAGGTTATTTAAAGAAAATATGATTTTTTTATTGAAATGTGAACACTGTCTTGCAGTGAGGTTTTAATGAGTATTTCTAATACGAAACAAGCTTTTTGGTTTCAACATAAGGTTTTAGATTACTCGTTCAAAGACTAAACGTTAATAAAGTCATATGTTCTTTTGCGTCGCTTAGGCAAATGATTGTACTATTTAATGATGATCACAGTCTCTCTCAATACAGGGACGTATTTGTTACTTTGGTCAATTAGAGCTGATACGAACAAATGTTACCAACGTAAAATTGGCTGCAATGAAATGAAGGCATAAATATGTACCGGTAATGAAAAATGTGAAGGAAATGAATACAATATTACTGTTAGTTACAATATTACTGAAGTTAAAATAAGAGATGTAGGACTCCAGAAAATATAAATACGTACTCAGAACTCATATAATGTAATTTTATAATATAATGTAATTTTGGGAAGAACGGAAAACGCAGGCACGGTGAAGTAATAAATTGTTATATAATAAATAATTACGTTTAGGATGTTTTAAATATATAAAAATACGTCAGGCATTTTTTAAACCTCCAATTAAATTAGTTAAATCGCTAACGAAGTAGAAGGATGAGGGGGATGAGCACTGGTTGATTGTGCATTTCGTTTATCTCTGCAACTAGCAACCCCACATCACCCATTTGAGTTGAGCACAAGAAGATGACTGGTTAGACTGAAGCTCTCGCTAAGTTCGAGCTGGGCGCTTTCTTCAAGAAGGGCACAGTTCAGTTGAAATTTACTAAAGAATAAGCCGTGTATTTGGTGTAAAAGTTGAACCACAATAAGAGAAATGCTAGGTTTTGGACGTCCTCATTTACAAAGCCCGCCCCCACAGTAGGGCTGTTGTAAACGAATATCTGGGGCACACGCGACATGCTTGATCATCCTGTCTGTGGCCCGACTGGGGGCCAAAGCTTCCAGACCAACGAGAAGCTTCAAAGCAAAGTTAAACCCTCCTCGCCTCATTAATCAAAGAGGGGATCGAAAATCTCGTCCACAGATAAGAAAAATATATCTTTTAAGTGATTATGTAGAAAATTAATCGTGTTTGAATGCGAATTTTGGTAGTAAAGTATTTTTTCTTTATTTTTGTTTTTTTAACGTACGTAGTCGATCGGACGTCTCTCGTATTTCTGGGGTAGTTTGGGAGTTAAGGAGGTCAGGTTAAAGCTTCGTGTCGGAAGCAGCAGAACTCGAGAAACAGTTCTGTCAGCAAACCTCGTCTCGAAGTATTTATTCTGTCCCTATGGTTGGCATTCATGAACTTCCACAATCGAAGTTGCGAAGAGTAACAAAATCATACAAGTAGTCAACAGCGACATGACACAGATATTTCAAAGTGGTTTCTCTGATTAGTTATACTGCAGACATTGTTAACCAATCACATTTATTCATGGGATTATTTAAATCATTCACTATTTAAGAAAATCTAAATTGTGTCTCAGAACTCTAAAGTACTATGACTAGTTTAAACGTGAAAAGCTCCTTGCCGAAGAAACTATCGCCGGTGCACAATAAAACGTGACACATCTACAATTATTCATCATTTTCGTGTTACGGGAAAAAATGTTTACATAATTATCTCAATAGTATAATAGTAGAAATAATTATAATTATTTATACCAGAAAATTATTAGTAAAGTTCTCAAGACAGCAGGTCATATGAAGTCAATTTCTTTGTCTTTGCCAACGATACACAGACAGATTAAAATAGTGTTTTGTAAAATGGTAGTTTTTTAAGCGTATGCAACTACAAGATTTCTATCCCTGTATATGATATGCTTTTCGCTCAAAAGGTGGTTCCTCACATAGGTTTCTACTGCAATTAGCGCATAGTTTATCTACGAAGAATTAAGCGTCAGAAGAAAAATCGGGATCTGTCTTCCCTGAGGCCACTCATTTACGATTCATCAATTCGTTCTGGTAGGGTACTGGTTCAGCGCTGCAGCATATGCTTTCAGCTTTGAAAACAGACTACAGATCTCAAAGTTAACATATGTCACAAAATAAATGTAACAAACTTTTGGAATATGTAGAAGGTCGAAAATGTAATTTTTTGCCAATGAGCATGTGGGAATTTTCTGATAAGAAAGTAATACTTATGACAGTTTCCTTTGATTGGAAGACATATTTTTATGCACTAGTTTTGGCTGAGTCCCGATCTGACACAGTGAAATTCATTTCGTGTTCCTGCCAAACACCATTGCATGAAGAGTTGGCTAACAACCAACCGCAATATCTTCATTATATCAAATTTACCGTCACATATTCATTGGGTAAAATCATAACCATCGACGCCTCTACAAGCCCTAGAGGTTCGTAACATTTATTCTGACACACTATGTAAACTCCAGCTTCTATTAACCCTTTCGGGTTAATTTTTGGGTCCACATCGGGTCCCGTCATACTACTTCACTGCATAAGCACAGAAACTATATTTATTTAAAGTAAAGTAAAATGCGTGATAAATAAAGTGAATGTATGGCTCTTGGTGAAAAGAAAAAAATATGACACTACCTGGTTAATTAACGTTTCGGCAAATATATTTTCGGAATCATTAGCAAACAACCATGATGTGAAATAATTATGTGGTCAAAGCCTCATCAACCTGACTTTGCTCTATGTATTTATTAAGGATTCTTCAAGATTTAAAGTCATTAAGGATTCCCCATTTATCATTGAAGCATTGGCATTGGCCAGTCACAGGAGCGGTTTAGAGGCCTCCTGGCATCAACTGATGTAAGGTCCTAGGGTTCGCGTTCTGACTGTGGTGGAATGAATTTCACCACTGGAATATACGAGGTCGAATTTAGCCGCTATTTAGAGAAGAATTCTAATGGTTGGCTCTTCTGATCGGTAGTTTTTCGTTGTTTCTCCAATCAGCACCTGCGATTGTGAGAACCCTAACAAACGGGCCGCGGACCACGCGCGATCTTTCCTTCGTCTTCCTTGTTCTTTCATCACCCCTTACACACACACTTACACTTACATGCACTACACTACCACACATGAGCAGCGAACATTCAAAAGACGCCATGTCCATTTGGCAAAAAACTATTTCTGTCGTTTTTTTCTAGAATTTTATTTCCAGAAAAAAGTGAGATGTCTTACAATTCATTAACTACTATTCTATTCGTTGAATTAAAAACGGTGTTGCAAAGTTTAAAATTTGTGAGATATTTTTCATTTCTTTTGGAAAAGAATAAAGTGAATGTGTCACATTTTGAATCGTGAGCTTAGAGCTTGTTGCGTCTGGAGCGGTGCCCTGCTGTTTGGAGAACATCCCGCAAGCCGAGCGTAGGTCGTCGGCTGATCTCACCCTCCAGCGGGGTAAGATCATTGCCGTTTCCAGGGTTAAAAAATGCATAACATATATGGGACAAATGGGCATGTTGCCGCGCCCGGATTCACAACCACACGCACTCACCGGAGGCCTGCTGCAGCAGGTAGCGCAGCCAGGTGTTGCCGGAGCCCGGGAAAGAGGCGAGCGCGACAGGCGCGCGCGGCCGCAGCAGGTACCCCATGGGGCGGCACCACATGAGGCGCGGCCGCCGCGACGCCCCCGGACGCAGCCCGCCGCCCGCCGCCGCCGCGCCGCCCGCTCCGCCGCCGACACCGCCGCCGCCGCCGCCGCCGCCACCTCCGCCGCCGCTCGGCCCGCTACCGTTCTGCACAACGCATTCAACATACTATTCTATTTGTTGAATTGAAAACGGTGTTGAAAGGTATAAAAAATTGTGAGGTTTTTTTGAAAACAATGAAGTGAATATGTCACATTTTGAAACGGGAGCTTAGAGCTTGTTGCTCGGCCCGCTACCGTTCTGCACAACGCATTCAACATACTATTCTATTCGTTGAATTAAAAATGGTGTTGAAAGGTATAAAAAATTGTGAGGTTTTTTTTTTGAAATGAAATAATTGTAAACGTTGTCATTGTCAACAATAGTCTATTGTTGGCAATGACAACGTTTACAATTATTTCATGAAAAATGCCAACGATAACGCACCACATCACCTATATTTTTTTGAAAACAATGAAGTGAATATGTCACATTTTGAAACGGGAGCTTAGAGCTTGTTGCTCGGCCCGCTACCGTTCTGCACACCGCATTCAACATACTATTCTATTCGTTGAATTGAAAACGGTGTTGAAAAGTATAAAATTTGAGAGATACTTTTCATTTTTTTGGGAAAAGAATGAAGTAAATATGTCACATTTTGCATCGGGAGCTTAGAGCTTGATGCTCGACCCGCTAGCGTTCTGCACACGGCATTCAACATACTATTCTATTCGTTGAATTGAAAACGGTGTTGAAAAGTATAAAATTTGAGAGATACTTTTCATTTTTTTGGGAAAAGAATGAAGTAAATATGTCACATTTTGCATCGGGAGCTTAGAGCTTGTTGCTCGGCCCGCTAGCGTTCTGCACACGGCATTCGACAGAGAGCGCTACACGTAAGACAACGACGTTATGCATAGAGTTCATATATTGTTTGGGTCGCATCGGCTTATGTGCTATTGCACACACGCCGATACGTCCCTCCGAGGAGGGGAAGTTTGGCCTCCGCCTATTCGTCGCCGTCGGAATGGAGAGGAGGATGTTGTGTAACGAGAAGAACGCTCCGGCCCCCTTTACCCTCAGGAAAGATCCTAGTACTCACTTGGAAAGGAGGCTGAGTCGACCTCAGACCCACCCTGCACGAATATCACCAGATATCCGTCGCAAATTATGCCCGGATTCGAACCTGGGTCCTTCAGGTCAGCAAGACAGCTTCCTACCGCTGAGCCACCTGATATATTGTTATTAAAAAAATGCTAGTTTTGTTGGGGCGGTTCGAATGGGCGCGTGAGCAGCAGAGCAACGCGTGCTTATGGGGCTCACCACCTGTGCTAAGGCAGTCACCGTGACGTCGTCACCCGTATAAAAGGGGACTGCAAGTTCCGGGTAGCCAGTAGGAACTTTGGGCACGTAGGGCCGAGGCGTAGGCAGAGTAGGCACAGTAGACACATTTTTTAGGCACACGTAGGCAGAGAGGGCTCAGTCTAGGGGACTGAGAGGCTCAAGGGGAGACGAAGGGGAGAGCTTATACTGCCTGTTTATGGTGCCGGGTCGACAGTATGTTGTACTGGAGGAGCTGCCTAGTGCCGAGGGATTTAATACGTCGACTACTTTATTACTTTATTACTGCCTCATCGTGTGAATTTTCATTGTTGTGTGCATGTGGAGAATGAATTGTTGTTGTTTTGTATATTGTGTATACACTATGTAGTCAAAAGTATCCGGTCACGTCCAAAATGATGTTATGGTGAGGTCGTGTTTTTAATGCAGGTGGCTTGCATCCCTTGATGTTTTGTATGGCACTATCACGGCACAGGCCTACGTTGATGTTTTCAACACCTTGCTTTCCACTGTTGAAGAGCAATTTGGGGAGTGCAATTACATATTTCAATACATCATCAGGTTCTGGAAGGTTTCTTGGGGAATTGCAGCCCATTCTTCGCGGAGTGCTGCACTGAGGATAGGTATCGATGTAGGTCGGTGAAGCCTGGCACAAAGTCGGCCTGGCCGAGCACCTGTTCATACTGCACGGTCTGTATAGGAGTAGATACACGACAATAACATCCCTATAATGGGCTGGCCGGCACTTGAATGGAACTCCTGACTTGAATCCTATCGAACACTTTTGGGATGTTTTGGAACGCCGACTTCGTGCCAGGCTTCACCGACCTACATCGATACCTATCCTCAGTGCAGCACTCCGCGAAGAATGGGCTGCAATTCCCCAAGAAACCTTCCAGAACCTGATTGAACGTTTGCCTGCGAGAGTGGAAGCTGTCATGAAGGCTAAGGGTGGGTTCTTTGAATGCGTCTTATGTTTACGTTATAGAGAAACGAAAGATCACGAATTTGGTAATAAAAACCCCAACGTCGCAAAATCGTGTATGCTTCTACTGTTACGTAAGTGCCCCGTGAGGGTGCACAGAACATATTTAAAACAAAAAATGTGGATTTTTGGAGTCTGTTGTAACTGGCAAATATGCAACCCGACACACTAGTTACATGTTTCCTTACTAATTGATGACTGATCAAATTGCAAACACTGGGCGTCCAATGCAGTTAAAAGTGATTTTGGACATAGGTAAACGAGTTCCCCATAATTTATTTAAATCAAAACAATACTAAAATTGTTTGTGCAGCCTACGCGTTTCAAAATTCATTACCCCGAAATTTTTTCATTTAGTTTAATGCAACCCGCACTGCATTTACGTATTTAGGGATTGCTTTGCACCGGCGCGGGCAGGGGCGGTCGTGGCGAGGCAGGGCGTGGCTTGGGGGTGCGGTCAGGGAGGGGCAGTGTAGGGTTTGGCGGAGAAAGGAGACAAGGCTAAACCGCGAGAGCCGAGCTTGACATCGGAGCGGGGCGAAGTGGGCTCACACTGAACGCTGGTGTCCGGCGCCGAATGACGTCACTCAGCAGCTTGATTGCGCCATGTTATGAAAATGGTGTCGGACACAACGAACGCTCGCCGAAAGTTATTGGCGCTCTCTCATCAACTGCAGTCTGCCGGGAGTGTCGGCGCGCTGGCTGCACACGCTGGTTATCAGTCGAGCCGTGGCTTCACAGCGTGCGTTTGTATTCTTGCGAATGTGGATGTACAACTTTTGATATCGAAGGTGTTCGGGAGGCCCGCAATATAGGATAAGAGGGACAAACGACAGTGAAAAGAAATGTTGTGGAAAGGTGCTGGAAAGAAATTTCTCAGGAAATGAACAATGATGATAAGTAAACATTTGCATAACTTTACGTGCATTGCTTAATATCAGTTAAAAGTTACGTTATTAGTGAATGGAATAACTAGAAATGAAATATAATACATGTTCAGCATCAGTGACACTAATTTTTCTGAGTGAAAACGCAGTGGATTATTAAAAACGAATTGAAAAACAACAACACATATTTGAAGATAAATTGAACGGTAGCTCTGTACTTTACTATAAGTTTTGCGGATCCACATATATCAAGGCGATATCGAGGTGGGTTTTAAAACCTTCTTTATCTATAATTGTATTTTGTAAAATACACATGCACTTTACTGTTTTTCTACTAATTTTTTATCGGTTTCAAAATGTGTAAACAGTATCCTCAATTTGAATTATAATAATCCAAAAGCACATTTTAGTATTTTTCTAGCTCTAGATCTTTTTTTATAACACTCCCGCTCAAAGCTGAATGATTTTCCTTGAAAGTTTTCAACCAACATAGAAGTAATGGACAAGCATCATCACCTGGAAATAAAAATGGTGCTTTAATTGCGATATTTGAAAGTTCCCGGAGCTGTGGGTATCACACGTTTCTCTGCATTTAACCATGCGTACAAGTCTGATGCCTAGAAACTACCCAGACACTCTACTTCCCATAGACACTAACGTCTAATATTGCAAATTTATAATTGGCTTCTGCCTCTCCCTGCAACACAATAAAATATGTTTGTAATTAAAGTACATTGAACATGTATTCTTGGGACATAGCACCCGAACGTGTTTTCCGCCATGACACCTCAAACTTGCGGAAAGTTCCAAACATTACAAAAATCTGCAATTGTTTCTAACAGCCCTTTCGTTGGAGCTGGCATATGTAATAGAAGCACCTCTTTCAGTAGCACTTGCACAGTCTCTGCAATAATTTTGCACTCATGAGAAGTATACACTTTTGAACTATGGTCCAGTAGCCAAATACCTACAACACATTTTACAATTTTTACAGTTTTTGTATTGTTGTGAAATGACTATTTGCTTTGAACGATAGATTTCACTGTAAGTTTAAAGAAATTGATAGTGGCGAATGTTATTTGTTTTTTTAGAATTGTCACTGCGAAAAAAATGGAAATATCTTCGAGACCAGTTCTCAGCGGAGTTTCAGAAGATTCCGCCTTCACGACATGGTGACTCGGCGGAAAATAATTCTTCAAAGTGGCGATATTTAAAATATATAGTGTTTCTAAAGAATATGTTTAAAACCAGCACCATTTCCGGCTTTCCGTCACAACAACCTGCACTTTTAATATGTCGAAATTTAAACCCAAGTCTCCCCAAGCAGAAAATGATGTTTCGGTGATTTTCGATGGTAACGCCATTTACCTTCAGCGTAGTTCTACTGTTATTGAAGATATATATCGAGAGGAAAAGTTGCCACAATAATCTGCTTCTTCTTCGGTAATCCCTCTATTACAATCGTCACCACAACCATCATCAACACCGGTGTATAAAAGGAGTAGTAGGTTAAAAGAAAGAGAATTAATGACGATGATGAACTTTTTATACTATCTTTAGTGCCTTATCTAAAAAGTTGTCCAACAAAGAAAGAATGTTTAAAAAAAGATATAATGAACTTGGTTTGTGACAAAGTTTATGGAAATGGTCAATAAAGTTAGTCGTAAGATTTATTTTACTGATCGCAAAGTGACAACAACGCTCTCCTCTGGTCTGATGTTTTTGCCAATTTTTCCACCTCTTAGTTAATCTTGTTTCAGTTTTATGCGGCACGAATTCCAATATGCTACGTGTCGTTCTCAGATATTTGAAAAAACTCTCTTCATACTCTTTTAAAGCAGAGAAAAGATGACACTCACCGCACTTCTCCCTAGCAGAATTGATTCGGAGTACTTCCTAACAGAATTGATCCGTGCCATTTGCAGATGACACGTTTTGAAAAAACTATTCTCCAACAAAAAATGTGTATCTTATTCTTATTCACTTAAAATCATTTTGAAACACGCACTATATTTAGATTTAAACGCTGTCCATTGACGTAAATCAACTGTGTTGGTGTCATCCCATCGGGAGGTCAATCGTCACTACAGTAATGTCACTGTGGTGACGTTTAAGCTCCCGATTGAATGTTTCTGTAACAGCTGATGACCTGTCAAAGGACACTATAAATAAATCGAAGAATAGTACGCAGTCAACCTTGCGCATCGTATCCTACTTCAGCCAATAAGCTCAGACACCCGTATGCGTCACAATATTAGCGGGAATTTTAAATGCCGCCAGATACCAAAATTATGTCCTCGTTAGAAGTCATTAAAACAGATTTATAAAGAATTTCTTTTGAATATTGCATCTTCGTATTATTTTTGGTTGGTGACCGTTGATAATTGTCACTTTCAAAACGTTTATCAACACTTCTCGCTCTCCATGCAACATGGCGGCAAGTGCCTTGTCTGGCTTTTCAAGCGACGTCCCCGTGTTGTGGTCACGTGGTTCGTGACGCAAACTGATGTGGCACAGAACGCCGGAGAAACACACCCATGTATTTCCACCATGCACTCAAATCGCACGCATTGAAATACGTGGAAGTACCGCCAGATTTCGTCTCAGTCGCAATATCGGCGCGTTTTGTGTCCGTTCTAGCAGATCTAGCAGCGCTGGTGGATGCAGGCGTCAACAGGCGTTCTGCTGGTATGGCAACCTTACTCCAGCCGGTATAAAAAATTGTAATACAAAAATAGAGGGGGCAATTTTAATTAATACCGCTGTGATCTGTGGTTTTCAATTTTAGTTGACAATTGTATTTAAGAAAACATCTTATTGAAATTTATTTAGCGGTGGAAAGTGATTGCATCTTTCATACGTATTTTTTGTACATAAATACATTAAGTATGTATGTATGTACTTGGCGCGAAATCCCGTGAACGGGCTCAGGCCTACCGGCGACGTCCCTGCCTCGCGGTCATGGGTACATGCGGTTAGCACGTAGACATCCCCACGCCATATTTCGGTCTTCTCAAACCGAGAAGTGAATTTTCTCATCGTCACACAGCAACAAATACTGGGACATTGCAAGGAAAACGCTCACTACAATCTTGCCTCACCGGGAATCGAACCCGGGGCCGCGTAGTAGAAAGCGAACAAACTGAACAACAGCTAGCCACGAGGACAACTACATTAAGTAAATAACGGATTTTTGGCACAATTCAATGTTCGTATTTTCAGTTGACTATTTCTGTTGTCTACTAATGCCACTTTCGCTCGTGTCACTTCATGTTTCGCTCTGGCGGTGTCCGGACTGTATCTGATAAAGCATTCGTTCATCGTTATCACACGCAACGAGCTGCCGGCACTCTTCGACCGGAGCTGTTTTCAGAGCTCCCTCTATTATTTGCAGAAGCAGAAATATATGATATTCGCTTTAAAAAATCAATAATCATCAAACAAAGACTACTGGACTAAAATTTGAAAGTCCATCTTATCTTGTTAACAATGAGCATGACATGAAGAATTTAAATAAAAGCAGTTAAAATAATTATCATTCAATAAAGCCCGGACTTTTAAGGTGCTCGTGAAAAAAGTATCTCTTTGTTTTTCTTCTATATTCAATTCCAATTCATTATTATTATTATTATTATTATTATTATTATTATTATTATTATTATTATTATTGTTGTGATTACTAATGTATGTATCTACCCAAATACATTTAATTAATTAATTCTTGGCAGTGCAGGCGGCTTACATTTATTGCTAGCATTATAAATTATTAACAATGTACTTACAATACATATTTCTGAAAAAACAACAACAATGAACTGAGCAAGTTATTTAGATAGCCTCTCACACAAGTTTATTTGGGTTTCATGAAACCTTAAGGCGGCCCAACTTCAAAATGATTTATTTTATTGACCTAGTTTATTTTTTATTAGTTTTTCCTGCCATTGAAGTTCGTTAAAACGTAAATTTCCATTATTATTAAGAACTGAAATCGTCGAAAGGGAGACCGTGAACGAAGAAAGCCATGGGACCCGACATTTTGCCTCGCCGACGTACTCTAAACGATGTCTTTGGCTTGTGTGCAACGCTCATTTACATTTACAACTGTGTAGCCATCTAAGAGCAATTTAGAGAAGTAAAATTGATATATCCGTGTAGAGGAGATACTGCAATTCTCGAAATGATGTTTATGCAATAATAAACGTTCTTACGTTCTTATTGTATCAATTGCTTAAATGACACAAATGTATAATATCGATTTAAGGAATCGACCAAAATATTTAAGGAGTCTAAGTCAAATTAAAGAAACTTCCAAATGTCTCCCAATTTTACACGTACAGGAAATCCGATGTTAAAACGACAAGAAAGAATTTATCGAGCGTATTCAGCGACCAAAAATTCTTCAAAAGGATTTATGGCTTCGCCGGATGAGAACAAAATACTATAATGTCTTGATTTACGACCAATCGTACGTCACGTTCGTCGGCAGAAATTGCGGCGTGCGTCGCGCGAAGGGAAGCTGTCGACGATAAAACTCTTACGGCTTCGAGGCGCCGTTGCTTCTCGCGCCCGTTCGCCCCCCCCCCCCCATTCTTCTTCCTGCCCCCGCAAGCGGCATCGGCCCTGCCGGAGGATTTTCGACACCAGCCACATAGCTGGGTCGCGTTCAGCCGCTGTCTGGGAGATAATTCTGACGGACGGCTTCTCTGAACGTAGGTTTCTCTGATCAACACCTTTCGAATGCCGGAGCAGTAGCCTAACAAACGGGCCACGGACTGCGCGCGATCTTTCTTTCCTCTTCTTTGTCCTATCCTCACTACTTATTTACACACTTACATGCACAACACTACCTCATATGCTGGGAGATCATTCGGAAGCTTAGAGCTTGTCCCGGGGGCGGTGATGGGAGGTACCGGGTTGAGGAAAACCCGGCAAGTCGACGTGTAGGTCTGCGCCGGATTTCGCCATCTACCGGAAGGGACATCACCGCCATCTCCCGCGATAAAAATATGCACTACACTTACGGGGCTAATGACCTTAGTGGTTGACGTTAGTTTTACCTGACTGACATCAAATATGTTACCAATAATTTACCATTTAAGAATTGTTTTCTTTTTCCTTCCTTGTGAAAATAGCAAGTCAGAAGTAGCACGTATAAACATTATTTTTTTAAATTTACATATACTATGCATGAAGTCTTTCGCTTGGGTTTTAAGAGATTATGGGAAAAGCGACAAGTGATTATTTTCAGGTTCCGACTTATAAACAAAAAAAGAGAATTCCCACTTTCAATCGTTTTTCATCGTCATTATCGTCATTACACCGATAAACTGGAAATAAACAACCAAGTCTGCTATTTGCTTCATCGACCGTATGTCATTAAATACTTTTCGTACCACTATTTCTTATTCGAAAAAATATGTAAATAAGAAATACGAATTCTTGAAATAAGTTTACTTGTGTAGAGAGTATAATTCACAAATTCTGTTGATAAAACTAAGATAATGGCATTCAAAGGAATAGATCCATTCAGAGCGGAAATAGTACGTGACAATGTTATCTTAGAAGAAGTCAGCAATTTAAACTATCTATGTTACAGTACCTCTTACAGGAATAATAATGATGAAATTCAACCGAATGCGTGGGATCATCTAGCAAAATCTCAAAGCAACAAGCAAAGAACCACGTCTAAAATTCAATAAATTAATGGTTATCCCCATGTTTCGTTATGGATCTGAGAATTGGAATCCAACAAAAAAAATCAAACTAGAAGAATTTATGGTTTTGAAATAAAATTTCTCACACATGTGGGAGTATACACTCACCAAGATCGAAAAAGAAATGACGCTACACGTCAGGAACTAAATATCATAAGTATCCTTGATAGAATCGAAAGTCATCGAGTAAATTGGTCGGAACATCTTGACAGAATGGAGGAATGCCACATTCTAAAATAATTTCTCAACTATACACCTCAAGGAGGAAGAAATGTGGGACACCCAAAAAAAATTGAATTGATCAATTTTAATCCAGCATTAAAATACTTGAGACCGGAACAAACCGGCTGGTTTAATCGCTGAAGTTGATGATGACGAAGTTTACTTGTAAGCAATGTTTAGCTACAAATAATTTGTTTATTTTTTACTGATATGTTATTGATTATTATTGCCTTCGATATGAGGCTCGATATTCACTGCGTAACTTATATGGATCGAGAGAATTGTGGTGACGAGATAGAGTTGATATAGTTTGATGTTACTGCACGTGATCTTACGGAGGGAATAATAAGAGAGAATTATCAAAGGGAATTATGGGAGGTAAACCCAGTCAAGTTAACAACTAGTTAATTAGTAAATAAGTAAATATGAATAATTAAATTTGGTAAAAATAAAATCATATATGTACCACGGGCGTTAACTGATTGTAATGATCTCAGACAATAGAAAGACCTTGAGCCAAGGTCTTCGGGATTTTTTCGCCGCTCAATCATTAAAACCCGTATAACACTTTTGGTGCATACGTAAGTATTCTATTGCTATGAACTAACGGCGGACTATTAAACCTTTAAAGAACACTGGTCGTTAAGTGGCTTCTCGTTCCTCTGTTTGGTGACGTAAACTTTGTATTCCGGTTCCTCAATGCATCACACGTCTTTATACATTTGTTTAATCTATAGAACCATAAAAGATTTCAAAAAATGAAATGAATATTTGGTGTTAATAAATATTTTTCAATTGACTCAAATGAATGAAAATAGTTTTGAAAAATATTTAAGTATGAAATTGAATTTTCATTCAATATGGAGAATAATTTTATTACATTGGTACTACTTTTGAATTGCTTTAAAATAACTTAATGTGAATACAGAATACAAATTGTAAATTATTTATAATCGCTAATGTAAAACTGATATAATCGATAGGGGTTAAAAAAGAATTTTTCCCATTTTCATTCATTTTAGTTGTGAAGAGGACCAGATAAACGTCTAGCTAAGAGCAGTTTACATAACTGCTACGCACAGTGCCCCTTGCGATCTCTAAACGACTCAGTTAGTCGTCCAGACATTTAATTCGGTTAATTAAGTGACGCTGTTTCATAGGCGAGGCATAATTTAAGCGAATAATTTGAGCTATTCACAGCGCTTTGCCAAGGATGTGCTTGCTCTTGCAGTAGTCCTCTACTCACCCGCACACCTTCTCGAAAAGAAAACACAGAAAATCAGTATTTCATAATTTGTTTTTTGTTGCCTGTTCCAATAACTATTCGAGCGTTGTCGAATAAAAAAAAGGAATTGGAATGGGAGTGGTAAATTTTGGATATTCAGCACCTTTTCAGGGAATAAGCTCATAGACACTAGTTTAGGCGCTAGTGTTGTTCACATACACCAGTCAGACGGACGGACAGACGTTTTGCTGTCAATCAATTTTTCGGTATAGAGGACCCACAAAACATGGGTTCTGGTTTCACCACATGTTAGAGGATTTTCTTATTTATTTAGCAACTGGATTTATCTACATTTTCGTTACCAGGGCCCGACAATGAATTTTTTCTGCCAAAAATATCCGGTTTTTTTTGCTCAGCATTACATCAGTTTCCCTATACTTCGTATAATGCTCCGTGTGTACGTATGTATACGAGAAAGTAAAAATACGTGCAGCCAATATGGAGGTGCAAGGAGCATGATCAAGAAGTAATTATTTTGAATTCAGGGTTGTGTTTGGAGTAGGTAAGATGTAATCGCACCTAAGATATTTACCATAGACTTCATCAAGTCAGTACGGAACAGAGCCTTCAGAAGACAAGTTACTCGACAGTCCCTACCACACTCAGAAAGACTAAAAACCTTCATTGTTCAAAAGCAGCATTTTGATGGGTAACGTAGACTGTCGGATATGGTTCACATTTTCGACAAGCTGGTAGTAGAAAGTACGAGTACTTCGTTTACGTTTTATAAGAAATTGAATTATCCACTCTGTAGATGCGCAAAATGTAGCCGTTCTATGCACGGTTGTGGGTTTGATTCTTGTGTAATGCACGAACGTTTTCCGTTGTTCTGCGTCTAGGAAAAGCTAAAGCATCACCGTCTCAAAATATCATCTACTCATTCATTCATCATTTCAGAAACACGACATTTTTGATACTTCGCCGTACACTTTCCGTTAGGGCTAGAGACTTCGAAAAATAGAAAGAAGCCGAAGGACAATAATAGGAAAATAAATGAAATCAGGAAGGTGAAAAAACGGTAAGAAGAAACATAAAAGAAACAAGATGAAAGGAAAAAAGAGAAAATCTAAGAAGGGAAGAAAGGAGAAGAAAAAGAAAGAAAAGAGAAAACGACATGAGGTGAAAATTAGATGAGAAGGTAAAAAAGAAAGCGAGTAGAAAAAGAAGACAAGAAAAAGAAAAAAAAATGATGTGTAGGAGAAAAATAAGTCGAGTAGAAGGAGAGAAAGATGTAGACGAGAAAAAGAATACGAGGAAGAGGAGAAAAAGAAGACGTGGAGGAGAAAAAGAAGACGTGGAGGAGAAAAAGAGGGCGAGGAGGAGAAAAAGAAGACGAGGAAGAGGAGAAAAAGAAGACGTGAAAGAGAAAAAGATATGGAAGAGAAAAAGAAGACGTGGAGGAGAAAACGAAGACGTGGAGGAGAAATAGAAGACGCGGAGGAGGAAAAAGAAGACGTGGAGGAGAAAAAGAATAAGATAAGGAGAAAAGGTGAGGAGGAGGAGTGGGAGAAAAAGGAACTCACCCTGTAGGGCTCCAGGGCGGGCAGCGCGAGCAGGAGCAGCAGCGCGCCCGCGTACACCGTCAGCAGCAGCACCAGCACGCACAGGCGGCCGTGGCGTCGGCAGCGCATCGCTAGCGCCGCATCGCGCCGCCTGCACGCCGCCGCCGCCGCAGCAGCCGCCGCCGCCGCTGCAGCAGCCGCCGCCGCCGCGCTGCCGCCCACGCCGTCGCCCTCCGAGGTTCTGTGCCACACGCCACCTGCGCACACGCCAGCCCCGCCCCCGTCACTGCCGCGCGCTCCCTTCGCGCCTAGGGGGTGGGCGCGAGGAACGTCTCCGGGCAGCTCTGTAATAGTAATACCTAGCGCGTCAAGTACTAAGGTTATCAGTACCGTTAGTGTTGGCCATGTCGCTGGATTGATCGATAGAATCGTGATTCCGGGGGCTTCAGCTGCTAAGGTAATTATTCCTGCAAGTGTAGTGCATGGTTTTTATCGCGGGATTGATTAGTGATTTCGGGCGCATCAACTGCCAAGGTCATTAACCCCGTAAGTGTAGTGTATATTGTAATGGCAGATTGCGAGCTTCGGCACCGATATGCCCGTCGGCTGGCGGGTTTTTCCCTTCGAGGTATCCCCCACAAGCGGGGCACCGCCTCAGTCGGGACACTAAGATCTAAGCTCCCGACTGGTCTCCCGACATGTGTAGTACGTACGTAGTACATGTAAATTGAGGAGTATGGGGAACGAATAGGACGAGGGAGAGGAAATAAATGTCACGCGTGGTCCGTTTGTTATGGTACTGCTCCGGCATTCGCATGATGTTGAGCGGAGAAACCACGGGAACCTACCGATCAGAGCAGCCGACCGCTTGAATTCTCCTCTAGGGGGAGAGTTCCGAGTGTTGGGTTCACTCCAAAGTAGGCGCTGTTCGGCGGTGCTCCGAGCGCAAGATTTGCATCCTTTTCAAAATTTGTTTTGTTTAGGCGTTTTAGTTTCCTTCTCTATAAGTCGAATGCTAGTTTTTTCATCTGAATATTACTTAGTTCATTTCCGTGAGTGGAGTAATACATTTTGTTTAGAGTCTGTTGTGTTGTGCAAATGAACTACAAATCCGCGAATCTCCTTACATAATGTGAATTCACAGTTCATTATAGTATTTAATATCAATTGTTGCTACGCGAAATCAGTTTATTTTCCTTAATTTTTTTAATTAGAGTTACTCACAATTATTGATAAGAATTCGTAGATCTCTATTTGATATTTCTTGGCGGAAGAAATATAATTGACCCGCTCAAACCACAGGCAGGAGAGGAAAGTTCAATTGTGAGAATGTGCTCTTGCGACGTTAGAAATACAAGTTATACATGTACAAAAAATGTATAATGAATGGCGAAGTAAATGTAAAGTGTAGGAGCGCATGGGACCTATACGAACTTCCTTATACTTGGGTCCAGACAAAAACATTGAAGAAAACCAACATTCGGATGTTCAGTTTAAAACGTAATTAAAACCAACTTTTTAAAATAATGTTTCCTCCAATTATAAACTGCTAGAAAAAAAATTGGTTCTTCACTTATAGAAATTAAAGTCTGCTGCAACGGCTAGTTTTACATTTTTTTCTTTTACGGAAATGTTCAATAAATTTATTCTATCTTCTAAAAATTTTAGTTTATTTGATGTAAAATTCAATGCAAATTTACCTATTGTAAATAGTTTGCAATTTGTTTCTTCAATTTTTCAGTGTTTTCTTTCATATCAATTTCTAGTATATATGGGTACACAAAATAAATCCTTACATTTTTTCCAAATACTTTTGGAACTAATATTCACCATGAATTACTTCCAGTTTTCAACTTTGTGTTAACACAAAGTTTTAGAACCCCCAATTGATAATAAAACTAAAAATAACAAAATTAATTCATGATCTTATATTATGATCCTATTTAGTTATTTCTGTGTCATTATTTCAAAGAATTGAAAGATCTTGTTGGAGTCACAAATGACCTCAGAGACTCCCAGGCGCCGGCCATCACAGGTCGGTGAGAAGTGTTAAGGAAGCATTTGCACTTCGAAGCATGACCGAGGTCAGGATTTGTGAAGTGTTATTTTATTGGAGGGGGAACACTTTTAATGAAATTGCGTTTTCTTAAGAAAATATAATGATTCGGAAGGGACGTTTCTGAACATTTCGTTGGTTTAACAAATGGTTGGTTTACAATTGTAGTTAAGCGCATAAGAAATTAATTTTAAAAGTATTTTAAAGAAAAAAAATTGTAATATACCATGGACAAACGAAAGTTAAGTTTCAAGTTTTAACTTTATTTACATTACTATATGAAGTAAATACGTTTACATATAATGTTTTAAATAAAAATCTAATGTTTATTAAAGACAAAATATTATTTACCGAATAATATCTCGGCCAGGTATGCAAATGCCCATACTTACATTATACAGGTTTTGCCCATGCTTCCAAACATAGCAAGGAGAACTTTAGTTAGATACTGGCATCTGTCGTAAAACGGCAGTTCAAAATATTGAGGAAGAGGCGAGGTACCTGCCTACCTGACAAATACTCTGCATGTGCATGTAGCATGAGCACAGGATCCGCATGGTGGGTGCTAAAAGACTAACAGCGAACGGGCTTACGGGGAACAGATGACGGCGCACGACTTGACGGAGAAAGGACTGAGCGCACGGGCTGACGGCGCACCAGCTGACTCCGCATGAGCTCACGGAGAACGGACTGTCGCAAGGGTTGACGGCGCCAGGGCTGACGGCGCCAGGGCTGACGGCGCAAGGGCTGACGGCGCAAGGGCTGACGGCGCAAGGGCTGACGCCGCAATGGCTTACGGCGCACGGGTTGACGGAGACCGGCAGGGTACTCTGGTCGGAGGCTGCCCTTACTCGTGGCGGCGAACGGGCTGACGGCACGCGGACGGACAGCGCATGGACCGACCGGGAACTGTCGACCGCTCGAGTCGGAGGCCGATCTCACGTGGCCAGCCATCTGTGGGCCGAGAGCGCGCTTAGCTGGCTGCGGATAATTCCTGGCTCCTAAGCGCCTCGGAGGGCCACGGCGCTCAGGCCTTTATGGGGACAGACAGTCAACAAATAAATGACCTGGTCGATACAGAAACCGCTAGTGCTTACACCCAGCGTGCGAACTCGATAGATCATATTGCTTATTGCTAACCATTTCCAGTTTTGTATTTACTTCTGCTTTTAGATGTAAAGAAAATACTTAACTGGAGCTATCAGTGTTGGTATTCCGCGAACGAGTTTGTACATTTTAGGTCCTAATGCCTGCAGAGTGATGTTGATAGTTTTGTTCGTAAGTTCACATAACAATAACTCCAATTATTTTTTCGCGATAATGCGGAGCGGCAAGAAATCACAAATTGTATACCTGGATGCTCATGTTTAATACATACATTTTCAAAGATACAGTGATCTGAATCTGATTAGAGCAAGAACAAAATAAGAGAGGTTAACCATTCGTGAGAAATGTATTCAATGTTCAATTAGAACAGATTCCGATCTCTATTGAGTGAATTACAAAATATAAATCACGCACGCATACGTGTACATCTGTCCATTGCTTTCCAAAGCGGTCTGGTGAAGAATTCATCACATGCTGCCAAAGGTGTCGAAGTCGCCCAACCACCAGAGAATCTTCTATTCTCGCGTGTAGTTAATTCTATAGTGTCTGCATGAGTCAGGCCGCGTATCTCATGAAACTAACTGATCATCAACACAGTCCAATCATTAGATGGCATACATACGCGCTTGCGCATGAACATTTAATTTATAAAGTAAGTTTTCTGTTGAACGGTAGATGTTTCTAATGTTGCTCCTCCTCTTACTGGATAAGATAAATATGTTTTTCAAAATCCATACATTAGATCGTGATCTTCCAATTGGAAATTGGAAAAATATCTTACAAATCACGAACAAAGATTGTAAGGAAAGTTGTCGACGCCAGAAATCCCTCGGTGGGGATAGTTCTTATGTTAAGAATTAAATTGAAAACGATAGTAAACTATGATATAGCTTATTTATCATTTAAGCAGATTGTGACTTATCTCTAGTTTGCAGCACTATTGTTTCAGCTACCTTAACATTTTCTCGTTGAGTAGAATTTTTACAAATGAACCGCGTAGAAGTAGCTATGTGTAGTCCTATTTGTGTTATTACATGTGGTATATTACTCATTCAGGATATTTAAAGCAAATTCTGCATGTGTTTAAGAAATTTATGTTTTAGTTATCTTGTTCGGTCCAAAACTGCACAGTGCTTAGAAATTACGTAATTACTAACCTTTAAATTAGTAGGAGTAAATGTGACTTATCCACTTACTTAAATAAACACATTCGAGAGACAAAGTATGATGTTTACAAATGTAAGATGTCTCTAAGCAACACTATAGTCAGGCATTAATGTAATAACATGATTTATTCACATTGATAATATTAAAAGTCAAACTTGACGTAAAATATGCAAGTGTTGTGGTAATCCATGGCCTTCTATTAACTACTATCAACATTAGTCTACCAACTTTTCCTGGATGAATGGTAAAATACGTATAAAATAGAGTGCATCCAAATGTTTTATACCGCGAAATTCGCTTCGTAAAGTCTAATCTGCATAAACGAGAGCGAGAAAATAAAATTATAGTTTCATGGCATATGATAAATTTGTTTCCTTGAATATTACCTTTCTTTACCCGACATTTGTAGGGACTGCAAAGGATCATTAGATCTTCTTATTTTTATTCTTGGTTTCGTGGAAATACTTTCTCCAGTGCACGCAGCGATCTAAATATCGCTATCTAAATATTTAAATATTTTTTCTATTGTGTATAAAATCCATTTTTATTAAAATTCATAAATAATATTCAATATCAGATAAAATTTTAATTGTTATTTTGATTTGTTTTTTTATTTTTGTAGCACTGCAGTTGGATACATCAAAACCTTGATCTCCTATTTTAATTCACAAGCATTCGTAATTTCTCGTTAATTTTGCGTTCATCGCTACTACACACCCTCTTAACTTTCTTAGGAATTGGAGGAGCGTCTTCTGAAAGACCTGCAGTAGCATCAGCCATTTATTGAGGTATTATCGAAAAAAAAAAAAAAACACGAAAAGAAATTCCTGTCTTTGAAAGCAACTATTTTCTGCTTCGCCCCAACGAAGTTTCTATGTTCGGAATGTTGTCATCTGTGCTCACTTCATCTGTTTATTGCTTAAGAGAAGATAGGCCATCGCTCAAGAAAAGTTCCATCCAAAATCACCCTTTTCTTTGTAATTTCAAGCTTGTCTTCTAAAGGGCAAGGTCCTAGTTTGAACATCAGCTCCCAAAGTCGCTATTTCTTTATGGTTGGTTTCACTAATGCGCTATCACTGTAGGAACTTATAAATTCAAGCGCGTCCCAAAACTTGTTGCAATAGTTCCTCTGCTTGCTGGTGCAAGCCAGTATCAAGTAAATGGCAGCAGAGTATTTTTTGCTTTTTATGTTGTGTGATATTCACTCAAAATCAATCGAATTTTTGTAAGGAGGAAATTTTCAGGCATTGATTCTAACAAAAAGTAGATAGCAACTTTTATTATAAAGAGAGTATCACGGTGTGAGAGATTTCTTCTTCTTCATCTTCTTCTTCTTCTTCATCATCATCTTCTTCTTCTTCTTCTTCTTCTTCATCATCTTCTTCATCTTTTCTTCTTCTTCTTCTTATTAATATTATTATTATTATTTTACCCCGTCTGTTAATTTTACTATACACGTCTGCCTAGTAATTCAGTATACCCTAGAATGCACCTTTGGCTACCTTTGTTAAAATAAGAAAGTTGATTCGGAATACATCAAATTATTATTCTAAAGTTACAATTAAAATTTTAATAATTATCTCTCTTTGTGCCTTCTTTAAGAATTCTCTTACTTTGTACATTTGTTATTTCATGTATTCTTTCTTGAAAATTATGTTTCTATTTTCTCATTTTATTTCCCCATTTTTTCTATTGTGCTTAAATTCTATTTTTATTAAAATTCATAAATAATATTCTGCAACAGATAAAATTTTAGTTTGAGATATGTTGTTATTTTTGTAGCTCTGACGATTTCCGCTATGCGACCGAAAAAGCTTTCTGGAAAAATGAGCACGGCAAAACAACGCCTCATATCTATTTCTATAACGATGTCAATGTAGTAAAAACCACACCATTTCCTACATATACATTTTCATTTAATTATTTTGCAATTTCTTCTGTGGTGCTCCGTTGACTAATGGTTGTTTTCCGGGTACCGGAATGAAATTGGAATGCAACTGATAATTGTGAAATTATCAGACTTGCTACATATTTCAACTTCCAATTCAGAATTAACACAGATAAATTGAGAGTAAATATATTGCTCTTGAGATGTATAACTTTCAAATGGACACTAAGCATTCAAATTGAAAACGATCAAGGAAAAGTCTAAAGTAAGTAAATACATCAATTAAATGTGTTTGCTACAAAATAATACAGATTTTTTCGTACAAAGTCAGTTTCCTGATCTCTTGAATTCGGGCTAGTTTTATGGTTTCGCACCACCCTCATTCAGCTGCTATCTACCGGCATCTAAACGACCTACCAGGTCCTCTCGCGGTCCCTGTCGCACCTCTGAGGACATCTCGAGTGGAGTATCTTCAGGCTCCTTGAATATCGCGTAGGTCGATCTTGGCACTGATCACTTCTTTATGATAGATACTTGCTCTTAGATACTTGACCATAGTATTCTTTGGCCTCATTACGGTACCACTGTTCTCGGTTTAGGGATTAAGTTCCGCAATAAAAGTTTCCTGGCAGGCCACGAGAATTTTCTATTTTACTTCGTTTGTTACTCCTCCTATACGTACGTATACGAGAAAGAAAATTTGGAACCTTTCTTGATAGAATCTGGTTTACGTATTTTTTAACTGCCCCGATTTCATTGAAACTTGCGCGAAAACTACTTGAAACTGTTTTGAAAATCTGTCATGCCATCATTGAAATATTTAATTTTCAAGAAAAGATTTCATTGAGAACGAAATGTCTATCTTTAATCAGGTTATAAGAGAGCATACAAAATATTTTGAATTTTTGATAATGCCTGCGCTATTCCTACGAGAAAAGATTTCATTGAGAACGAAATATCTATCTTTAATCGGATTACGGGAGAGCACATAAAATATTTTGAATTTTTGCAATTTTTGAAAATGCCTGCACTATTGTTAGGAGAATAGTATACTCTATTCTAGCAAAAAAACAACAACATTTTGAGCCATTTTTGTGAACATTTTGAAAATTCGTTCGGGATTTCATGTTATGAACTTTCATAAGTAGGGCTCCTTCGAGTCACATCAGTTGTGGAATATAATATGTAAAATATTATATTGGAAAAACCATATGTAAGGTTTAGATGCTAACTGGTTTCATTTTATTTCAATTCAATTAAACAAATCACTTAATGGCGCACTAAAGAAAGTAGAAGCTGTCGCTGTGAAGTAAAAGTATTTTGTTTTCTTTGATGCATTCACAGATTTATCTGAACACTTGCGCATCGTCTCTCTTTCAGCACTAGTGCTAAAATTGGACTTGTATCACGCTATGCATACTCCTAAAGAACAGCTTTAACTAGTGGCTGTCTAATCCTTTATAAGAAAAGTAGCTGAACAATGAATATTATTATAAATTGAGCCACAGCCAGCCAAAAAGAGAATATTATACAACGGTAGTAAAATAATAGTTTAACGGCTAATATTGAAGGTACAATACTCTCATAGTGATAAGCTCGTAATCGTTCAAGGCACAAAATAGAAGAAGAATTCTTGTTTCCCCATAAAGAAATTTGAAATAATTTTTATTAAGAAACAAGTACCGAGAAAAATCTCTCTTCTGTGTTTGTAGCCAAACGATTATAGTTATATATTTAATGACTCTACGTGGATTGTTAATTTGGTTGCGTTGGTCAAGGAACCTGTTTGCAAACGAATATAAATTTCGTTTGAAATAAATACGAAACCTCACTTAGTTTGCAAATTTCATTACTTTTTGCGTAAATCAAAGGGATCCATTTATTTCAACGATCGCGAAATATTTTGTTTTGACTGACGAGTGTTTCCCCGAAAATTGAAATGGAATTAACACAGACAATTTAATTTACATTGTAGAGAATTATGACCATCATTAGCTGATCAGAAAATATATCACGTAACAGAAGTATATTTGTGTCATGTTCAGATTGAGTCTTTTGATAGAAGAACACTTGTTGGAATGAAGGAAAATGATATTGTTTGGCGTATATTTAGATAAAGAATTAAAGATGAATAGGTAGATATAAAATAATCCATATTTCGAGTAGAAGAGTGACAGAGCGCATTTGAAGATTTCGTAATTCGCATCTGGATTCCATCTGGTGGAATCCATGAAGATAAGCTTATCAGTGTAGTTCATGACAAATTATCTGTATGATGTAAAATACATCTCAAGACAAAGCCGTAATACTGAAATCGAGATAAGGTTTTGCAACATACGAAAAAAGCACATATTTTACTTTTAGGTGTAGTACGTAACTTTTCGTTGTAAATTAGTGGGAAAGCGCAGTGTACCGAACCCTTTCCTCCTCATAGAGTTATTACTCAATTTCTCAGATTTAAAAAAAAAAAGTTTAATACGTCATATAAAGAAACTTGAATAAAGTTACGTAGAACACATACAAGCCACAAGAGTTAATATGGTTGAAAAATGGCTTGGTTTCGAAAGTTGGGATGTATCTTAAAATTTAGAGCATCAAGGCTACAAACAAAAAATTAGGTATGTGTGGGATATCGTAAAAAAGTTGGAAAAGTGCCAAGTATTCCCTATGCGGAAGATAGAAACCCCATAAATTTTGTTTCATATTGTTCAGTATTAAGTCTCGCAGACTCGTGAAATGAGAGAGGTTTACCAATTCTGAAATAATACCATTGCTGTTCACCGCGAACACGATTTGTACATGTTTTTTAATATTAAATTGAAATGTTATATATTTACTAAAATATGTACACTATGTTGTAGGGCACTATGGCAAAGAAATCGGTTTACCTTGACTTAAAAACGTCATGCACCACATACAATTAAACCGTTTAATTTTTTGTGTGAAAGTACACATTATATAGGACCATTGCTGGAAATTGTGTTCCATCCATCCATATGACATCCCAATTTTCGGGTACAAAATTGTGTATATCTCCTGCAACAATCCTAAGTATCTTTAAAACCGCGCTAATAGACCTTAATCCTGATATGTGTGCAAAGAAACATATCAAAAGAAACTTAACACTGATTTTACAGGCGAATGTTGAGTTCGCATTGTTGAGGTGATTCCAATACTTTTCCTCCATTTTCTGTGGTAAAGGAAAAATTAAAAATATTTGATTTTATATTTTGCCGTAAGAAGGGTCTTAGTTTGAGAAATCGAAACAGTGTTCAGTGTTATTATAAGCAGAAAAAAAATCCGTTTATTTACCAGCCGTGCTAATGCCAATCACTTTGCAAAATGCGTTTCTTGTTTTAACTCTTTATCGAATTTATTGATATTGGTAACCATTTTAAACAGACTAAGACAATCCCATATAAGTCTTATCGATCATTACGATTACTTTATATTATCTCTAAATTTACCATAACTTTCGACTACTTTAAAACGAGATATTGATTTCTGTAGGCGCAATTCTACTAATCTATTTCATTTGTAAAAGTAAATGCTTGTCAAAATATCTGTCTACTCAATCGCAGTTGATTTATAAGACTGCGTGTGCTATTTGTGGCATATCCGAGAAGAAATAATAATAATAATAATTATTATTATTTATAATATTTTGATACTACATTAATTATAATTCTTGTGAAGCTGTTTGCAATATGGAGTAGGTTCAGTATTTAATCGACACCTAAAAATATATTTTGCGAATTTTAAAGCTTTTTTAACAAAAATATTAACAAAATTAGCAATCGAACTTTGAAATAATACTTTTGCGTATCATTTGTAGGACTGAAACAATTTTGATTTTTCATCTTTTCTCGCTGGACTCAAATTACGTCGCGAAGTCCTAGGGTTTGAGCCGCGGCGGTGATCGACCTAGGTCGAATTCAGTCGCTGTCTGGAGAAAACTTCTAGCGTCCGGCTGTTCTTACCGGTCAATTTCCGAGGTTTCTCCCATTAACACCTGTCGAATGCCGGAAGAGTACCCTCAAAAACGGGTCACGGATCGCGCGCAATCTTTCCTTCCCCATTCTTGTTCATTCCTCTTACAAACACAAATACACACCTACATGTATGGCACTTCTACGTACGTCGACAGGCCATTCGGGAGCCTGTCCCGGCTTTAGCGGTGCACTGCTGGCGGAGATACCTAGAGAGGGAAACCCCGCAAGCTGAGGACACTAGCTAGGAAAGAACCTCCCGCAACAGCAACATGCACTACTATGACGGGGCTGATGAGCACAACTGTTGACGGGCCCGGAGGCACAAAATATTCAGTCAATCAAGTTACGCTCGCACCCCCGCTGGCACTAAAGGAATAACATCAAAACAGCGCTGGTGGCGTTTGAAAGCGCGACCGCGTGGAAGACGAGGCGTTGGTGAGCCTGAACCCGTCGCCTCTGACGAGGCCCGCGAAGCCAAGCGGCCGGCCAGCGCCTTTGTTGGCAGAGGGCGGGGGAGGCAGCACGCGAGGAAAGGGCTGCTTCCGAAGGCGTGCATTGTCTGCTCCTGCGCGCGCGGGGGCGGGGGCGGGGGCGGTCACAAAGACTTTAATCCAGGCTTGCGGCAGCGCGGCGCGGCACGGCGCCCGGATCTCTTGACAAAGATCTGCTTCGCCTGCATATTCTCGTCCTACGAGAGGGCCGTCCTTCCCCGCTTCCCCTCTTGGATGGGGAGGGGGGCCGTTCGACGCTGCGCCACCCCTGAGGGTCCACTTGGCAGACTCCGCGCCACCGCCGCCGCCGCCGCCGCCATCGGTGGCGAAGTAGGTCAGGGAGGCCGCGCCACCTGCTGACGGAGACGCCGAAGGCCGCGGGCGCCGCCCACGGTAGTGGCTCCGCTCTCCATTCACCCATTTCTGGAATAGACCATACCGTCGGAAAGAAACGCGCTTCTGATCTACGCTAAGGAAGTGTCTTCTTCTTCTTCTTCTTCTTCTTCTTCTTCTTCTTCTTCTTCTTCTTCTTCTTCTTCTTCTTCTTCTTCTTCCTCTCATACCTCTTCCTGTTCTTCTTCTTCTTTTCCATTTTCATCTTTGTTCTTATCACGAGCTTATGTGGCACAGGGCACCAATTGATGTCACTGCAGTGCTTCTGACTGAGAAGTCCTTGGGCTCGAGTCCCTACGGTGGCAGAATTTTCGTCACGAGCTGCGTAGCTATGTCTAATTTACCCGGTGTTAGGAGGGGAATTCTAGCGGCAGGTTGCTCTGATCGGTAGTTTCCTGTTGTTTCTTCGACCAACACCACGCGAATGCCGGAGAGTTTTCTAGCCAATGGATCGCAGACCGCGCGCGATCTTTTCATCTTCCTTGTCCTATTCACACACTTGCAGTGGCATGCTCTACACTACCTCGCATCTCGAGAGAACAGTCGGGAGCTTAGGGCTTGTCTCAGGCGGCGTCCCGATGCTGGCGGAAACCCCACAAGGTGGCCGGTAAGTCGGTGCCGATATTACCATCCAGCGGGGGAAGAACACCGCCAACTACCGCGATAAAAATATGCACCACACTTACGGGACTATTTTCCTTAACAGTTTGACGCGCCCGAAAGCACTAATTAATGAATTGAAAATAGAACACACCGTCGCAATGAAAAGCGCGCTCCTTTCCTCTGAGCTGGCGCAACATGTTTCTGCTTCTTCTTCTTCTTCTTCTTCTTCTTCTTCTTCTTCTTCTGCTTTTTCTTCCTTTCTCACTTCTTCCTTTAATACTTCTTCTTCCTACCCTCTTCTATTTTATTCTTATTGTTATTATCTCATAAATTCACAAGTAAAAATGTTAGTTGTCGTTTATTTATAAAATCTACTCCCGATAGCAACCAACTTTCAAAGGAACAGATTTAGTGACTGAGTGCCACTATGATTCTTAATTTTATTGGGTACAGCAACATATGTTGGGCAATGTCTTGCCCAGTCTTTTGAATGACGTGGGAGTTTGGACAAGTTCTTACATATATTTTGCGGATTATATCCCAGAGCTCCGGTAACTGTTTGTACGGCCTGTGTTTTACGCCTCACATCCGGCTGATCTCTATTTCCAAATTCGTGTATTTAAGACGTTTCTGTCTTTTGGGTTGTGATAGACTGTCATACCAACATCTACAAGCACACATGATTTGTTCTCCAAATTTCGAATAAGAATATTATCCTATTTATTTGCCGCAATCGTAGGATCACTTGGGATTGGTTAATAGTACAGTATTGTGCACAGTTTAGTAGCCCACACATTTTAAATTTTGAAGAAGAAACATATCTGCTAGTAAAAAAGACTACACATCCTACAGGCCACACGTAATAATAATAATAGTAATGATAATAGTAATAATAATAATAACAATTATTTTTATCATCGTGAATATTTTTATCTTTTCTTTATCTCTCATTCTTTACTCTACTTTTTCAACCATTAGATCATGTATCTTTTGCCATCCACGGACATGATAAGTTTGATCCGACGGGAAAGCCACTACTTTCAGATTTAAATTTGTTGATGCTTCTGATATTATCTTCTTGTGAAATCTAAATTCATGTTGTACCATCGCTTTCCTCTATAATATTTTTCCCGTAGATTCTTGGGGTTTTGAAATGCTGTCCGAACTGGGAAGTTTTTCACTATCTACCACTAAGTTACGGGTTATATTAGCGATTATTCTGAAGTCGAAGAATGGATCTGGGACTAATGAAGAAACACAGATCTTATCAAGTATTAATGCGAGGCCACCGTATCGGTTCGATCAGCCACTGCTACATAGTAACAGGCGTGCATTGCACCTCACAAAGCATGTTCGTAATTTCAAGTTAATTCAATGATATATCACATGTTCAATTACAGCACAACAAAACAAAATCAACAGTGCACGAATAACAGCACGCAATAAAATTAATTCACACACCCACTCCTACACACACGCGCGCGCGCGCACACACACACACACACACACACACACACACACACACACACACACACATATATATATATATATATATATATATATATATATATATATATATATCACTAAAGTTACATAGCATCCTCATCATATGAAGTAATATGACACTACTAGCTTTAATTCCGAACTCGAAACTAGATATAGTAACGCATCCATTCTGTTGTCAATAATATAGTAGAATATAGTATATAAAACACGGTGGCACAGCTTATAGCTTCTGCCGACGAAACTTTTAAATTTTTAACACATATTTTTACTCTAATAGCTCAGCACGCCAGTGTTGAAAAATATTTAATGCGTATCAATTTCGAACTTCATTTTTGTTCTCACTCTCAATCAACAGCAGAATAACACATTGAAAATTATCTTCTAGAACACTAATAAAGCCTTCGAATAACGGGAAATTTGATGGCATGCATTACTGGAGTTGGATCAGAAGCGATGCCAAGGGGATACAGGAGGCCGTTTCTAAGAAACACTTGTATTGAATTGATTGATATGAAATATTGAATATGATTGTATTTTGAAGTCCCAACCAGCGCGTCTGTGAACGTGCTATTTTATTTTAACGTCACCGTCTTTCTTTTTAGCACATTTACGCGGCATAATTTTCATCCCAGTTCTGAAGTATAAAAACGTCACCGCCCGACAAGACATTTTGTGCATGGAAAAATAACGCTTGTTTTATTTTCTATATAAAATCCATACAATTTGATATCAGTATTAAAACGGTAATGAGCTGATTCTATAACCGTCCTTCTACTTCTACTAACTTTCGTTAACTGTCATATGTCTGTAGATAAGTCAGAGAGAGAGAGTGAGAGGGGGGAGAGAGGGGGAGAGAGGGAGATGTAGGGAAGGGGAGAGGGAGTGAGAGGGAGAGGGAGGGAGAGGAAGAGGGAGGGAGAGGAAGAGGGAGGGAGAGGAAGAGGGAGGGAGAGGGAGAGAGTCCAATGTAAAGCAAGCTGACCGTTGGCCCTCTCCGAACTTGAGAGGGAAAATGCAGTAAGACCAAATATTTTACTATTTTTTAAATTCAGAAAATGCTCACAGGTAAACGGTTTGGAGGGCTCCAGTAGTATAATTGGGCAACTTACAAAAATTGCACAATGTTGGCACCGGATATCTCCAACAATTCCCTTTCGTCGATTGTGAACGCGACCTGAAGCAACAGTATTTCGGGAGTAGATTGGGATAGAATAATATCAATTTAAAATTTCTCGCATCAAATTGTTGGACCTTATGACTATTTTTTTAAATAAATTTTAAAATAGCTTGTAATTGTTCTGATGATTTTATCAGGTCTATGAATAGTTAATATTTTTGCATCTCTTTCTTGATGATGGTAGTGCGGATTGCCTTTTCTCTTTTGCGATGTCACTGGCTAACTTACCTCACTATAAACACTATATAAAATCTGACTACGTACGTTACAAGAATCTTTGTGAATCGGGCAGTTGTATAAAACGTTAGAAACTTCCTTCAAAAACAGAAATTAACATATTTTATTAATTAAAGTTGACGTTTCGGGTGCATCATGGATGTGCTAGCTTTCTGTTAGACAGTCCTGTGTTCGATTTCCGGCCAGTAGAAAAGTGAAGCGATAACTTTCTAATTCAAATCGTCTCAGTTTCTATATCTGTGACGAAAGAAAGCTCAGGCAGGCCAAGCTAGGTAATATGATGGGAATATGATGTGTTAGCTACATGTCTCCCTTGCCCCAAGGCTTGGATAATGAAAGAAACAGGGTCCAGACCAGGGAACCTAGCTGGCAAACGTCGGATTAATCCAACCCTAAAATGAGAAATACATTAATTGAAGTTGAATATTACCATAGCTACCACGCCATGTAATTGGGTAATTCAGAAACCTCGTTTCTTTCAAAATATAACGAAATTCTCCAATTTTTCATTAATGAAATGAAAATGTAAATTGATGTTAGACTTTCTTCATCAAGTATTATCCAACAAATAGCATGTACAGTTTAATTCAACAGGTTGATTCGATATAGAAATAGCATCGGTAACGTATATCTTACATCTGATTATTCTTGGTCTCTCATGTTACTCATTCTTACTTCAAATAATAGTCCGAAAATGACATCGCAAAACAAACATTTCACATTCTAATTCTAAGAATAAGGATGTATTATTTCCAATAAATGCAGGTAGGAGTAATTGCAGTAATTCCAAAACAATTTCTGAATGATTTTCAACGCTATTAAATTCTGTCAAGTAGTTCTTAATACAATATAGGTAAATATTATCTTCAGAATGTTTCTACATTCATGTGTGACTGAATTTCAGATTTGCCTGGTACACATTATGGAGATTCTCCTATACTTCAACTTCTCCTTAAATTAGTGGTAATCAGCCTGATGATGTAATTCAATTCCTAAAATGCAGCTTAAATGTACAGGTGTTATGAAAGAGCGTTGTCCAATTAGCAGTGTAGTTTAGAGTAGTGCAGTGTAGCAGTTTGGTATAGAGTGATGATGGGAATGGTGTATGTTTTAATCTGTAATTGCAATATTCTTTTTACAAGGTTTGTACAAATGTAAGTTAATGAATCAAAAAGTCAAGCTTCAGCTCTTCCGTCAATTTTTCGCCCTCCCTCACGAAAATGTGTTTGGAATGTACAATGAACTTACAATTTTTCGGCGACCACGGCGCAGATTATAATCATCCTTATTAATGTCACACATATTACTGTATTATTTTACATATTAAATAGGAATTAATACATACAAAAACATTTGTAACACAATGATTAAACATATTTCATCAATAAATTTAATAATAATATTGAATAATATTCAAGAAGATAAACACTATAATAATACATTGTTGAGTTTTTGCTACTTTACTTATAATTTTCAGATTGATTTTTGTACTGAGACATTAGTAGTCAAAATTGATATTAAGAGAAAAACTAAGTGAACTCACAAAGCTATAATTATTTGTATAATTAATTCACTACTATGAATATGTGATAAATCATATATCGAAAGGTTATAGCTTGTGTTGAGCTATATTTCGTTCAAGAAATAACTTTCCATTTTGCACTTCATTTAAAAGACTTCCAAACGAAAATGTAGTACAACGATTCAGTACAACAATTATTTCAAGAACCCGAAATACGAATGACTTTCACATTAAGATAAACTTCCAAAATTATTGTGATCCCAGTGTATTTTCTATTAATTCCCCAGAAACAAGTGCAGTCTAATAGTAGGTAAATAAGTCTTTATCTGAACAGGACATCTATTGACGATTATCCAAATGGTCGCAGTAAGTTACATAAAAAGGCATGAGCAATAATTCTTATATCGGCAGTAATGTCAAAAGTCCCGTTGGCGTCGTTCCAAGATTACTAATGGAACGCTACTTAAGAAGAGCAATCGTCGTTTCATCCGGAAATATTTATGCTAACACCTGTGGCATGCGAGCTCCCAGAGCTAATGAAAAGGCGCTGAAAGACCTGTTCGCGAGAACTTCCCCTTACGTCATTCAAATACAACAATACGCGCACGAACTTTAAATAACAGCACGCAACGGGTTGTGAAATTTTTGGAAACATATGAAAGGAACACCAGGATGAAATGAAATGGCACACCCGACTGCGAGTGCGAACTCAAGCGCACGGTGCCAGCGAGTGACTCTGGGACGGACGATATCTCGTGAGCGGATCGTCATCCCGTGCTCGTTGCATCCGCTTTTCCGTGACGTCCTAATGGATTCGGCGCGTGTGATTCGCCTCCAGCCCGCCGCCACGGCCGCCACGGCCGCCGCCGCCCGCGCGGCGATCAATTGGGCGCGATGGCAGGCCGGGGCGACGGGCGCGGGCGGGCGGCGGTGCCCGCACGTCTCTCCGGGGATAAATCACCGCTCGCCACATCCCCCGGTCACGGCGGCCGCGTCACGCCGCCTCGCGACCGCCCGCCAGCCGCGCTTCGACCGGCGGCGCGCGCGCCGGGGCGCCCGCGACGTGCGGCCGTTACCTGTCGCTCAGCGTTGCTCCCGCGCGCGCACGTGCCCGCCGCCGCCGCCGCCGTCTCCGCCGCCGCCGGCGCTTTCGTCGCCGCCGCCGCCGCCGTCAGCGAGCGCGCGTCGCCCGCCAGCCACCCGAGCAGCTGCGCGCCGCACGCGCGGTTCCACACACACACGCACACGCGCGCGCGCGCACGCACACGCCCACCCCCCGCACACGCACTGCGTCGCACGCGCGCGCTCCGAATCTTCCAGACGCCCCCGCGCCGCCAGGCGTGGCGAGGCGTGGCGAGGCGAGGCGTGGCGGGGCGCCGCGCCGCGCGCAGCACTGGCGAGCCCGGCCCCCGCTCAGCGCCTCGCTCTGCTCCGCTCCGCCTCTCGCCCGGGCCGCGCCCACCGCAGCCTCCGGCTCCTCGCGATTCTGCCCGCTCGCTCCCCTCTCGATCCCCGCGGCGCGCCGAGTGGGCGGGGCGCGCGGGGCGGGCGGGGCGCAGAGGGCGCGGGGGCGGACGCGGGGGCAATAGCCGGCGAGAACCGAAAGGGGAAGCAGCGATCGACAGTGCTTCAGCCGACGCGTGCGGTAAGAACAGCGGACTCCCGCAACTGTCGGGAGCGATGCCTTTGATTAGGGAGGCGGTGACGGAGAGGAGTTGCTTGGTGTCGGCTAGAGGAAGGCAAAGTAAAGAGGGCGAAAGCAGGCGCATGGATATTAGGGTCGGCTGCTGCGCGGCGCTGCCTGGCGCGAAGGGAATAACGATTAGGAAACGACGGCGCGACAGTGTTATTGCCGGAAGACTCTAACGGCGTCCGGAAGGAGAAACGGTGGCGAAAGAGGCAGGCGGTTGAGGGGTGCCCCAGGGGCGGTGCTTGGACTCGACCGCCGAAGCACTTTCGTGGCGTCGCGACGCCCTAGGCGGCGGGCGGAGGACGCGCAGCGAAGGGCGCCGCTGCGCGCACAGCGCACGCCCGGAAGCGGCGGGGGCGGCGGCGCCTGCGCTTGGTGTGTAGTGCGAAGGCTGCGCGAATTTGTCACGTCTGGTCCGGCGTGATGTCACGAGCCGCGCCGCCTGCTTAAAGGGGATGCGCCCGGCGCGCGCTCGCGCGGCCGCCGAAGTGCGTGGGCGCCACCTGGAGCGCGGGCGGCGGCGGAGGCGGCGGCGACGTCACGCGCCAGAGGGCTGTGCGACGCGGCGAGGGCGCGGCGGGAGGCGACGAAGGTGGGGAGCAGGGAGTCAGTCAAAGCCACGAGGGGAAGGATGTCGGAGCCAGGGAAAGACGTGCAACGGGCGGTGGACGGCACGGAAGGCGGGCGCGGGGTCGAACAGCGAGGCAGGAGCGCGACGGGGGAGCAAGCGGTTGCGAGTGCGGAGGTGAGGACGGCGGCAGGGCGGCGGACTGACAGCGACGACGGGGCTGCAGCAGCGGCGGTGGCGGCGGCGGGGCGGAGCAGAGCGGAGTAGAGCGGAGCGGAGCGGAGCGGAACGCGGCGCCGGTCGATACGCGGCGCCAGGGCGCGCGCTTACCTTCGTTGGCGGCCGCTGCGTCCGCGCGCCGCGGGACGAGTGCCGCCGCCGCCACCGCCTGCCGCCCGTTCAGCGCCCTGTGGTGGCGGGGCGGGGTGGGGAGGGGCGGCGCTCGCGCACGCGGGGAGGGGGGCCCCCATCGACCCACCCGGCCCCGCCCCCCGCAGCCCTCCAGCCATCGCCACAGCCATCCCTTGCGCCGGCCGCCGCAGCCCTCCAGCCATCGCCGCAGCCATCCCTTACACTGCCCGCCGCAGCCCTCCAGCCATCGCCACAGCCATCCCTTACACCGCCCCCCGCAGCCCTCCAGCCATCGCCACAGCCATCCCTTGCGCCGCCTCTCGCAACCCTCCAGCCATCGCCACATCCATCCCTTACACTGCCTGCCGCAGCCCTCTAGCCATCGCCACAGCCATCCCTTGCGCCCATCTCCGCTTTCGCCCCTCCTGTACCCCAGCCTTCGATACCTCAATGCCCGTTCTCTCCCCACTCTCTGTCACCTCGCTTCTTCTGTCTCTCTCTACCACGAAGTCATCGCCTCGTTTTAACGCGCTCTCTCCCCTCCGTCCCGACACCTCCCATTTTCTATCTACCTGCCATTCCGTCTTGGGCTCTTCACCTACTACATTGTTTCCCTTTTATTCCTTTCAGTCTTTCTCCGAATCGCCGTTTAACCCTCCACCCCTCTTCTTTCAACCCTCTACGTTATCCCACTCTTTTTTCTCCCTCCCACCGTACATTTCCGCTTCTGTTTCGTTCCTCATTTCCACTTCATCCCCCATTTCTCTCAGCGTCCGCTCCTGGTCAAATTCATGTCGTTCTCCTTTTTTCTTTTCTACTCTCTCTCTTTATCTCTTTCGCTCTCTCTCGCCCTCCCTCTCTCTTTCTTTCTCTTACTTTCTCTCTTCCTCTCCTTCGCTCTCTCTCGCCCCCCTCTCTCTCTCTCTCTGTCTAATTCATCACTTATGCGCTTGGGTTGTAGCTTCGAACCTACGATTTTCTTTGAATTCTCTCTCTCGCTCTGCTGCACTTCCCTCTGTGGGCTTTTGCACTAGCCTCACGCGATGTTAATTCGCTTCGTGACTTCTTTTGTCTGAATTCTCATTTCTTTTGTATATTTCTTCCAAGCTATGTAACACATTCATTTTCTAGTTCGATCCTGCTGATTATTATATTTTCCCAAACTTCATTTATTTTCCTAATTCTTCTTCTACTTCATCCGTTTTGTCACGTGTTGTGCAACTTCAAGAATTTTCTAATTCATATTTATCATCTATTTACACCTACAACTCCAGGAAAATTACGGTATTTTGTCCGACGAAATTTGACTCGTTAACATACAGACATGAGAAGGTTTTATGAATATTTGATGCAAATCTAGAAAATATGCGAAATGTACTTACTACAATTATTAGTGTCATAACCGGGAAAGTACTTATATTCATGGTAATTTCTTGTCTTCGTTTCTTAATTTCTATTAAGAATTTTCACACAAGAAAATATTATTAGATTTTTTTTAAATGTCCCTTTAAAAATGAAACATTTTGCGTACCGCTCCCGGTGCATTCAAGTGTCTTCCCTTAAGACATGAAGAGACGTAGATAAAAACAATCTTAGTATGTAGATCAATCAAGACGTAGTTAAAAGCAACATTCGAACTCAAAAAACGGCCTATCTTTATTTCTCTGACCTTACACTCACCTTACACACGTGCTTCCTCTCGCTAGATCAAGAACTTCTTAAAAAAGGTATTAACTTAACCAAATCATGTAAAGAACAAAAAGCATGGTAGATATGTGTTTATTCTATTTATTTTATGATTTTATTAAACTTTCTAATCCTGGTAATAGCTAGTAATAACACATTTGGGGACTACTAACATTCATTTCACTTTGGTTGTAGATGGTCCATATTCCTTTCTCAATAAAACCTCTTAGTGTATTAAATAAAGGGGCGAAAACACTGAACGGAAGCGGAAGAGATTGACAAAAGTCGGCGCGACTGATAAAAATGAACACAAATAAAAAATCGCAAACAAAACAGATAATAATTACGGAAAGTGACAATTCTCAGTTTTCCTACAAAGTAATCGAAAAGGCCACGAAATGCATTCACCGGACCGTATTCAATGAAAACCCCTACAAGGGAGAAACTCCCCTTGTAAGATTCCCCCGGAGTTCCTATAAGAGTGAGCTGCATTCGACTGACCAAGTGACCCAACTGACGTGGTAGATTGGCGAGACCGAACCGTCTGTCGATGCTCGAGTGCACTGGCAGTCCACGCAGGGAGTGTCCATAGAAACGCGATACAGATCGCGGACCCTCAGATTGATTGATTGCTGTTTTCGAGCACGTCAACAGCTGTGGCCATTAGTCCCGTTAGTGTAAGCGTTGTGTTTCATCCCAGAAGGTGTCGGTCTTCCTCCCTTATCGTGAGATCGCGCGTCGACGTTCTCGTGGGCTTGCGGGGGATTTCTTCCTCCAGGTATCGCTCCCAACGGGGGACTTCCCTAAGCGGAACAAGCTCTACGTTACCGACGGGTCTCACGTCGAGTTTCGTAGTGTTATGCGAGTAAATGTGTGCGTATGTGTACGTGTGCGAGAAGAGAAGAGGACGAGGACGAGGAAAAGAAGAGGAAGAGGAAGAGGAAGAGAAGAGGAAGAGAAGAGGAAGAGAAGAGGAAGAGAAGAGGAAGAGAAGAGGAAGAGAAGAGGAAGAGAAGAGGAAGAGAAGAGGAAGAGAAGAGGAAGAGAGAAGGAAGAGAAGAGGAAGAGAAGAGGAAGAGAAGAGGAAGAGAAGAGGAAGAGAAGAGGAAGAGAAGAGGAAGAGAAGAGGAAGAGAAGAGAACAGAACAGAAGAGAAGAGAAGAGAAAGGAGTGTGTGTGTAAGGGAAGAGGATATTACAAGGAAGAGCAAGGAAAGATGGCGCGCGGTCCCTGGGCTGTTTGTTCGGGAAGTGCTTCGGCATTCGCCTGGCATTGATCCGCTGAACCACGGAAAACTACCGATCAGAACAATCTTCCTCTGGGCAGACTGCCTCCAGTCAGCCACTGAATTCGACACAGGTCTGTAGCTGGGCTTGAAAATGCGCCACCGACGGGTCTCAAACCCTAGGAGCGCTGCCTCTGCGCCCCACTCAGCCGGCGGAGCCCCAGGAGGGCGGGCGCGTGTGGCGTGCGTTTCACCGCGCCATCCCTCGGGGAGGAAATCAATCACTGCTGCACTTGGCGGCGACAGCCTCCGCGCGCCGCCTCGGCGAGCGCTCCTGCGCTCCTTGGGCCGAGGGCCTCTCCGCGCTCTCGCGACAGCGTGAGACGCTCGCGGCCGGCAGATGTTGCGGCAGGGAAGGTCACCCTCCGACAATCAAGAAGGGGCGAACAGGGAATTGGGGAGCATTTGGGAGACAGAGAGGGGGAGACGGTTTAAAGAGTGGTGGGTGGCGAGTGAGAAGGAGAATGAAGGCAGAGAGATGGATGGAGGACGTCTTACCTACTCATATAGATAGGTGACGTCTCATACAATGTATCCAAAATAATTTATTATTTACATATATGTTGATGTGTTTAGTATCTGTCACTTTGTGAATTCTTTACAGACAATGGTTAGAAATAGCTGCAGTAAAATTGTCAACTGGGCATTTAAAACTAATTATTTAAACAATATTATTTTAATTATTTATTTATCTATAAACGGATTTATCTAAAAACAGTTTTGGAAATAAATACACTGGGTTCTGTGACGAGCTGCTATTTCAATCCATTGCTTTTTAAATTACAGCCTCTGAATCACTCCTAGCTGTCTTATATGACAGAAAACTGCTCATTGCTTACTGATTACGCATTTACTAATATTCCGATTAGTAGAAGAAGCAAACGTAATTCAAATAAAGGCATTCCATAATCAAAGCATGATGTTTACATTGGTGGTACGTCTGTAAGCAATAATGTAGTCAGATATGAACTACATGTCATGTCATTATTTGAGTTATAGTATTTTATAAAGACAAACTAAACGAAATCTGTAATTCCATTGACATAAAATGTCTTGTGTTCACATGTTCCTCTCTTTCGTGCGTTAGAGATTTTGGAGGAACTGAGAAAACTATTCACTCAATTCAAGAAAATGCCGACTTCTAACAATGACCCTTATGACCCAAATTATCTTATCTTTTAAAAGAAATTTTTAAAATATATAACTAAAACTGTTTGATGATGATAAAAAAACCAGCTGGATAAATGCGAACGTTCCGCACGATGTAAATCATTGTTGTAGAAGTGAAAATAGCGGAATATTGCATCCTCACTTGAAAGGCCAGTCACTCAACTCTGTTTTACAGAATTATAGGCCCGGTATTCTGGGCCAGTAAATATTGTAACATTGCTAATCGCTTATATTAAATTTTGGGAAAAATAAAATAGTCATTTTAATTTTGTCGTGAAAAATTATTTATTTCTCTATTCCTTCAACCTAATTTTAAGCAATTTCGAATTACTTCTCGTGAGCTTCCTCGTGAACTTCTCGTGAGAAACGGCGCCTCCAGAGCTAAATGCCTAAAAAATGTAATTGAAGGTTACAAACAGTATTCTGTTGTAGAATATTGCTTAGGACACATAACTCGAGCCCCAGCAGTCCCCCAACCTCTCCCTAACACTGCGTCAAAAGCAGTGATTTATCCTTAGCATAAAATACACTGTGTCACAGACTTCTAGGACATGTAAAAGAGCCGAATATTTTTACATTCGTCAATGAACATATAGCGGAAAATGCCATTTTCCGGAGATGAGTGTTATGTTCGCCTCTGAATGCTAGACAACCCCATACACGCTAATGCGTGCAGATACACGAAATCTCCTCGGCTACATCAGGACGGTTTTCATTGAGCCATAAGTATTTCAGGGCGCATCTACTGCCAAGTTCGTTGGTTCCGTAAGTGTAGTGCAAGTGTTACCGTGGGAGGTGGCGTTGGTCTTCCGCCGCTGGACGGCAAGGTCCGCCGCCGACCAACACGTCGGCTAGCGGGGTTTTCTCCTACCAGGCCTCTCCCTTCCCGCCCCGCCATTCCCGCCCTGACCCGTCCTATCTGCTCCCTTCAGCTCCATCCCGTCCTTTCTACCTCTGCCCCGCCCCGCGCTTCACCTTGGCTTACCTCGCCCGCCCTGGCTTGTTTGCTTTGATCGTCGTTGCTATGAACCTATGCATTGTTGCACACTCCCGCTAACAATCTTGACTTTCAATTACAGTGAGTCTAATTGTGCTCTTGGAATGAATCAAAATACATTTACTAGAGTTAAAGGCTTTCACAAACTCTGAAATCACTTTGTGTTTTGACATATTTGCATTAACGGAAAAAGTGCACCCTTAAAGATTGCTCTAAGAGAGTAGGAAAAGAGGAGAGGGTCAATTTTAACGAAATCACACAAACAGTATATTTTCTTTTGCTTTGTAGGTAACGTGTATAAAATCTCATTTAGATCGCAATAATTTTCATTTATATAATTATTGCTAAATTTATTTTTTTATATTAAGCTTCTTAATTTTATAATTGTTATTACGGTTTTGTCTCTTACTTTGTGTTTGTTATGCAATGTTTGTACTCGAGCTTCTAATATGAACAGCTTTCACTTATGTATTGGGTTACTTATTCTGTTGTATCTTTTTAAATAAATAAAATAAAACTAAAGATTTGAAAAAAGAAACAAACCTTGTTTAAATGAAAGAAAATTGTAATTAAAAAAGTATTCTATATTATGTCCAACGAATACCCTACCCTTTAGTGAAAACCGCACTAAAATCGGATCAGTCACTCCAGACAAACGGACAAAAATCGTAGAAAACTCTTGAATGTGTTTTTTTATATCACGTAAATAACCGTAAGAGTTTGTAGAAAAATTGAAATTGCAGGCAGACATTCCAATTTTATGTATAGACTATACGATGAACTATTGATTGAACCAAAAATGTTAGTCTCCGGAGGTTCACTATAACTAGAGCCAACTGTACTTTTGGTAATACTCTCTCCTTGTCATAAAAACTCATATAAATAGGAAATACCTTTCCTTGCGGTAGAAGTGATACTCTTACACCGTCTTCTGATACAACTTATTTGTTTTGATTTTTAAAGGACAATGGACTGTTAAAGTTTTTTAACGGCCGGCCGTTAAGAGTGGTTTTTTGTTGCTCTGTTTGATAACATTACTTAAATAATAACTGTACAGTATTACGAAATCATTCTAATATTGCAACAATAGTTCAGATTAAGTTGCACATACTCGTAATACCAAATAGTAATTTTAATTTTACATATATTTGGAAATTGTGCTCGTTTCTGAACACTAATGTTAGTGAAGGTATCTAGAAGAACTAAACCTAAAAAATGTAATAGAAGTTTCAAATCTAGCAAAATATGGCTCAAGAAACAACTCTGTCCCATGTGGTCATTGCATGATCACTCATGTTAAACTGGAAATTATTGTGGAAATTCATAAATTTATTAGTATAATCGTTGTCTTTTTATTACGAAATATTTCCCTAAACCTTGAGGTTTCCCTGGTGAATGAAACTGGAAATTCTGAATAGATAGAAAAAATGTAATTGGAAAGGTTCATATATCTCATAAAAGTCACGAAATAGTCAAAATATAGCTCTCACTAAATGAATTATTTAAAGGAAAAATTAGCTTCTTTCTGGAACCAACTTTTCTCACGACATGCTACGGGGTAGAGTATCTTCCAAAATTATAATAGAGCGTCCAAAAAGTATCATTTTGTAGATTGCAACATTAGAAACATAATTCGTGATCCATTAAGGAGACGAAAATACTTTTTAAAGACCCAGGTCGATGTTAACGTGTTAGGCGGTTGCATGTGCGCGTGATGTTTCCCTTCAATAATAATCTGCAAGCTTAATTTTTTCCTCTTAAAACTATTTATTTTACCTCCACTTTTACATCCACTAGTAGCACACTTACGGTGTTTTGTACATCTTATTAACAGTCATATTCCCTTATCATGGAATATTAGATGGAGATGATTAGGAAACGATAATGCAATGATGTATTAGTAGACGAGTATGAAGTATATTATGGCACGAGCGAGAGTTGTAAGCGTCTCACTGGTAGATTAATACCCATTACAAGGAGTTTTAGTGACTTATTGTATTTTTCTATGACTAATGGAATCTAATAGATGTTAAACTTTTACATTGAACCCTGATGAGGGAGCTGACATGGTACAGTGTTCAGCCAACGGCATTTAGGTGACTCAAGTGGCATTGGTTAGCACAGTTTGGATGTAAAGGAACAGAACACAAGCTAAGTTATAATGTAATGTATATTTCTTCAAATCCATCACAGTTCATTTCTTCTTTTTATCATTTTAATATCTGAAATACTCCGCACAGATGGCTTCAGTATATTAATGAAATTTTTGAAGACAGGCATGCGTGGCTTTCTATCATCCCCCGCAGGTGTCTTGCCTGACGTCTAGTTTTTTTCGCAGAATTACATCTCTACCCAACGGGAAAGTAAAACGAGACTATAAAACATTTTGAGCAAAGTAATATTGATATTTTAAAACGTATTTTTAAACGCTTTAAATTTTGTTGTACCATTAATAGGAATTGAAGTGGATAAATATAAACCCAAACTGCTATTCAGAATGCTACGTATGTATTACGTAGTATGTCTTCCGCATTACGAGTCTGATACACATCTGATGAGATGTGACCCGTGTGACCCCCTAGGATTTTCGACGCAACCCGCTGTACTCTTCTGCTCCGCGGGCGGAGTAGATGGGAACAGGGAAGCCGCTAAGAAAACAAGCGCAATGCGTTTCTTGGACGAGGGAATGAATATTTCCTGTTTCCGGGCGCGTCAACAACTTCGGTAATTTGACCTGTAAATGTAGTGCTTGTCATAGGGTGGAGGTAATGCCGTCCCTTCTCCCAGCTGGAACGTGAGATTAGTGCAATTATAAAGTACGATTTTTTCGGCAGGAAAAATTCGTATTATAGATCCGTAATACCGATAAAGTTGATGATTTTTGTTCCTGTGTGTAGTAATTTACTTCCTTGTCACGTTCTGAAGTCATATTCCACGTTTTGAGAGTTAGAGACACAGAGAAGAATCCGTTCGTCTCGCTTATGAACAAGAGAGAACTCGCAAGAGAATTTTTACAAAAATTAATATTCTCCGATCGATCTGGCTCATGTAGCAGCCCTTTGAATTGGAAACGAATATTTAATTTTTTCTGGTACTTTACATGAAGCCTCAAGAACATTTTCAATTTTTTCTCACAAATGTCTTCAGGTTTACTTGCTCAAGTTTTTCCTCAGATACATAAAAAAATGTTTAAAAAATGGCACATGTCTCACAAGGGCCTTTCTAACAAATCTGACCTGATTTTTTTTTTCAAAGGTATTCACTACTTATGTGCTGGGAAAAAATACCTGCTGTCGCGCTCTGGAAGTTGCTAAAATAATAAAGAATTTGGTCGGTTTTGACCACGTTGTTTTCCAAAACGCTATGGACAACCCTTGTTGCAGCAAATTAATCACGCAGTGCTGCCATTGATCACTAGGATCTCTATTTATCAGTTATGTCTGACAGTTCGCTGAGCAGAAAACAATAGTTTATTTAGGGGATCGTTGTGTTCCGATCGTCAGTTAGTTACTAGGAATTCATCACACTTAGTACGACAATCGATTATGTTTATAAGATTAATAATCACAATTAAATCGATTATATTTCGATCGATTAATCAGTACACCAATTAAAATTTATGATTTTGGAGTTAGATTATTTCAATTAAATTTTAATTTTTTGAATTTATAATGTTGTATATAGATTTAGTTTAAAAGATGCTCCCATTTTGGCAGAAACTGAACTTTATCACCTACTGACAATGTGGCGTCTTCCACAAGGCAGCTTTCAAGGTGGCTCCGAAGGCGATGATTATCTCATTTATTGTGATAATATAAATTAACCAATCTTTGACTTCCAGAGTGCTCAGTGTCGACTTGTCGGACCAAACAATGATAGTCACGTGTATTTCGAGCTAATTCACCAGATGACACCAGCATGAATAATGATGAAAATGACTTGACTGGGGTGTACTACAAACGCATTCAAGTGAACCATCATGCATTGATGTGCCTGTCCAAAATAATAAAAGTTTAGCAAACAATGTTAACTATACTTGAACCGCTCGTGCACAGTTTGAAATCATATTTGTATTCTCTTTCTCAATGTCGTTGTAGGTAGGAGATGCGCCGAGCGACATTGCGGGTTTGCCAAGGGCATTGGCAGCTTCATTAGCGTTGGGTTTCGCTGCCCTGTATTGGAACTCTTGTCCGTAGAAGCGCTTGTTTCCTAGGCGAACATTCTCTCACAATAGTCAGGGCTGCACAAACACCACAGAAACGACGATTTGCGTCGAAAACGTGTGGAATTTCGGCATTTTCACAATAACTTCCAGTGCGTGACGGCAGTTATTTTTTTCAAGGCACATGTAAATAAATATATATCTACAGAAAAGATGAGATCGGATTTCGATTTGTACCTGTTGAAAGGTCGCTTGACAGTGTTGTTGTATTACCTGAATATTTGAAAATTGCACGCACAATTTCTCGAAATATGAGTATTTTTCGCGTAATTTTGCGCAAAATTTAGGCAATTTTTTAAACAATTATTTCTCAGAAAACAGCTCCGATTTTTTCTTTTTTCAATTCAATTTTCATCTCGTATGTTTCAAAGGACGGTAAAAAATGGTGCTGGTTCCGTTTTCTTAGAAAATGGAAAAATGTAAACGTTGTAAAAGTATGGTATTTAAGATAGAGATTTTTGTCTTAATTAAAACCTTTTCTAAAAGTCAGATCTTTAAACAATCAGAGAACTTTCAAACAACTTAATGGGTAATTAAAAAAAACAATAAAAATTGACTTCATGTCATATTATAGTGCAATTAGCAATATCCATTCGAAACATTTGAAGGAAAAATTAAGAGCTGTTTAAAAAAATGCGAAATTTTAAGCTCTCTCTCTCTCTCTTTTTTTTTCTTTCTTCTTCTTCTTCTTCAGAAAATGGTTTTCAAGAAACGTTATGTCATTTTATGTTTGAAAATTGCTTGTGTAGAGCAATTTTAAACACAACCATAACTTTTAATTTCACTTTTTTTGTTATGCATTATCATACACATGTAAATATTTGTTTCTTTCTCACAATAAATTCCACTCCCTTGTAATATTATTATGTAACCATTCCAAATAACATGAAAAAATATGTGCTATTGTAGGGCAACTAGAATTTTTTTTAGAATTTTTATTAAGATTTTGAAGTGAAGTAAAAAAAATGTTTTTGATTTTCTACCCATTAAAAAGTGCTATAAAACAATTTGCATAAGGCAAATCAATTATTAACTAAGAAAACAATGCTTTCCCCTGGTAGCTTTTTTTCTCAAGTATCCCTCCTCTCTAATTCATACATTTCTATCATGCTACAAAGCAACTGCACTTTCTATCCTCTAGGAATAATATTTTTATTAAATATTTTTGGAGATTAATACTTCGAAAAAGCTTCATATAGTAGGGATTCCATATGTCCTGTTTTTCCCAGGACAGGCCAAGATTTTTTAGCTTTGTTCAAATGTCCCAACAAATCATTTCAGGATGCTAAAATGTCTGAGGTTTTTATGAAAAAGTTCCATTTTTTTTTTTTTTTTTTTTTTTGATAATATGTACGGTTATTTTGAATCTGTGAATTCTGATGAACGTTTGGTCAACCTGACAATTCATTTGAAAGATGTGTTTGTTCATTTGTGTCATTCCTTGTTCACATGTTTAGTGATGTTACAGTGTTCATAATCAAAATAATTGCTGGCAGTTCAATAGAATTGTTTTTTAATAAAAAAAGAAAAAGAAAATGCCTGAGAAAAAAATGTCAGTGAAAATTAAATCATACAGTTCCCATTTATGAAAGAAACTACTAAGACAAATGGAATGTACTTTCTACCATGCAGTCTTCAATTTCTAAATTTTTTTAGAAAACATCTTTAACAGTCTTACTTTCAAAATTATCAGTTCATTTCAATCATAATTAATGGTTTTTAAACACACTGAAAGGGTGTGTCCATTAAAGTATTATGAAAATGAGAAATGAAGTTCTGTGGGAGAAAGCCACAGCCTATAGAACTTCAGATTAGAGAGGCGAAATGGCAACGGATAGGACACACACTGAAAAAACCTACAGGAGCAAAAGAAAGGCAAATTTTAGATTGAAACCCACAGAGACAAGTTGTAGGCAACCAACAGGCATGTGGAGGGCGGTCTATATGGAGATGGAGAAGACTGGAAAGTCATAGAAGAAAATTAAAGAAATAGTGGCTAATCAAATTAGATGGAAGTCTCTCATCGAAGTCTTATGCTCTCCGGAGGAGCGGTAGTGAAAAAGGTGTTCTGAATAATGGTATTTTCTTTCATGTGCGACCCTCACTCAATCATCATTATGTGTAGTGTTCCAGTTTTTCGTTTTAAAAATAAGGAACCCTACATATAGAAAAGAAGCAAGCACATGGAGTTCAGAATATGAGATGTAGATATTTGTACTGTACTTCTAGGAAAAAGAAGTCGTGCAAGTAGAGATTCAGTAGCAAACCAATTTTGAACCATCAATAAGATACAAGGCAAACACATATCCAGTCCTTTAATTACTAGGTGTGTGAGAGAGTAGGGAAACAGGGTGCGAAGTGTTCCCAGAAGAAATAGTAACAAAATCTGTTTCTGAAAGTACAAATATATTTGCACTAGAACAATTTTAAAGTATATTTACAATTCCAAATCACCTTTTGGTGTTCTTTGCAAAAGCTGATAACTGCTGCAATAACTATAAGCACCAGTATGAAATTTTGTCAAGTTAAATTATTTTTGAGGATCACAACTTCTTTATATTCTATATATCCCCTTTGAATTAGTAATACATCAATATTTGTTACATAAGACTGTATTTTATTTCTCAAATGTGAGTAAGATGTACACTGTGTAACCTTTGTAGCCCAACTGAAATCAAGTTGGGTTTTCTGGATGACCAAATTCAAGTCATAAAATTGTTACAATTTTGAGTAAAATGTTTTTTTCTTGACACTACTTTTCCTCATTGGAGAATTAGAATTTAAAATTCAGAACAAATGTGTATGATCTTGCAATAGGACTTTATACCAAGGGGATAAAACTATTTCATATCCCAATGACTTTCCAATAAATTTGCATTTTCAAGACAATTAAAGACTAGCACACAGGTGTTTAGTCACTACTTTTCTATCACTAATTATTTGTATTTGGAAGGATGCTTGCCAGGTGTTAAATTATTTCCTGCTGAATAAAAATCACACTGATGGCAAAAGATGCATTTACAAATAAAATAAATGGAATTTCGATATTATAAACAATATCTAACCTAAAGTATTGAATACTGTATTTATGAATTTATACAATGAATGTTGGACATTCAATATGTTATGAGAGTTATTATTCTGTTTTCAATGATATCTACAGATTGTGACAATTATTATTTTTCATTCTCAATAATGAAAAATTTAAAATTTTGGTGACTTATATTGCATGAATGAATACATAATTTTATCTCTAAAAACATACACATTACTTTTTTACTGAGTTTCCCACATATCTGAAATATAAAAAAAAAGGCATGTTTTTCAGCTTTCTTTTAATCTCTTCATCTAAAGAAAATACAGGAAAGTTTTACAGTTTTGTAAGCGAGATCTCTTTATTAATTTTTTTTTTTTTTTGGAAAGTTGATAAGCACACTTTTAACCAATTCACAATTATTGGTATATTTCCTATAATTTTATTTTAACTTTACAAATGGTAGCAAGCAAGGTAGTTTGTTACAAACATTTTATAAAAAATGAAAAATTAATTTCATCAAAACACTTCAATGTTTATTTATCTTGGAAATATCACTGTACATACTGCAGTCATTCATAGAAAATCCTTTCCTTACGCAAGTCTATTACATTGCACTGTTGTCAAAAAGACATAGCCATAGTAAAGCACATTTTAAATTAAAATTCATATAATTTATTGGACTAAAAATACATAACCAAGAGGACCAATAGTCAATTAAAGTAGAAAGCTACTAGGATTGTCTTAGTGTTCGGTGTTTAACAACTGAACCAATATAAAATAAACTACAAAATAATGACTGAGGTGAAATTAAACTTCATTACAAATACACTTTAAAAAATATATGAAGTGAATCTCTCTTAACAAAACACTTACTTTATTAAAAAGGAAATACATTATTTAGTAACAGCACATCAATATTTTACATTAAAAGCTTTTAAATTCATACAAACTTTGTTTCAACTAGATTCCCATCACACAGAATATAAGTAACTCTCCAGTTTTGTCTTTGAAGGTGGTCTAGTAAATGGCGAAAACCAAGCCAATGAAAATCGGCCAAATACTGCTTGTATGCTCTTCCACCGAGACTTTTTAACCCAACGGGCTTCTTCTTTTTTCAATTGTTCAATACCCTGCAACGAATGGAAGAAAATGTAGTGCAAACAAGACTCTAGAATTTACATAAGAACAAATTATTGCTTCTATATTATTTTTTGTCACAATATACTATGAACTTTAACCTTTATACCACAGTGGTAAGTAGTAATACAATAGAAATGTTACACTTGGGTATCAGATTTAATTATTAGTTCACGAATTCATTGATCGAAAAATAATTTTAAAAACTAAAATTAGACTACTATGAAACAAGAGTGAAGCTCTAGAATTTATACTGAGCAGAAATCTATGGAATGGATGTTTTCTGAGAAGACAAGCAGCATGAATGGCTTAGAAAAAAAATGGGGTGGGGTGGGGTGAAAGTGTTATCGTAATTCTAACTTCTATTGCAGGAGTCTTGAGGTGAAAACTTCTAAGACAAATTTCAAAATGTACATTTTATCTCAATTTTCTACATTCTAAAAGAATTAATAAATGAGAGATCTTGAAATAAGAAGTATGTTCTTCAACAAAAGTAGGACAATTCAACTAAGGTGCGCATTTCCAAAATTTCAATGAACCGAGGTCGTTCCTTCAGGTTCATTTTCATATATATATATTTGAGTTCCACATCTAGAGATTTTACTTCAATTCAAAACCAATAGTGTAGATGGGCGAGTTCTAGATATTCCATTCAAATATCATTTGAACCATTGAAGATAATTACAATCTGATTGCGTCCACAAAAATTGATGGAAAGAGCTTTCAGAATGTTGCACTCTGTTCAGCTGGAACACTTTTTATGAGATAATTAAGAGTGCTATCAATACAACTATAATTCTCTATTCACAATAAGTTTACTTTTGATCTAAAGCCCTACCTATAAGTAATATAATAAATTTGAAGTAACATGAACACTGGGTGAATTTCTTCTAAAACTCTCTTTTGAACACAGTGTAGAACTATGCTAGCATAGATTCTGAACCCAAGTGCAATTGCTAATGATGGGCTTTTTTTTTTTTTTACAGCAATAGATAAAACAAACATTCAAGAGGAATATTCTAATTTTACCCATGTGAAATAGACTTGACAGCAAAATCATAATAAAAGATATAGTAGCATGTATGAGAATCGCAACCGTCTCAAATTTTTACAAAACATTCAAGAATTTAGCGTCTGTAGAAAGATTACAATTAACATTAACCTTTAACATGTGACATTTAAATTGGCCTGTGTATTCTTCTAGTGCCATAAATTTCCTTGACTGAAAATTGGGATAAGCAATGAGTATTAACTTAGAAAATATTTAATTTGATAATCGTCATCACAAGTCAATCTGAAGTCATAACTAACACAATGAAACACACTGTGGGACGGAATCCACCCTGATACACAAGACCTGCACTTCTATTACAACAAAGTGACCCCCAAAATTTGTTTTACCCATCTCCATTCATAACTGCTGCAGCAAGTTATGGAGACATTCTCTAAATACATACCCAACTGAAAAGGGTCTGAAAAAGCAGAATCTCATATTCCAGGGCCAATAGTGTAGGACACGGGAGGTACAGATAACCAAAGGCATGACCCATTGCCCTCGCAAGTATATCAAACAAGTTGACAATGGTAAACATTTCCCATGCGCTGTGATATGCGCTGCATTTCTACAAAGAAACACTTAGGGCCGGTTTCACGAAACAAAGAGTAAATCACATTTACCCAAGAGTAACTTCTTAGTGTGTTTCACCAACACTTTACTCAGGTGTAAATCGCAAATTCGACAGTAACTTTACACAGCGAATATCCATTGGGAAAGTACAGAGTAAACTTAGTTTTCAATGTGCATCTACCTCTGAAATGTTGTTACGGCTTGAGCGCACTTATAAATGATGGTATTTCGAGATGATTCGGAATATTATCCTCTAGTGCGAAGACAAAGATGGGTGCAGAGAGATTGTTTTCCAATTATAACGATTGAGATTTTGTCAGAGGTTATGTTGACAAAATTAGCTGTTCTAAAGACAAAAGTTTTATACGATCTGATGGGAGCTAAGAGTGTATTTGGAGGAATTCAGCTGATTTGGAAACGTATAATTTGCATACAATGAAATTAAAAAACAAATACTAGTAGTAGAATCATTTTATAAACTATTTTCTGAATTGTAGGTATCTTAAGATTATAGACAATCAGTTCACAGTCCCGATTAAAATAGGCCATGTCTATTAAAAATCATTTAAACGGAACAACATACTTTATTAGGGAAGTACTTATATGTGAACTTCATCAGGTATATTATAAACTGTGGAAGACTTTTAAATTTCCTTCTCATCCATGTGGATATGAAATAAAAATAGTAAGTATGTGATAACAAAAGGAAAAAGAATAAATACAAGGACTAAAAGTATTAAGAAATAAAGATACAAAAGCTAAGAAATTAACTACGCTAACTCAAATCACCAAAACACCACACAAGATTATAACACCAAGAAGCCATCAACTCCAAAACTGAAATGAATGATGGATTCATGGTGGAAATAACATTTTTGTACAACAATGTTACTACCACCATGGATGGAATATAAGGAAATAACCGGAGGTTCGCGTTGGTCGTCATTGGTTCACTGGGTTGCACTTGCTTGTGGCCTCTTGAATTGCTCTCTGCTGTGTATGAAAAATTGTGCATTGAGCTGGTTTGCAGAGTAAATCTGGGAGTATGTACTCTAGAGTAAAATAACCCTCCACAAGAATGGTGAACGCTTATATTTTACTCGAGTGTAACTATCGCAATAATGCTTACTCTTGGGTAACGACACTTAACTTTACTTGGCTGTTGGTGAAACCAGCCCTTAAGAAATTAAACTGGACGGAGTTAAACTGTCTGCTGAAATAAAACTGAAAATTATATTCAGTTATGCTTTCAGGAAACAGTGGCCAGCAACTGAACATCAACTATTTTGACACAATGGATTTTTTGTAACAAGCCAAATTACAATATCTGTTGAATAAGGCCACAGAAGCCTATGTTTTCTAAACACGTTTTATGACAGAAGTATTTTTTCTTCTAAATGCTACTTGCATACATTTAATCACTAATTCCCATTTTATTAAATAAATACTATTTCCTCACTGAATAATTTATATAGAATATAAAACATGATTTTAATATCAATGGACAATGATATTTGATATTTCAGCATGGAAAGTTAATAGTGGAGTATAGTTATGTAGAGTTTACAAGTAAAGTTTAGTTAAGTTTTGACAAAATCTTCTTTCAATTCTCACCGTCTCATCATTCCAGATAGCTTGTAATTGAGTTCCAAGCATTACTGCAGTAAATGTTGCAAACAACATGGCTTCAAAAACCAGGAACAGCAAAAGCACTACAGTAGCAGGTGGTGAAAATGTAGAACATTCTTTCCATTCATTTCTCACACACGCAATGAACTGATTGACTGAGAGAATGAGTGAATGAATAGATATGGCTGCAATGTAGAACTGAAACAAACATTTTTGAAGATAGAATTTTGTTGTAATTAATATTAATGCAAAACAACAAAAGCAATTACAACAGCATTTAATGCCAATAAGTAAGATCCGTTTCAAGTTTATATTGCTTACCGTGAAAAGAACGAAGTACTTTTGATTATTTTCCCCAACACAATTGTTCACCCATGGGCAATGATGATCCATCTTTCTAATACACCTGGAGAAAACAATTTTCATTAATCTGAAAGTCAAATCTGAATAACTTCAAAACAACATACAGCTAATATCAGTTTTTAAAAAACTCAGAATGGAATGATTATTTTTGATCATTTGAAGTAAAAAATAGAAAAGATTCTTCACTGTGATGATATTAATTGAAAACTGATAAGAGATTTGGAGATGAAATTGTAGGCAATCAATGCCAATTCATTTACAGTTTCTCAATAGGTACACAAAAAATTTATTCATTTTATACATACGAATTTTATGGTCAGATAAGACTGCATCTTCAGGCAATTGTCTATAATTTCATAAGGAAACCACTTTTCTGTTTTTAAAAAAAGGGTACAATTTAATACAACCTTTGACAAACAGAGCAATGATGAGCACGTTCAGGTTTTATACTACAGCACTTAGGGCATTTAAATATCACCTGCCCTTCCCGCAACCCCATGTGTTGTATCATTTCTTTGGTGGCATTTCCTTTAGGAACAGCGCCCTGCAAAAGAGCATTTTGGAATGCAAATTCCATTTCCACAGGTAGTATAGGGTAAAATTAAAACTAAGGAGGGATCTGTACTTACAGGATCTGTAAACATTGTTCTTATATGTGATGCAAAAGCAAAAAATGCAAAAGTTTGAAATATAATTATATTTATAGTACTATACAATGAAGGGTTAGGCAACAGCATAACCATCATGACCACAAATTCGGCATATAAAATGAGGAGCCATGTCAAAACAGCACATATTATGCCACAAATATCCTGCAAACATGACAGTGTCAGACGTTTGTCCAAATTGTAAAGAAGCAATGCATCTATAATGGTTCTTGACAAAACATTAGACCAGATGGGTGACAAAATACTTACTTTGATGCACCATACCCATCCTCCACAACATTTATTCTGAGTATCAATTTCTTTTCTAAATAAAGCATATTCATAGTCCATTCTAGCAGCCTAGGTACCAAATTCTTTGGATAATACTGAAAAGTAATCACAAAAGTAAAATAATACATGATTTCTGTAAGAAACGTACTGAGAGTGTTTACTCTACATCAATTTGGTCTTACCTCGTACAACTGTACATTTGTTTATTGCGAAACAACCTCAACCACGAATACATTAATACTTTAAACCAAACTGGTCCCCATTACGAACATTGTAGGTTACTTCCACCGGTTACGTTTTCCCATTCATATTATGTAGCAAGAATATATCACATTTACCACTAATAAGTTTTGTCACTGAGCTACAGAAATGTAAGTTACAAATCGATCTCTCTGTTTGTGTATAATTCATTTATTTATATCATTGCAATGCCTCGCAAGTTAGGGCTTCAATAGTCCCTAACTCTGCCATGAATTACGATGCAATAAATACAACATCAGCCCACACATACATTCTCAAACTACTCAAATCGACGCCGATGACTGTCTCCTGCCCTGCTCTGCCCCTGCACTTTACGTCACGAACAAATGAACTGCCATGTCCAAGGAGATCAACTTCCTGCAGAGCCAATCGTGTCCGCAATGGAGCTCTTGCATTTGATTCGTCTCTGACTATCGAAGTCTGGACGACGTTGGTGTGGTCGGTGTGGCGTCTTGGTGTTCCTCCCGTTCGTACTCTGCTCTTTGGTGTCGAAGTTTGGGCCTTGCGATCATCGCGAAAAAGGTGGAATTTGTGGTTATTGGTTGATAGTGAAGATTGTAGACATTGTTTTCGGAGGTGAACTCAATTCTTTGATTCATATGCGATCGTTACGCTTGGGAAATACAACTTCGATAACCGTATTGTGTGAAAATGGAAGACTAAACTCATGCGGCTTCATGTTGTACTGTTACGACCATGAAGATGATCAGTGTTGAGCAATAGTGAATTACTTACGGCAGTGTGGCTTTATTTCGTCGGAAATGAATGGCCCACGCCGAAAACCAAGCAACATGGGAGAAGTGTGTCGTTTGTGTTTGGCTGAAGACGAAATCACTTCGCCAATATTTGGTGAAGAAGATTCGTCATCGGAATCTCAAATTCCTCTGTCCTTCAGGATTATGGCGTGCGTCTCCGTGGAGGTTTGAATGTTTTCCATGTTCATAGAAGCTTGCACACAATAAAGCTTGTTTTAGAATACTTGTACAATGGATTAGTTTGGAATGGCACTGGAAAATCTTCCTCAGTGTGCTGTAGAGATGGTTTGGACAAAATTCCGTTATCAGATCTTGAGATTGGCCCACTTTATTCGTAATTTCAGTAACTTTGTAGTTAGTTACGTAATGTGATACAAATAGACGTATTTTTCTGTATAATTTTCAGATAATATTGAAATATTACTCATTGAGTGAGGTGACAACATAACTTGTCCTTATTTTCTAGGTGTCAGAGAGTGATGGATTGCCAAAGGTCATATGTGATAAATGCCTGTATCATGTCAATTCTTGGCATGAATTTAAACAAATTTGTGATGTATCTCAAGCTACATTGAAGGAATGGCAAAATAATGCCAAAGAGGACACCTTGCTTGTAGATAAGGTATTTATTAGTTGAATAATATTTTTATTATAATTATTTATTTAATTAGTTATTTCAAGACATTCTCCTTCGTATGTTGGGAAACCTTCCCTTATAAGAATCTCTTCTGGTTTTGAGAAGCAATACATGATCTCTATTCTAAGACAGTAGCCACACTCACTATGCAAGGAATGTTTTGTTTTGCATTCCTCCCAAGTGATAATCATATTATAATTAAGTACTAGTTGTTCAATGTAAATGACTCATGTTATAGAAATATTTCTAAGGTTTTTAAGATATTTTGCTCCAGAAAGTCATTCACAATTTTCATTTTGTTATGGGTGCTTTTTATTACTAGTTTTGGCTGTGAAAGAAGTATTTAAAGCAATAAATTACTACTTTAGCACTACTAATAAGTTCCTCTTACATTTTGTTGTTGATGTCATTAATCAAAATAGAGTAATACACCACATTGAAAATCAACCAAAGGATGGAAGAAATAAAAGTGGTAAATCCAATTTTCATATTATTTCAGGAGACCGGTGATCATGGTCTGATCTCCTTTATTTCCATCACTCTTCAAATGTAACATTTTCTTTTTATATTTTTCAACTCTAGGCAACTTCCAAGCTTTGGACAATTCGATGGAAATATCTTCTAAATGTTGAGCTTTTATGTTAGTTGTCTGTAAGATCTGTGCATTTTTTATCATTCTTTTTGTTTCCAGGATGTAATAATTAAGCAAGAACCTGAAGATCCAGAACCTGAAGAAGATGTAATGGAAATCATTGATGATCCAGTCAACTGTCAATTCATGGTAATGATTTTTTAAACTCATTTAGTTCCATTAAATCACATTTTAAATTTTATCACTTTGAGAGCAGCCATTTGTTTTTATTGGAATTATAGTTATTTTAACTTCAAAAAGATTGTATTTAATTTTTTAGACTCAACTTGTCTGAAAATAGTTACAATTCGTTGACTGTATGAGTACCAGGACATACTTATTCTAGATGTATTCTGATCCTGAGGAGAAAAATTGGTTTTTTGTCAATCATGTCATGAGGAAAATTGGTTATTCTTAGTATATGCTTCGGCTGAAGTCTAGTAAACGGTACAACATACGGAAGTAGTTTCAATCAGCACTTTGTGACACTTGCTATACTTCAATAAACTGTCAATTATGCAACGTAGTCTCTAGTAATTTTCTTTTTAAAGAGGAAAAACATCACAAATGTTTTCTTATATGCAGTAAAATCTGTTTGAGCTGGAATTGCTCAGAACCAAAAAAAATTCTAATTTACGGAGCTTTTCCAAAATATTTACCGGTAACTGTTTTGGATGCTTTTGTGATATTGATATTGCCACAGAGAAACTAAGAAATAGCATAACTTTACTATAGTTAAAATGCAAGTAAGTTTTAACACTTTTACAAAGGAAAACCCTGTAATTAAATATTACTAATGAAATATTCTTAGTTTCCAAGTATAAAATAAACAAACATCACAATTTGCTTACCACAATATTAGTCTCCAAAATTTATTCCTGGGTTCCAATCTAATTTTTGCTCTTAGTAACATGTTTTCAATTATGTTTCATGTTGAAAACCTCTGTAGTAGTTCAGGATTATTAGATGTGAAAGCAAACTTTTGTAGCTGTAGAACTAAGACACCTTTAATGCTTTGTAATAGGTATACATATTTCATTTAACATGTCTTCACATATATCTCTAGCTGAGGGTTTCTTGGGGCATGCGTCTCTAGCCATTAGTTTTTTGTCAGTGCAAAAAAAGGCAACCAGAGCCTTACCTGGTGACCATTCTGAACTCGGAGAGATTGAAAAGTGTGACAGTTTCCTCAAACCGCCAGTCAGCGAACCTGGACTGAGAAGTGGGACCAAATGCAACACTGTCCCCTTATGTCACATGTCTTGTCAAGTTGTGTGCATAGATAGAGCTTTTTGTCCAGTGCCAATCTTTAAGCAGAGTGATGTGCGGGACAGTCCACCTCTCTCCTCAGTTGTGCTGCTACTGAAACGAAATCCCGTGTCTCAGAAAAAGGGAATTTAAAATTGTCATACTTTCCATTATGAATATGTCTTGCCAGTCACTCTACCAAATGCATTATATATGCGGGTATTCCGTTTTATATAGGCTTTTTCTCTTGCATGACATGAAAAATGGTTCAATTTCCACAATGGAGAGGTTTCATTCTATGCTGTTTTAAATTGCATGTAACATCATATGTTGGAGGAGTTTTCAGAATGAGGCAAGATTTTTATCTTAGAGGGTCCAGACAGGGCTTGAACAGATTGTTGTTAATGTTATTGACTAGTCTTGTGCAAATGACACACATCATTGTATCTTGTGTAATCTACAATTGCTCTTTAAGCTCAACCAAACTGAGTACACAAATTGAGGGAAGCAGAAATAGTAATAGAGATAGTGTGCTTGCCTGGAATTCAAAGTCCTGGGATAACCCACTTGGGGAATTATTTTTAGAAGGCAGAATGCACACTTTACTGCTAACTTGAGCTTTCATAGATTTGAGGATCTATGCAGTGTCTACGATTTGATGAGAGCATAACTAGAGAGGAATGAAGTCAAACTGAAACAGATTTTTACATTGGCTATATTTGGCATTTTTTATAAAGATATGTAAAATTGTGTACAATAATAGTGTTAATGTTATGGTTAATGAACAGTTAATGCTTTTTGTGGATACTCCTTTCAAGTCGCATATGCCCTGTAAACCAGCTAATATGGAATAAAGATTGTCGGATGCTGTGTTCAGAGAATGGATTTCCATTAAATGGCAAACTATACTGTAGGAAAAAGATAGATAAACCTGTTGAAAAGGATTCGGCATTAAATTCAATAAAGGAATTGGTACAATCATCCACTGGTGGTTATGACATTACAAATGATAACATTTTTAGGGCCGACTGAATTTCTAAAGGAGAAGAAACTGACTTTGCTTGAACATTGCATCCTAACAAGTGCGAAATACCATCTGAACTGCAATGTTATAACGCTTGAGAATGATGTTCTAGTATTTTTGGACACGATGGAAATTTTCCAAATGTACCATACACGTAAAAAAAGAGCAATTCATTTGTCTTATCTCTATGTATTAGGACCAAAAACAAGTAATCATGAAAAAAGGCTCTATCTGTTCTCATATATACCAAAAGAAAGATTGGAGTTAACATCATGGTTCAAATGGTCAACAACAGCACATCACAAAAGCAAATTCGTTGATGGTCAATGGAGTTATTTTATAACACAATTGTTGCTGCTTCCTCGATCCATACATAAATCTTCACCAAAATCAATCCAACCTATTAGCATGTTAATGGGAAAAGGTGTGTGTTTTTTTAAGCAACTGGCTGAAGTACTAGTACTAATACAAAATGAATGGGAACCATAATATTCACAAAAGAATCCTGTTCACAAATGCTTTCTGAAGTTTAGGGCGTATTGTCATAGTTGACATAAGTCAAAAGATTTCCTGACTCTGTGAGTGACTTTTCTCATAACTTTAGACTATTTTTGTGCTACCTTCTTTCCTCAGTGTTTTGTCAGATCATGCTTTTTTCACTCTTGCAAAAATTTAATTAATAATATAATTTTTTGTATGTAATCATGTAGTGCAGGTTTTTTAATACTGAGGTAGGAACATTGAGAAAAAAGTCAACATAGTTGAAAACTCTAGTAGAAAACTGTTCATATCATTCAGAAAGAATGACTCGTCAAGGAAGCGAGGAGAGTAAAGAGGGGTGTAGAGTGACTTTGTGAGAAGTGCTTATGCACTGAGAGGGGGACATAAGGAGGGAGTGGTGCATGCCTAGTGGCCTGTGAATGCTGCATTATTATTGTAATGGGAGAGGAAATCTATGACCCAAGATCATCCTGAGTTTGGAAGTTTATTTCTAGTTTCTACAAATATTGGGTGAATATGTTTACACGACTAATGAGTTCAAAGTAACTTCTTAATCGTTTTGGATTTGAACTAACAGAGTACGAAGTTTGCTGACTTTGATGATGTGAAACATACTGAGTATTTATCTATGAGACAACTTTGATTATTCTTGTCATTTTCATTTAAAATACTACAATCACTTTCAGAAATAACGTGTGATTAACAAGGTTTATATTGTTAAATTATATTATAATATAATGAAACTGCATCTTCCTGCTGGGAGGTTTGGATTTTCTTTCTATAATTAATGCTTCGAAAATTATAAATTTTGCAACAACCCATTTGTTTTAGAATGCTCGTTTAATTTACTTCAATTTTTATTGTAATAATTGCTTTTAGCCAAGTAGTAAATACCCTGAGAGATGGATTTCTTTTTTTTATGTACATTATTATTATTATTATTATTATTATTATATAACAAACTTTTATTATATTCATATAATATAATAATTTACCTAAAATATTTGCTTCAAATGCAAGGGTGAAATTCCTGCTTAATGGTATTGCCACAAGCATTGTTCACAGACAGACAATCCAGTGACATATGGACAATTCAATTTTTCAGTATCAAGGGCCCACCAAAAGAATTACAGTGTAATAGGAAGAATTTACTACATAAGATTTATTTACTTTCTTATTACGAGGGCATGGCAAAGAGAGAAAAAAAGAAGAAAAAAAAAGGAAAGGTCCTTCCTTTAGTATTAAATGACTTACCCCCCCACTTGTTTCTTCCTTCCAGTCCCTAGAATGTTAAATATATTGTCCAAAAAATATTAAATTATTAGTAACTTTATTATAATTTTGTTGTAAAATCAAAAGAATATTCACGTTTTAATGTTTTTTTCTTCTTCTTCTTCTTGTACTAGATAACTGATGATGATGGCTAAGCCATCGAAAGCTGCTCTTGTAATAAATAATATTGTTAACAATGACGATGCATATAATTATTTCATTAGAAATGCCAATGATAACACACCACAACACCTATATTGATGATTAGAACTAACAATCTTAATGTATTAATTTGAAAAGATATTTTCTTGAGTAATTAACTAAAGAATATAAATGCTTCACTAACTTAGTTTTTCTTTTTCACTATTTACTTATTATTTTAGGGCAACAAACCTTGGCTATTTGACTATTTTTAACTTCTTTGAACTCTGCGAGACCTGAATAAAATTTATTGGTGTTCTTGGCTATATTGTTGATGTAATCTCTACATTTGAGGAGAGAGAGAGAATTCCGGAGCATTTCATGCAAATCCGAAGTGTGTAGGATATTTGAGCGAACCATTTCTAAGAATTTTTATTTTGCTGCGTTTTCATTTAACTTTGTTGGGCTGGAAAACTTTATTGTCTCTAATATAAAATGTCATCCTAAAGTAGACTTATAGAAGTTATTACTTCTTCATTTAATTCTGCTTTAATTTGAAGTTGCTTTAGGGTGATTGCTTTGTAGAAAACAGGAAAATCGGGACATTTCATTGATCAGAGAAAGTCTGAAGTTTTACCTTAAATAATATTGATTGAAAGTTTTAAATGTAATTTTCATTCTTTAAACAAATAGTTAATTTTGTCTTTTTCGTGATAAAAATCAGAGAATGGGCTAATGAATAACAGGTAGTCCAATTTTGCTTTTGTTTGTTTGTATTATATAGTGTGAAATACTTAACAAATTTTATTTTTAAAAAAATGTTTAAAATGTATTGCAGAAGCTTGTAAAGTTAGAGAAATCCATTCTTGAGTAAGATAATTCGCAGTTTCAGCAGAGTGAATTTTGACTAAGGAATATTTCTCGACATTGTTACTTTTTGTGAAGTGTACCTTATTTTGCTTGCACAAGTGCTGGATGTGGGATGTTTCTTATTTTCAGTGACCTTTTTTTTAACTTTCAAATTTTTTGTATTTATCGTATTTTTATGGAAATTTTAAATTAAAACTGAATTTGAACATGAATTATTTCAACCACTTAGTTATAAATAGTTGTAATAATCAAATTCAGTATTATTTTCTACTACATTCGTTATTTGGTCTCCCAAAAGTTTGTTGGCATACCACCTGATGGTTTCAGCATGGTTAAGTTTTTTCTGTCATGGTGTAAATGAATGTGGCACTCTCAGTTGGTTGCATAGTTAGCCCCAGTGAGATCAAGTTATTTGATAATCATGTCCTGTAGATGTTTAAATTTTTCTTTGCATATAAGTTTGATTCCTTTCCACGCAGGGGCACATACCTCTTAAAACAGAGGCTCTAAGACAATGGACATTTTTTCTCTGCGGAATCCTAACCAGAAGTTTTGTAGGACCGAAACATTCATCTTTCATATTGTAGTTACATTGTATGATGCAATTGGGCAAATTAAGAAAATATGTATATTTCAAATATTTATTTAAATGGGGGAAAAAATTCTTCTGTTTTTGAAGAAAATTGTATTTTACAGGTCTTGCAATGAAATTAAACTTTTTCATTTTACCACTTATAAAATTACTTTAAAATTAATCTTGAATGTCGTGATGCCTCATGAATGTGATGATTTATTTTAAAGTCTGTTTTGAACATCTATTTTAATATTTGCTTGAAACTCTTCAATGTCTTTGTGGAACTCTAGAGAGCACAGTTTGGAACTTTGATCTACACGGGGGGGGGGGGGGGGGGGGTAACCGAAGACCGTACGCAATAGGTCAGTTAAAGTTCGGTTCTGGGAAGACTAGGTTAGTAGATGGAATTTTGCCACCTTTTTGATGTGTTTGCCTAAACTGTTCTGTCTTCCAGACAAAGTATACTTTTGTTTTTGCCTTTTTTCCGTACTACTAAAAACTGGATGGGTGAGAATTGTTTTCAGTCAACAAAGATTCTCCGTTTGGGGCTTAATTATTTGGTGAATTTTCAGTACAAACTGTTGCAGGTTGTTCTCTGGGACACATAGTGAATGCCTTTTGAATCATACCAGAAATAGCTACGCTTGTGCAATGCGGCGGTCAGTCGTCAGGGGGGGGGGGGGAGAAAGTGGTTGAAGGTATTTCCTGGGCCACAGTCTCTGGAATAAATCTCGACATTAGCGTGTATAATTTTAGTATAAGAGGTGGTTAAAAAAAAGTCATTTGATAAATGTGAGACATTTTTGAGCCGCAAGCGGTCATAAGGAGTTGCGACAATACACAATCGTAATATGCATAAACATCGTAATGTTTTTTTGTTGATATACTGTGTCTTTTTACTTTCTTGCGTACTCAGTACAGAGGAATGTGTTGTAATACCGCGGCATAAAATGGCGATTTCTCAAAAAAACTTATTGTGTAGTGTAACTTCAAATGTAACGTCAAATTAACTTCTCCAGGTCACAGACAATTTTTAACTGTTTTTGACGAACGTAAATAAATAAAAATCCATGTTTTGCCTTGAGTCCTTGATACCGATAAATCGATTGACGGCAAAACGTCTGTCGGTCCGTCCGTGAACAACTTCAGCGGCCACACCAAATCGTAGGCAGAATTTTCACCAAAATTGATATTCCTATATCAAGGTTTATGTCTCTACCCCTTGAATTTGAAACGGATATTTGTGTGTGTGTGTGTGTGGGGGGGGCGTACTTAACGTGGAGCCTCTGCGTTTTCGAAATTACCTCAAAAGTGTCTCCATTTCCCTCCCGTATGTTCGAGCAAAAGACGCTTAAAGAAACGCCGCAGGTCGCATTCTCGTTGCTCTTGCGTGCAAGAACTGCGTGCCAAACAAATCCCGTGGCTGGCGGTGGGACGGAGTGACTGGTGTTTGCGGGCGTTATCGCTCTTTTATGTATATTCCGGTGAGCGCCTCGATAAGGGCCGCTCGAATTTGAGAAAGCGGTCATCATTCGACTGAGCGACTTCTCAAGCGCCGGCGCGCGACCTGTTAGCCGGATCGACTCCGCTCGCCGTGCGGGGCAATGAACGAAGGCAGCGACCGCGGACAAGGCGGACTGGCCGCAATGAAGCCAAGACTCATGAGTTACCAGACATTGCTGTGTTATAAGCGAGCCTCGCGATGGCTGGGTACAAATGAGGCGTTCACGAGCTAACTGAACTAAATTATGAATGTATTGAATTGAACTAAATTATTATGTATCTAATTCTGTACGTGCTTGCGTATTTATTTGAGCAAGCATTACTCCTTTATTCTTCCCGCATCCCAACGACGTTAGGAAGGCAGTTCAAAATAATAACAAATTCCCCTTCCTCATAATGGTGAGCCTTCAGGAAGATGACAGATTGGAATTGTCAATTTTCGAAAGTTCACCGATTTTAATGTTAATCTGAGTTATATCGTATTTAAAAACCTAGTTTTGTGCTACTTGATGAAAAAATTTTGGATGCAAAAATTTCCTTGGAATTGCTGGAGTTGAGCCTGGTTGTAAACGTTGCAAGTCCAAGTCGTCATATCCCAGAGCACGATGTCAAGATCTGAACAGGCTGAAAGAGTTTTGTTCACTTTGACATTTCAAAAATATGCCCCCAAAATAATAAAAACCAGTGGTAGCTGGTGCCTGGGGTATAGCTCCTTCCAATGACGGAAATATTATTTCCAAACTTCACAACACTTAACATGTAATAAGCAACTTTTGTATATCATTGAAAAATAAGAGTAATAAAAGTATATATTTAGACATTACTTGTGTGTCTGTGTCAGCTATGCTCGCCCATCGCTCATACGGTTCTGGCTTTGATTTCCAGACGACACTCGAGTTTTTGTATTAGTTCTGCATTGAGTCAGTCGCCGGTTTTAGAATTCATACAAAAGAAAAAACAAACAAAAATCACACTCTAACAAGCAATATTGTTTAGACACATTTTACACTAGTTCATTACATTATCATAGTTTTATCAACTGCTAATGATGAAAATGAAATAAAATTACTTTATTTCAAAAATTTCACTACCTCGTATGTTACAAATCTTTCAATATTGAAAGATTTGTAACTTCTTAGGAACGTATTCTCTTTTAAACCTGTAGAGATTATTACTTCCTTATGTAATGTGATTTGTCAGCAGCATCAGCAAACACAAACAACATTTATACGATAACAATCTCTCAAGATCTTCCACACATTTATTCATGACCAGTTAACTCTCTCACGATGCTCCCGGTGAATGCCAGGTGCCGTGTGAAAGAACAGAGACAGAAAAAGGAAATTTCTTCCAGAACAGCCAACTCTCAAAGGATTCATCAAATACATATTTTCAATCAACAAATCTAATTTTAAATGAAAACAAAAATCTCCTACATTATATATAATGCTTTCAATACCGCCAAGAATTGCCAGAACTAGTGTACTTTCAATAACACATGAAATACATAAAATTAAATTGCAGCAAGTTTCAGACAAAGACAAAATTGGTATTCGTTACTCGCCGTGCCAGGGCACTGTGCTGTGAGCTAGTTCATGTTTATTTTTTATTCTGTCGTACCCCTCCAAAATTTCTTTCCAGATATTTCTTTCACAATACAATTTATCCCTCAATTGAAAGAGTTTAGCCAATGACAAAACTCTTCAGAAAACTGAAGATAACATTCCTTTGATGTCCAAAATGCTTCCAAGCGATGTTTGCTTTATGCTTTTCTTTGGTCTTTGGAGGCAGAAAAGCTAAACTACATATTCTTACATTCATGAATTGCAGAAAATGACAAATGATAGGTACTATTGATTAAATTATGAAAAACTAATGTGAATTAAGTGTAAATGTATACGTCCCAAACCTATCTCCTTTCCGACTTGTACCCTTGTTGCTCGCAATGTTAAAATATGTCCCAACTTTCAAAGCAATTTTTCAAACACATTTATTTTGTGGCTTGGATGATTTCTGCATAGTTTCATTCACTTGAGGATCTTTAGAAGATGTCATGCACTTTTTTCAAAACAGTTGAGTAGTAACTCCCAAGGGGAGAGAAAGTTTGATTTGTCACACATTGTCAGAAATTTAGTTAGGGATAGAACTCTTTAATAAGACTTTTAATGAAATATGACATATGGATGTAATATTATTGTTCTAATGGCTTTAGAGCATCATCAAATATGACAACAGTGCGTTATACATCTTTAAAACCCGAAGCAACTAGTGGTCAATAGAGCACAGATTATTTCACGTTATTGGTAATGATTATGTAAATTAATAATAATAATGTGTAAATTATGCATTTCTGATGATTAAACTATCTTGTGAAAAACTCTGTCATCAAACCAATTGGAATAGGGTGTGTATATCTATTTTATAGTATCTTCACAAACCAACTTTATAAGTAAAATTAATTGTTTTGTTGGAAAAATGACCAATAGTGTGCTTAGCTGCACTGAATCTATATATCTTATTGACATTCATTGCCTTACCATCAAAGCTTGGAGGTTCTTTAGCTTCAAAATCATTGTATGTTCACACACTTTAATAAGCACAGAATTAACTAACCATACAGAAAATATTGTAACATACAGTATTTAGAGATCATCTTATTTAACATGATGGTTAATATTTCTTTCTGGACTATGTTCAGTCAATATTCGTATTATAAATTTAAATAGATGTGAAGGTGTAAATTAATTTTTTCCTGTTGTAAATATATGTTGATTCTACTTTCTTCAATATGCAATACATAGGATATGTATTATGTAAAATGCTGAGTTTTATAATGTAAGGTGTGAATTTGAGAAAAAGCCTGTGAGTACATTGCCTTATTTTAAATTTCCTTTAAAAATGCTTTGTAACGCCGTGTGTGTTTAGTGTAATTTAAATGTTTTTCACTGTTAATGATTATTTCATTCTTTCAGGTGGAGGATATAAAACAAGAGGTGGACATGTACGGTGAAGAGGCCCAGGATTGTTTATCTGTTGAGGCAGTGGAGGAAGAATGTCTGGATCCTCTTGGTATGCCAGTAGCTTGCACATCTAATTCTATAGCCAAAGATATTGATGATCCTGATGTTGAAGTGGTTCCACAGACAGCAGGTGACGTTTGTCATTTGAGAATTACTGATATCAAGACGGAATGTGGAGATGTTATCCCTGTTGGTGATGTGACAGTTGAACCGACTGAGGGCAGATTATTGCGCAGTGTGCTTCAAGGTAAAGCAAACATACCCATGTATGTCAAAAAGGTACCACCAGAACCACAACTTGCTTATCCAACGGTCAAACCTTTTAATTGCCGTCTTTGTGACAAATCTTTTTCATATGCTTATCTATTAAAAAGACATCAAAAGACACATAAAGGTGATCGAAATGTTTGTGCTTTCTGTCAAAAAGGTTTCTCAACTCATGCTTCACTTGTTCAACATGTTCGATTCTTTAATGGAGTAACTTCATCTCCATATACTTGTGATCATTGTCAACAAGAATTTGCCTGTCGAACGCAATATCTCTCGCATGCAGATGGCTCTGATGCCAGTGGGTGCAATATTGTGTTGTCTAGCAAAGACCACCCTCAGGAAGTCGAAGAATTGCTAGATGGAAGTGTACAGTGTGAAGTATGTGGTGAAAAGTTTTCTTCTCAGATGCTTCTGAGGCTTCATTCAAGGAAAGAACATCTTCAGTTTTCTTGTCATAAATGTGACAAGTCTTACACAAATGGTGTGGCATTAAGTAACCATTTACGAAGTCATACCCTTGGTGGAGTTAGACACCATTGCGAGTCTTGTACTAGAACATTTCCTACTTATGAACTTCTGAAAAAACACGAGAGAACACACATGAAAGAGAATGCTGCTATGACCATAATTCCTGCAGAGATTGTATCCAAATCCTCTGATTATGATTCTCAAGAAGAGGCAAGTGTGCCTCTGTCAGAAATAACAGGATTTTTGGATAGACCAATCAAAGTGGAACCACCAGACAGTCCTGAAGTTATTGATGAACCGCAACCATCTCCAACACCCTCGGGAAACGCTACTTCTCAGCAATCCCATGTTTGTCATTTATGTAATGAACATTTCCCTACAATTGCTTCTTTAAGATTTCATCTGAAAGGTGTTCATTTGCATTATCAATGTCATAGATGCCCAAAGGTTTATAGTAGTGGTGTTGCTTTGAGTAATCATTTACGCAGTCATTCTTTAGGTACTTTTAAAAAGCATAAATGTTTAGCATGCCTAAAATCCTTTTCGTCACTTGAGTTGCTGACAAAACACAAGAAAATACATACCGCTCCAGGTGGCTTACAATCTCTTACAGTTAGAACTCGCAGATTTAATAACTCTGTCCCTTCTGTAGATATTGAACATCAGCTTGAACTACCAAACTTCGAAGAAAATGAGATTGAAGATGTGAATGAACCATTGGTCAAACGTACATGTACAGTATGCAATCTAGTTGCTGCCAGTCCCTCTGCTTTGGGACGCCACATGGCATGTCACACAAAGGAAAAAATGTACACATGTTCCGTTTGTCATGTTTCAATGAGTTACGCATCATCTTTACAGAAACATTATCGCTTGATTCACAATAAGCATGTAGAATTAAGAGCTATTCAGAAAAATTCTGTAGTAAATGATAATGAAATAATACCTGTGCCTGAAACACAGGAAGTGCCCCAACATGATTCTGGGAAAATTGAAACTACTAGATCTGGTAGAAGAATTATATTCAAAAAGACATTCAAAATGGCAAGCCAGTTACAACAGGCCCAGCTGCCTCTTCCATTTGAATGTAAAGTTTGTCATCGTACTTTTGCTTATCGCTCATTTCTGTTAAGACATTCCAAGGTACATAACAAGGTGACTAAGTTGCCGAAGTTGCCAAAGTTTACTTCTGGTGTTAATTGCCCCATTTGCTTTAAGAGTTTCCCAGATGCTAAAACTCTTAACAACCACAAGGGAGTGCATACTAGATTCAAACATTTTTCATGTAATATTTGTGGGAAATCATTTAATGGTCTGAATGCATGGCAGAAACATGAACGTATGCACCAGAAAGGTTTCATATATTCATGCAAATTGTGTGGAAAGAAGTTCATTTCAAAGGCAGAGCTACACGAGCACAAAAAAATGCATATAAAATTAAAAATTTATACATGTGCAGTATGCAAAAATTCATACCATAGTTCATCAGCATTAGGTAAGCACAAACGAAGACATGGACATTGGTATGCCTCTCCAGAAAATTCTGAGGTGTCAGATATAGATATTATAAATGGATATGATTTGACTGTGACAAAGACCCCTGTTGTTAAGGCTCCTGTTGTTAAGACAACGGTTTTTAAGTCCCCTGTTGTGAAGACCACTCTTCCAAGATCCCTTGTCAATCCTACAATAACCAAAGCTCATTTGTCTAGAAATATGACTCACTTTCCGTCTGGAAAAAGACGACCATGTTGTAATATTTGCCACAAAACATTTAGTCACTTGTCTGCCTTAAGACGGCACAAGCGATTGCATGCTTTAAAGCCAGCTATCCCAGCCACCCCAGAACAAAAATTAAATCCAAATGTGGTTGAAACAGAAGAGAATGCTTGCTTGACTTGCAACAGAACTTTTCCAGATCATGTTTCTCTAGTCCGTCATAAAGGTTGGCATACCAGGAGAGGTAATGTAATATCTCCAGAACCTGCAGATTCTTCTACTCCTCCAGGAAAACTGCCTATAAATCCCTTATTTGTGAAGGTGGAGCCAGCTTCTAATCATCCTTATCAGTGTCCTCTGTGTCATAAAACAACATTCACAACCGGAGCTGCCTTGGCAAGTCATATAAGATCTCATGCAAATCATGCAAGAAATCGTGCAAAATCTCAGGCAAATCCTGTGAAATCACAGGCTAATCATGCAATTCAATCAGAAGCTTCTTCAAAAGCAGCTGAGAGAAGAACTGAGAATTGGAAAGCAAATGCAAATGCAGAAAAAGTTGAGGTGTTGACATCTCCCAGACGACTTGCTTGCAAGATTTGCAAGAAGCCATTTGAAAGTAAGAAAGCACTTATAACACACATAGGTTGGCATTCTAGAGATTCACATATGGGTAAACCTTTCCATTCTTACAAAAATAAGATCACTCCCAAAATTAGTTCTATTGATAATTTTTCCTGCAATGTTTGCCACAAAATATTTAGTTCTGCTGTAATTTTGAGCCAGCATAAGAAACTTCACACTCGAAAACTTCTGTCTAGTATCAAGGAAAAATCAGAGCAGATTTCAGAGCTAACAAAAGGTGGTGCACACTATCCTTGTACAGAATGTCATCGATCCTTTAAACTTGAAAAGTACCTGCTACTTCATATGAGATTACATACAGGTGAGAAAAGGTTTAAATGTAATCTCTGTCCACAGGCGTATCATCGGTCAGGATCCTTGTGGAAGCATAAACGAACTCACCACAATGTGAAAGTGTTTTCATGTCCTATTTGTCAGAAGCGATTTGGCCTTAAAATCCAGCTCACCAAACATGTTGAAACCCATCAAAATTCTGTTGATTTCTCACATACTGATACAGTATTTGCATGTAGCAGGTGTGATAAAACATTTACAACTTTACTGAAGTACAAACAGCATGAAAGAGTTCATCATGTCTGAATATATCTTTATTTCTTGTCCATGAAATTGTTCCTTGGAGAGTGGTCCTCTCCAGTTGTAAATTTTTGATCACTAGATCAGGCATGGGAAAATTGTCAAAGGATCATCTATGTAGCTGGGTACGATGGCCTTTCTTTCACTTGGATGAAGTTGTTGGCTCTTTAGTTGTATCTTTAGTTTTAGTTCTTTCTGTCAGAATTATCAGCTCATGAAGGATGTATTGGAATGCTGGTTTGCATTCTGTACCCAATGAAAAATAAAAGGTTTCCCTGAATTTTCTCCGTAAATGTGAAATTTTAGGATTAAAAAATAATGTTTGGTATGGTAAGATAATTGGTGACAGTTGATACTTGATGTACTTGCCATATTTTCTTGTTCACTTGAATGCTGAACGAATTGTTATTGTGCAAATGTAGATTTATATATAATTTTGTTATACCAAGTTGTCAAGGAGGCCAAATCCTTCAAATTGGAGTTGATGTTAAAATCACTGTTGGGAAAATGAAAATTGGATAATTTACAGAAAGGTTTTTGCAAGAATATGCCTTTCACTTCATATAGTAATAGTAATGTTCTCACGTCATTTTTCTTGAGACATCACATGGACTACTCGATTCTTATCACCGATTGTCCCGATTGCCCCTTCTCACCGATGACACCGTGATTGTGTAAGATTTTTAGAATTTAATTTTAATCCACCTGCTGTCTGTTTATTAATGTGCATTATTATGTCAGTTGAATGTTGTTCTATATTTCAAAGATGCCCTTAAATTGTGCAAAAGAACTTAGAGTAATTAAGATATAGAATAAGTAATATCTGTATATAATGTTTTCTATTGCTATTTTGTATGAGACTGCAATCAGTTTTGGAGTCAACTGAACTATGTATTTCAGAGAGAGAAGTTTGGCTTTCTAGTGAATATATAAAAAGTTGAAGTGAATGTAGGATAATTGTTTGGATATTTACTTACGATAGAACTCTTATTATGTGATGACCTTTCTATTATTGGTTTATGATAAAATGACTCTGCAGATATAAGATATTTTGATGATAGTATTCTTTGATAAGTTTTTACAAAACTAACAATACATGTCTTCTAAATTATTCATTATTAATTTGACTCTAATGACCAAATTAATATCGTATAAAAAGAGTTCAACTTCTAAGTGAATGAAAATGAGTAGTTCTCTTTCTTTATATCAATTCAGTGAATATTTTAAGAATTTATTTTAGTATAAGTCATTTACATGTGAAGTATGAAATTAAAGTATTTTTCATTCCATTTGGGAAATCTTTGGATGACCCCCAGAATTTGTGTGAAATGATGTTTTTGACTGTACTTGTATAGCACTTTCATTGTTTTGAAACAATTGTATTTTTATCACTTTAGTTTTGTATTGCAGACAAACTCTCTTCAAATTTGGAGCTGTGAAAGTGGTATTTGAATGTACAGTAAATATTTCTCCCACAGTGTCCTGTAATTTTCAATAAAATGTTTACAAACATAATTTTATTTGTTAAGTTTGTCCAGTTGCTTCCACATAACGGCCTTTATTTCAGACTGACAATGAAAGGGGTAAGGCAGGTGTTGAGGCTATTAACATTGCAGTGGAAGTCTCCAAAAATAATCACATTTTAGAACATACAGGTACTGGAAAAATGATAGTTTTCACCATTACAATTGAATAATTTTACTTGAATATTATAATTTCATAGTAGAAAATGCTCACTGGCTGTAAATTGTTATAAATGGTGCAAACCAAACCTAGTATTTAAGAATTCTGGGGTGTTGCTTGGGATTCAGAAAAAGCGTGGTCTCAATTTTCCAATGCAGTGAGATAATATGACAGTCATGGGCAAGATTAATATTATTGGGAAAAGGTCCAAATGCAACTACATTTCAGCCTCCAAGTTTGTATTTTTAGTCCATTTTCATAAAATTTAAATTGATTTCAAAATAATTGCTTTTTTTATTTTGTCATATATGCAGCATAGAGAAAGTATCAAGTTATTATTGCAAAAAGCAGGGCTGGATTAACAAAAACCACCGATAGTAACACATTTTTATACTTACTATATATACTTATTAATCAAATAGTTTACATACAATATAACAATTATGTAATGTGAACTTTGAACAATTTTTTCTATTATCTCATTAAAATAATTTAGAGCAAAACATATTCTAAACTCATGGGAATAAGGTTAAAAACACTATATTTGTCCGTACTTGTGCGCAATCGATTTTTCACCAAACTTCAGTTTAGAAAATGGCATTTTCATAAGTTATGACAAAATTTTCTCGTGTATATCTTTTTCAGTTGATTTTTTTAAAAAAGTTTGTGGGGTCCCCTGGGCTACAACCTCTGCAGCTCTGTCTTGAATCCAGCCCTGGCAAAAAGTAGTGTTACAAAATTCAATGTTGATATTTTATTGAAGTACATTTTGAAGGTCACTTCCCCGTCTCCAAATTGTTTCTCTTAATTTTTTCGAATTGTACAAAATGTTCTTACAACAATAGTGTAGGTTTGATGTTCAGTAAATCCTGTGAATTTTGCAGAATTGTTACTAAAATTCAGATCATGCCCAATTTTAAGAAAATATGGATAGTTTTCCGTGTAATTTTGCGTGCATATGGGCAATTAAAAAAAATTCTCAAAAAAATCTTCCTAATTATTTTCTCGATTAAGAGAAAAGTATTGTTGTAAAAATGGCACAGCCCATCGAGTGACCTATTTCCTTAGGCCTGTTTCCACATTTCTCGGTATAGTCTTCTTACGGTTGATCTAGGGGTCAGCAAGGCGAAGTTTTACCGAGGGTATTCGTGCTTTTGCATTCGCCGAGCAGCAGATATACGTGGAGAAGGTTCGCTCTCTTTGATGAGTCCCACACATTCATCGTTCGCCGAGCAGCGAGCTACCGCTCGTCCAATCCCGAACAGCTGATGTGTTCGGCGAATGTTCGCTCCCTTTGTGTCCTAAAGTCCGACACGCGGTGGGAAGGGCGAATGCCGAATGTTCGGCGAATCGCAAACAACTTGTCCACAGTACTCGGGATTCGCCGAATGCTGCTTGTGTGGAGTAGGGATGCGACATGGTCGTCGATGTTTTTGTAGAAACATCTATATATTAACACTGATGTTTTGTTTCTGAATGAAGTTCCATAAACACAATAGAGAAAAAGTTAAAATATGAAATAATTGATGGTAACACTGTTATTCATGTGCTGGAACTGAAGGAACGACGTTTGTACTACCTTCACCGAGCAAACTCTCTCGCCCGAGATGACCTCCTTGCCTTTGTAATTCCTCTTTCTTCATATTCATTTCGCACATTGAGATGTGGTCAACTTATACGCTGTGGGTGAAGGGTCTGCTTCTCCTCGCACCCTTATTCGGTGAATTGATAAACACAACAATGTCAAATTAAATGCTCACGAATTTAATGTTAGAAGCTGCTACTACTCCAGTTTGAAAAACGTCGATTGTTTTTAGTCGATGTATTTTTAACATCGATGTCGCATCACTAGTGTGGAGTCGCTTTAAAGGCCGACTTGCGTGGGTTGTAGGGTGAGCACTGAATGTTCGTCGCTCGGTAAAGAGCTAGCAACTCATCCACATCCACATTAGACCCAATTCGGGATTCGTCAAATGGTCCCTCACTAATCGCCGACTAATGAATATGTGGTGCTGTCTTTTTTACGCAAGAAGGTTTTCGCTAACTTATCAAGCATTCTACCATCTTGTCTTTTGGGATGAAAAAATAAGCTATCTTCCACTCTGCCTTAAACGTCCCGTCATCGCCAATCCAGTTTTTCTTCTTCGAAACAGCCATGTCGCATGCAGGTAAACAGAGACACGCACCCCAATACCCACTATCAGCAGGACTGGGATTTTTATGGAATAACACGTACCTACTCGCAATTATGCACAATCAGATGACTAAAAATGTGGTTGAATATGGTGTAAAATGACTAAAAATTGAATAAATTATTGAAAATAATGGTTAGTAAAATGTCTTGAGTTACATAAACAGAACGGTCAAAGAACTGAAGTTTTAATATTCGCTGTAGAACAAAATTTAATCATGTATATACTAAAATACACTGATTGTGTTTCTCAAAGTATCTTCCTTAGTCCTGTACCCGTAACACAGGTACACAAAATAACAAAGTCAGACCCAAAGACTTTGCACGTGTTTCTCTAAATCTGAATGTGAAGCCAGAATTGCGCCATCACCCTCACCAGATTTTTTAAGACGCGAAAAACTACCATGAAATTGTAAATTTAGGAGAAAAAACAAACAAACTGAAAGGTGGTACCGCAATTCTGGATTCGGATTCATCATGTGTGAAGTCTTTGGGTCTGACAACACTTCCGAAAATAAAAACTAAAATTGCCCGTTCTTTTGCGATTAAAAAAAAACGAGGGTGGTGGCGCAATTCTGGCTTCAAATTCGGTTTCAGCGCGTCGATATAGTACGCAGCAAAACATGTGTTAAAGTATTATTCTACCCCCCCCCCCCAAAAAAAATACAATGTTACGCTGTTTTTTCTCGATTTAAAACATGGAAGGTGATGCCACATCTGGCTTCAAATTCGAATTCAGCACGTCGAGATACATAGCGAAACATGTGTCAAATCTTTTATTGAGTCTGACTTTTTTTTTTTTTTTTGGCCTGTAATTAACTGTGGGCCACACATGTTCCACTGCCCTTTTATCTCACATAACTTTGTACTAGCGTATACACCGCTCAAAATCAGAAGTAATGATTACGTTTATCTTGCAATACTATATGTGGAGTTAGGTCCAGAATTATTTCTTGACCCGAATTGCCAGTTTAAATTTAATTAAAAGTTAAAAATAATCTTCTAGGAATAATGTTGAAAGACTAGAAATCTCTAGTACAAACACTTTGCAAATAAACCGTTTAAATATGCAATGACATATGAGATATTCTAAAAACTGTGAAAATATGTACGATACCTGGAAGTACGGATAATCAAATAAGTTTCTAATCGCTTTAAAAAGCTTAATTTGTAAAACGTGCGACAAAATTTTTGTCGTAACGTATCTACGAATGATATATAATTACACACAAATCCTAGCCCTGCTGATAAGCGAACTGAGATGACTATTGATAGAGCGAGCCGAATAACCGTCGCTTATCAGCAGATACTAGCACCTAATATAGGTCTCTCAGGGGCGTTTTTTGTACTACCCTCACGTTTTTTTGCCAAAACGCTCTATTCCCGCTTTTAATCTATCACAATTTAATTTTTTTGTGTATGACACTCAGAAGTAAGTGTAAATCTTTCAAGTGTAATAATTCTTCGAGAACTACGGTAGAAGCATTGAGAAAACAGTCAACTCGGTTGGAGTCATTAGTCAGGAAACTAAAAAATAATTTGGAAAAAATGACAGGAGAAGCAAGCGTTTTAACGAGCTCAGACTGCGGGAGGGGGGGGGGGGGGCTAGGCTAGGCACCGCACCGGGCCTCTGCAGTCGGTTTTCAACAATCCTTAATAAATAGTTTCTGTTCAAAAAATTCGAAAGTACGTATTCTGTGGTAAAAAAATCCGCAAAAATTACATCTTAACTGCATATTTAAAACAGATTTAATTTATTTAGTCAAAAAAGAGTAAAAAACTGTATGTGACATATGGGGGAGAAGGTCTTCTGCGTTTGCTTGATCTAGGATCCTTCCCAACATTTTTACTGTACATAGAAGAATGAATAAATTAAATTGGAAATTGCGAAATTAGTCATGTTTGAAAAACTAGACATTCGTTCCCGAGTTATAAAACACTTACTTGTATCGGCAACGAACTCCAGATTTGATATTTCTTCATTGCTAACAAAACCCCCCAACTCTACTCCTACCACTACAAGCAAAAGGAGAGTTCAACAAAAGTGCGCCTAGTGAAGCTTCATTTATGTTCAGAAGCAGAACAAGGGGACATTTTAGTTAGCCCAAATGGATCAGGGAAACTGGACAAAATCTGATCGAGATGGGTTTTATTTAATGAGATAGGGTATATTGAGGGGTGTGAGATTGAGATGTATATTGATTATGGGATAATTATTCCTTATGATTTCAACTCCAGGTGAGAGATCTATTTTGAAGGAAAAATAAACAAGAAAAAAAACTCCAAAGAATATAAAAGTCATGGGTCAGGGTTGAGTGAGGGTAAGATTTGAAAGTGAAAATGAACATTTTCATTGTTTTTTTTTTTTCAAAGTACAGGGAGTTTGCCAAAAATGCACATTTTTATAAACGAATTTGGCACTATTCGAGAATAAAATAAAGAAAAGGTTTGAAATCGTTTTTGATAATTTTTTCAGTTGCCCATCTTTCACGCGAACGTATGCGAAATCTCATATTTTCGAAAAATTGAAAGTGGTCACTTGTAATGAGCTGGAAGAAATGACGAAAGGACTTCATTAAGAAAAATCCTTATCTTCAATATTGCAGCTGAAGGAAGAGGCCGAAAAAAATTGAACTTGGCAATGTTCGTAAATGTGACTTAATGAAAGTACCCCCCAAAATCAAAATGTTTGTTTCAAGTTCGTAGGACCTCGAGCGCGGCCAGTTAGGCGAGGAAATATCAATTTTGGAGAAAAGCGTTTGAATAGTTTAGCTTTTAGCGTTGCACAAGGACACGTTTTGCCGTCTGCCAATTTTTCGGTATCAAGGATACACCGAATGCGGGTTCTGAGTACACAACGCGTTAGAGAAAGTAATTTGCTACATATAGGATCAAGATTTGGTCATTTTTACTATAACAGCTCCATAATACGAGCTTTCCTGTCCGAAATTGGCCGTTTTCTGCTGCTGCATTATTATACTTTGTATTTAAGTAGTATGCGAGAAAGCAAAATTATTTTCTGATTGTGAAAATGAATAATAACTGTTACATAGACAATAACGTTTGATAAGCAACAAGCACTCACTGTAGCTTATATGCATACTAATGTGGTTTTCTACTGTTGGCAAGTGGGAACTTACAACCTCGGAGTACAAGATGCAAATGGAGATTCTATGCATGTCTGGTCAGAGGACAAAGCTAGCAGGGGATCACAAGAAGTAGCATGTTTTCTGACGTCTATCGATAACAACTTTACAGTCCCAACGGGCAATTAAAAATTATTAGCCTTGTCTGATCATCTTGGTGGCTAGAATAAGACTATTTTACAATTATGGTACCACATTGCACGTGATGTAAGTCTCTTTGATGAAGAGCACACATTTACTCTCCCAGCATATTCTTTCTTCATTGCCACAGATTTTAGGGTTATTGAGAAGAAAAGAAGATCCACACAAGCTGTTTACTTTCCATAGCAATGGATTGATGTTGTCGGAGCGGCGGAAATGAAAGAAACGAAAAAGTTTTATGTGTCAAAAGTGAAAGATGTTTTTTTTTTTATCGTTTCGTTTTTTTGCCTTCAGCAAAATATATGTTAAAGGAGACTCTGTGCAAAATCAAAAAATGCTAAAAGACAAACCCAGTTCCGTTTTCTTTTCTTACTCAAACACCGATATGGCTAACTGGCAAAAAGTTAACTTCTCCATTTGAGGAAAACCGAACCTTCGGAGGAAACTGCCTCCCTTCAAGAAAGAAGCTGTACGAATTCAAGGAGAATGTACGAGCGAAAGTCAAGAAGTAAAGGCAAATTTTATTTTCTCAGCTCAATTGAATGACAGCACTGATTGTACTATGAGATATCAAACCTGTTTTCTTGTGCGTAACTTATTTCGATTCAATGTAAATTAGAATTTGCAGGCATCTACCTAAATGTATTGTTGATCAATTAAGTTGACACGTGAATCTGTACTTTAATTGCATTTTGTAATTATTTTTCATAGAATTATCTAATTACATACTTTGAAATATCTAAAACTTCAATATCAGACGATTGCAGGACATTGCGTTTATATACACCCACTAATTGTATTAAAAAGTACTCAGTATTGGAAGTTATATACTTAACTTGCACGTTCTTCACTTTGCTGTAACCACTTTCTCGCGCTAGATGACGAAACACCGACTAGTTTCGATAGATCGATTGCCACTCTCACAACAAAATCAGCGACATAATAAAAACGGCAGAGAAGCGTTCGTTTTATTAATTTTAAGAAATTAAGATTTAATGTTTATTATATAAAACCGGGTAATTAGAATATGTGATAACACCATTCCCCTCTCACATAACCATCTTTGATGGCTAGTTGGTTAGCGTGCTCGCTTTCCATCGGCGCAACCCCGGCCGAGTCAAATTATCACTGAGCCCTTTCCTTAGAAGTATCCAGTATCTATTGCTATGTGACGATGAGAAAGCCCACCCTAAGGTTATGAAGACTAGTATATACAGTGAAGGGATGTCCGCTTGCTAACCACACGAACCCCGTATCCTATGGCCAAGAGGCTGGGTCACCGCTGGTCGGCCAAGGCCCATAGTGGGCTTACAAACCAAGAATAAGATAAACAGGTCACACATTTTGGGCACACTATCTTGCACTGAAATAAAAATTTCCAAATTTGGTTGAGTAGAAATTTCAAACTTCCTTGTCAACAAAAACCCTTAGTGTTTTAAATACAGACGTTTCTAGGAATTGACTGTTAGACTGGTGATTCGAGTTACGAATATTAGTAGCACTAATACTGATTGGGATATTTTTACGCGCAAGTCATCATAACTTCTGAAATCGTTAACAATTGAAGATTTTAATTATATAACAAAATTTTTAATTTAAACGAATTATTTTACAAAATTCTCTGGTCGCGAGTACAAAAAATGTGCACATCACCAGAAAATAATGTTTTCCAGGTTTCTCCGCTCTACTAAGCCCCTCCTTCTTTCTCGTTCTTTCAAAAAGCATTTACTTGTCGATCGTGGAACAACTATTGTAACATTCTAGTTAATAGTTAAGAATGTATCTGTGGCAATTCTCAAATTCGTTCCGGGTTGCACACGGTTTACGAAGTTCAGTTTTTAGTAACTTCAAATTCGAGCGGAATGTGAGGATGGTTATGTGAAACGCAATTTTATGTTTTTTATTATTTTTCGAAATATGCTTTTGTTGAGAATGCCAAGCAGCTCGGCGGTCCAGGTAGTGGAAGCAGGATGACCTCACGATAACTGATATTACAATTCAAATTTGTTCTTCATTAGGGTGAAACGCTTTGTTTTGCAGTCGTTCGTTCTGCACATTCGAAGAGCTGTTCTGCCAGCGAATGGGGCTCGATAATCGGCCAATGGGGCGACGCCAAAGCAGATTACAACGTGTCATTGATCGGGCAAGAGAGTGCTGGGACTTGACCGTTCGCGAAGACCTACAAATTAATCAGTAAGTAAAAGAAATAAAAGTTGCAATTAAACACCTTATCAGTTAGAGTGGAGCTCAAACATTTATAGAATTTAAAAGTATAAATGATAGAACGACAGAACACGACTAGCTCTATGTTCATAAGAAAAACGCATAGCTCTATGTTGCGTCAATATCTTCAAGTGTGGTATACTACAGGGAAAAAAAACACGCTATTATTGCGTGATAGCAACTCACTGAGCAATTTCACTGAAAACGAAGAGTTGGCATTGTTAGATTCACGTAGCATTCTCTGCACATCGCTTATGCTACCAAAAATTATCAAATTAAAAGTGAGGGCAAGTTTTCGTGTATCTAGAAATGTAAAATTAAAAAAATGTCCGTATTACTAATTTATAATTCGAGCAGAAATTGAAAGAAATTATGTAGCCTCAGGCCAAGTGAAAGGTGTCTGTGGTTTCAGTAGGTACCCAAGAACGCGTTAAAACCCCATAAACAATGAAACAGTTTCGATTTTGGCTGAAAAATGTAAATACTTGATTACGTATTAATTCGCACTCAGAAACTATACTGCGTATATTGACAGAATTCCCATAATAAGTGTCACTGCTTACGACACTTTGACGGCATGCGACAGGACGTCCAAGAGATCGTCATTAAAATTTGCTATGTTATTGTAGTATTCGTGAAGATTATTTTTGTTGTATTTAATTTATACAATTGTTATAGGATGGCTTTTGTTGGGAAAATCATTTTGTTTGGTTTGATTCAGCAGCATTTTTTTGCAACAGGCCATTCGTGAACTGAAAAAAATAAAATTTATTAAAAAACGCAGAACAATACGACTTCGCTTTTGCCTGCTAAGCAGGTCTAGAATTTGAATGTAATTGCATGTTCGTAATTGCATTAAAAACTTGTCTTGTTTACGAATTTTTGAAGTGTTTTGAAATATATTCGATTATTGGCATTTGTCCACATTTTCGGGTATAGTACGCATTTAGGAAAATGTACATATCGTTGCATATTTCAACGCCGCATAGGCTAATAAAAAGGCGCTTAGGTTTCTCGAGCAATCAACTTGTCCACTAGACGAAGCAGCTGTTGCTCTTGGCTCTTCAAAAAGGAAGTAGAATTTTTGCAAAAATTGGAATTTCAGAGATATTAATGAAAATAGGACGCATGTCATATTATTTAGGGAATATTTCTGTACTCAAGCAAGAAAATGAACTGAGTTTGATAAAACGCTTTTGTCCGTATTTTTTAAAATTTACCCGATTTCTCTCTAAACTACACGAAAACTAGTAACATTAAAAGAAATTGTTCATGACATTACTGTTTAAAGATCTCATTTTGAAGAACATATATCATTAGTACAAATCAAAAAAAATCTCTGAATTCAATAACAAGGTCTATTTTCAAAAGGGTGCAGTTTTCAAAATTTCGAAGATTTAACTGAAGAAAGGACCAGCACCATATTTGTAAGAGTACTTTGTTATATTCAAGAATAACACTTAAAGAAAACTTGCACCCAGTTTTGAGAAAATTACGAAAATGTCATACAGGAGATTCATGTAAAGTACCCCCAAAAATTAAAAAGATTCGTTTCAAAGGCAAGGCGCGGCGATATCCAGATTGATTTAGAAATATACATTTTGGTGAAAATCCTTGTTACGACTTAGGTGCTAGCTAGCGTTGTTCCCAGGACGGAGGGATGGACTGAAGAGAGTCTTGACAGAACGTCTAAGAATCACATACTCGTAAAATGTCTTACCTTAATGCTCAAGCTTCAACAACAATCTGTTTAACACAGCCCTATCAGTGGTGGTTTATGGTGCAGTTTGTGGGTGTGTTCAGTGATCTATTAAATGATGTGAAGTTCTATCAAATAGATCTTCAAACAATATACAGGATGACCGGAAGCAACCGTGACAGAAACAACTTAGGTTCAAGGAGGATGGCATGTCTATTTGTCATAAAAGAAATGTTTTCGAGATAATCGGCTTTAAATGTCACTTCCGCGCACGAAATTGAAACCGCTATTTTCATTTTTATGGGTTCTTTACATGAAGACCCTGGCACATTTTTTAAAAATTGGTTACGTCAACATTGACGCAACGCGTCTCCAAGCCCCTAGAAGAGCATTGAGCGCATTGAGGAGCAATCCTCCATTAACGTTCATTACAATTGTCTTCTGTTCAGTCGCAGTCAGCTGTCACGGGGATTGCCAGTTAGCATCTTCGCGTACGCGCCTCCTAACACGCGCTCCAGCGTCACAACCCAGTGGCCAGAATTTCGAAGGAATTAGGACAGGGCGCCGGGTTGGGCTAGCTAAAAGGTAGGCGCCGGATCTCGCCATCCAGCGGGGAAAATTTCCGCCACCTCCCGCGAAAAAACATGCACTTTACTTACGGGTCTAATGTCCTTAGCGGTTGTAGCGCCCAGAATCACTAATCAATCAATAAAAGAACTATCCATGAGCCATCGGAGGGAGGGGACTGATCCCTGAGAGTGACAGATTGAGAGAGTGACAGATTGAGAGAGAGAGAGGGTGGGAGGGAGGGAGGGGGAGGAAGAGCGGAAGCATAAAGATGTTAAAAGCCTATATTAAAAAAAGGAATGTGTCTCGGAAATGTTGTCGGGCAGTGAAGAGCGACGGAGGCCGGTTGCGGCGCGGCGCCGGTCCACGCGCGGAGGCTGCAGGTGCGCGCGGGGGCGGGAGCGGGGGCGGGCGCGGCCCTGCCAGATCGATGCGCCCTCCGCCACTGGGTCAGCGCGCCCCGCCCCCTCCGCCTGCGCCTGCAGCCAGGGCCCCTTCGCCCCTTCTTTTTATAGTATTGGTGAAAGAAACCAACCAGCGTATTTGAAGAATAACTGGGTACAGGAAGATGTTTTTAGTCTAAAAAAACAAACAAAAAAAATTTGGGCTTCTTATTCTGACCTAAAAGTGACCGTTGAATTGCTTAGTTTCGGTATTCAGAGAAGATCGGTACATACTATAGTTTAAAGTATGTCGATAAGTTTACAGTTTTTTAAGTAATTCCACTGGATATAGAATCTAGTTTTAATGATTTTCGTTATGTTTTTTTAAATTAAATTGTTAAATTGATGTTTTTATGGACTATGAACATTAAATCGTTCACTTGCCATATGTGGGGTTTACTGTTATAGACTTAAAAAGTGAATAATTTCAGGGTAAATAAATTCATTTGAATTACATAATAACAAAAAAAATCATAAAATATATTGCAAACAAAACGTAGGGCGTCACGAGTCTTAAGGTTCTCAATCTCCTGTAGACGTCTTTGGCACTTGGGATACGCAAAGTGAGGAGTCTCAAATGAGACGGTTCCTCGGATTCTTTGTAGGGATTACGCCAAACGGCGCTTTTAAAAATGATTTCACGCAAAACGTATCTGAATCTAGAGATCGATATTTGCTTCTAATTGGAGCTTATATGATGAAAATGCCCGCACTTGCTAGAATCTTGGATTTTTTTGACATTGATTTGCGTCATTCGCCACACTGCCAATCAAATGGTGGTCTCATTGAATGTATGAGCTGCCTTGGATTATTAACTACAAATGTGCCACCCAATTCGTTTGCGAGATATTTATATTGTCGCGTATCCTCTCGAAGAGAGAAAACATTTTGGCTAACCTCAATTACCAGATTGTATTTTGGGAATTCCTTTAAAGTCCTAAATCAATACGTTGATTTTTTTTCTATTTTTATGAAAAAATAGAAATATGACCTATCAATATGCCAATTTCTTTTTTTCTTTTTCTTTTTTTTTTTCATTTTTATGTATTTCTTTATTCTATTACAATCCATATAGTTGTTCAGAGATAACTCTACGTATAATATTGGAATTAAACAGAATGTCAGTGCAGTCCTCTAAGAATGTACGTAAATATACCAGCATGTCAGATGTTTGTGGATAAATTGATTTTCAATTCCGCTGCAGATTATATCGGAAATACACGGCCAATGCAGTGGAGCAGCAATATATTCCTGTCATCATTCGAACAGATGTAGGTCGTGGTAATTGTACTACGTAATAATTTCTTTATTTCTGGTTGATTGAAATGACTTGTTAGAATCGCTGTTTAAATTATTTTGTCGTGTATTGAAAATATTGTGAATAATAATGTACCGTTTTAAAATTGTTTTGCTATCGCTAAGATATTTTTGTTTGAACCATTGCCGAAGGACTGGAATTAGTAGTCAAAATGTAGAGCAGTGAGACCACTGGAAAGGAAGAGTGAAGAAAAACATCCTTAACCCTTCTTCTGATTGAGACCACAACATTCTAACTAAGAGCTTTAATTGCAATGTTATCAGTATACTAAGCGATAACTTCAACTAATCATCTTTTTTTCATCTCATAAATATATTGTATATACTTATATATTACACACACACACACACACACACACACACACACACAGAAAGAGAAGTCTCTCACTCTAGTTCTCTCAATTTTCGAACATTTTAAGTTACGAACGAAACTTAATTGTAATTGTGGAGGTTAGGGCATATGGCGGATATTTGTGACCGTGATATTATTGGGAGATATTTTAATTGTACTATTCAAAAGGTCATGAATTACACCGGGGCAGATTTTTTAAAAATAATGCTTTTAGTGCTATCAATGAATTTAGGATGCGGGATCGCAATGTTTGCACCTCTCCCACAGATCCTGAGTGAGTATCTGATGCTTCCGGAGGCGCCAACTACTGTGACTGGAAAAGGATTTTAAGCTCCCAAAAAATCTGCGATTATGACCTAAAAATTATAAATTATGCACTTTAATATGAAATTAAAATTATTAACGTTTCATTTCTTGTATAAACCTTTCTTGATGCAATTTCAGGATATGCCCGCTTGGATTGAAAAGATGTATTTTTGTCCCTACATAATATAATATACCTTACCTATTGGGTGAAATAATTGAAGTAAATATTCACCTTAGTGAAGTATATTGTGTGTCTTGTTGCATTTTTTCTGCCTGGTTTAATCCTATATCAAGAAATATCTAACATTAGCACAATTATTTTATAGTCTATAGGAAAGGAAATAAAATGCAAACTGTGACAAGCTCGTTCTAATTAGTGAATGCCCACAAATATTTAGATTTTATGAACATTTGAAACGTTTTAAAGATAAGTCTCTATTTTAGCGAAATATTTAAAATATGAGCTTATAACTACAGGAATGCGCACGAACATAAAAATCGGCCAAATATGCACAAATATATTAATCTATGTAGCATCCACTTGTAATGAAATGTCAAAAAATTTCATTTAGCTACGCCCTGAAGCGAGAGAAAAATCATAGAAATCCGCTCCGTAACTATGACCATTACTCCCGTAAGTAAAGTGTATTATACTTGTATATTATATAATAAGTATAATATAATGGGAGGTGGCGGTTCCAGTAGTTCCTCGTCCCTTGAACGTGATATTCGGCGTCGACTTGCACGTCGGCGCGCGCGTTTTACACGTCGGTTTCTCTTCCGGGTATCTCTTCCAGTGAGGCTCCGCCTCGGCAGGAAACCTTAAAAGCTTTAAGCTCCCGAAAGGTCACCCGGCATGTCTGGTAGTGTAGTTCTTGTATGCGTTTGTGTCGGGGGAGATAATACGACGAGGAAGAGGAAGAAAAGAACGCGCGTGCTACGTGGCCCATTTATTTCGGTACTCCTCTGGCATTCGCGTGGCATAGATCAGAGAAACCATGCAAAGGTCCCGTTCAGAGCGAAACAGCTAGGATTCTCCTCCAGGCAGCGGCTGAATTCGACCTACGTAGTTAGGCGTGGAAAATCCGGCACGGTCGGGACTCGAACCGAACGTCCTCCCGGTTGAACGACGGTCGGTGCGCCCGCGAGTCAATCTGCGGGAGGTCACGTGACGAGCGGCTTGTGGGCGGGCGGTGCCGTGCCTCAGCGCCGTCGCCCCGAGAGCGGAGGCGTCTCAGAGCCGAGCGGAGCGGAGGTGTCGGCCCTATCGATTGAGGAGGCAGCGCGTGCCCGGCCGGCGAAGACGTTGCCCTGCCGCCCTCCCCCCTCCCCACGCCCCGCTCCACCCCGCTCCGCCCCGCGCCGGTCGTTGCTGGCCGTGCGCCTCGGCCCCAAAGCCGGCCGCGGTCGGGACACAGGGGGATATTATGCGATGCAGTCACGATGACGTCGCAGCTTGAACCACCGACAGGTCCAAAGGGGGGGGGGACTAGAAATTAAGAATGAAGATCGTACAAATTTCCAAGATAGGTGTGATTGAGGTGGCTCAGGGGAACCACTGTTGTCACTGCCAAGTTTCTGCACGAAGATCCTACGGTTCGATGCCCGGCCGAGGCGGATTTTCGTTGTAGCTGAAGAGGTGGGTCGACCTAAGTCGCGCGCTGTCTGGAGAATTCCAGCGGCCGGCTGTTCCAGGCAAATGCAGTCGCAGTACCTTGACAAACTGGATATCAACCGCGCGCTATCTTTCTTTCCGGATCCTTGTCCCTTCGCCTCCTGTTGCTGACACTTTACCGTACAATGCCGCCTTGCTGATTTACAACACTATCATTCGACCACTACTTTTATGTGCCTGCCCAGTAAAGATCAGGGCAACCAAATCGAATACCAAAAAACCCCAAATAGTCCAAAATCAGTTCCTCCGCCCCCATCAGAAATGCATCATGGTTCTTCTCCTGTTCACAACTTCATAAAGAATTCGAGTTAGAACCGATAACAAACCACTTTTTTATCCACCCACTTCTTCCACAACATTCCAAATATATCCAATCTAACCCCTGTAAATCTCTGCCAAAATCCAATCCACAGAACCCGCATAAAAAAATTCGTTTCATACATTCCTCAAACAATTGTCAGATCTCGACCCAATGTAGTGTTATCATATAAAGATACTTCTACCACTTTTGTAGTAATGTAAGTTTGGTTTTAAGATTAGTAGTTAGTTTATATATATATATATATATACATACACACACATAAAGTACACTTTTGATTTACCTGGACCGCACTATACTCATGTGGGGAGACCTGTCGCAGCTTACAGCTTGTTCCGGCTGAGACGATGCTGGCTGGTGTGCTTGTGAGCTTGTGCCCGCATGGTTATGTGAAGGCTCGTGCAGGATCTTACGTTCACGAGGAAAACTTCTCGAGATATTACACGCACGACACCTACAGATCTCATATCCTTAGCAGTTGGCGTACCCGGAAACAACAAATTATCAATTATCCAAAATGGGCAAATTTGCTCACATTATGATCATCCCAACTTAGGATTCTTATGTGGTAGGACTTCAATTTTTTACACAATATGAACCTATTCTATTTTTGTTTTAATATGTAAATATAGAGGGTTTTTGATATTGAGGAAATTAGTCGATTTTCTGGTTCTTCCATAATGGTTAAGAGTAATGTTCATATTGTGCAACAAATGAATTGCCAATAAAATTAAGTTGGTTGTAAGTGTTTCTGACAGTGTGTTTAAAAATCGATTGTTACTCCAGATTTGAGAGCAAATGAAGTATGTTTCGATTGTAGATCGATTGCTTCTAAGAAAACTGCAGTGTGCGATCTATGTGTCTCCACCATTTGTACGGTATTCTCGTCGTTTGCGAGATAGCTGGACCGGATTCAACCATTGCACTCTCTGCAGGACAGTTCTCGTGGCCGGATGCTCTGATCGATAGTTTTGCGTGGTCTTGTCTGCACCTTGCGAGCGCCGGAGCAGTACCTTAACAAACGGTCATAGACCTCGCGCGATCTTCCCTCCCTCGTCCTTGCCTCTCCTTGCCCCTTACATGCACACACTTACTCTTACTTGCACTACACTTTCACCCATGGCGGGAGACAACACCCGAGCCTTAGAGCTCGTCCCACCTAGGGCAATGTTCGATCTAAGAGATACCTGGAGAGGGTAATGAACCCCACCTGTGTAGGTTGCGGCGGAACTCACGTCCCAGGGGGAGAACCGTTAAATAAAACGAGGGGGAAATAAACTAAGTAGATGACGTGACCGGTATCAATACCGACTCTTTCAGTCACTTCGTAGCAAGTATTTAAAATTCCATTCCCACCTCTCCCTTCCCCGAAGATATTACAGTGAATGACGCTCCTTTTAAAGATAGCGGAACTGCGTTGAAGGAAACTGCAGTGCGCCAGTTATGTGACACTCGCTGTCACAACTTGCAAGCGATTCTCGACGCTAGCTACACATCTGGGTCGGATTCAACCACTGCAGTGTCCGGAGGAGAATTCTAACTGCTGGCTGCTCTGATCGATACTTCTGTGCGATTTCTACAATCACTATTACGAGAATGCCGGAGCAGCATCCTAACAATCGGGCCGCGGGCCGCTTGCAGGTGTTTCGTTCCTATTGCTTGGCACATTACCTCCCCGTGCAATTACAATAATATGTACTACAGTACCGCACATGCCGAGAGACCAATCCAGAGCCCCAGGGCTTGACCAAGCTGGGGCGGTGCCCCGATCGGGATATTTCTGGAGGAGGGAATTTACTCGCAAGCTGACACGCAGGCAGGCGCCGGATCTCACGTTCCCGCGGGGGGAACACCGCCACATCCAGGGATATTCCATTCGCTTAAATGCAGGACTAATGACGCGCCCGGAGTCGATGTCCGCTAACTCGTGTCTTAAGAAGTGTTTAAAAATCGATTGTTATCCCGGATGTGAGGGCGAATGGCGTATGGTGTGTGGGTAGCGAGATGGCGTGGAAGGAAACTGCAGCGCGCGAGGTGGGGCTTGTCGCCCTCGCCTCCTGCGCGCCTTGGCGGCCGCTGCGCGCTTCCGCCCCGCTCCTCCGCGCTGCCCCTCCCTCCTCACTTGCGCAGCCCTTGCCTCTGCCGTCTACATGCGTACTCGTCGCCAAACCCTGTCTCCTAATGCCACGGCATGGATTGTTTTAATAATAATAATAATAATAATAATAATAATAATAATAATAGTAATAGTAATAGTAATAGTAATATCAGATGCCGATCAGATGGCCGAGATCGCTAAGGCAGTAGTGCCGGAGTGGTTTCGGACCAGAAGATCGCGGGTTCGAGCCCCGCCTCGGGCATGGATGTATTTGTGTATGTCTGTATGTGTTGTCCTTTCACCCCCATTATCATCATATCATCATTTCATCTTCCATACCCCCAGGGCTAACAACCGCGGGGGATAAAAATCGGATCCAGCTAAAAATGCTGGTCCCCCCCAAAAAGTTGTTGCAAGCACCTGCCACCGCGATAATAAATAAAAAACTGAGCCACGGTAAATGCGGGATGCTTGCATGCGTGGTCCTAGTCGGCCGATTAACGAAAAAAAAATAATAGTAATAATAATAAGACAAAGAAGAAGACGAAGAAGAAGTCGGCCCCGTGGCGCAGACGGTTTGTTACAGCCGTCGTCTGCGCCGGGGAGGCTGCTGGTTCGAGTCCTGCGTAGACATGGTCGTGTTTGTGTTTGTTACTTCACCCTTCATCATCCTATCATCTCATAATTCACACTTCTAGGCGTAACAACCTAGTCAAACTGAGGAATACAGTTGAAATGCTGATCCTGAAAAAAATATACACGTTAATTGTGTAGCGTGGTCAATACTATACGACGCTAATAATAATAATAATAATAATAATAATAGTAATAATGTGTGGTCGGAACGTGTAGGCGGAAAATATGAATCATATCATTTCAGGATGTGCAACCATCACACAGACAACGAAATGCGTCATAACCAGATCCATTACATCCGTTATTATCTTTCCATTATACACCAACAAATTGCAACTATCTATAAATTTAGTGAGCTTCAAGCCCCTCACTACACATACAAACCTGAACCAGAGTTGGAAAATTAAAAGGTCAGAATTTATTTTGATCGCACAATTTGGACACACAAGACTCATAACAGGTCAGATATTGTAAGAACAGGTCAGATATTGTGATAACTCTAAAGATGCGAAAAAGTACTTTTTCTCATTGATGTTGATGATGTCGCATTGATGTTGCCTTCCTACACGAACATGCAAAAACCATTCTCGGAAAAAATAAGAAAGTACAGCGATCTGTCGTATCAAATCAAAGATCAATGGAAACAGGACCAAGTATTCATCCTCCCAATAATTATCTCCAGTACTCCAGTTATAGAAAAACATGTCAAAGAAAACCATCAAAAACTCGATATCCCTACAAGGCTTTTAAAATTAATGTCGAAGTCTGTTTTCTTAAATTCTTGCCGCATTGCCCGGAACTTCCTAAATTCAGATTCTTAAATAAATATCAAATACCACACTCGGCGAAAAGCCCGTTGTTATTTGAGATCGAGGTCTTCCTGTGAACCAGAAATGTGTAAACATATATTAATAATAATAATAATAATTTTAAATTTATATTTTAATAATAATAATAATTTTAAATTTATATTAAGTTACGTTACATTATTGCCCGAAACTTAATAAAATTATCGTTGAAACTATTTATAAAAACCGACTGATATATGAACTGATGAAATCTCATTAGTTTATGCAAAAAAATTCGTGGTGATTACGAATGCTTGGAGCTGTTTTGTGGCAGTGTTCTGTAAGTCTAGCATTTGATATATGATCAGAAGCGATAGACCTGCAGTTCATTTGCTAAAAATGCATTTTTTAAGTCACTTGTCAATTATCATCAATTCGTTGAAATCATTTAGGAGCGCATTGTACGCGGCTTAGGGTTTTAGATTATATTTAATACAGACTGACTCAAGTGAAATAATGAATATTTAGTAACTTTATGTATGGAAAATATCAAAAATATAAAAATTATTTTACAAAAATCATAAATTAATCACTTAAAGTTTATAAAATACATAAAATAAAATTTATTATTAGTTTGAAAATATACGGAGAAAGTAAAAAAAAATATTTCTATAATTCGAGTGGCGCGATCGGAAATTGTGCACAGGTTACTAATATTGGCAATTCTCATTTGAAATATATGCCATTATCATCCGGTTCTTGCTCGGTTAATTTGCGGGTTAATTTGACTGGTCCCTGTTTTTATTTAATATCCACACTTGGGGATTAAGGAGTCATGTAGCGAAAGTGACGCATTCTCATTATCGTATGTAGCATACTTGGTCTGCCTCAGCTTCTCTTTCTCCACACAGCTATGGAAACAGATGTTAGTATTAGAAAGTTACAACTTCATTTTTGCCCCGACAGGGAATAGAACCCAGAATCGCAGTCTGGAAAGCTGTCCATGAGTCACCCGAAGGACTTCCCATATTATTTTACAAGTTTGTTTTCAATTTTTTTTTCGTATAGTTTTTCCGTTTTTTGGTTGCGTTCCATTGCGTCCTTCTATTGACTCCGTTTTAGTATAGATACAAATCCTGGACCTCTAGTTCCGGGCGGAGAATTCCTGGGATTCGCTGGCGCGGGCCCAGATCGCCTTCCCGCCCCCGCCCCCGCGACGCCGGCGGCCAGCCGCCCTTCCTCGTCCTCGTCCTCGCCCCCGCCGCCTCGCGTGACCGGCATCGAGTGGAGGCCCAAGAGCGCATCTAGTCAAAAATTGCCTTCCATCTACTTCCAGATGGGTGCGGGATAATGTCGAATGCGTCTTAAGTGCTCAATATGTCAGAAAACACATTTGCCACCCTGAACATTACAAAGTTCATTTTCGCGCGATTTTTTCTTTCGAAAATGAAGTTTGATGTCTTAATATTATTACTCGTATAAGTATTCCGGCTTCGTAAGACTCATCTTGAAATAGGCTTATTTTACAAAGGCAAAAGCACTATTCGAGATTTTTAGACTTATACTGCTTAATGTGTGTGTGTGTGTGTGTCTCATTTGATATACATGAAACGTAGTTTGTTGGGGCTTATCATTTTGGGTCCATCATTGAAAATGTTCTTTTTTCTGTACTCATGAAATTAATCTAGAAGATTTAATTTTAAAAAATCTTCTTTTGTCGAAATAATGCTATTATCATTTGAATATTCGGATTCAGTTAATGTTGCCGCTGTAATATAAGTTTTGAGAATTTAATGTTGATATCTGAACGGTGAAAAAGGTTTGCAAATAGAAAAAAAAAAGAATAATTTTTGGTTTTAAAATTGTGGTACCTTCAACGTACCTGCTAATTATTTCTGTTAAACATAAACTGTAAAATATTACTTGTGGATATATTATTTTCTAAACTGCTATTCTGTTCTGTTTCTTCCAATAATTCGGTCATTATCGAATGATGTGCGTGCTTCTTCATCCCTAGCGTCTTAATTCTGGCTTTTATGCAGCCCTTTTACAGCGCATCTGGAGAGATGGGTTCGATTGGTCAATTCGGGGAATGGAATTGTCGAATTGTGTAGAGGTTCGCTACCAGATGAACGTTCTGGCACAAAACTCTAGCGCCCTCATTCTATCTGGGCCGTACAGCGCACCGCCGTCAAATAAAGATTTTCTGTTTCTTGCAATTGCGTTGCATTGATCCATTCTTGGAAAGGTCCAATTTCAGGACATTTACCATATGCAGCTGTGTACATAATACGTTGTATTTTGAGAATAAGCTGCGGTATTAACTAAATATTTTAAATTTCGTTTACAGGTATAATGAAATTAAATGTTCTAAATTTCTAGGGCACGTAGAGGGTTGAAAATAATAACTTTTTGCTGATGAACATATACCGGTAAATTTCTAATAAATAAGTTTTATGCATTTATATTTGTGGCACCGGGAGAGTTGGTTTAAGGTATTGACGGATATCACTGTAGTTTCTCTGATCGGGAAGGTCTAGGTTCGAGTACTGTCGGTGGCAGGATTTTCGACACTAGCTTGTCAGCTAGGTCGAGTTCAATCGCTGTCTGGAGGAGAATTCTAGCAGCCGGCTGCTCTGATCGGTAGTTTTCCGTGATTTCTCACATCAACACCAGGCGAATCCTATCCTGTCCATTTGTTAGAGCAGTTCTCTAACAAACTGGTCAGGTACCGCGCGCGATCTTTCCTTCCGCTTCCTTCTCCAATTCCCACCCCTTAATTACACACACACATTCTTGCACTACACTACATTACATGTCGGGAGACCATTCGAGAGCGTAGAGCTTGACCCGGCTGGGGGGGGGGGGTGCCCCGCTGGTGGGAGATACCTGGTTTAAAAAAAAATTAAAAATTCTACAAAAGGTTTATTTTTACGTTTGAATAAAAATGTTTTTTATGAACATTGGGCCCGTGCTACTTTTACAAGCGTACTTTGATACGGCTATTTCAGATAAACATTTAACGTAAAATTTAAGTCATTTTGATGAAGGTTATGCAAATATTATGTACTAGGCTGTCCGGGTGACGCCGCGTCCATGGCAAAGGTGCCGACGTTTCGGTCGCCATTCTGCGACCTTCCTCATTACGCCCTGAATCGCTGGTAAATACTGACTCCGGCCGCGGAAGCCTACGCTCTCAGTTATGAAAATATTGTTGACCCCGCGTATAAAGTATCGCCCAATATTAAAATATCCGTTTCGAATTAGGGAGTCGCAACATCTGCTGTCGATCGAGGAATATCACATTTTGTGAAAGTCCTGTGCACGTACAGTGCTGTTTACAAACGTACGGACGTTTTGCCAGAACCACTTTTTCGGCATAAAGAAACCACTGAGCGGATTCCTACACAATTTATTAGAGCCATTTACTACTTCTACGTAGAAGCAGACAAATTTTACTTTTTCAGGATCAGAGACCAACAAAACGTCTTTTTCTGTCGAAATATCGGCACCTTTTCGCTGCAGCATATCAATACTTTTTTACATGAAGTAAAGCGAAGGTGGGCAGCTTACTGAGTACTGGTACATGGATAGAGTCGGCGGACAGTTCAGTGGGTACGTGCGTAGCTTAGGTGGGTAGCACTGTTAGTATATGGGTAGCGTCGGTGGGTAGCTCTCTGAGTACATGGGTAGCTTCGGTGGGCAGTTCAGTGGGTACGTGCGTAGCGTAGGTGGCTAGCTCTGTGAGTGCATGGGTAGCTTCGGTGGAGAGTTCAGTGGGTACGGGCGTAGCTTAGGTGGGTAGCACTGTTAGTATATGGGTAGCGTCGGTGGGTAGCTCTATGAGTACATGGGTAGCTTCGGTGGGCAGTTCTGTGGGTACGTGCGTAGCGTAGGTGGTTAGCTCTGTGAGTACATGGGTAGCGTAGGTGGGCAAATCAATGGTAGAGCGCTGGCTTTCTGATATGAAGGACCTTGTTTCGAATCCCGACTTATGAGGTCAACTCAGCCTCTTTTCCAAGCGAGTACCAGGATCTTTGTTGTTGTTTTTTTTGTTTTTTTGGGGGGGGAGGGGGTAAAGGTAGCTGGAGCATTATGCTCTCGTTATTGTCTTTGTGCCGACGGCGACGAGTGGAACCCTCTCTACATCTCCGCACATAGTCCTGAATGCAATTGCTTGGAGGAACCTTTACCTTTGCGTACAACAAAGTAATAATTGCCATGGGTCGCTTAGGAGCTCACTCATTCCACCGGCTCTCGCGGAGTGCCCTGGAGGGTCAGAGGTCGCGGCTGGCGGGCGCTGCGTGGGCGGAGCGCCGGCGGGGAGGGCGGGGCGGGGGGAGGGCACAGGGCCCGCCGAGGGGACCCAGGCCACCATCGACCGGAGCGGCGCCTTGCCCTTGACCTGCCGCCCCGCCCCCGGCGCCCTTTCGCACCCGGCGACAAACTCCCCGCAATTTGATTTTGATCAATCCTACGGGCAATACTATGAACACTAAACAATTCACATTCGCAGAGCCTCGAGTTCAGTCAAATCGATCGCGGAATATCCGGGTTGGAGTATATCTTGTGTACGGTTTAGGCTCTACTGTTGTTCATATGCAGAAAAACTGGCAGGAATTCTTTTTTTTTTTTGAAAAAAATGCAGTTTTTTTCGATATCTGGGACTTTTAAAACGTGTATTTCTGTCAAATCTTAACATCGAATTTTTGCAGCATTTTTAACTACATATAGCGCACAAAAATGGAACGTACAGAAAGGGTTTCGAAGCGGCAACATTCCCTAAATCGTACAATGGGTATTCTCGTCAAGTGATCAGGCAGTGTTTATTTAACACGCTTTGCAAGTAACGAGGTTATCTTTCTGAAGAAAATATGTAATTTCAGTTTTATTTTTGGTAATTGGGCACTTATTATTCATTTGTAATTAGTGTAGTATTGTATGTCATCGTTTAAAACGAACGCCTTAATATGAGCTTGAACGTATACATAAATAATTTAGAATTTTCCTGAAAATGAATAATAAGCCTGAGTGATTATCTCTTCCACTTATAAAATTATAAAAAGCATTGTTCGATACTTTCAAGTTAATCATAAACTTGTATTTTATAAACCAGATTTGCGCCGTATCATTTAACACCGATACCTCTTTAACTGGGAGGCAGTACCGCGGAAGATTTCAGTGTTCATTCATGATTCTACATTTGCATCAAATATCGAAAGCAAAAAAAAAAGAAATTTTGTGAAAATGAGAGATATTATTTGTAGTATGTTTCTTTATAGCAGCAGAAAGTAATAGTATCTCTTTATAGTAACTTATCAGAAAATGCATCTCAATATATTGAAGAATTGTAGTATAAAAAAGACGTTGCACGTTTCAGCATTGAGTTCATACTGCGTCTTACATCTATGTTCTTCATGATTCAGATGCATTTCGTGCTCAACAACGCGTTCTTGTGTTGTTTCCATTGCAACGTTTTTCGTTAGTATCTTAGTGCTGTAATCGTTTCGACCGAGTGAGTCGAGAGACCTATTTAAGCCAGCGAGACCAGCGCACAGAGTCCTTCTCGGTTGCATTGCCCTCTGTTCTTGGAAACTGAGTGCGCTCTCCGAGCATTCCCCGTGCCTTTCCAGCAGATTAGCCTGCGTTTCACTCTTGATTCCGGTATATCCAGTCCCCCGATCTCATAATTTCAACGTTATTCTTCCGTCATTCTTTCTAGCATCGTCATTGTTTACTCATCAAATTATTTACCATGCTTACGTTACGGGCCGTCCATAAATTACGTAACGCAAATTTGGAGTATTTTGAAAACCCTCTTTCCCCCCTGTAATGTGCGCTTGAACCCCCGCTTGTCCATAAATTACGTACCGTTAAAATTGTACATTAAAATGTATTATAATTTAGATGAGAATTCGTTGGTGGTGCATAACAATAATTTTGAGGACAATTTTTTAATGAAAGAAGAACGCGTAGGCGAGAAAAGGTGTGACAAACCGTGCACGTGCCGTCGTGGATGACGCCCCTAGTCTACTGCGCCAACTAATTGATTTCTAGAACATTAGTACTATAGATTAGTTTTGAATATTATCTTTGTAATTAATAGATTAAATCTATATATCATTGATGAAAAATACTTTCATTTATTGCAACAATTTATAGAAGATAACTTCTTTAACTTAATATATTTTTAATTTAATGTGTTAATATGGCAATGTTTTAGTTTAAGAGTGAATAAAAGGAATTTTGAAAATAAATGTCAGCATCACGTAACACTAAACTATGACCCCCTACTCCTATGTTACGCAGCGTAACACTAAGTCAAACCCCCTGCCCCCTCTTCAGCGTTACGTAATTTATGGACGATCCCTTAGTGAAAAATCTGTAGTAGTAAAACATTGTTCTTTTTGATGGGGTGTCTTCAATGTGACGTTTCTTGCTTCGACACCTGCCAGAGTCTTTCTAAATTATGAACGATAAGCCATATTGGGATGGGGAATCATTAAGTTACGGAGCTCTAAGATTCGGAGGAGATCCAAGATCATGTCGAAAGGTAGCGCGCTGTCCGTAATCCATTATGTATAGTGCTGCTTCGGCAGCCTTCTGGAAAAGATCGGGTCAAACCGCCGACGTCGACTTCGGCCCACTTTCGATGGTGTTGAGAATCAACCATCGTTGAGGGTAAAACCAGGGATGGTCTACGCACTATTTGGCTTTTATGTCAAAATACTGAAATACCTTGCGAATACCCAAGACGCCTTAAGGCCCATTCACAATGCCAACATAAACATAAGCATGGCGTTAACATAGAAGTTAGGACTACGTCCGTAAGCGGACTCATTCACAAAGCGTTCGCATTAGGATAACTCGTAAGACTTTAACTTAAAAGCTTGCAAGCTTCAAGCTTCTATGCTTATGTTTAAGTAAGACATAAGAAATGAGCCAATCACAGTACGTTAACTCAAAATCGAGAATCGAAATATGAGCGAAGTCGATAGACTAACTAACGCCATATGGGCCATAGACACAGTTGATACCTCGAAATTGATTCTCACGTCCAACCAGTTGTAAACTAGAATGTCTCACAGCCAATGCAAACTCTTATTTTGCTTACGTTTATGTCAGACATTGTGAATACTTCAATCTATCACTTATGTTAATGTTTACGTCTATGCGTAAGTCACGTTTACGTTTACATTGTGAATGGGCCTTTAGAGTTTATCAATCATGTTACTTCAGCCAGTGGCCTGGGGTTACTGGCTTCTACAAAACATTAGCCGGGTGAAGTGCGGAATGGTCCTTGTCATCGTAATTCATACAGCTTAATCTACGTCGTCTGGGTTTTTAACTGAGTAATTCTAATATTGGCTACATTTCAGACATTATCCGTAACACGATTTAGCTGGGAAATCCTAACATTGACCTTATTTTGGACTTAACAGAAACACAGTAGGAAGTAGGAAACGCCAGCGCGCAGCCGCCGGGAGCTAGCTTCCTCGACAGCCAGGCAGCCTCGCGACTAGCGACTTCGAATTTGCCGAAAATCGAAGCGAAAGCGACGAGACGAGATGGCGGTCGCCCCCCCCCCCTCCACCCGCCCCTTCCCCCACCCCGTCCGCTACCTTAACTATCCGTTCGCTCTCTCCCTCTACGCCAGACAGAAACGGAGATCGCGAGCACATTTGCACGGTGAAGGTCATGTTGAACCATTGTTCTTTAATATTCTCTTTTTAATAATATATGCATCCCTTTTCCTCAAAATGTTGTAAATATATGATATTAAAACATAAATTATGTTTTTTCTGTGATATCAAAGTGTCAGTGATCACCTGAAGCAACAAATTTGAAAGGTAGACATTGGGAACTTGCAGAAAGTGGGTCTTATGCCTTCTAGTGGTAGGATGGGGAACTAAGATATTTTATTTCTCTTCCCTTATATTATGCAAAAATAATAAGTTGAAAACATCTTATTAATATTGGCATTGAGATAATGTAACAAGAGGGGTTGGGGTAGAATATCGAGTCCATTACAGAACCAAGTATCTGACCTATGTCAAAAATTTGATATTTCCAATATGCTAAATTGGATCGAAACCGGAGTTTGGAAATAAATTAATAAAAAATAGAACAAATTAAAAATTTTAACAAATTAGCAATTTTTTGGGAAAGGCTCTAGACAGAAATATGCATTCTTGTCGCCAATTGTGCTTCATTGAATTTATTGATAGATTGATTGTGTCCTGGCGCATATATTGCTGTAGATATGAGTCCCTTAAGTGTACTGAATGTTATAACTTGAGAGGAGGTGGTATTACTCCCCTACTGAAACGTTAAATCCGGTGCAGACCTACAGGTCGGCACGTGGGTGGCGGTCGGACCCCTAGTGTTATATACGGCAGCAGGACACCGCCTCAGTTGGGGAAAGCTCTAAAATTCTGACTGGACTCCTGACAAGAGATGGTCATATAGTGAATGCAACTATATATGCGAGTTTGAGGGGAGAGGACAGAACAAGAACAAGGAAGATAAAGGTTCACAAGCGGTCCATGGTCCGTATGTGAGCATATTGCTTTGGCATTCGCCTGGTATAGATCGGATAAATCAAGGAAAACCATCTATAAAAACAGGCGGCCCCTGAATTTTTCTTTGCGGTTGAATTCAGTCTAGTTGATCAGCTACTGTCGAAAATCCGCCACTGTAATGAACTCTAAGACCTCCCGGCTAGAGTCACTGCAGAGGCAACAGCTGTTGCACTGAGCTAACTCAGCCGGTGTATCCTGTAATGAATTTAGTTGGGTAGGTAATGATTTTAGAAAACTACAAAATGCAGCTATGAAGCTTCTACACTAAATCTGTTTCAAATGATAAAGGACGTATCATCATGCATTGATGTTCGAGGGGTACACGAAATCTCTTTGTGTCAAAATGTTGATTACCAAACGCCAATGCATGTTTAGTTGCCTATCGATAATTTACAAGGATTTTCATTATTTAATCGATATAAGAAAATAAGACACGTGAAAATAAGACGTTAAATAAAATAATACAGTTCAAACATGATAGTAGATGATTCCTGACTGATGAATATTATAATAATTTTACATGTTTACACATATTATTTTGGTCTTGGGGAAGGGCACGGTGAGACATTTAATTCACTGAACCACTATCTGCCTAGAAGTGAATTAAATCTAGAATTAATAATATTAAACGATTTGATTAATACAGCTTAAAAAATTAAATAGTAAATTAAGGTAAAGCAGAAACGTTAAAAATATTTGTATTTGATCAAATGTGCAGTATTTAAATATTGCATGTTCATTTCAAATATTCCTGGGAAAGTCGCAATATAGCTCTTTACCCAAGACATTCTTAACAATATACTGATGGTATGTCTTATTCCTGATGATGTTGTAGTGTGTGTGTATATATATATATATATATATATATATATATATATATATATATATAAATTGCAATCAATTGCGTGTGAATTTAAATATTTCGCTACTAATTTGACAGAATTTAGAAACGTTATTTCGAAATTTTTGTAAAATGTTTTCGGATTCATTGAGAGTTAATGGATAGGTACTAAATACAAGTTCATCTTCCGGAAGTGAACTTGAAATAGTATTTATTCGTTACTAATAAAGAAATGTAATAGAGAAATTTTTAGTACATTCTGTTAGTATTTTAATTGAGTAATTCCTTTCGTTTTATCATTTTGATGGGAATGTTTCGTACATTGCTTCAGTCTTCTAGTCCATAGAACTAACATTAATTCAAAATACGTATTTTTGGCAATAAGGTTCCTATTAGCATACTATTACGTGAGCTGATTGCCACGTGACCGAGTTCTATTTCTCAATGTATATGCGATTTTTAAACCCCTGCTGACGCAACACCCTTGACGTGGGTGTGTGGCAAAATGCCTATCAGTGAGGCGACGCCCTGGAATTTTTAGACACGTTTCTTTGTCAGAGGTATATCGCTAACACTAGTTCTCGGAAACTTATCAGGCGTGCTCTTTTGGTTGCCAACCGGAACATATTACTCGCAATTTTTTAGTGCACCTTTTCTTCTGCCGACTTCGATGACTGGCAATCTCTTAGGGCCGAATTCATAAGCAACACTTAAGGAATAATGGAATCCTTATGACATAAATGCTTTCTCATAATAAGTGGTATAGATACTCGCAAACTGAGTGCTTCAAGTGATTCGAAACGCGGCAGGTGCCATTTGCATCAGGTGTTTTGTAGTTGAACGAAAACGAAGTATACTTTCACGATAGTTTTCGTGCAGAAAGCGTCCAATTTCACTTGTGCGTTTCCAAATCATACTATTTAATGGATTATCGATGTTTATGATTTAATTTTATAAGATTTGATTTCTTACAGAAACAGCAAAAACTGTATGTAACGTATGGGGAGAAGTATAATCTGCGCACATTTTCTTCTCCAGAATCTCTTCTTCACCTTTTAACCAAAATTGTCGAGTGATAAATAAAAGTATGAGGTACACTGGCTAATAAAATAAATATTTCTGAGGATTTCCTAGTAAGAATGATGTGTTTAGCAATATTCAGCAAAATCATTGTCATCTTTTTCCGAAGAAGAAGGGAACACCGCGAGACAATATAACCCTGTAACGAGGAGGCCGAATTAACACTTAACAGAGTAGTCAATAAGTGGCCATTCATTACCTCCTCATTTTAGAGTAAGGATTATTTGAGAATAAGAGTTGGTCACTTAAGGAACGCCCATTTAAGTGTCCACTACCAATTCAGCCCCGAGTTGTGTTGCCTCTTTCAAGTTCTACTCCCGTATTATTAATTAGAGCAATTTGAAAATAAACAATTAATATTTCTAGTTAATTAGTACATTAAATATTTTTAAGGAGTCGTAGCCTCCTCTTATAAAGTGCTTGTAAAATGAAACTATTTCAATTGATTCAATAATGATTCCCGGGGCACGCCAACTCATTAGCCCTGTTGCTAAAGTGAATGTTGTTTCGCGAAGATGGTGGTTCCCGCTGGATGATGAGATCTGGAGCCGACTTATTCGGCGGCTTGCAGGGGATTTCCCACTCCACGTATCTCCCCCGAAGTCATCGCCCCAGGCGGGACGAGCTCTATGCTACCGACGTGTGTGGTTGTGAAGCGCATGCATGTGTAAATGTCTGAAAGGGGGGATAGAACTCAAAAGAGGAAGGAAAGATCGCGCGCGTACCGATTGTTAAGGTACTGCTTCGGTATCCGCATGGTATTGACCGGAAAACTACCCATCAGAGCAACCGATCGCTAGAATTCTCCTCCATACAGCTGCTGAATTGGGCTTAGTTATACAGCTAGTGACGTATGGTCTCCACCGTCGGTTCTCGAACCCTTGGGCCTCAGAGTCAGTGTAGATACAGCGGAAATGCTGCCTCCGAGTTAAAATCAGCAGTTAAACTACTACAATATTAAAATCTAATAATGTATTGATACAATTTCACAACAGATTATTTTTCCTTGTTCTGCTCCAAAACTATGGAACATATTTCTATTTATGCACTGTCGCTCTGGATGTTTTGTTGCACATACGTTTTATTTTGTACCCAACGTTCCAATTTTCATTTCCGAAAATATTCCCATAGTTTCCGGAAAAGTGGAGAGCGTACGATGATGGCGGGAGTTGTAAATTCTCCATTGAGGGTTATAGAAACTTCTGGAATTGCGCTTATGATCCTCTGAAAATAGATATTAATAAATCTCAATATACGAAGTTTATTTCAAAAGATATTTCCGTTCATACATTCAAGTTCTATTAATATAATCTTTTCTGCATAGTCCAATGTTGAATCAGTGGCGCACGAAAACTGTTAATAAAAATAAATATTTTCTTTCCCCTTTTTTTAATATTACAGTTCTTCAATTGTTTTGTGGAAGCATAATGTAGTTTATGAAAAATAAAATCAGATCCTGTTAACTTGTGTCATTTTCTGTTTAAAACCTATTTCGTGTCGCACAAAATTATTTAATTGAACAAACTTCCACTTTCATTTAACATCAATAAAGACTATTTAACAAACATATTACTTTATGTTCTAATTCTTCTAATATTAAAGCAAAACAATTCCGAAGATATATTTGCATGAAATGAGAGTAGAGAATTTTGCGAAGTTATGTGAATAGTACTGTTTATAAATAATACCTTTTTTAATTGGGATTTTTTTCTTCCCGAAGAAATTGTGACACTATGATTAGATTTTTGTTGTAATTTTTATAAATTTTAAAGTGTGTTTCTGTAACAAGGGAACTTAAAGGAATTATTAATGATTACATCAAACGATTTTACGAGTCCTTGAGTTGGAGAATCTACCATTCAAATAAAGTTTCTATGTTGGTTACTAAAATATTTTTTTTAATTTATTTTTTTGATATTAAATCGTTTCGGTTTTTTTTTGAAACGGATCCAAAATGTTTGCCGACATTTTTATTTAATACTATCGAAAGAAATGATCACGCTCTAGAATTTCGATAGATAGAAGTGTATGATAATTATTTTCCCGTCCAGAGCAGAATTGCAGACTTCAGCTGTTTAGATGAGTCACGTGAACCCAACGTAACAATTCTTTACTAAAGGTGGAAATGAGCCCATACCATTTAATATTTTTACCTATCATAACATTGATAATTGAACATAAAAACGTGATTTTATGCGTTATAACCGCGTGGTTACTTTGAGGAATAAAATCTCGTTCTTGAAGATTTTGTGAATCCATTTCAAGGGTCATTCATTAGAAGCGGGTTCCCCCTTCGATTTCAAATTAAGATAGCGGGCTTTCTTTCCTCTTTGCCCGTCAGATGGGGAATGCGGTGGCACCTGCGCCAGCAACAAGTCGTAGGCGGCGGGGCGCGGGGGCGCGAGGGCGTGGGTGCAGGGCCAGGTGCGGGCGGCGACGCCCGGGCCGCGCGCGCCGAAGGGCCCCGCCCTGACCCCGGGCCGCGCGCGGAGGGTCAGTGCGGCCGGCGGCGGCGGAGGCGGCGGCGGCGGCGGGGGCGGAGCGCGCGCCGTCGCCCGTGGCAACGCCGCCGCCAGCGCCGCCGGTGACGTCATGAGCGGCGGTGACGCGCGCGGCGCTGCGCGGCGCGGCGCGGCGCGGCCGAGGCGATATAGGCAGGCGGCGGCGCGCGCTGCGGCACTGTGTCTGCGGCGCCGTCGGCCCGGACGCACCAGTGGGAGAGGCTCGCGCGCCGCCGCCTCCGCCGCCGCCGCCGCCGCCGCCGCCGCCACCTTCGCAGCCACAACCACCACACCACCTCCACAACCACCACCACCGCAGCCGTCGCCGCCCCAGCCACAGCCCGACCGCCCCCCGCCGCGTCACGCAACACTCTTTTTTTATATTTTTGTACTTTTATACACACGAAGCCTTGTTCGCGCGCAACGGATTACGACGTGTACCGTCGCGGGGTGCGGCTCCTCCCGATCGCCACCGGCGCCCGCCTCACCGCTCCGCGGGACCTGCTCCGCCCGGCCGCCGCAGCGGCGCCTCCCTCCACAGCGATCGACTCGAACAGGTGAGCAGCGCGGGCGGCTCGCCCTCAGGTGGCGAGGGGCGGGGTAGGGCGGGGCGGGAGCCGGGGCCGGGCGTCCCCGCCCCGATCGGGGCCCGGCCGCGATGCAGATGTGCGCGCGGAGGAATCAATACGGAGGAAAACAGACGGGTGGCGGCTGCACGAGCGCGCGGCGTCCAAGAGACCCCGCCGGACGGATGTGGACGGCGGCGCCGCGGGCCGTCGGACGGCGCCGGCGCCGCCGTCGTCGTCGCGTGCGGTCGATACGGCACGGAAATAGCCCCGCGGCCCGGCCGCCGCCGCCAGCGTCGGTGGCCTACAAATGGACGGGCCCCGCCGCCCACCGGCGCGGGGCGGCGCGGGGCGGGGAGGGAGAGGGGCATCAGCCGGCTGGTGTTGTAACATCCTCGGCGCTCTCTGCCGCCGGCCCCGGCCTTCGAGGCGCGACCAGCTGGAAGCGCCGGCCACGAGAGGCCAGGCCCGCGGCCGCCCATCGATCGCCCGCGGCGACGCCCTCCTGGCCCCTTGGCGAGTGCCTCCTGCCCGACAGTGAATGGAGTGATAAGGATGGGGCTGGGAATCGATGAATGCGCGGAGTGCCGGGCCTACCCCGCCCTCGCCCTCGCCCTCACCCTCGCCCTCACACGCGCTGAAGGTCACCGCCACGGACGTCGTACGGGACCGGAGCGTATGTGTCGCCCTCGCGTGTAGCGCTTTGCTCTCCCTGTGGTGTTCGATTTCGAAATGCGCAGCCCTTGAATCAGAACACTTTAGTTGTAACCATCGACGGATAGGCCTGGACCGACGTAATTATAGTTTGTGAAAAATCCGGCATTTATGAAAAAAATGCAATTGATTTTTAACTATTGTTGAAATAAAACATAATATCCTCTATCTCCCAAAAAAAACACTGTCTGTTGACATGTCGGTGGGAGCAGAAGTTTGATATTGTTGACATCCTAATGACTTAACACGCCTCTTGCGGAAAGTGCGTATTGAGATATGCAGAATATAAAGTATTCGGCATTGTCGTTATTTTTTTGAAATGTCTGGTATCCGGCTGTGGGGCGCTGCGTGTGGCCGGGGGGACGGACGAAGGCGAAATTACTTTCGCGTGGAGCGCGCGCGCTCGCGCGGGCGCGTGGGGCGAGGCGCGGGGCGGGGCGGGGCGGGGCGGGGCAGGGTGGGCAGGGGCGGAGCGGGGCGGAGGCGGCGGCGCGCGGAGACGCCGGCCGGCTTCCTTGCGGAGCGGGGCGTATTGATTGGGGCGGCGGGCGACGCCCGGTGGCGCCGTCCGCAGTGGCCACCGCGCCGGGCGCCGCCTCCGCCTCCGCCGCCGCCGAACACGCAGCGTTCCGTCGCCCCTATGCGCTGCCAGAACTGCACAGCCCCGTTCATACCCCGCAGAACCTTTGGCCACTAATACCAGGGGACCCAGTTCAGAAGTCAACCGCTCCACGAGTTGATTTCTGGGAGACATTGGTCGTATAGAAACCAAGAAAACGGCTTTGGATAACACCAAATTGGGCGTTGGAAAGCACATCCTATTACATTCCTATTATTACATGATTTAATAGGCGAACCTTATCAATGTGAGGATATTCTTCAGTTGGAAAATATTTTCTGTACCCTTGAAGAAAAATCTCTTAATTTTTTGAGTAATGTCACAGTTCTAATTATAAACGTGTATCGATGAAATCTTGAGGTTATTAAAATCTTGGTTGAAATGAGTTATCACAAAAGTCTGATAAAACTGAGTGAACTGATAGGCGACTTCCTGATTGACACATGTTGTTCGTCATATCTGTATCACAAATCTCTAAGCATCTCTAAAATAAAGTCTAGTCCGTTCATTAAATAGAAGATTGGATATTAATGCTTTGTAGTTAACTTGCAATGAATAAGAAATTGAAAACCGTTAACATGAGATAGTTTCTCATAGCTTCGACGAACAGCGAAGTTCAATTTGAGTTTCGAATCAGTGAAGATCGTCTTTGTGTAAATATTTTCGCCTGATACCTCACTTGCGACGTATAACGCTGCTTATTATGGGAAATTCTAAATGGTCAAAACATTTCATACACACGCATCCATTCGTTTATTTTCCTAATTTGTTTCTTTTCTCTTTTTTAACGTGAGAGTTCCCAACTGGCGTCCTACGCATCCGCCTCTGAATCCCATTCCATTGCGCGCCCGGCCTAGTAGCGATGATGGATGGCAGGGGGCCATGCGGGCGACTGCCATGACATAACGCGACGCTCGAGCTTCTTGCTATTCGCAAATTGCTCCGATATTTTGTGAATATGCTAGCGGCAGAGAAGCACCCCTGAAGATTCTCGAAGGATACGCTAGAAGGGACGACCGTGGGAGGGCGTAAATGATAAGGAAATGATTGTAGAGAAATGGCGTGCTGAGCGATAGGGAAAATGAGTAAATCTCGTGGAAACATTCAACGAACCCTTTTGGTCACTATTTATTCCCAAGGAATCCGATCCTCAAACTGACAGCCTAATCCACCTTTGGTTTTCAATGAGTATCACACACTATGAGTTTAGATTTGTTTTTTGGTTGATAAATTGCATCAATTTTCGTAAGTTTAGTAATGCGTAATGTAGTAACGTACGTAAATAAATTAGCTCATTCTATAAGTTATTTTTGGGTCCCCTTCTAGTAAGGCCAATTTTTGATACATTGACAAACTACTTTAATATCGGAGCGTTTGTGCCTCTGTTCGCTTGTTGATCTTCGTTGTATTTTTTGTCTGCTGGAAATTTGACGTAAAATAATCGTCCGTAAGCCTCCCTGTAAACGCTACGCGAATGCCTATTCTTCTTATTCATGCTTTACTTCCAAGACCTATAAAGAAAACTTCGGGAAAACCTCTCGTTTCTTTTTTACAATGGACTCCGTAATTTGTAATTATTACTTGTCAGACATTTCCGACCATACAAAATGCCTCTTGTTACCGAGACAACAAAATGTATTGACTAGGAAACTCTTTTACGAGCAATAATTACATGCTATCAATTAAACTCTGTGTACTCTAAATACTTAAAAGCTAATTATAGAAGGCTCCTGAGCATCCTTCAAATGTTCGAGGAATATGAAAGAGCAGTAGGCGAGATCAGAAGAGATTGTGTGAAATAAATGAGTGTGAAAGCAAATTGTTCGTCTGCAGGGCGACATCGGCGCGAAGAGGGATGCGGGCGACGAAGCGTGGGTGGCGATTGGACCCGAGGAAGGAAGGGGCGTAGATGTGGCAGGACGTTATCCCCCCTCTCTCTCATATCTCTTCTGTTAAAAACATCAGCTAAGACATTAGCAATAAAGTTTCAGCTCCGGGGTTCGAACAGTAATGCATCCAAACTCCTTGCCTATATAAAGGATTAATCAGACTAACAATGATAATATGAGCCAAACTGCGCGCATTTTGCGTAAAACTCATCACTAACGTTGAATTTACTCCGGATTCTGGTTGTAATCTGCATTATGTTTGTAGGTTCCGTCCTGTCAACTGATAAAATAATAAAATAGTTACTGTAGTAATACTTAATCTTGCAACAACTGAAGTATGTGTGTGACGATTCGGGGATGTGGAACAAGTATATTACTGTCCAGAAGCAAGCCAGGGTACTTCGTAGAATGTTCAGTGCAATGCGTTAGTGACTGAAACTCCCTATTCCGCATCCATGATCCCGTCATATTCATTCTCTTCCCTTCATTCTTTCTCCTTCCTTTGAAAGTTCACTCCCATCAGCAAAGACGAGTACTCCTTTCCATCGCGTAATTTGTAGTATGCATTTGACATTTAGGGTCAGATAAATCATACTTCTGCCGGTTAGCAGTGTTCACTCCCTTGCGCTCTGTTTTTGTCTATTATCCACGCCTGGGGGTAAGGGAGACATGTGACGCGTGTGACACATTCCCATCAGCTTGCCTAGCTTATTTGGCCTGCTTGAGCTTTCTTTCGCCCCGCAGCTAGAGAAACTGAAACGATCAGTGTTAGCAAGCAACAACATCCTTTTTACTTCGGCCGGGATAATTTGTAGTTCGCTGCCAATTTTTTTTCTCTCCCTACAGCGCGGCAGTGTTATGTTTTGACATTGCACTCGTGTTCGTTCGCAGTGTGTCGCGTAGCTGTTTCTGGCAGTTGACGGCCGCTCGTGGTGTTTGGCGGAGGGCCGTGGACCTGCGCGGGCGTAGACGGGGTTGGGATCGATCTGCTCGCGATGACCTAGTCTAGCGGAACGACGGCGGAGGGAGGCAATTTCGCGCTTAGCCAATGGTGGCAGTGCATTCCAACGCGCCCGTGCATATTTCACTTTTCGCCTCGGTGACTTTTAGATCAGGACCTGCGGCTTATTCAGTTCGTTTTTGCGAAAGTGTTAATTTCTATCAACACCTATTTATTTATTTGTGAAAATTCTTAGTTTTCATACTGATAAATTCGATAATGTTTTTCTAGTATTATGTTTACTTAGGCGTGAAAGTATTGGAAAATTCTTCATACTTTCGTGGAGTTAATATATTTTGTATCATGATTAACTTTAAGATTATCTGTTTTAATATATTACGGATATGGTACAATAAGTATCAATTAAAAACGACTGCGGTACTTAGAGTTCTCTTTAAAATGTGTTGCGCGTGTTGATTCTTTGGTGGAATGTCAGTAAGAAAGTTATTCTGATCGCTCTGTAATGATTTGGTACAGGCTTTACCCAATGAGCCAATGCCAAGGGAATTGAGGCTGCAATTCAATGCAAGTTGGAAGACAATGATATTGCTTGCTGTGACTTTTCAACTGCTATTCTTAAAGTTTAATACCAAATACATGATTTCAAAGATGGTGTGATAATTAGAGAAGTGAGTTCCAAACTTTTCTTTCACACTTATAGTTACAGTCAATGAAACAAATTTGATGTGGATATCGTAATGAAACGAGTAATACTTTACAAGCAAAATATGTAAGTGGCCCCAGAGCCATTTTATGACCCTAGAGAAATTTTGTATTTAATTTTATAACATATTAAACAATAGCTATTCTCCGAATGTGTTCGTTTCAACAATAACGACTAACATTTTTCATTGACATGGTTTTAGCACTAACCTCGATTGATTGATGTTTCCGGGCACGTCAAATGCCCATTAGTATAGTGGGTTTTATTCTAAAGATGACGATGTTATTTCCCGATGGATTGGGAGATCGGGCGTTACCCTAGTCGGCGGCTTGCGGGGAATTTCCTCTCAAGATAGGTACGATTCTGTGTTATAGCCTGGACTCGAGCCCTAGGACCTCCCAGTTAGGGCCGCTGCAGTGACAGTGATAATGTTGTCTCCGAGCTAAGTCTCCTTGTTTAGCACCAAACATTGTAATATTGTTAAGGTTAACGTTTCTAAAAAATGTTTATAGTTCCTATCACAATTTTATCAAACTTTGTAAAATTGTTAAGAGTTAATAATCATAATAAATGTTTGGAATTTTATTAAAAAATTATGATATTTTTTTTCTTATATTCTGCCTAAAAATAATATTATGAAACCCCAAGAACACGCTTTTCATTATGAAGCACATAATAGCACTCCGATGTACTGTCCAGCTGTTTGCGTCGTAGAAATACGTTGATTGTATTCCACTTTTGTATATAAATTTGTTTTATAAATTGCACATATTTTCGGGTTTACAGTTTCTGACATGTTCGTTTAGAGAAAAAAATTGTCGCCTCCTCCTCTCATTTTGTAAAAATATGTGGGGTGAAATATATTTGTCAACCTGTCTGAGTGTGTGCGACCGATTCTACGGAAAGGTTGCAATTTTCGACGGTACATTGCAATTTTGTGTTGACATCTATGTCCCAACTAACACAGTATGGATAATCTATTGTGAAAAACAGATCAGATCTAAATATTGTCTTTTCTTTGTCTTGCAGTGTCTTGATGTGAGCTCTTACGTAAATTAAACTGGCCGTAACAAGATTTTACCTACGAAACATGTTTGACGTCAAACATTTCATTTTACGAAGTATTACTAGTTACAAGTTATCAGCATATAAGATTGCATATTCTCGCATTAGCCTAAATTGGTATTTAGCAAATAAAACCTTTATTTCGAGATGCTTTTACACGAGCAGAATCGAAGGGCATGAGAAAGGGGCCGTTGTAACTCAGGAAACGTTCACTGTTACGTAGTCTCGCAGATTGTTCACTTCCTTTCTTTGTTTCTGTGACCGCAAATCTTCCAGGGTACGTAACACCCATCCTCCTGCAAACATTTGCTGCAGTGGCACAGAAAGAAACTATGCCAGCCAACGTTTGTACGATTTCCTATTATACGATTTATTTCCTCCAGAATTCCACGGCGTTGAAGAAAGTACATGGTGTTTATTAAACTTTGTATAGAATTGAAACCATTGAAAAGGTTTGGCGATTTTGAATGCCGTAACAATGGTCGATCAGTTCATATTATGCCATTCATTTTACTGCTGGTTTAAGGGCTACATAACCCTCACATTCTATTTCCTGTTGCGAAACAGCACCTCGGACATGAATATCGTGATGCAAACGACTGACTCACGTCCTCTACGCTTATTTCGCATCAGTTACTGAAATTACGTTAGTTCTGATCTAATGGTGCTCTGCTGTTGACAGTTCGTTTAAACTTCCCCGAAAGGAAGCTCCGGAGAAGTGAGTTGGGGCTCGGTGGGGGGGGGGGGGGCTGCGAGGAAGCACGGTTCTGAGCCTCACGTGTCTCGGTGGTCTGGGTCGGCCTGCGCATGCACCGGTGTTCCGCCCCATGAGCAAATGCCGCCATAAATTGCCGCGGTGGGGGTGGTGAAGCGCGGCGAGGGGGCGGGGGCGGCGGCGGCGCGCCCGGGCGGCGGAGTGCGGGATCGATACCTGGCGCTCCCCAAAATAGCGGCGGGCGCTTCGCCGTATTTGGCCGGCGCTGCGCGGAGGGGGCCGGCGGGCCGGGGGTGGGACGGGGCGCGGGTGACGGGGTGCAACCGGGCGAGGCCCTTAGGCAGAAGTGTCTTCGCAACCGCTTTGGCCCTGGGGTAGGCGCGGCCTGGCGTGGCCTGGCTCTCGTGCTGCTGTGCGACCGTGCGGCAAGACTGCGGATAGCGGGAGTACGGATACGTCGATGTTGCTCGCTTGCGCGATTGGCGTTCACCTGATACGGTCGTTGGTCCCGTTAGTGCGGTGCATGTTTTTCTATGCGGGAGGAGATGGTGCTTCTCCACCGTTTTATGGTGATATCCGGCGCTGACCTACATGTTGACTAGAGGGAGAATTCCCGTTCCAGATATACTCGTATCCCCAGCTAGGCGCCGCCCCAGTCGGGACAAGCTGTAAGCTCCCTAGTGGTCTCGAGGGGTAGTAGAGTGCGTATAAGTGTGTGTATAAGTAAGGGAGAGGTGAGGACAAGGAACAAGAATAAAGATCGCGCGCGGTCCGTGACCCGTGAATGCTCCGGCATTCGCCTAGTGTTGATCGGAGAAACCACGGGCAACTCCGATCCGGGCTGTCGGGCTATCTAGGGTTTCCACACTACCTAGCCAGAATCGAAAATCATTCACTGTGGGGATTCGAACCCTAGGTTCTTCCAGTCAGGGACAGTGTGTAGCCGTACCCATCCGGTACGGCTACATAGTTGTACATTAGATAGCCAGAGGGGCGTAGCCTGGGAGACCGACGTCAAGCGCCCCGAATGAGAGCGCCCACCGTCCCCAATAAAGATGGCAATGGCGATTACGAGTCCTATTTCGTTTTCCTGCACCAGAATCCATGAGATTGTGGCTACGCTTTTGTAAGCCAAATATGTGCATTGAAGGTTCATTGTGTTTTTAAGAAAACTCAGGCACTTCGATGCATCTTTTTCTCGGGGATTTTATTATTTTCCATCCATTTGCTCCTCGATTGTACGAACATGTTTGCCACGTAGTCTCAAGTTCCTGATGTTTGTAAACAAGGAAAACTTATTTTCTTTCTTCAATGTTTCCCTTCTATCTATATCAGTGCTTTTTAAAAAATCTTACCTGCGTATAATCACAAAATTCATAATTTTGATTGTCTCATTGTCTTAATATTTTGTCTACTAAGATTAATTTGTAACTGAAGTTAATTACCGGCTAAAGAAACCATGAGAAATTATTACAATGAACTTTATATTCCCAATTCGATTGTGCCTTGACTCATAATTAACTCTGTAAGGCATTTATGATCAGAACGCCGCACTGAATTAAACGATCAGAAATCGATGTCTTAAAAATCACCCGGCACCGAGCAGCCGTGCCGTGAACATCGAGCGCCACAGCTCTCTCACTGCGTAGTGTGTTTAGATTGAGTGTCAAACTAGTTTCGCTTGCACAGCAATCTACGTGTATAGTTTAAATATTATACACTGTTTCATCAAAAACAGTTTAATTCTGCAAACAGTATTATAAATAATTACCACAAGTGAGTGAAAACCAACCCGTGACCGCGAGAGGCGAAATGAACGTCCAAGGTAGCCCCGAGTCGGGGCTACACAGCACATCACAAGTGTTAGTGAACGCTATGGATACCCTATATGCAAGCAACAGCGATCAGTGCATTCTCCCAACAGCACAATTTCAACTTTTACAACAACAGCAGCAGCAACATCTGCAACTCCTTCATCAGCAACAACAGCAGCAACTACTGCTACTTCAACAGAATCAACCCACAGCGCAGCAAGGGCAACCGTTAATGCAGCAGCAACCGCCCCAAACGACCCTGCCCCAAGAACACCAAAGCGAGGAGATGCACGCAACAACTTCCAACGAAACGCTTTCAAACGTAAGTAAACGAAAGAGAAATGATGATGAAAACTCTATGCCATTATACAATGTTCAAACTTCATCGCGTTTCGAAGTGCTTCAAAATCTTAAAGACAGTGATCTAAGTACTCCAGAACAAACATTAAAAATTCCGCCCATAATTATGCACAACGTACTTGACTACAACCAAATGATTTCCGACATTAAATCAGTCGTCAAATGTGATTTCACAACCAAGACAGCCGGTGATCAACTAAAAATCATGCTCACTACAATAGAAGATTACCGTAATTTTAGACATCACTGTGTTGAGAAGAACAGACAATTCTATTCTTTCCGCGATCCTTCTATTAAAATCTTTAATGCTGTGATGAAGGGCATCCCCACATGTTACTCGGAAGCTGATATTTTAAAAGAACTTGAACTCAAATACCCTGTTACCAAAGTGACTAGATTATATGACAAAAAGAAAAATCCAATTGAAATTTGTGCTCTAGAAATAAAAGACAATAGAGACGGGAAGTCAATATTAACTTTAAATCGCCTGATGCATTGCGTCATACAAGTTCAACCTAGAATAAATCGAAACTACCCAATACAATGTAAACGTTGTCAAAGGTATGGACACTCGCAAGCAAACTGCCGACTCACTCCGAGGTGCGTTAGATGTAAAGAGTCACACCACTATTCTCAATGCACAAAACCAAAAAGTGACAAACCGAATTGCGTTAACTGTGGCTTGGAGCACACGGCCAATTACAAAGGCTGTCGCATTTTCAAAGAAACTCAGCAAGCACGTACAAACCTAAATGAACGCAGGTCAGGGTCAGAGCAACAACCGCCGCCGCGCAGCAATCCGTCTCGCAGCCCTCCAACATTTAGCCCTCGCGAATTTCCTCCCCTTCCCAAAACCAATACCCCGTGGTCACCGGCTCAATCTTTGCAAACCCAAATGCCAACTGATGTATCCCAACTAATAACCACAATAGTATCACAAGTAATCTCAGCCATAATCCCACAAATTCAAAATATTGTACAGTCAGTGCTAATAAATTTCCATAATGGCAAATAAAATCACTTTATTGAATTGGAATGCAAACGGAATTAAAAGACAACAATCAGAAATAGAAATTTTTCTTCACGAACACAAAATCGATATTGCATGCATAACCGAAACCCACTTGGTTCTAAATGAAAAATTCAAAATTTCCGGTTATAAAATATATAGAAGTGACAGAATTTCAAATGTTGCAGCAGGGGGTGTTTTGATTGCTCTTTCAACCCGAGTCAAACATCAACGGTCACTTAGCCCCAACACTTCTAACCTGGAAACTGTGTCAGTCACCGTAACCATAGATAATAAAGATTACACAATAATAACAGCATATAAACCTCCGAATAAACAATTTCCAGTAAAAGAATACAAGGAAATATTTAATAACAACGCCAACGTTATTCTACTAGGAGACCTAAACAGTAAAAACCAAGCCTGGGGATGCAATTGCACAACCCAGCAAGGCACTAAATTGCAATCTTTTGCAGTAAACAATAACTTAGATGTAATAGCACCTTGGCAGCCAACACACTACCCGTACAATAGTAATATTATCCCAGATATTTTAGACATAATGGTGTCTAAAAACTTCCACTTACCTACATCTCAAACCGTACTTCCTGAATTAGATTCAGATCATTGCCCAGTCATCATTGAACTAAAATCTTCAAACCTCTTGCAGTCTAATAATCCCTTCACAGTTTTGGGCACGAAAGGGCACGTCAACTGGAATAAATTTAGAGACCTATTAGAAGTAAACCTTCACTACCCGGAACAGATACAAACAACAAATGAAATAGACAACCAGGTAACTAATATCACACAGAAAATCTACGTTGCATTACAACAATCAACAACTCCTTTCGCAAGACCTTTCACTAATAATAGAAATCCGATCCCAAGGAATATTCTAAACCTAATCAAAAGTAAACGTAACCTTCGACGGCTCTGGCAAATCAACCGCAGACATGACCTTAAAGCAAAAATCAACAAATTAGGGAGAACAATCAAAAACAAATTAAATCAAATTCGAATAAACAATTTTCAAAGATCCATAGCTCAAATACACCCTAATAGTAGACCACTCTGGTCAACCATAAAAAGACTATGTAAAGAAACTACTGACATTCCTATCCTGAAACACAACTCAAATGTAGCTTATACGGATCATATGAAAGCCAATATGTTAGGTAAATATCTGCAAAATAGTTTTACTCCAAACCCAAATACAAATTCTTCCTTTACTAATTATATCACAAAAAACGTCCTGTTACCAGACTATAATGTCCCAGATAAAATAAAATTTATATCCCCATCCGAAACATCTAAAATTATTAAGCAATTGAAAACCCGAAAATCAGCAGGTCACGACCATATTAGCAACAGAGCTCTTAAAGAATTACCCAAAAGAGCTATAACTATTCTAACCGCCTTATTTAATTCCTGTCTAAGACTGGGCCACTTTCCAAAAGATTGGAAATTATCTATAATCTTACCCTTCTGTAAACCAGGCAAAGATCCTCGCCTTCCTGCAAGCTACAGACCAATAAGCCTCCTACCCTCAATCGCAAAGATATTTGAAAAGTTAATTCACAGCAGATTATCTACTTACCTAACAAAGATTAGCGCTATCCCAGACTTTCAGTTCGGATTCAGATCTCAACATAGCACCACCCACCAATTGCTCCGTTTAACTGAATATATTGCAAATTCATTTCACAGCAAAAAATACACAATTGCAGTTTTCCTAGACATTGAGAAAGCCTTTGATAAACTCTGGCATGAAGGTCTTTTATACAAACTGCGCCAACTAGGAACTCCCAAGTATCTACTCCATCTAATCAGAAGTTTTCTAAAAGATAGATATTTTTCCGTCCGTATTAACTCAAGTCTCTCAAACAGATTTGAAATCAATGCAGGAGTCCCTCAAGGTTCTTGCCTCTCTCCACTTCTCTTTTCTGTTTACATGTCGGATTTACCACAGTCAAACTATACAGAAATTGCCCTTTACGCAGATGACACAGCACTTTTTACCTCTCATTCAGACATTAGCTGCGCCTTCGACAACATACAGATTGACCTAAACAACTACATTAAATGGGCTTCAAACTGGAAAGTAAAGATTAACGCATCTAAAACTCAAGCAAAAATATTCACACTCCGCAAACTTCCTCAACCACCCCTCCTCAGCTTCCAAAACACAAATATAGAATGGATGAGTGGAAATACACCAGCAAAATACTTAGGAGTACTACTTGACACCAAACTAAACTGGAAACAACATATCAAATCTATAGCAGATAAAACTTATGCAAAAATATCCAAACTATATCCAATAATAAATAGAAATTCCGGACTTAGCACTGACTGCGGCTTAATCATCTATAAAACAATAATAAGACCAACCCTCACATATGCCTGCCCGATCTGGAATAACGCCGCAAAAACAAACCTAAATAGAATAGAAATAGTACAAAATAAATTTCTCAGAAAGATTATTAAAGTACCTTGGTTCATAAGCAACATACAAATCCAAAATGAACTAAATATATCATCCATTAACGAATATATAAATCTTATGACTCATAAATTCTTCTCATCCCTTCCCCAATCGCGCAGTACAACAATATTCAAGCTAGGTAAAACGTATGGTTCATCAAAAAGGATAAGATCACGATTCCCTAAAGACTCCCTTCGTCCACCTTAAATCACCTACCCATCTTCCACTTTCCAAAAATTCCACCCACTTACACCCTCTCCTCAAAATTATCACATATAACTTCAAAAACTGTTATCCACAGTTTCTTCTCAAAGTACAACGCTTCATCAGACCCCTGAGAGAGGAGGTAACGCATGCGGATGTCCATCCCTAAATGTTACTGTGTAGAATATTGTATAATGAACACCCCTGAAAGGCAGAAATGCCGAGCAGGTAGAAATAAATTAAAAAAAAAAAAAAAAAAAAAAAAAAAAAATCACCCATTCGTTTGCGTCCAAGTTCAGCGATTGCCGCGGGGTATTTAAGGTTTCATGGATCTTTTCAGTCAATTAGAGCGTATCTTAAACATCGTGGAGCGGCGAGGTCAAGTGTCTCGTGTGGTCGGGGGAGCCACGAGATCTCCGCAGGGACGCATTAGTGCCACGTGAATCCTGCCACCGAAGTGGGGGCGTCGTGCGGCAGTTGTACGGCTTTTGTCGACTGAGCGACGCCGGCGGTCACCGTCCCTTCATCCCACGCCCCCGCCCCCCGCCCCCCGCCCCCCGCCCCCCGCTCCCGGCCTCCCGGCTCCCCGAATCCCCCCCCCCCGGCCACTCGGCCCCCGGCCCCCCGCCCCCCGGGCCACTCGGCCCCCAGCCCCCCAGACCCCCGGCCCCCTTTTTCACCGTCACGCCGTCTCCCTGGCCAGCCATCCCCCCGTCCCGTCCCCCGCAGTGTCCGGCTTCTCGACTGAAGCGCACGATCCAGGAGGTCCCTGGAAGTCTCTTACACATACATGTTTGAAAAATGATCATATCTATTTCTATTCAATCTTTTAATTCAATAGATACGTCGTATACAGAAGACTAATCGTTTGCCAACAAGTATTAGATGTATAACTCTACCTGTAATATGTTTTGCGGAAGGGACAGTATCTTTCAGTTGGATCAGTCGGCTTTGACTCCCTCTCGCATGAAGTGTCAGTTGCAGCATGTATGAATGAATATGTCATTGAAGAAAATTTATGTACATAAAATCGAAATAAAAAAAACACACACGTGGTTCTACGAGAGTGTGAATACTATAAATTTAGTTAAATTATCATACAAATTCTAAAAAGACTTACTCATAAATGTTTTACAATTGGTTGCTAATTGACGTAAAATGACTATACAGACGTTAATTATATTTGTATCATGTTCTTAGATCGCAATTAGGTCACAATCTTAACCCATTTGAGTTTTTGGGCTGCTGAATTTAAAATGTAATGATTATTGGCACTATTTTATGCCCCTGTATACGATATCTGACTGTTCTAAATTGTAATAAATAACAATTATTACTGTAATACATTTACATCTGCTCATAAAGGGAGAATGTCTCTTCTTCCAATACTACACTATCTAAACTAGTAATTAATACATAAAATATAATTTAATTCTTGTATTTTGAATGCCAATCATTGATTAAAGGTGTGTCAATAATCGTGTCACCAGTATGACACGTCCATAACGTTTTACTAAATAGTTCTGGATATATTGCTAGTTACCAAAAAATATTAGTGCATGATTCGTATGCAACGTCTACATTCATCCCAAACGTTCTCCCAACCGACGGCCCCATCATGCTGAACGGGTGTGTGCTGTATTCGAAATAATTTATTCCAAACGAGTTCTCGTTTGCTGTTGTGGCCTTTGACACATGAACGAACTCACCTCCTCCACGGTTCCCTCCCCCTCTTACGGCTGCCTCTGGCGACACAGTCTCGTCCCCCGCTGCTCCCTCCCCCGACTGCCCCCGCCACCCCCGTCCCCGCCACCCAAGCTCCTGCCGCCCCGCCCCGCCCCGCCCCTGCCGCCCCGTCACCTTCCCCACCTCCACCATCTCTGCCGCCCCCGCTGCCCCCACCACCTCCACCGCCGTCGCCTCCGCCACCTTTACAGCCCCGCCGCCGCCGCCATACAGTCCCCACCCGCTCCGCATCCTCCCCCACCGCCCCCACCTGCGTCCTCGCTTCCTTTGCAAAAGCTCGCGTGCGATTTACATAAGCGCCGTTTGTTCCGCTGCTGCGGCCGCTGCTGCTGCTTGCTCCACATCCCGCGCGCTACGTGTGGAGCGCGTCCAAGCAACGTGTGGGGTATTTCGGGCGGCGCCGCGCGGTGCGGGGGAGGAAGGGGGGCGAAGCACCGAGGCGGGCGCGGCTGGACTCTATTGCGCTGGAGACGCAGCCCAGACTCGTCTGGGGGCGAGGGAAAGTAACGGGCGTCGCTGGCATTTGGAATTTGGGGGGAGGACAGCAAGAGAAGTGATTTAAACGCTAGTACCTCCGCGAACGTCTGGTTTAAACCACAATTTGTGTTACTGGTTTACCGGTGTAGAACGGCACACACGCTAGAATTAAAATGATCAAGACATGTCAGGACCATTCAGTAATATACTCTGACAATAAACATAGAAAAATATTCAATCTGAAAAAATAGCCCCACGAATATTGACTGAATTATCATTTTCTGTATTCCTTCCTACCAATTTTGTAATGCTTATTGGACCAAACTACTTCAACAGTCACTGCTTGCAAAAAAATCGTTCTACTTACTCGCCTAGGTTGGGAATCAAGCAAATCTTGATCCGTGTTACACGTGATGGCATGCAATCGTTTATGTGTCACGCTGTCTTTAAGGCGGTTTCAATCTTCGAAGGGAGTTAAACCTCGGTACATACTAGCAGCGCCATCACATGCCCGCCTCTAAACACACTATTTGATGCGTTGGTACAATAGATCAGTTGACCTTATACTCGTACGTTGTTTTTGTTACCGAAAAAAAAACAAAATGAGAAAGAAACCACTGGATGTACTTGAAAACATTGCTGAAGGTGTTTTCCACATCTCCCTCGCTAGGAACGCCGGTGGTGAAAGTTGTGGAACCTGGTACTCTCGAGATACGAAGGGGATATTTTACACAATTCGATTCACTGTCAGGAACGTTTTCCTATCCGCTGCAGTCTTCTAGGTAACCGTTTGTTTATACTGGCGAGGCTATTCTAATGCATTAATCCTTAACGGAAAAGAGGACGGAGACTTGGGCGTGAGAATTTTCTTTCCGTGGTTCTCTTAACGCGACCACGCCAAATCGAAATTACCTACTCTGTTGAATAAGAATATGACAAGCAGAATTATTACACTAAAACACGGTCACGTTTCTGCTCCCTACCCTCAGAAAGAGGAGTTAGAGAGCTGTGTGAAAAGTTTATCAGACAATTCCCTTGTCAAATTTTGAAGTGATAAGAGTTTTTTGTCAGTTGGCATAAGTTTGAATTTTCGAGTTTTTAATCCACCTTGAATGCAGTTCTTCATTCTTTACTCTTTTATCTTTACTCTTTTTATTGGTGGGAAAACGGGAGCATGAATGCTTCCTCAAGGTAATTCTATTTCAGTTTTCATTCAATATGCATACTACCGGATCTCAATGTTTAATCACACGGAAGTGTGACACGCGAGGTTTAACAGGTGGTCAAGCAAAGTCGTAATGAAGAAATTATGTTATGAAATGTTTCGAATAAAAATTAAAAATGTATTTTACAGCCAAGTAAATGTAAAGTAGTAATTTATTACACAACCCGATAAAGCGATACTTCACGAGAAGACGGTATTTGTCGGACGGTAGGAACCATTTAAGTATCTTTTTCGAGTGGATACAGTATTTTTAACGTCATGTACGATATTAATTTTATTTGATTCCAACTTTTAGTAAATTAAAAAATATGTTAGCTTCCTTCAGGACAATTAATTTGCGGCGTCGCCACCAGGAGTGCGTGTGCTACTATGCGGTACGCCCGTGGGAAACCGGTAGATACAAACAGAAACTGTATAAGCATATTACTAGCCATTAAGAAGCATCTTTCACCTTATAAATAAAATAAATGGATACTTCAAATGTTCCAACGAGTAGCTTCGTCAATCTGAGAAGATTAACAAAAATCGCACAAAAAATAAGACTAGAACGATGTCATTATTTCACACGCGGTCGCGGAGAATAACATTTCATGATTCGTAAATTATTCAATACTTTTCACTCACGGAGCTCGTGAAGGATACGAAAACCTTCCTCCAGGAAGCGATTGAGGCGAAGTGATTGCCGCCGAGAGTGGATGAGTTGGTAGAAGCGGCGCGTATTGTGTGCGCGGGCGGGAGGATGTCGACGGACGATTGGAGGTGAAGTCCGCGGCGGCGCAGCGGTTGAGGAAGCGTTTACAAGTAGAAACCGCGCTCGCTCGCGAGGCGACCCTGGAAGAAATGGGCGGATGAGAAAGTGCGCACAAGGACTTGGGAACCGCCAGGAGGCCGCGAATCCATGCGGGAGGTCACGCTAAAGCGGACGAGGATGCGCCGTTGTTTTACCCAGCCGCCACCGTGGGGGGGGGGGGGACCTCAAGCGATTTTCTTTTCTTTTAGCTGAGACGTCCCCGTGTACTAACATTTTTCTACATCAGGTGAATGTCGGAGCAGTGCCCTGACGAACGGGCCACGGACCGCGCGCGATATTTCCTTCCTCTTCCTTGTTCTATCCGCACCTTTTACCGAACACAATTACATTTAACATGCGCTACAGTACCACATATGAACGCGCAATATTTCCTTCCTCGTTCTTGTTCTTCCGCACCCTTTACCGACACACAATTACATTTACATGCGCTACAGTACCACATATGCAGGGAGATCGGTCTGGAGCTTAGAGCTGGTCCCGACTGAGGCTGTGCCCTGCTGAAGGGAGATACCTGGTTGGGAAAATCCCGCATGCTGACGCGTGGGTTGTCAACTGATCTCGCCATCCTGAAGGAGAGGATCAAAGCCACCTCCCGGTATAAAGCATGCACTACAATTATGGGATTAACTCATTCGTTGACGCGCCTGGAAACTCCAATATCAATCGATCAACCAACATATGTCCAGCTCCTTCGAATGGTTCTACTCAAAACTACCGAATTTCCCAGCCCAGAACATTTTCAGCTAGGTAAAACTTCGGACCCTCTGCAAACACAAATCCGCTCCAGACTTCCGAAAGACAAATTTTGCTCACCTTAACACAAACCTAAATTTTCTACATTCTTACTCTAATGTATATATATAAAAAAAGGCTTTCGAATAACAACGAGAAGCAAATCACGCAATGCTGGAGAATTGAACAGGGAACATTCACCCTCTATGCAACAATAAAACGTAGCAAATTTTACTGTGTGAAAGTTGTATAAAACTGTTCTGCTAAGTGGTTACACTACACCAAGAAAAATAAACTAAGAAAAGACGTCCCTAGAAAAGTCTAGGAGTCCACACTCCAAGGGGTGAGATTAGATGATAAATAAATCCCCAGACCTAGAAATACGAACGCAAAGAAGTGCAATAACGTATTGTAACAGCTTATTTATATTTCTTCGCTTTTTTATGCAGATCCAAGAATGTATATAAGGTTACATTGTTTACATTTGAAATCTGAAAATAATACAGAAGACTATTTGAAAAATTGAAACTGATAAAGGCAGTGTCATGGCACTTATAATACCAATAATACAATAGAAAATAAAAAAAAATTCTATAAGTTTTTAAAATGTGTGTCATGATTACATGGTTAATAAACTTGTATGAAAATGTAGCCCAAACTATTTGATGTGTTCTTCTTGAACGCCTAAAAATTTATTACACCCTTATTTTTTTACCACATCCTTTGTTAAAATTCCTGTGTAAATCTTTGGATCGCCCTTCTCTTCCGATCAGTGTTTTCGTCTATTCTACTCGCGATTTAGGGGTTTCCGAGGTAGACTGTCCGCACGAGAGTCCGACACTGTCTCGATGCGGAACGCAGGAGGGGTTTCGGCGCAGCCAATGGCTGAATTCCTGAAGTGAATTCCGAAAGAGCTGGCAGACGCGAAGTTTTCTCATGCTTGGGAATGACAAAATTATGATCTTAGGTAACATTCTGTCGCAGGAGCCAAAGTGGTCAAGTGAAATCCATCAAAATAGAAAATATTGAAATGGCATTAGGATATTTCGATTTTTAGGCGTTTGTTTGCAATATTCGTTCTGCAAGCACCTCAATTTCATTTTTCTGAATGTATTCAAAGTTACAGACATTTACAGCGAGGACTTTGTTGGTTGAGAAAAATGTTTGTTAAGGATGCTGTAAATCAGAATCTTTAAGTTTCCTTTTGCGTAGGTTTGCCATTATATTTGTCTAGCACTTTCTCATTGTAAAATTGGTACTCATGGAGGATTATAACATTTACGGCATTCACTCTCTCGTTACGTGAAAACTGTAAAATATACTTTGTTTTATTAGTCGTGTTATTTACACCTTTTGAAGCAAAACGGGTCAAGACGCTTCTTTTGATTACTTTTGATACTTATGATTTTTCGTCAAATAATATAAGACGACGTAGTGATATGCCTTTACTTCTGAATCATGCCTCATTTTTATTCGATAGCGCGAAGAAAGAAGGCTTATGTTTATCACCGTGGACTCTGAGTTTTGTCCCGCTGCCCTAACTTTCGAAGCAATCAACGGATTTTGATGACCAAAGAACGAAACGATCTACTTTAAACATGCACAAATCTTGCAGACCACAAAATCACTTAATAATTGAAGTTAATTTTTACCCTGCACAAGAAAAACGATGTCTAAAGATTTGTCATTTTGCTATAGAATTATTTTATTTGGGTGGATGCTTTTATTTCCCGGCAAAAAAGCTAAGTGTTTTAGTTAAATTATCGTCTGTGGACTACCTTCATAATATCGTGTACTGTAAAAAAACTGATATTTTCTAAACATAACTTCACAACTGGGAAAGACGATTGTTGAGCTATTTCACATTTCTTGTACACCGGTGTCATAAGTATTATCATTGGGGCGATGAACAAACGTAAGTGTGCCAGCATTACAGATTATTGTCTTTTAGAGAAGTATTTTTTTTTCTGAAATAGTCTTCAACCTCGCTTCATTTAACTTCGCACAATAACATTCTTCTGAGTTATAAAAACCTCTGCTTATGGATGGCCATTCTCAAAAAACTAAAAACTATGTAGTGTATCATTAACCTCCTAACGATAAGAAATAATTTCTTTTAAAAAACAGAAGCTTTTTTCATAATTAAACGATGGTCATCATTTTTTTTTTTCAAATTAAATTGTCCGTGTTCTCTCGCTGGCTTGCGCGAAAATAGGTGATACGAATAAATTGGATAAATCTGAATGTAACGCTTTGATGCACTCCTTCCAAATGGCGTCGATCCTTTCGTTCGTGCCGTGGGTGAACGCCACCGCTCCAACATCCTAATGAGGGTAACCCGCCGTGGAAGGCTGTTTGGCCGCCCGAAGGCTGCCTGCGAGCCGTGTCTGATCACCATGGAAAGTGAGAGCGCCCGCAGCGGCTTATTTTACTCTGCGGGTAAACACGGCGCACCGCGAATTCGTTTGTTGGATTGTATTTCGTATGATTGTTCTCTGACACGCGTGTCGACGGTTGAATCGTTTTCATTTTGACGGTTGGCATGATAATAGCGCGAACCCACACTTTCATTAATCACATTCTCTTGCGATGCCTTTAATGAAAACGTTGTAGTATTGTTTCTGCTTCCATTGAAAGGTCCTACATAGATTATGACAAAGCATCATAGTAGTGTCCAAAAGCGTAGGATTTCAATTATAACAGCCGCATTAACTGATCAAACCAATTGAATGAATAATCAACACATGCAGCTTGGAAAACCTGAGGCAGTAACTGCCGTCTAAGGTAGCCGTACTGATATTAACGGGAGAAGTTGAAGAGATTCGCACGGATTTTTCTATTTATTTAGCTGTTAAAATCAAATAGGTAATTTAAATTCGTATCTAGTTGATGCACAAGAACGGTGACACATCTCACAAATTGTAATTACGTAGACCTGTTTTGTGGTTTACTTTACATCCAAAATATAGTGTTTCCTGTCTGTATATCAAGTGACTTCTGAAATATCATGAAATTATTACTAGTAAAAATTGACCGTTTTCTAAAATCATTTTTGTACTTACTGTAATGCAAATATTCAAATTTTAAGTTTTCTCACTTATCTGGTGAACGGAGGAAAAGACCCTTCACCAATATTATGTCCGTGAACGGTCCTTGTCCATTCGAACCAAATCCATGATATGTATTACTTCCTCCAAACAGTTTCCAGACGTTTTCTATAGAGCAGAGTATTCGCGTTTGCGGGAAATTTTACTTTCATTGCCCTTCTATGGTAAAGAGTGTTGTATTAATTTGAAAAAGGAATAGAATTATTTTGAAACGTCATTTGAAACTCGTTAACTGTTGAAAAGATAACTCATTCTTTCAAATATTTTCCTCTTTGTTCAGAACAATTATATCGAGTAATTATTGTGTTAGAAATCAGTTAATTATCTTTCACTGTTTCAATAAATTAATTGGGCACTTCCAAAATTTATAAGACCACTTTTGTGTACAATTTAAAGAACATCTTAATGTCTGTGTAGGTTATTAAAAATGTAATCTTCATTTCTTAATACCCTAAATTTACGAACGTTAACATTATTGTATGTACAAAATTATTTATTGGCAAATTGTTCATATAAGAATTAATGAAATTAGTTGTTTAGCATATTTATAGTTGCTGTATTTCAAATCGATTCAATCCTGCTCTCTTGTTGTGGAAAAAGAACATTGAGTTGGAAAGCGAGTGCAAAAGAGCGGAGTGGCTGATGGCAGGCGTCGAAGACATCACCGCGCAGCTGTGAGGCTTCTGGGAGCGCAGGTCGCCCACGCCGTCGCTTCCACCACTTCTTCAGCCTCATTTGTCTCCATCTTCACCGCTCCACCTTCTCCTATTCTTCATTCCCCACCTCCACATCCTCTTCCTCTTTCTCGTCGTTATTTTCCTCGTCGTCATCTTAGTCATCCTGTTCCTTGTCATTCTCCTTCTCATCCTCATCGTCGTCATCCTCGATGTCGTCATTGTCCTCTGCGTTATCTTCCTCGTCATCGTCATTCTCCACGTTGTCATTCTCCTCCTCGTCATGCTTCTCCTCTTTATTCTCTCCGTCATCTCGATCTTCGACGTCATTCTCTTCGTCCTCTTCGTCGTCATTCTCATCTTCGTCATTCTCGATCACAGAGTCGTTCTCCACCTTTCCCCCGTAGTCTCCATCTCCTCTTCCTCCGCAGCGCACGACCCAGGCGCTGGCGCTGCGCGTGTCCCGCAGGGGCGGGTGGGGCGTGGCGAGGCGAGGCGCGGGGGCGCGGGGATGGGGGCGGCTGGGATCGTATGAGGCGCCGCGACCCACTTTCTTCCGACTCCGCTGCCGCCGCCACTACCGCGTTCCGCTTCGTCCCAGCACGTCGGGATGGGCTCTTCGGCCTGCGATTGAGGGCCCAAATCCGGAGACGTTTGTGGATCCCGTTGGTGAACTTATGGAGTTGGTCTGGGATGCACATAAGAGATAGAAAGCGAATTTCTCACGCACACATTGTGATTAAACTTTGCAGTCTCTCTTATTGTTGAACTTTAACATTCGAAGAGCGAAAGTCGAAACGGAACATACATGACTCTTTTTAAATAAGTTTTCTTGTCATACTCGAGTACTTATTAGAATTGTAATCCAAAGAAACGATGCTAGCAATGCACCTTACTAGTAAAGTTAGGTAAAATCGCCTGTAATACGTAATATGACGACGCAACATATCGGGTTGGGACGAAACCATAAAAAAGAAGTTGTTTTCACCATCTTTACCACTGTTGCGCTTGTGGAGTATCCGCGTCTGCATCCTGATCACCGTGCGGAATAATCGCCGTCATTAACATCATAATCAACCGTCGCAATAGTCGTCGCCGTCAATATCCATTACGCAACGTTTCCCCGAACTCCTCACGTGTCGTGGGATGTTCGTGCGGCATTGACAGAGCAGGCGGGCGGAGCGGGTGGGGTGGGGGAGGGGAGGGAGGGCCGCTTTCCGAGGGGCGCTGTGGGCGAGCGCAGGTTGCGTCGCAGCTGCCGGCGCCGGCGCCCGAGGCCCGACCCGGCGCGGCGCGGCGAGGGCAGAAGAAGAGCACGCCTTCCATTTGCGCGCCGACAACAGCCCCGCTCGCTCGCTCGCTCGCTCGCTGTCCCCGTTCCGGATCGTTACGTAAGGCCCGCTCCGCTGCGCCCGCCGCGGTGGTGCCATCTCTAGTGCTACCGCTGCCACATCTACCGTCACCTTTGCCGTAATTCTACCACCGCAATGGTTTCCTCTCCTCCGTCGCCACATCCATCGACGGTGCTGACGTCACATCTACCTTAACCATAGTCACAATTCTACCGCCGCGATGGTTTCATTTAGTCTGTCGTGACATCCCCCGTCGCGGTACTGACGTCTCATCGACCATAACCAAAGTCACAATTCATAGTCCACTGCCGCGATGGTTTCATTTACTCCGTCGTGACATCCACCGGCGCGGTGCTAACGTCACATCTACCTTAACCATAGTCACAATTCTACCACCGCGATGGTTTCGTCTCCTCCGTCGCCAAATCCACCGTCGCGGGGCAGAAGTCACATCTACCATAACCATAGTCACAATTCATTGTCCACCGCCACGATGGTATTATTTACTCCGTCGCCACATCCACCGTCGCGGTGCTGACGTCACATCGACCATAACCAAAGTCAGAATTCTACCGCCGCGATTGGTTCATCTCCCCGATCATCTCCACTGCAGTGATGGTACTATGTAGTAGTACTATTTCTGACGCTGCCACATCTACCATAATCATTGCCATACATTTACTGCTGCGAAGGTTTCATCTCTTCCGTCTCCACAGCCATCACCGCGGTGATGACGCCTTATCTACCATAACTATTGTCACAATTCTTGTGTCGCCGCGATGGCTTCTCTGTCACCATATCCATCGCCGCGTTCTGACGTTGCCACACCTACTATAATGATTGTCAGAATTCTTCGGGCCGATGGTTTCATCTCCTTCGTTATTAGATCCACCGCAGTGCTGCTGCAAACTAGTTCTGTTGTTGACGTCACCACTTCTGCCTTAGCCATTGCCACAATTGTACCAACTGCGCGGCAGGTTCTCCGCTTCTATCGCCCCCGCCTTTTCTGTTTCCGCGTCATCTCCAGAACTATTACCTCCCCGCGTAGCTGCCGCCTTTTACGCTGCCACGGCAAATTTATCTCGAGTACTTATTGCACCTTCTGCTGCTCACACCGACATCCTTTCTACGTTAGTCGCCACCGACTCCTCTCGTCGCTCTTCCACGCGATCGCCACCGACTCCTCTCGATCCTCGTCGATCTTTTCACTTCATCGTCGCGAAATCGAGTCTGTGCTGACGAACGTCGATGAACTGCAAACTCCACCACGACTGCTGTGTCATTGTTGCCAATGCACATGCCATTATCGCCTTCTTTATCGTTACTTCCCAGCCGATTCATTGATTCGTGTATCCGCTCGCCTCAACTGACATAGTCCCAAAAGCGTAGTGATTGGGTTTATCACGGGAGGTGGCGGTGTTCTTCCCCTGCTGGGTGATGAGATCCGGCGTCATTCCAAGTGCTCTGTGGGGTTTCCCCATCCAGGTATCTCACCAGCGAGGCATCGCCTCAGCCGGGATAAACTCTAAGCTCCCGTTTGGTGTCTCGACGTATGATATAGCGTACAAGTATATGTAATTGTGTATGAGTGTATGTGTGAATAAGGGGTGAGGATAGGATAAGGAAGAGAAAGGAAAGATCGCGCGAGTGAGCCATTGGTCACGGTACTGCTCCAGCACAAGCCTGGTGTTGCATGGAGAAACCTCGGAAAACCATCGATCGGAGCAGTCGGCTGCTAGAATTCTCCTCCAGACAGCGAATCTGCAGTGACATCAGTTGGCGCCATGCACCACCTAAGGTGCTTCGCGGCAACATCGTCATCTGCATGGCAACTCCCTCAATTCCAGCCTTCATTACAGCCCATGCCGTCGCCATAAAAAAAAACCATCTCCGCCGCCGCGAACCACTGAGCTATAAGCATGTGAGAAGTTTCTGAAGCCTTCAGGACGTCTTTTAGGTTTTATTTGCTACTTGCACTGGCCATAAACACAAACTTGTTCAAAAATGTTTTTTTTTTATCCCATATAAGTAGTATTGCTGGAATGAGCATGAGAGATTAGCATTCCAAGAGGCAAGAGTCCCTCGTTTAAAAACGGGCGAATTACAACATGCTGAGAGCAACCTACTGGTAGATGTCATGGGAGCCGGTGATATTTGTGTATTTGTCGCTCAGTCGTGTTTACACGACTGGCGAGATGGGCAAACAAATTCCATCTCTCTTTGCAGATACAAGGTGCAATGTCAGACGACACGAAAGTAAGCGAAATGTTCTCCTTCACAGCACACAACTTCCAACGGAACAGCAAAAATAATATTAAATCTTAAAATAGAAAGAAGGGACAAGAGAAAAAAGTTGATTACTAAACGCAACTTAAATTCAGTGACGTGGTTCGACTGACCTGTTGACTTACGTGGCCCTATAAGAAATGCAGAAGCAATGCTCAGACAAACAGGATGTGGGTGTTTTCCCTCTCTTACATTATTCAAACTTTGGAAATGAAATTTAAGATGTTCTCAATTCATGTCCTTTTGCTTCTATCTTGTCTTTTTTTATTCCACAAAGATTATTCTAAGATGCGCTTTTGTGATCATTGCAGAATGAGGAAAGTTGGTATGTCACAGACCAGGAACTGCCAGTTGACTAACCTGAACTGAGTAAACAAGTGATGGTTGTGTATTCAAACAAGAAAAAAACGATCACTCCTACGGTTTCTTCCGAGGAAGTAGACGGAAAGCAAATGCTGCAAACAAACACCATCAAGTTAAATACCGGAAGAATCTGGCAAAACGAAATCAATTATTGTCATTCGAATTGGGTATTAAAGTTTGTGAAACTAGCCTTCTTGTACTTAAATCAGTACTGTTTGTTTTTGCGTCGTGTATTCGGAGAAAGGGAAAGCTTAGTCGGTAAATTGTCGCATTTAGTACGCGTTGGAGCAGCACAGTCTCGCCGAATAGGTGAACTGAGTTAACACAGACGGATCTCACTTCGATTCAGCGTCTTGCCAACTTACCTGCGGGAAATGAGATATCCGCGGGACTAAAAAGAGCGAACGACAAAGGTTGGTAATCATGCATTTGGCGAGTGGTAGTAGTGAAATCAGTGTCCAAGTTGTCATTTGAATTGAATTTAATTAAATGAATGCCTTATTTTACGTGGCCAGACTCAAGCCAGCAGGCCTGCTTTTCCGTCTGTCTACGCAAATTTCGCTACGCTCCGTTCACCAACTAGCGGAGAATGGAGGTATTTCTTGGGCGACGAAACCGGCGATTTGAATTTAGCTCAGATGATTCATTTGGGCTTGAGGATCTTTTGCATGCAGTAAATCTACTAACATGGGACAGCCAGCTTTACTTCCCCTCTGAAGGAAGGCGTAGGAAGGATTGTTTTTCCGAATCTATTAAAAGACGAAGATGGAGAAATTCCCAGAAGTTATTTACCAACAAAACTGTTTGATTTTCACTGTTTCAATATTAACGATTTTTTATGAAAATGTAACCTTTACCTTTGGAATGTGACTAACGAAGACATGTAGAAATAGCCTTCTGAAAAATAATCTGACAAGGAATGAAATGTGTGAAAATAGTAATTGTGACTTCGGAATGTACTTCAGTGCAACAAGTGAAAGCGCTAGTTATAAACATTATTCACGAAATGTATTTTCATTGTTGATAGGTGGATTGCTATCACAATTATTTATTATTTTTTAAGATAATCCTATTAGAGTATGCGAAGAATAATTTTTTCCCGCCGAGAACTTGTGTAATACAAGCTTATACATGAATAAAGAGCGTAGCGTCTTGCTTCAGTCCCATAACAAACGGCATGTTTAACTCCTTTCGGCTTTTACAATACCGCTTTCTCCCTATTAGTTGCTGCTATCACATAGCCCATCTTGCGCCGCCAAGAACCACCAACTCGACATCATACCTATTCAGATCCAAGTTCGGCTGTCAACGGAAGGGAAAGCGGACGTGATGAATAGCTGTTTGGGAAGCGAGATACACTCGCAGAGCAGCTGGCGGCGGGCAGGTCGGTTCGTAAGCGGCTATACGGTGCCACATCGAGAACCGTTACGGACGTTTTGGGTCATACAGGATATACATTCAGATTTGTATATAGTAATGTATGAATATAGATACCGTGAACGTGTCACGCGCGCGTTGTGTAGTAAACTTTAAGCAAATAATTGAGATTAAGGGCATTAATAATCTAATATGGCTCTAAATTCCTTTTTACTTTCTCGTAAACGTACGTATATACGAAGTCATATACGTAGTGTAGAGAAAGTTATATAATGTTACGGCAAAAACGGCAGTTTTTCTTATACTTTTATACTTTAATAATAAAATACAACATTAATTACTCATTACATTCCACTCTACACAACTCCACTTAACATTACTTTCAAAACAGAAAAATAGATAATACAAAGAGACAGCTCTAACTTCAAAAAACATATGTTATGCATTGTACTGTATTAAAACTGCTGCCATCTTCCCTGCAGTCCTGCTCACTTCCTAAGCCCAAAGGCAGCACGAAAGCGTTCAAATGCACACAAGTCACAAGATCAAGACTTGTGAAGCAGGTGTATGAATTGCCAAATTTATCAATAACTAATCTGCTTTAAAATAATTTAAATTGTAATAATTCTATTTTATTCTACTATTCTAGTTATCCCTCCTCGATTTAAAGTATCGAGGGAATTGCTGCGTCTCGGATATATTCTTGAATCATTATGGAGCGGTCTACACGAGAACTGCGCTGGAGTCCAATTAGCTTCGACTCAGGAAGCTACAAAATCGACCGATCAAAACAGTTGGTATCTCGAATTGTGATCCACACAATGATAGTTATAATGAGCTAGATTTGAAAACCACAACGATTTTAGATAGGGTGGAAAATTCTGCCACCAACAGGTCCAAACTCGGAACTCCCAGTGACATGAGTCCCATACGTATTTAATTGCATTTACTAATTCTGTTACAACTTCTAACTGGAAACAGTTTTTACGTTGTTGGCGGTAACGCCACTTCACTAGACGAGGAAGCCACTTCACTAGAATATAAAGAAACTATCATATAGTTCTAACACACATTCTCTCTCTCTCGTTTTCTCTCTCATGCGGGTACGCCATCGTCCCTCCGGGTTAACAGCGGGCACACGGGGCGGGGCGGGGCGGGGCGGGGCGCAGGGGTGGGGGGCAGAGCACGTGCCGCGCGTGCGGCCCCGCACGTTCCGCCGCGCGTCCTCCAGCGGCGGCGCGAGGACGGGGCGGGGGGGGGGACGAGGGCGCAACGCCGCCCCACGCACCGAGCCGCCCCCTCCCACGCCCCCGCTCACGCGCGAGGCCTCCTTACGCAACGCCCGCCGCCGCCGCTGCGCGTGGGTGGCGTGCGCCCTCCCGGGGCCCGCCGCCGCGAAGTGCTCACGGAAAGTGCCGGCGACGCAGTGTTCTCCGCCGCACGATTCCCGTTTCGGCACTCCCTCGCGCTCTCCGACGATTCTTTGCCTTTTTTATTGTAAATTTTCTTGCGTGATGTCGGATGTCCTTCGTGACAAGAAGATATTTTTTCCTGCGTTTTCAAATGACTGGTTTGCAGAATAATTTGTAATTTTTTCCCGAATTAATTATTATTATTACCTATTTCTGAAAGTACTCTTGTTGTTTTTGTTTTTTGCATTAGTGCCAGCGACACATTGTTTTCCGCCGCACGGTTTCCGTTTCGGCACTCCCTCTCGCTCTCTGCCGATTCTTTGCTGTTTTTGTTGTTGTTGTTTTTGTATTGTATATTTTCTTGGGTGATGTCGGATGTCCTTTCTTAGCGATAAGATATTTTATTTCATCTGAGTTTTCAAATTACGAGTTTGCAGTATAATTTGTAATTTTTTCCCGAATTCATTATTATTACCTATTTCTGAAAGTACTTTTGATCTCTTTTTTTGCATTATATTTTTTTTGCAAATTTTTCCTTGCATGTTGTCTGATGCCCTTCATAGCAACAAGATATTTTATTTTTTCTGCGTTTTCAAATGATTGGTTTGCAGAATAATTTGTATTTTTCCCCTTATTTCATTATTATTACCTATTTCTGAACTTTCCCTTCTTGTTTTTGTATTTTGCATTGTATTTTTTGTATATTTTTCCTTGCATGTTGTCTGATGTCCTTCGTAACGACAAGATATTTTAATTTGTCTGGTTTCTCAAATGACTGGTTTGCAGAATAATTTGTATTTTTTTCTCGAATGCATTATTATAATTACTTATTACTGAAAATTCTTCTATTTTTCTTTTTGCATTGTATTTTTTGCATATTTTTCCTTGCATGTTGTCTGATGTCCTTCGTAACAACAAGATATTTTAATTCGTCTGCATTGGGTTTTTTTTGCATATTTTTCCGTGTTGTCGGGTGACCTTCGAAGCGACAAGATTTTTTATTTCTTCGGCATTTTCATATGACTTGTTTTGCAGAACAGTTGATCGATTTTTCGCTCGTTTCTGATTTTTCGCTTACGTTGTCTTATGGAATCAGATGTTATCTAACACAAAATGGTTAGTATTCAGAACAATAATGAAATGTTATGATTGGCGTACGCACGGGGGAGAGGAGGGAGTTGTGGTTCCTCTGTAAATTTCGAAAGTGGTATCTTAGTCTTACGTTATAAAACATTTTATTTCCGCATATATCAAATCGTTATTTTCACCGTTTTTAAGCTGACAATTTGGAGAATTGACACTCACCTTTGCAGAAGACGCTCTCCAAACCATCTGGTAATTAGTTCAATTAGTAAATAGTTACCATTTCCTTCTGGTTTTAGGCTGCACACGTCTAATGAATGTTAGTTTCAGTGTACTATGTCATCAGTGATGGAGGACTTTTTGTCGACCTCATTGTTGATAGCTCTCACGGCCACGAAATCGCTGTCTGTGGCTGATTTTTGACTCCGCCGAATCGGAATGTTGAACAAAAAGTGACATTGAGTGATCCCTAATGAAGCTGACTCCTCCGACTTCTGGTACTGAAATTGATGGGTGGAGCGCTTTCCTCAGGATTGAAGGACTAACGAAATCGAGATACATCGTAAGGTTAACGGGAGTCATGCATGTTCATTTTTGAATCCTTGAAATTCTGCAAGCACATACACATTAAATGAGTGTTCTATAATTAAATAAAACCGTATTAGCTTGTCATTCATATTAATACATTACTGTGCTTTGCATTTCAGTTTAGCGCAGAGTGATACGTATTAATGCTCCTTTTAAGTGCGGTTGTCTCTTCTTTTTTTCTTTCGCTGAATCTTCTCGCAGAGCCTTCGAAACCTAATTGAGCAGCGGCCAAATGCCAAGGCTCACGCTGGAGATGGGGTATGGGCCGCTGTATTCAGAACTTTCTTCCGGAAAATGGTGCTGTTCACTCGCGCCGAAACGGCTTCTCCCTCGCGTGATCTCATTGCGGATGGCTTTGCTCCGCGAATGCCCCAGCTACCCACTGCATCTTTTCCTTATAGTGTCTGGCACGTTCAGTAATAATTATTGTTATTTATTCACGTTTTTGCGCAAACGATTTTCCGTGCTATTCACCTCACAGTGCAATTAAACTTTCTGGTAGCTACTCTACTTATTAGAAGAGCATTATAAATCGTTCGTGGTCTGCAATAATGGCACAACTCAAAAAATCAGATGTTGAAATAAATGAGTTTGATGTTTTCACCTGTTATTGAAATGCAAATTCTTACATTCAAACTTCTGCTATTTGTTGGTGAAACACTGTATTGTAACATACGTTGCCGTTGATGTTGGAAGGTAGACCAATATGCAATTCTGAAGAGTGCATCCACTCAAATTTCGTATTTTTGAGTTGTGCCACTGTTGCAGCTCACGACAGAAATGACGTAAATGTCTGACGGAAATTAAGTGCGCTTTTCAAAACGTGACTCTTTCAAACTAAAGTATCAGCAGTACCATCTTAGGTTGTGGAGGAAATTCACACATTAGATATAATAGTGAATGATCAATTATCACCTTTTTGCTATCTGTTACGTCCAGTTCGTCTAATTGAAAATGAAAATGAAGCGTACATTTTCTTTCTAAGCAAAAGAAATGCATATTGTAAGATTGAAATCTAACTAGCTGTATTCAGAACAAATATGATGTTAACATTTCTGTATTGTTCTCGGATTCTGAATCGACCTTCACGAGAACAATTCAGTCACACTTAGACATGCACATACAAATGGATTTGAGGTATTTCCCTTAACCCTCACGTCGAAATACTGCCTTGAGGTGTTTCGTAAATCATCCTGTTCGGAACACTATGACCTCTGGGAACCGTGGCGAATGAAGGAACGAAGTCTTGACTTACACAATTCTAGAAGGATGTGGAGTCAGGAAGGTGCTGCAACTCACTGATCGTGCGGCGTTCTACTCGTGTGCTTTGATGCACGTGATAGATCGGAGCTTAATCCCAAATTAGCCACTACTCGTGTTGTGAATAAATGACCCTGCGTATGCATATGTTGACCAAAAAAGAACAAATTTAATATGTGCTTGTAATAATAATTCCCGTAAATTAAATGTATGAATAATTGAATTGTTCAAACGTTCTTAATTCACAGATACAAAATTGTTATTGCTACTACAAAACGTCAATTCAAAAGGCTGCCCCACGACGTAGTAGGGTGGAAATTTTGAAGATACGATAGTTGACCAATTCAGAATTGTGAATCATACAATACTAAATCCTAACGCCAGATTATGTATCCTGTGTTAATGGTGTGCATAGTACCCTCCCATAAGGAGTGTAATGGTAAATCTTGTAGCTAAAGTATAATAATAAAGTATAATAATAAATAATAAAATAAGTAATAAAATAAAAAATAATAATAAAGAACCTTAATAACTCGAACTTTGATAGCACACATTTCCTTTGTTTCTCTTTATATATTTCAAATTCTACAACTTGCTACACATCACACTTCGATAACTCGTATTTTCCCCTTCAAATTTGATGAACCATTGTTCCAATGAGACAAACCGTCCTATAAAGTTCACGCAATGGAAAATCGTCGGAGGCTGAACTACAAGCTACTGCGGTGCGCGCTCGCCCTTCGTCACCGGAGCTCGTGCAGTGGTCGCTAAGTGGCCGTGGAGGAGGCGTTAACTTGAACTCGCGGCGAGCGGCGGCAGTGCGGATGGGTCTTTTTGCTGGGGCAGCGCGGCGGAGCGGGGCAGCCATAGGACGTCTCCGGGCGGGGCGCGGAGATACTAGGCGGGACGGAGAAGAGCGGGGCAGAGCGAGGCTAGGGGGACGGAGCGGAGCGGGGCGGCGCGGAGTGGCGCGGAGCGGGGGGTGCGAGGCTAAACGGGATGGAAGGGGAAGGATTTGATTGATTGATTGATTGTTTAGTGATTCCAGGCACATCAACTACCAAGGGCATTAGTCCCGTAAGTGTAATGTATGTTTTTGCTCGGGAGGTGACAGTGATATTTCCCCGCTATAAGGCGAGATCCGGCGCGTCGGCTAGCGAGGTTTTCCCCTAACCAGGAATCTACCACAAACCTTGCACCGCCCCAGCCGGGACAAGCTCTTTCACTTCTTAATTGTAAATTTGATATTGAATGATATATTATAAATATCTTTCACAATGTTTCGGGAGAGAATTACTGAGGTGCGATTAAAGAAAGTACGTCTCTGATAATAAATATGACGAAACACACGAAATTCAATCATATACGAGGGGCGTGACGTCTTCAGTTTCACTATTTTTCATTGCTGTATTGTAGTATAGTGTAAATTTACCGTCATTGAAGAAGAATAGCTTGCACATTTTTGACAAGATGTTGAATTCAGAAACTGCAAATGAGGGAGACTTTACTAGTGCCAATTTGCTGCAGACCATTTGCAACGTGATAATTGCTGATGTGTGAAGAAGATGGAGATTTCATTCAGTTAAGAATGGGTTATCCACTTTTTTTCAACACTTAAAACCGCGAAACTACTATTATGAACGATGGAATGAAAGTGATTCAGCTGTCACGGAATGTCGGCCAAAATAGCCTCCGTGCGGTGGCAGGCTGGCGACTGGCTCGTTCTCCGCCACACGCTCGCCTCCGCGGGGCCACAAGCACAGCCACACACGCAGCCACTCACATCTAATAAACGTTCGTTATTCGTGGTGTAGTTCTGTCTGCAACGCGCGATATAACCCGCATTGCGCACCGTGCCAAGAAAAGCCCACAACTTGGCTGCGAAACGGGGCGCTTGGGCCGCTAGACAAGACGGTTCGCGCCAACGAGGCGGACTGACTCAGCGGAGCCGCGCCATGATTCGCCACCTGCGCCATTGCCCACTCCATTACCTCCACCGCCATTACACGCCATAACGCCACCTCCACCACCTCATCTCCTCCGTCGCATTGAAGTATAGCCGAGGTCACTCTTGACTTACGTTTGGTGAGACGAACCTTGCAAAATAGTCCAAGATAAAGTCCTTAGGAAGTCAATTAAAGCTCCATGGTTTATACGTAACCATCAAATTCACAGAGAACTCCAAATGGGAACCGTGCTGGAACACATAAAAAGAGTAAAAAGTTATTTCTTTTCTTCCCTTCTCTCATCTCATTCCGCTCTAAATTCCACCTAGGCCGAACAGCAAATATTCCAAGTCGAAATTTTCCAAAGATATGCTTAAACCTCCCTAAACTAATAATATCATCCCGTATCTCTGTAGAATCTTTCACGTTTCCCTTCCTATTGCTCGACAGGGCAATCGTAACAGTTTGTCTCCTCTCCCCCCCCAAAAAAATCAAGATTAAATTCCAGTAGTTTCTAGAAGAAAACGAATGAATAAAATGAGCCAGAGTTTTTAAACTCAATTTGTCAAGGAATGCTTAAATCCCACAAAAAGTCAGCATGTGAAACTGAAACCCCTCGGACGACCTTTGGTCGAACAAGAAGAGATACAAAAACAACAACGAAACTTGCTGAGTAAACAGCAATTACTAAAAACGTTATTAGAAATTAATATTTTACCTCGAACTACTTAATTTCAAAATTGCGGGCTTTCTACGTTACATTAAATGCATTACTGAATTGAAAATGAGTCCGGGGTTGTTGCGTATCTTTCAGATCTTACATAAGGATAATGACTTTGAATTGGTGTACTATGCAATAATTAACATGGATTATAAACTCGTAAAACCTGAAGGAAAAACCAATTCAGCTTTGAAGTAATATTCGGAGAAGTACATTCGCCCAAAACATGTGGGAAAGGGAATTCTGATTCCGTGGGCGAGTGCCACTTTTGTCTGTTGTCTAAGCGCCTTTGAGCGTAGGAGACCATGGAAAACTCCGCAGCGGTCGCGCCTCGTGTTACGCACCTGCCTCGTGTTGTTGCGAATGTTGCGTCACCCGCAGTGTGCGATCTCTTAATTTCAATGTCACATGGAGGCGGTGGCACTATGAATGGCCTTAATGAGGCAACCTTGTATCATACAAATGTGTACTTGTGTAATAAATATGTTATCGTTTTGAATGAACTCTTTGAAACTGTCGATAATTTTTATTATTATACAATAAACACGAATATGTATCTCTTAATAATTAATTATAATATGTGAAATTCGCTTTGTTGCAAGATACGCAGATCCACCGCGACATATAAATATTAAAATGCTGATTTTGAAATGTAAAATATTGGCAACTGGGTAAAACCCTGTTGAATTTGAACACTATATGAACAATTGCGATTTCCGAAAGTGTGAACATGTATATGGTTGTGCCTACTAAATGCAATGAATATCAACACATCAATACACTAAAGGTCTGTACTCTTTTGCGCATTTTCCTCACGACTGGAAGTATTGTGTTTCGCGACGGGAGGTCGAGTGGTGTTGTACCTTGCCACGACGATCCAGGCGGATGTCTGCGTGGGGGAGGGTGAGGGGGAGGGGAGGGGGTGAAAATGGCGCAGTCGCGCCAGCAGCCTGTTAGCATCGGCGCACCTTGGGAGCGAGTTAGCGCCCACGCAACAAAGCTCCGAGGCTTCGTCTTGCTGCGCGGCGCAAACTGGGGGATCTGGAACGCACAGCCCGAGTGGATGACACATGCTGAGACAGTGCAGAAGACGACTTCGCTTGCGAACGCGAAATCGACGGAGACCTTTTTACGTAAACAGGCTGAGGTAGCTCAGGACAACAGCTGTTGCCACTACAGCGTCCATGACTGGGAGGTCCTAGGATTCGAATCGCGACGACGGTGACGAATTTTCAACACTAGCTGGATAAAGTTGGTCGAATTCAGCCGCTGCCTGAAGGAGAATTGTAGCGGCTGACTGATTTATAAAATGAAGATTAGAGATTCAGTGCAATGCAGTCATTTTTCAGACATTCTCTTCTTAGTGTTGTGACGCATTGAAAGGAACAAAAGTGTGATATGAATACTGATTGATCTTTAAAAGAACTGTTTTATGGAGCACTCTCGAAATTTCACAAATTTGGCGCAATCAGACATTTCTTCGAAGACATATAGTTTCACGTACTTCAGCGAGTATTTCTAAAAGGCACTATAAGTTTTTTGCAGAGTCGTGCTACTTTTGACACTTTTGTTACTAATTACGTGTGTTGGTATTACTAGATAGTTTGATGTTAACTTATAAGGCAAATTCGCATGGGAGAATACAACGTGGTTGGCGTATAGTTCCTGTCCAAAGCTTGAATACTTTTTCGGGATATCCGTGTTGAGACCAAAGGTAACAGTCATTTGCTGAACCAAATAACTGTTAATTGTATCTGCTTCCATTGCTATTCTGGCCTGACGCTTCATGGTCTCCCTCGGAGTGCGTATTCATGCGTCTCGGCAAAAACAATTAATTGCGTTTGACGACACTGGAAACGTTCGATGAACGAAGACATGTTACTTTATATAGGGAGAGTTGACGTATTGGCCATTCACTTCCACACTTTCTCAATGAAAACGCATACTGTCTTGCGAGAAGTCGTAGGCTTCCTCAATGTGACTCATGTGATTGCACTCGGTTGCCCGGATAACGCCAAGCCGCGGACTCGATAGCTAACGCATCACCCGTTCTTTCGTGGCTTTCTGAAAGGAAATTTCCTTGGGAAACCGAGTGCAATCAGAAATGAATTACAACATTATCGAACCAATAACCTTTGTTTCTCAGTACTGTAGTTACCGTTGATGTTGACTGCATCGCTCTTGGACGAAATTCACATTCTTTTTTCGATTTTCACCATTTTTCTTACGATTTTCACCCTCATGGTAATGAGACCGAAACATATTTATCTGAGTAATTATTGAGGGTTCTTGTATACGAAAATATACGAAAAGCAGTGCCTTCCAGTGCTGGTCTCCGGGATTTCCATTACGTTTGTTAGCCCTAGAGGAGATGTACAGATGATTATGAAAGATGACTTAACAAGCACAAATACCAATGCCTTAGATGAAATTGGAACCCACGACCCTTTCTATCGAGGCGATTAAGGCGCTCCCAACGACGCGACCTGGGCTACTCGGTGATGGTATAACTACGTTGTACCATCAAATAATACATCTAGTATGCAACTATTGTCCCCGGATGTTTAAGCTCTTCTTTAGACGCTGTCTTTCGACAATCGAGCCAGTCAATTGACTGTCAGACAATTGGGTGTCAATCGAGTCCTAGCAGAAACTAACACAAATCTTATAAGATGATAGGCGGCGATAGAGAGCATAATCGTTTCTTACACATGGTTGTCCTATAGTTGTATGCGCTGGCACCCATTGCACGGCAACGTGTAGTATACTACTTAAAAAAAAAAAGAGTGGCTGTAAATTTCCACGTTTGTTCAAGCAACTCTTCCCAGCCAGCACTCGCGTTCTCAGCCTTCTCGTCACGAGAATCGTCTGCGTCGTCACTGTCAGTCCCCCCCCCCCCCGTCTGACGTCACGGCGCGGGTTGGCGGCGGCTCACGCGACGCGGCGACGGTGGCGCGGGGCGGTCGGCGGTCGGCGCTCTGCTGCGCGCCAGCACGTGACGCAACGGCGGCGGCGCGGCCCGCGACCTTGCCGCGTGCGCCGGGGGCACGCGCGCCTGCCGTGCGCCGCCTCCGGGCGCCGCTGCCGCCGCCTGCGACGAGCGCCGCCGGCCTGCCCGCCCCGGGCGTTATCAGCGCGTGACCTTGCGGGTGCCTCCCGCCGCGAGATGCGGCCGAGGTGCGCGGCAGTCGTTGAGAGAATGGAAGGCGCGTGCCACCCCTCTCCCCCATCTTTGCGTCCACCGATTAATTGATTGTTAGTGATTCCGGGAGCAGCAACTGCTGAGGTCATTCGTCTCGTAAGTGTAGTACATGTTTTTCCTCGGGTGGTCTTTCCCCGCTGGATGGTGAGTTCGGCGCCAACCTACATTCCACTAGCGGGGTTTCTCCAACCAGGTATCTCCCACTAGGATCTCGTGAGTGTAGTACATGTTTTTCCGCGGGTGGTCTTTTCCCATTGGATAGCGAGCTCCGGCGCCGACCTACCTTCCACTAGCCGCGTTTTCCCCAAGCAGATATCTCCCACTAGAGAGGCACCGCCCTAGCCGGGACAAACTCCAACCTTTCGGTCGGTCTCCCGGCATGTGTGTTGGTACCTTAAGTGTGTGTAAGTAAGGGGGAGGATAGGACAAGGAAGAGGAAAGGAAGATCGCGTGCGGTCCGTGGCCCGTTTGTTAGGGTACAATCCGGATTGCTGGTGTTGATCGGAGAAACCGTGGAAAATTACCGATCAGAGCAGTCGAAGAAGGTAGAATTCTCCTCCAAACAGCGACTGAATTCGCCCTAACTGACAAGTTAGTGGCGAAACTCCTGACACCGTCGGAACTCGATCCTAGGACCTCCAGGTCAAAGGCACTGCAACGACAACATTTGATGCCCTGAGCCACCTCTTTTGGTGCGCTTTTATGAGGATGGTAGGCGCGTGCCACCCCACCTCTACCCTTCCCCGGATGACAAGCGCAAAGGCAAGGCGGGGCACGAATGGAAATATGAAAAATTGTAGGTTCTTTTTTTTTTAATTTTTTTATGGTGGGTATTTCCCTTTAACTTCCCCCTCGAGATAGTTCCGCTCGCGGTTGTGCAGTGGTAGCAAAGATACCAACCGCTTTGGGCGATGCTTAATTTGTCTCTCGAACAGCTTGTTAGCAGCACTCGTTAAAAGTGTAATTATTATGACATCGAAATTTTTCATGTTAGGTTTTTTAAAGTTGGATCTAATATTAAGTTTTGTAGATACTATTTTGACGTAGTGCTTTTGCCTTCCTTCTCGAGCATATTTAATTAGAAAAGTATAAGATTTTTACAAATTCCTCCTTGATAAATGTCACTAAAACCATCATAATTGCCTTAATAGAGGCTCTTATTTGATTTCATGATGGTCCACTCATTATTACCTACGAGACACTGATTTCGGAGATTCATCTCTCATTCGGAGATTCATCTCTATGTGCCTGTAGGTTTTTCTTCTCTAGCTGCTCATCTCAGCTTTAAATGTCTCGTTTGATTTAATTCTTTTGAAGGCCAATACTACGCATACTTTATTGCCAAAAATGGGTGTAATCGCTAACATCGCTAAAATTGTGGTGTCACATCCATTCATTACAGATGGTATTGTAGTACAGTCTACATTTTTTTTATAATAAATAATAATAGAGAATTATAAACGTATTTGCGCTGACGTTTTCAATAGTGAAATATCCGGAATTAGACAGTAGAGAATGTAAAAACTTGTCCGACTTACAACAAACCTCTAATGTCCGCAATGTATGGTTTTTGGTGTGATATTTTGGCTCCCATTTATACTCCCAAGATATATTATCCAAGAATTACAATTAAAGTTACGTTATATTTCAAATATGTAAATACGTTATGTAAATGGAAATGTTTGTCTCGAGTTAATGATGCATTAAATAACAATTTCGCCATTATCCAATGTTCTTTTTTTATTCTGTGAACTTCTATAATTGCTTTTGAATACAATAGCGTCAATTATTTGTAATGTCACCTGAAGGTACGAGAATCATTAATAAAGATTCTATGGAAGTCCATGTTATAGAGAACTGCATAACTTTCTTTTTCTATTTTCATTGTGCTATTTTCGTAGAAATATTAAATTAAATAATTAGAAATTTTAAAAATGAATAATCATCAATTATATATTTAGTAAAATGTACATTTTCACGAAAAATAAAAATGTTTGCAAGAAATAACATTATATGTAGCATAAGAAATGTCCCAGATAATTTTATATTAAAGAATTCACTTTTATGTCGTAATTGAAATAGAGAAAAGAATTCACTTTTATGACTGTGTTGAAATAGAGGATGAACAATTACCATATGTGACAAACGAGACCCCTTGTGGAACGTGATGTCTTGAGGACAGTGACTGTAACCCATATGCAAATTGACCATTTGCCCTGGACTCTTTACAACGACCAAATGTGCCTTCTCAAAGGCACTTTTTGTTAGTTGACGTGACGAGAGTCTTCCATCGTAAATGTGTCGTAACTGGGTAATATCTAAAGTGATGTTTTTGCGGTCATGGAGGGCGTGAGCTGCATATCTCTCGTATATAGGTCGTTGTTCAGTAAAAACGAAATACTTTTAGAAAGCACCTTATCTTTGTTGGCGATAGCTTTCATAAAAATTCATCGTTTGTAGCAAAATGACCTTGAAAGATTTCCAGTAGGTAAATGGCAACATAATGAAAGCTATACATTGAATCATGCAACTCACTTAAGCCTAGCCTCATTAAATTATTTCCCTCAAAATAATTAAACATATTTTCCATTTTGAAGCCCTCTGAAGTGAGGACCCTAACAATTAGCTACACCATGAGTAATGTAGTTATGTCACGATGTAAGCTGTATTGTAAACCAGGTGTAGAAAAACGTATTGGCTAATGAAAAAAGGTACAACATTAAATAATAAATAAATACATAAACACATGTAGACAGTCAAAAACTATAGCTATATTGGGCTGTCAGGTCCGTGCAGAGTCTTCTTGTACGTCAAGAGAGCAATGAAAAATGGGTGTCTATTTTAACAATGTTCAATCGTAATTTTTTGGTATGCTTAAAAACAAAAGAAAGGGTGCACGATCTAATTGAATAAATAATAATAATAATAATAATAATAATAATAATAATAATAATAATAATAATAATAATAAATACTCGTTTTCTGAAACATTAGTTCTGTATCGATAATTAATAAGGATAAGTAAATATTAATCTTTAATTGGATAGGAAATTGTCTTAATTGAAATAGAATTGTATGCTTACAAAAATGAATAATGCAACTATTTATGGATTATAAATAATATTTCGAAATAATCAAATTGCCTCCTCAGCGAAGTCTTAATTGGCCATGACAGTTCCTATTCTCCTGCACCTCAAGGGCCTTGAGATTTACGGGCGTGAGGCGCGGGCGGGGCGGGGCGGGGCGGGGCGGGGCGGGGCGGGGCGGGGCGGGCGTCTTGGCTCCGCGACCGACCCGCCGCGACCGACCCGCCTCGCCCGGCCACTTGTTCCGGCGCCTGTCACTGCGACGCCGCCCGTCCTATTGCCCTGTCGCCCATGCGCTCCTCGCGCCAGCAGCAGCCGTCCGCGGCGTGCGCCGCCCCCGCGGGGAGGGTGGAGCGGGGCGGGGCGGGGCGGGCCTGTTGGAGACGGAGGAGCGGGGCGGAGAGGGACGGGGGAAGCAGAGCACGGCTTAGCGAGTCGGGATAGAGCGGGACGGAGTGGGGAGAGCGGGACGGAGTGGGGAGGGCGGGCGGGAGCGGGCCAGGGAGAAGCTGAGCACAGCGTAGCGAGTCGGCATAGAGCGGGGAGGGGCGAGGCAGGGCGCAAGCGGGGAGGTGGGACGGGCGGGAAAGGAGCGGGGCGAGCAGGGCGGAGCGGAGCGAGCAGGGCGAAGCGGGACGAAGCGGGGCGGAGCGAGATGGAGCGGGACGGAGCGGGACGGGGTGGGACAGAGCGGGCGGAGCGGGACGGAGCGGGGCGGACGGGGTAGGAGGAACGGGTTGGGGCCGAGCGGGACGAAGCAGGGCAGACGGGACAGAAGGAGGGGGTTTGTGGCGGAGCGGGGTGAGTCTCTGCGTCGCGGGCGCCAAGCCAGCCCGCCGTTGGCCGAGCCGCGACCGCCGCGTCAATACCCGGCCAGCGCCGCATAGGAATCCGCGAAGGCAGGCTAGACGCAGGAGCGGGCGCCCCCAGCACGGGGCTCTAGGAAGTTGCGTGGCTGACGAAACCCTTGAAACTTGTATTTGTCGTCAGTTCTGATGTCTCCCTGTCTTTTTCTGCAGATTTTTCGAGCCTTTGACAAGAACCAAGATAAAAGTAATAAAATATGCCTTGTGCTTTATTGCAGAAACCAAATCGTTTTCGTTAGGGAAGATGTTCCTATTTTTAATTGAAATTCATTGGTAACTTAAATTTTAAACATTGCAATGTATCTGACAATGATATATTAGCAAATCTCCATATAGTCTGTTGATATCGAAATATTGTGATATAATTAAATTTCAAGTGGCGATGGAGTTGACAAATTTGATTTATACTAAAAATACGGGCATTTTCACCTTTTTTTACTTTATCTTCACGTCAGTCTCATATTGACTTCAGTTTTCGGCATTATCCTAAAAAATCTTCCATTATGCCGATACAAAAACGACTTAAAATTGCATCTCTCGGGTCTACTCTTCAAAATTACCATTATTCGTAAGGTCATCGTATCTTTCTGTAATAGGTTCTCCGTTCAACTGGAAAACACTACACCACTACTTCTCTACAAAGAAACCTCTGCCGAAAACACACCCTTCATTTGTTTACAAACAATTCGTCGCGAAGGCGAAAGAATAGGAGACGAATCGCGTTATTTAAGCGGCCATCATTTGTTTGGAAACATAATACTCCCGATTCGCGAACGCGAAATGAATAGTCGCTCTGTTGTTCGCAGTTTCCGCTCTCAAGTTCACCCCAACAAGCACAAACGCCGCCGGCATTGTAGCCTCGCAGTCCGCCCGGATCTCTTGTTCAGGGACACAAATGACGTCCTTACGACGTCCTCCACGAACGTGCACGATACAGTGCTAAAGTGCGGATTGATTATCTTGTTTATCCAGACGTACTTAACGACATTGAATTCGTATATTTGTATTGATCATGTAAATATTGTGGGTAAAAATAAGCTGTAGAATTTCGTAACATTGTTGCATCCCAAGTTCCTTTGATTTATTTCAAAGCAGTGTCAATGAATGTTGAATGCGGGAACTACATTATTATACGCAATGCGGTTAATTACTGTCCTGAAAGGAATGGGTATTTCCATTTTCCAGGGTTCTACTCACAAATTTTAGTGGGTATTGAAAATGCTTAATTGGGGACTAAATTTTCTTTCTCACATCCCACAAGCTGCCGTAAATGTTTTGTCTGTAAACTCCAATGAATAGATGTAGAAATTGACAATGAAGGAATCTTAATGTGCAGCTCTGATAAACAATCGGACGCTGAACTACCGGGAAATCGGACTTGTAACCTCACAAATGTTCATATAAATCTAACTAAATATATCCATTTGTTACATATTGATATTTTGTCCCGAAACCCTCCTTATCTATAATGATACACCTGAATCTGTATAAAATCCAGAATGTTTCTACTAAAGAGTTCTAGGTGTAGTTCAGCCGATGTTTTATTATAAAGAATTCTTCATTTATATTGAATATCAAATACATTTTTATTTCTTAATTTATAGATACAAATAACGTATTCAGGTGAGATATGGAATTAATTTCGTTACTGCGGAAGATTCGAAAAAACCTCTGTGAGTGCGTAGCATCGGTTTCTGGGGTGGGGCCTCAAGTCCCATTATCCCTTCCCCATTGAAGGCCACTGTAAAGAAGTCTCAAAATATAATTTTTTTTTAAAAAATGTATTTGTTCCGTTTTGAAGTTTTTTTCTACCATCTTCCTGAGGCCCTCAAACTGACCTGGGCCAAAGAACTGCAGGTCGTAAAGCGCCCATTCTATTTCGATTGTGCTGATATCCATCCGTATTTTTCATGCATTTATTTATACAATTTATTTATTTATTTATCTCTCCCGTGCCAAGCGGACGAGTCCTCTGCTAGGGAGGCGTGCCGCTGTAATGCACGCAGACTGATCCGCGAGGTCCTGCGGTCCGCCCCGCACGTGCCGCCCCCAGGGTGCTCGCGTGCAGTCCGCCAGCGGCCGCACAGATAGCCAGCCGCCCGCGCTGCACTTTCGCCGGGCGCTCCTCTCCGCGCCACTCGTCTTTTATCGGAGAGGGGCGCGCCAAGACGAGGCGTACGAACGACATGAGGCGTCAGCGACCTTTACCACCCAATCTGTTGGCTGTGAAATCACACTTGCTTTCTTGCTGGGTTTGTAGCTGTTTTTTTTTTGTGCGCACGGTGCTAGCGCGTTACAACGTTGTACTTCTGGAATGAAGTGTTCCAATTTAGTGTTTAGTGTTTGTGATAAGCAATGGGGCTGTCAGAGGAAATCTCATAGGATTTGGGACTCCGTTCCCCTTTTGATTCCAAAGACTCATATTCAGAAATATAAGTTTTACTCATTTGCTAGTGACTAAAGTCTTTAAAAACTCATTATACCTATAGCTCTCGCTCTCCTCCCCCCACACACACGAACTCAGAAAAAAACCGGTTGAACCGCTAGTGATAAGACAATCGTTTGTGTTGCCTCAGACTGGGAATTTGTAAAAATTAAGTACTTTCCTGGTGACATAAGAAACTCGTAATTTGCGCGGAAGGCACGTGGTAAAAGAGGAGACGTAATCGACGCGTCGCACCGTTAGCGTTTTCCCGGCTTCTTCTACATTGACTCAATTCCAGGTGTTTCCGAACATCAATTGCGGTAAGGTTAAATTGAGTATTTATTAAATATAAGGCATTTTCTCAAAAACAATTAAACATATGTATTATTTTTAAAGGTGTATTGTAGGACAAATCTTTTACTTCGATTTGAAGTTATGATGTTGAACACGCTACAGTCATCATTTACTAAATAGAAAGAAATCCTGTTTACGATCTTAGTTATTAACATTGGGTTATCGATTATCTTATGAGACTGTAAAATTTGCCACAAATTAAACGTATTCGAAAAGCACAGAGCACTCTTTATAATAATGACGATTACGGATCTGACTCAACAACTGAAGACAGCTACTTAATATTAATTGTCAACTTTATGTAACCTCGCAATGGCAGAACTTCGCAGTGGTTCTGATGTCGCAGGAATAGCGTAGCGAACCGGGCGCCGGGGAATCCTAAGGGGCACAGTTATTGGAGCGCGAAATAGAAATTAATCGTATCACTATATCCTCTAACCACCCAAGACAGATGACAGCGGCGCTGGCAGAGGTGGGCCAAGCCAAGCAAAGGGCGCGACGTGGCGTGGCGCGGGAGAGGGGAGCGGAACTGAGCAAGGTGGAACGGAACGCGAGAGGCCGGGACGGGTCGGGGAGGTTCGTGACAGAGCGTGACGTGTAGGAGCGGTGCGGAATAGGGTGTACTATGGGGGGGGACGCTGCTGTGGCTGAAGTAGTGTGGCTTGGCGTGCCGAGGCGGAGCGCGACGGTCGTGGCGAGCGTGGCGGTCGGGGCGGTGATGGCGCGGTGAAACGAGAAAAGTTGGGGTTGGGCGGAGCGTAAAGAGCGAAGCGGAGCGTGGTGACCGGCGGGTTGGAGCGTAGCGTTCCGAGGCGGTGCGATGGAGGTTAGGGAAGGGCGAGGCGGGGTTTGGGCGGGGCGGAGCGTGGTTTCCGAGGCGCAGTGGGATAGGTGGAGCAGGAAATGTCGCGGGGGAGCGTGGCGCGTAGGGAGGAGCGTGGCGTGCCGGGCGGAGCGTGAAGGGCGAGGCGGGGCGTCGTGAGCGGGACGGAACGTGGCGTTCCGAGGCAGGGTGGGCACGTTGGAGCGTGGCAGGTACGGAGAAGCGTGGAGGGTGTGGCGGAGTTGGTTTCCGCGGCGAAATGATCGTGGAGGACAGGGCGGAGCCCAGCGGGCGGGGCGGATCGTGGGGTTCTGAGGCGGTGTGGGGCGGTGGAGCGTGGCAGGTACGGAGGAGCGTGGAGGGTGTGGCGGAGTGGGTTTCCGCGGCGAAATGAGCGTGGAGGACAGGGCGGAGCCCAGCGGGCGGGACGGAGCGTAGCGTTCCGAGGCAGTGTGGGCGCGGTGGAGCGTGGTGGGTACGGAGGAGCGTGGCTTTCCGGGTCGGGGGGGGGGGAGCGTGGCGTGAGGCGATTCGCTTCATTTCGCTTTTAAAGCGCGGCTTGCGCCAGCGCAGGGTGACATGCGCCTGGCGGCTGCCAGCGCCGCCCGTATTTTTATTCCTGCGCGCGCGCCAAACGACTCCGAATCGCCCCGGGAGGCGCTGCGGCGACGGCGCACCCAGGGGACAATCGTCCCCAACACAAAAGAAGAGGGCCCTCGTAAACTGGGTTGATTTTATGATGAACGTAATGGAGTAACGAATGTTGCTTTGTGCTTTTGTCGTATTAGTGTTTTGATGAGTCAATAAAAAAGTCGTTCTCAAGTAGTACAGGTAAATCAAAAATGCTGACAGTTGAACAGCAGTGGGTTAAACAAAAATGATGAAATGTCGAGTTGAGATTCTGGAAGTACCGTGCGTTAAGATTATATGAAGTAATTTGGTCGCTTCATAAATGTTTCATGTGGAATGTGTCGAAAATCAATAACTTCATCCACCTAATGAACGACGTTTTCCATTGTATCTGTGGAAAGGCTGTTGTGCTGCTTGTTAAGTGTGAATAAGTTATGTGAAGACCAGTAAAATACATCACAGCTGTTTTATTTTTAAATATTCAAAATTATTCTATTCCACAACAAATTTAACCACTCATAAGTTTTGCAAAGCTGACATTCTCTTCGTAATCCTCACTCTTGCAGAATATGATGTGAACTGGAGCGCATCTGAGGTGTTAGTTGAGGCGCACCATTTGATGGAAGTTTATTGAATGAAAACTGAGCGGACATCGAGTATGCGTTGCGTACTGCTTTGGAATTTGAACCCGGTTGTTCATTGTGTTATCTTTCCGCTTAATCTACGAGACACTGATGCATGTAAGCGACGAATGATGGGGGAGAGATTGGGGGGAGTGGCGGAGAGGATTCGATGGATCGAGAAACAACCGTGAGGGAGCGTGGCGGGTAGGGAGGAGTTGGGCGGGTTGGGCGGAGCGTAAAGGGAGAAGCGGAGCGTGGCGGGTGAGGTGGAGTTTAGCGTTCTAAGGCGTTTCTTGTATTCAGCCTCGCGCATGGGCGTGAGTACTAAGCTATCCAAGAGTTGCCGCGGTGGGCAAAGGCGTGTGGCTTCCACGCAGGGGCCCCGAGACGATCCTCGAAGACACATTCTCATCAACATTACCATTCGTAAACTCACATCCGGAAAAATGTTTACGTCAAAACTGAAGCCCCCTCTAAAATTTTTGATGACTGAAATGTTTCGAAAATACATTACGCCTCAAAACCGTGAGATTTTCCTAAAAATACATTTTAAGTCTCAACACTACTTTTGCTGAAATCATGGATAATATTTTGGTCACATTAAAACTTATTCAGTAAAACGTAATAGTATCTGCGTAATGTTTACAAAAATTAATTTCGGTTTCTCAAATTCAATGCTTTCCGTAGTGAGCACATTTGAGAAGCAGACTTTCTTTTGTACAATCAGTTCTTCGTTTGTAAAATCCTGTTTTATTTCTGTGATTCCATACTATTTTTATATTTTATCCAAATGTTTAGTCTCAGATAAAATCACGTCTTTTTGAGTATAGATTTGCATCGTAATATTAAGAAAAAAATTAATTTCCGGAAAAAACGAACACGGAATCGGATTTCATGTATTAGGTTTATAGGAACTACAATATGCTATGATATTACAAGTGTCGTTTTCATGTTGTTTGGTTGTTCACGTTGCAAAGCACGTCTATTGAAAAGTCTTGAAAATTGTGACTAATCATGACTCATGATCAACACACAAACATATTAACTCTGTTGAAAAGGGTTTTATCTATTTTATTTTCTTCTTCCAAATTTTACTAGAGAGGTCTGTGTTGAACTCGACCGTTTTCAAATGCACTCCTGATAAAACAGAAGCATCCTGTTGGCTTTCTTACAAGGTCACTAGCCTCTTTCGTGCGTTGGGTTTCGTTTTCCTTGAGCATTGCGCGGTTTATTCATCTATTAATTTTCATTGTCACTCCTTCATTGTTTTCTGTTTTAGTTAACCTCGCCTGTCTTACACTTGTCGCTGAGAAATACTGATTTTATCTGTCAGTAAAGCTAACACGCCTAAGTTATCCATTCACATTCTCGTTACTGCTCTATAATTGCGTTATTTTGTAACACGTTAACACTTACTAGGTAATCTGTGTTCGCTTAAATGGAACGATTATCAGGTAGTTTAAAATAATGAACTGCACAGGTGGAGTTATTGGAACAGCTCCATTATACCTATTTAAAGCGATGTATGGTGCGTTTTATAATTTAAAAGGAAGTGATACGTAAAAATACAAAGTAAATTGTTGAGCAATTAATGGATTGTGACAATCAATTGTTATCTGCAACCGATTTGCTAAATGCATTTTGTCTTAACCCATTCAACTTGAAACGTCAAGTTTAAAAATTTATCTTCAAAGAAAATGAAGTTTAACGTATTGGTTCTCACTCATTATAGTATGAAGTAGTACCTGCACATTTCAATATTAATTAACTGCTTCCTCTTTTATTTTTTGGTCAAACTAAATCCATCAACAATTCTCTTAATCAAATGCAGAAAAATGTCAATTTAAATTATAATCCCACAATTGAAAGCAAATGTATAAACGTCGTGGAAGAATTTAATGTTACTCGTGTTTCCGTCGTCAAAGCGCAGTTTTCGCGCTGTGTAAAGCGGTCGTTTACATGACTTTGGCGTGAGAAGTCCGGGAGCGCAGCACTTCACGCAAACACGCGCTGCGGCGTGTGCCAGCGTGCTAAGTGGCCGCTGCACCTCACGCGCACGCGCCGCGCGTGCCAGAGGGGAGGTCGGCCAGAGGTGACGCGGGCAGCGACGCCCCTTCACCCCCACCCCCGCCCCCTTCAGTGAAACCCCGCACCGCACCACCCTGCCCTCCCCGTCCCGCCCGCTCCTCATCGCCCCCCTTGTCGCGCCCCTCTCCCCATGCTACCCTTTTTTTTTCTTTGTCCCCTCCACAGTAACCCTGTGGAGAAGGGGAATTTATTTCCTTTAAATTATTAACAATAAACTGCTGCCTTGCGGCTTAAGCAGCTAGAGGAGAGGCTTTTTCCTACAGCTACATTTTACATGCTACCCCTCCCACAGACCCGCCGGGCCGATGTCCACCTCGAGGCAGCATAGGTTCAAGGACGGGCTTTCACTCTTATCGGCGCCAACGTGCTATCAGGTCGATGCTTGAGGAAATTCCCCACTCGCGTTATTGGGGCTGGGTTCGCGATCCCGACTGGAAATGCAAGTGAACTTCATTCCGCACCTTGAATGGCTTTGGAAGAATAAGAGGTTGCGGTTTAATAGTAATTAATAATGCATCTTAAATACGGGAATTATAATGAAGCCAGACTTGTGTTCTGTCCTATGAAGTATTAGCTTAAATTGGAAATGTTTTCTACTACTATACATACGGTTACTGTTGAAAATTGAAACATCACTTGATTGTTATAGACCTTTTTAAAGAAAATTGCCATTAAGAATTATAAGATAATTGGTGCTTCTATAGATCCATAACATTTGTGCTTGTATGAAGTGTATGGACACCCTTATGAGTATGCCATTCAAACATTAGTGTCATAATCGGAAGAACTAGATATTGTTGTACTCTGAGTATTATTCGACTCCATATTTAAAAAAAATAATAAACGATTCATGTCACTTGATGATTTGTGTTAAATAGGGAATTAATGATGTGAAACAAGTAATTCAAGTGCAGAAAGAACTCTTCTGAAAGAATCTTTGATTTCTCTTAACGCAGAGTTTTGGATTGTGAGATTATTGTCATTCAGTTCCCAGAAATATAACCAGCAAAGTGACAATAAATTTAATGACTACTTCTTTCATCAGATGAGCAAAACATTAATATTTATTCAACCATTCGAACTATTTAAGGTGCAGTTTATTTTGTTTTTCGCAATCTATACAAGTGTATAAAAAAGCTATTATATTGTTGCTAATAATAATATAATAGTGATGATAAAGATGATGATGATGATAATAATAATAATAATAATAATAATAATAATAATAATAATAGTGTTAATAAATCGAATAATATTTTATTGAAGCTGTAAAATGTTCAGCAATGTAGAAATTCTATAGTTTCTAAAATTATTTTAGAAAACCCATTATTACTACAGTTGTCTAGAAAATTGTTGGTTTGTTTTCGCTTTTCTTCCATCTCCTTGTATTCGGAGAATAATTATTTCTTTTTTTGTTGCAGGTGAGTCAGCGGAGCGATCGCATGTCCTGGCGTCTCTCATTGCGCGTGAGTACCTCGACCCTTTCTTTCCTTGCGGCTGCCGAAGTCAAGGCCAGAGGCACGCCTGGCGTGATTTGAATTAGGCAACCCGTCGCATAAAATGTTTCAACTGCTGCAGTGGGAGTCAGGCCAGTCGCCGGCCGTTCGTACATTCTTGGCTGCGGTTGCCTCGACAACACAAGCCAGGAGATACGCCTGCTCTCTCCTCTACCACTCTCTCTATCTCTTCCCTTTCTTCTGCCTCCTCTCTTCTCTCTTTCTATCTCTTCTCTTATCACTATTATCTCCATTACACTCACGCTTACACATACGCTGTCGCACACACACACACACACACACACACACACACACACACACGTACGCATGCATTTGCATCTAGCTTCACGGTACTTGCTTCCCACTGCAGTAGATTTGCTTGGCTCTTATGCAATATTCCCGAATTAGACAGTTTACAAAATGAAAGTCTTTAAATATTTGGTTTTAAGATATAATTTTAATTTTCTTCGATAACCAACAAGTGCATGAAAATAAGTGCCGAAGCTCATGAAATCGATGATGGGTTATTGCCCTTGAGGTTTTCTGACAGGGGTTTTGCAAGAAGGAAAAGGGCGAACTACCTCTATTGATATCGTCCAAAGGGTCCAATTGTCATCAGCTAAAAATAATTATAGCACAAGAAACACTCATTACAAAACTTCGAAAAATTAAGTTTTCTATTTTTGTAAAGGGACATTTTACTGAGTGAGAGATAAATTGAACATGCATGATAACCGTAGATCAGACTACCGACAAGTACATTTATTTTATCAGAAAGGGCTACACTCATGTTCCTGCTCCAATCCTATGGGTGACACTCTATATAGCGACCATAGGCATTTCCAGCTTCAACTTATTGACACGAGGAACGTCAATAAATAAGGTACACCGGGGAGCCTCTTCCATTAAACCCCTCAAACCAAAAAGAAAATTGGTGGTGAGGGGTGTCCCCCTCGACGGTAACCCTCGTGGTAGCGACCCAATAGTCCCGACTGCAATTATTGCCCTTGCAAGCTGCAATTATGTTTCCATTAGGTCGTCAGACCTTCGGAAATCGTTTTCCCGTCTCACTTCCTCTGCCGCCCGCGATCGGCGCGAGGCAGATCGACGCTGCTCACTGTTTACCGCGTCGCGTCGGAGCGAGCCGCGCCCGCGGCCGGCCCGCGCCTGCGCCGTTCGTCGCCGCGTCGGGCGCGGCGTAGCGCGGAGCCGCAGCGCGGACCGCCTCTGCCGCCGCTGTCGCGTTACATCACGACGGAAGCGCGGGGCGGGGCGGGGCCGGGCCGGGTCGGGCGAGGAGAGGAGAGGAGCGGTGGGGGCCAGCCTTGGCCCAGTGCCGCTGGCGCAACCGCTGCCGAGCTACTGCCTCCGCCGCCGCCAGCGCGCCCGTCCGTCCGCCTGCCTGCCTGCCTGCCCTGCTGCCTCTGGAACCCGCTAAATGGCGCGCCATTATCTTATCGATGGATCTGTCGCGACTGTCGTCGGGTGACATCCTGCGCGCCAGCCAGCGGAACTGCTACACGTGTCTGTTACAGGTTGATTACACAGACCACGCAGCAGTCGTTAAAAAAAAGGTTATCAGTTTTTCGGATACCGCCGAACTATGAGTGATGTCCTGAATGCCAATACAAGCGCTTGTTGAAATGCCCTAGTGTAGAGATGTCTACAGAGATCATACCAACAAAAAGATCATGTAGACTTTCGATTGCCCGATTTTATATTATAGAGCGAATGGACGTTTGATCAGTTCGTCGCGGTTATCTAATCAGGTGCTTCGATTTCAAAAAAAAAATAGTCGAAACCGAGCTCCCGTCTAGGTAATTACATCCCAGCTCATCATACGTCAATTCGCCCTATACCTAAATCGGAGAAGTAGTTATTTCGTGCGATCGGTTTACGTCGAAAATGTTCATTTTCGAGACAATTAGATTTCTTTATTGCTTCCCAGTCGAAAATTGTGTGCGTGACATGGGAACACGCGCTGCATGTGACCTGCTCCGGGAAGCTGAAATGTGGTCGGCAGCGAAAAGGCTCGGCGCGGAGACCCCTAGCGATGCGTTACCGATGTCGAAGATTTCAAAACATCGATGCCTTTGTAGAAACAGCAAGGTCTTAAACATCGATGTATTTAAGCTGATGTTTTAACATCGATGTTTTATGCCTGATCGTTCTCGATTTTTGAGCTTGATTTGTTTTTGATCAAAACATCATTGTGATGTTTTATTTGCGAATTAAAAACTTCTATATTCACAATTTTGGAAAAGTCCGTGTGTTGTTATGTTATGTTTAAATTATGTGTTCGAACTAAATGAACGAGGTTTGTACATTGTTGATCATTCCTTAATGGTCGAAAAGAAAATCAACCCCTTTGATATTGAAGTTGACGATAAGTCATCATTTTGACTCTCGCGACTAACTAAATAAGGGATCATGTTTTGTGTATTTTTTGTTCTATTTCATTAGGTATCTATACCCTTATTACCTGCCTAGCGTGTATGACGAAGAAATAACAAATTGCTATTCCCGAAACTCATGCTGTAGAATGTTACAAGCTTATACATTAAAAGTATTATTAGGACAATATTTTCTTTGTGCAATGCATTGTACGGATCCCACAATAATGTACTTTTATGAGTCCATAATTGTGGGTTTGCTTAAACAATTCCGAAATATCACTGAGGCAAGTGAAAGGTATTGAGTAATAAAGTAAAGTTACTATCTTAATTCATTTTATAAGTCATGATTCGGATCATTGTAATAAATATCAAATCAACTACATTTGATTATAGTCATACCTGAAAGTAAGGCAAGCAATTGTTATAATGACACACATTAAGTAATACACTATTCCCCTCCGCACTCATGTGCTGATAATATCAGACGTGTGTGATGTTCATTATGTTAGTCATATCAAACTTGTGTTATTCATAGCTGCCTTTAATTTTTTTATAATAACGAAAACGATAATTACAACGTGTTCCGAAAGATAATTTCTGCGCTCAGAAGAGTGTCGGCAATGAATCGTAGTGGCTTTCCTCTAGCAAATGTCATTGTTTCGAAGTAGGTGAGCTAAAATAACCAATCGCGAGCTTGAAAATAGCGTGGGAGACGTCTCACAGACAAACGGTTAGCACGCCAGCTCTAAAGTAGAGCCTTTGAAATCACTTGTCACTGAGTGAATGTGGGGGTCCATGCGGGTTTTGGAGCGGGAAGTTGGGGAGATGATAGCGTTGTATTCCGCATTTCGTTAGGCGGAGGGGGGAGAGAGATCGAAAAAATATTTGTCGGTTGCCTGGCTCCAGATAATTAAAAACAAAAGCAAAATGACAAAAACAAAAACGTAGAAGTTGTCGAGCCTGACCCGGAATACCTCAATTACCCCTATTACCCACCATACCACTGTGACTGTGTAGGTTTTATTTTTGAATTTATAATTTTTTAAAATAATTTTCGATCAAAAATTTGCAGTTTTAGAACTACATTTTTAAATTTTATACTACTAGAAATTTATTTTTAAATTTTATTATCTATTTATTTAATTTATAATTTATCTTTTTCATTTTGTAGTTTTTTTGTTGTTTTTTCTGTTGTTGAGGCCGGAATGCACCTAGTAACTCGTTTGCCAATTGCTATTTCACCTATTGCTCCGCTAACGACCACCGCAGGCTCCTTGCCCCGCCGCCGCCGCCGCAGCCACGGTCGCCGCCAAACCTTGTGCGCCGCGCCAAGGCCGCCAGAGCGTCTTCATTTCGGGGCCTTAAATAAAACTGTTATTTCAGTCGCAGGTAGCGCTTGTATCGCGTGACACGTGACCTCCCGCGAGGCTGTAGAGCAGCCTGTGCGACCGAGGCCATGGTTCTATCCCAAGGGTGCGTTCTTTTTCGCGGGGCGCGTTTTCCTGCATTCACGAGTCGTGTTTACTCCTACGACTCCAATGCAATGCTAATCATAGGTTTGGTGAGAAGAGTAGATTGCAGTACAGTACAACTACCAAGTACGGTTTCTAATGAAACTGTTCACGTGTTATGAGTTTATATTAATGTCATTATTAATCTAATTAGATTATAGACTTTATACACTGGTACGTTTAGTAGAGGCCAATGCATGATTTCCTTGTAAATGGTATTTTTTCGATAATTGTCAGGGCAGTGAACTGATATCCAATGTATTCAAACAAATTTAATAGCACTTCTAATTGAATTAGGTAATGAAATAAATTTAGTTGTAAATTATTCCATGAAGTTTGCAAAGGAATTATTTAATTGTACTCTTGAGATAATGAATCTAATAAAACATCTTAAATCCATGAATGTATTGTGTTACGTATAATTTCACATCATGTTAATTAAAAATAACGTCTCAATTTGTTACGGATGGACTGGAAGTTAATGTAGAACAACTCAATAAAAACAATAAAGAGACATAGAAATCTGTTTGCACTTATGACCAAATTAACCAGAGAGGAAATGTATGTATTTGCTTTTGGCTGATCTTTAATTACAGAAACAATAAATCGTAAAAAAAAAACTCAAATATGTGTTTCAACTCCTAGCAAGAATTAAAGATTCAATACAATCACATTACTATCTTCGACCACTGCTTTCGCGATTATCGATTTGCGCAGCCTCGAGGAGCCCACACAATCACGGCTGCGCCAAGAATTAGTCGGGAGGTCGTGCACGCCACAGCGGACAGCACTATCGATCTTCTACGCATGAGCAGATGCACTAGAGAGGTGCTAAACTTGAACCGCGCATGCTCAGAAGATCGATAGTTCGAGGTGGCACGAACTCCCTAGTGTCATGCGGCCCCCAGGGCGATAGGGCGAGCGGGCGACTGAGTGGGCGTGTGTGCGGGCGAGCGAACGAGCAAGCGGACCAGCAGACGGGTGGCGGGCTGGGTGTAACGATGTCCCAGATCCTCACGTATCGCCGTTTAACCTGCGGGTAGCTGGCATGAAATGTGATTCTTTAATGAAAAGTGTGTCTCTTCTGGTCTCGAATTTAAAAGCGCGTGTGGAACGTCATTCTGCGAAGTTGTTGGATTGAATTCGAATCGTTCTGGAAAGAGTTCAGTATCGTTTACATCATCACCAATTGGTGGATGGTCCTTAAGGGTGAAGACTTTGAATGTGTAAATTACATGACCATTGTGACCGAAAACCTGGTGCATTTAGATTTCATTTTCATCAATTAGATTCTATTTTCAAAACCTCTATCATGATTAATAGACTTCGAGAGAGAGAGAGAGAGAGAGAGAGGGAGAGAGAGAGAGGGGGGAGAGAGGGGGGAGGGGGGAGAGAGACGGACAGACAGAGTGAGTGACAGAGACGGACAGAGACAGAGAGAAGGAGATCGTTGTTGTATCAAAATAATATTACTGCAAAAGGGTAGGACAATTTGTTTCTTAGAGCTTGTTAAACACTGGTGCAATGATGCAAGAAACCTGCTTGTCGTTTGGTGGACCTTGTTCCAATGAATGTTCAGCTTCTTCTTCGAAGCACAATGTCTGTACAAAAACTATACTCATTGAAGGACGGACAATTGAAGATTAATGGGTCTAAACTTGCGTCGTTTTTTACATCGGTTTAGAGAGCCTATCCTAACATTAACGTACAGCGAGTATTAGACACTGATTACTCACGTAACATTCATTAAATTAATAATCAATTAAATCTGTCCGCGAATAAATGATTTACTTTTGGGCAGTATACGATTCTGCAAGGAGATTGGCGAATATTGGTAGATCATCAACTTGGAAACCTCCCTCAACACATCTCAGAGTTGTGTTCTATGTAACTTAGATTACTCGTTGTAAGAAATAATTCTTTTCTAGATAAGCACCTTGTGGGTTTATAATGGAAAATGATTGTTTGGATGGATTAAGTCATTGATTAAAATTGATGAATATATGAGTGACAAAGGCAGAGAATTGAAATGAATTGGAGAGACAAAAGTTACCTTCGTAAATCTGCTCTCCTTTTTTTAGAATAGCCATATTTATGAGTAGATCCCTGGCAAATGTCAAAGGATGCAAAGAGTGCAAGCGAAATGATCCACTTTAATATAACTATTAGTAGTTCTAAAGTATATTTTACTAAAATTAAGTTTTTATAAAGTTAACTTTTTAACAAAAACATTTTCTGCAATATTGCCTGGTTATATAACAAGGAATTTAGTAACTATTCCCCCTTCGAAACTTGTGTGAGCCAAACGGTCAAATCCAAATCTGCTTATTTCTCGAATCTAGCCCCGCAGTTACCCCGATATCCCCGGCGAGCATCCGGGTTCCGATCCCCGGGGAGGGCCTGCCGCGCCGCGCGCCCCAGATCGCATCGCTTAGTGGTGCAACGCCGCCTGGCGTCGCCTGCGTCGCGAGCGCGCGTCCTGGCGCAAGCGGCTCTCGCGTCGCGTCGCGTCGCGCCTCCGCCGCATCGCCGACGCCGACGGCCGGGTCACGGCCGCCGCGCCGCGCCAGCCGCGCCGCCAAGTGGCTCGGGCTCACGTGAGGCCCCCAGCGCGCGCTGCCCAACAGCCGTTTCCTTCTCTCCGCCCGACGCACTCCCGCTCTTCGTTTATGCGATTTTCATCGATTCATCGATTATTTCGTGTTTCCGGGCGCGAAGTATGCTGTTGAACCAGTTTCGGTCGCTCGGGGTATCGATTGATGAAGCTACACTGCCTCTGGCTGGGAGGACCTAGGGTCCCACTTCCGACGGTTGCAGGATTTTCGGCACTAGCTCGGTCGAATTCAACCTCTCCGCTGCCTGGACGAGATAGCTGATTGATAGTTTTCCGTGGTTTTGCCAATCAACACCAGGAGAATGCCCGAGCAGTATCCTAACAAACGGGTCCCTGACCGCGCTATCATTTATTCCTTTTCCTTGTCCTATATTCTCTCCTCCCACACGCACACATACACGCGCGCGGGCGCTTATACCACTTATGCCGGGAGGCCAGTCGGGAACTTATTGTTTGTTCCGACTGTGGGAGTGTCCCGCCGGTGGAAGACATCTGGTTCAAGAAAATCTCGCAACTGACGTGCAGGTCGGCGCCGAATTTCGCCATCCAGCGAGGGAAGATCACCGCCGTCTCCCGCGGTAAAGCAGGCACTACTTTTACGGGACTAATGACCTATCCAGTTGATGTGCCCGGACACAAATCAATTAATAAAATTCTGTGGTCATTTGTCCCGAAAGTGCAGGGTAAGGTGTATCGCAGGAGGTAGCGGTGTGCCTTCCCCGCTAGAATATGGAACCTGGTGCCGACCTACACGTTGCCTTGCAAGGATTTCCCTCTCTAAGTATCTCCGCCAGCGGGCACCGCCTGGGGGCGGTTGGAACCGGAACAAGCTCCAAGTACTTGGCTGCTCTCCAGACATGTGTGGTTGTGTGTGTGTGTGTGAGAGAGAGAGAGAGAGAGAGAGAGAGAGAGAGAGAGAGGGAGAGAGAGGGGAAGGGGGGGATAAGGATAAGGAAATATCGCGGGCGATCCGTGGTCCTTTTCATAAGGTACTGCTCCGGCATTTGCCTTATTGATTACTGAAACCACATACAACTAGCCATCAGAGCAGCCAGCGATTGCAATCTAACAACTGTACACTTAATCCTATTCAACTGGATTAGAGCCGTGTAAAGTGGTAGGTAGCTCGTAATAGTAATAAAACATTCAAACTAAAGTTAGCTCATGAGTTACTCGAAGAGGCATGGGTTCTGAATGTTAGTACAGTGACGCATGGTGTGGAAGAAGAATCAAAAATGTGCCTGAGCGCGGTGCGATGTTGTAGTGACGGCTTGCTACAAAATATGAGAAATGAACTTTCTAAGCCACATCAGTGTTGAAGCGGGATTCTTCCTCAACAGAATCATCCGCTTTGCACATGGAAGAGATAGAACCTCCTTCTGAAGCTGATCGATCATAAGGAAATTGATTGCAAGACGTTTGCTTAGGGTTCTTCCATCTTGGCGGGGTAAGCCGTCCGCATTATCGAAAATAACACATGGATAGCTTGTCAATCAAAGACCAAACGTGTTTTCATGGTTTGTTTACATTACGATTTTTCTAGAAGTGAACTGGTAAAAATATTTTACTAATTTACCGGATTACAAAAATGCCCTATTTACATTAATGCCGATAACTCACGTCTCAATTAAATACAAATATTTTGAAATAAAAATGCAAGTCATAAAAAAACTCCCTCATTGATCAGCGATAGGACAGAAACGTGGTAATCTAAGAATCAATGCAATAGGAAGCCAAGTATCATTTATATCAAACAATTTTTGTACAAACTTAGCATTCATATAGACATCAACTCAGATTTAAAACACTCAGAAAAAATCGGATTTAAAACACGACTCAATAGACTCCTTCCTCATTCGTTCCTCTAAATTTACGCACCCGTATACTTTGAGGCGAAGTACTCTTTGTTTCCTCGCCCGATAAATTAATTTAAACGTGCAGCCTATTATTTAGGTATTCTATAGCAAATAAATACCTGACAGGAGTAAGAAATCTTAATAAATATTTTATGTCCTCATAAATACTTCATCACGTAGATAGATTTTCCTTTCGCTATGATTCTTTTGTTGTTACAAACATTAATGAAGGTTTTGCCCATGGTGTACATATGTGAGGCGTTGCACTTGTAGTATTACAAATAAGTATGGTTTATACAATTTTAGTTTACACACACACACACACACACACACACACATATATATATATATATTTACGTACGTACAATCAAATAAAAGTTTTTAATTTAGATACGTTTTTCTCTTGTCGTTTTGATTTTGTATTGTTTCTATTTTCATTTTCTGATTCTTTACTTTGGATCGTAAACGTATTGGTGGTTACCGTACAACCTAATACGCGTATCACTCATGTATTTTGGGTATTTACGCCTAAACTATTTGAATGATATAACTTCTTTTATTTTTGTCACAGCATAGTGCCTGAACTTGGGCCACTTTTTTTTCGAAATTTGGACATGATTAGGAAAAAAAATTACAAACCGTTTCCCACGGAATACGTACAGCATAATTCTATAGACACATTGATATTTGATTCTTTATTTATGGAATTTCGGAATTGATTCTTTATTTATGACCTCCACGTCGAAGCAAGGAGGCGAATGATGTGCGCGGTAAGTACATATATTATGGCATCTACATGAACAATACTATCTTGATTCTGTTCCGCGCGTAAGAGTTCAATTCAACATCTTGCGTGAGCATGCGTAAATGAAGGCTATCACTTCGAGTCTTTTGTGCTCCTTTTGTATGCGACATAAATCTTGCTTCTTGCTACAAGCGCAATTATATTCTAACCGGTTTATGTTCTCAAACTGACTTATCTCTCATTCATGGGAATCTGCAGGGGCAACATGAACCAAGAACCCATTCTATGCCTTAATGAGAGTTAAGACATTTCGTTTTTTATTCCATATTGACATTGATTTACCTTGTTACCCGAGATAAATAAGACTAATATGCATTGAATTTGATACCAGTCGAATATTTGGACGGGAATGTTCATATGTGACACTTTTCCCATTTTTTTACTTTTTTCAGAGTCATTGATCTAAATAAAATGATTTTAAAAGTCTGCATAGTATCCATTGTACATTTAATTGATATTTCAATATAATGCACATGACCTTATATTAGGTTTGCGGAATAACATGGTCAATTTCAATTGAATGTATAACTGATCTCAATCGTCTAGATTGCACGTCAGGAGTCACAATTATCTGGCATTTCTCATGTTCCGTGCTTCGTGAAAGCCGGATTGAGTAAGTGTAATGGAGATTTATTGACATATGTGGATTCATGCCAGGCATTGTATTTGTGTGTGGGGGACGTACGTGTGTGTGGGAGTGTGGAATGAGTGGAGTACATGCTTGTAAAGCTAAGAGTGTTTCGTAAACAAGTGTCCCAATATTGGGTTGTGCTTCTTAAGTATGCGTGTACGTCGGAGATGTGTTGTACACAAGTTGTGTCGTATATATGAATGCATGTTGTCTCTGTAAATATTAATATTAATCTGTAACTGTGAATGTATTTATTTTGCTCTGCATTGTTGTTTTTGTTAATTTTGGTTTGTTATTTAATGTATATTGTGTTGTATTTTAGAAATCTACCAATCGTGTTTTAAACCCTAAGTAGATCATATCTATCTACCTATCTAAAGGAGAATCAGTTCAAATCTCACATTATCCAGAAATGACGCAGGATATACCAGTTATAAATTTTACTTAAGGCGACTGACCCATTTAGATAATAAAGGCCTCATACGTTTACATTCAATCTTCATTATACATTACTGAAATGTGATGTAATCTTTTTCTCTTGCATAATTTTTAGAACATCATTTGAAATTCAATTCTTTCGGGAAAATAACAACAAAAAATAGGGCTTTGGCTCCATGAGAATGTGCCAGTCTCGCTGGCCTGTCGGTGTCGCACATTGATCAACGTTTTTGGGCTAAGCGCCAATATCCGAAAGGGCAGGCAGGCGCGCTACCCAACGATTGAATTATCTGCCACCGCCATTGCCACACATTGCTTCAGAGCGAACGCTCTCTGCTGAATGAACCCAATACTGAATTCTGGGACACGAGACTTGTCGCGCCTGAAGGTGAGCGGCGTCAAATATTAGCCAATCTGATTTTACCGTAGAGGCGTAGCTAGAGGGCGGTCACCCTGGTCAACATATTTCAGGGCCTCTCGAGACAAAAAATCCTTAACCGATCTTGTTTTAATTCTGAATTAATGTTGCGAATCTCCCATCGCTCTGTCTGTTATGGAAATAATTTAACGAGGATCGCTCAATTTCAAAGTCACTACGAAACCTTGGCCAAGTGTTTCTTCCGATCAAGTAAGTTTTTCCGACATGCCGTATCCGCCAACTCCACTGTCTGCACCGCCGCTTCTCTGCAATATCCGCTGCCGTCTTCGCTATGGCGGCCACTCCCTGTGCCTCGAGTTCGTTTCTTTCGGCATAAGGACGCCCCTGACTGAATAGCGCAACATCGCGTTTTATACGTCAGGTTAATAAGATGTGAGCATTTTCGGAAGATATCTTACATTCTCCATCATAGCTATTAATTAATTTCTTAACGCTTGTTTTATAGTAAAGGATACCGTGAGAAAAGCAGACAACCTGTCACAATGCCATCTGGTAAAGAATTGAAGTACTACTTCAGCCAGGATGGACATGTAATATTTTGCTCATACTTATCTTTGAGACGATATTATTTTGCATGCTGTAAATGTAGGACATGGGATGGACTCCTTTACTTCCCTTCCGAAGGAATGCGTTTGAATAAATTATTGTTTTGCTCTAAAAATTGTATTATTTGGGCTGGATTTGAATTTACAAAAATCGATTCGACGGATCCACTTCTTCAGTTTTATCATTGGTTTTATTTTGTATTTTTGAAGAGGAATTGTACATTTTTGAAGAGGAATTGTACATCGAAGTCTTCTTACCCCTGTGGCTCCTGTGGTGTAAGCGTAACCCTCAGAACATCACCTCTATCGCAACAGATACGCCTTATTACGTGCTTTCAACATCTCTACAGCGAAACAATAGTTGCCAAGTCGGTTGCGTTTATCAGCGGAGACGCAGCGTAAAGTCATGAAACGGGGGGGGGGGGGAGGAGATTTCGTTCTGACTGTCACAGGAATAATTTGATCTCTTAACCTGTCAGCGCATGACAGTTACGTCTCATAACAGAAGGCACTTTCTTCTGTTGCCATGGGAAATAGTCTCAGAGGTTCTGGCCCATAATATGAGTAATCATACGTCGTATCCGTAAACAATGGCATTTAAATGTAAATTGAGATTCTTCGATGTTTTGAAAAGTGCTTTCTTGAATAACCATTCAAAGTACATGATGAGATATATCCAAGGAATTTGCAGCATAGAACGCATTCTTGAAAATTATGTCTTGCTAATTTTCCAATTTCGTGAAAATGTTTTCCAGAACTACTCATGGCGCAATGAATAGTCATCGTCGATACTATTCTCCACCAGATAGATATATTCTTACTATATTACAATATTGCTTCTTACTGGCAGGATTTTCGACACTTGCCAGTTAGCTGGATCGAATTCTGTCGCTGTCTGAAGGAGACTTCTAGTAATCGGCTGCTGTGATAGGTATTTTCCCGTTGTTTCTCAGATCAACATCAGGCGAATGCTGGAACAGTACGCTACCAAAATTCCGCTAGCCGACTGTAGGTCGGCACCGGATTTCACCATCCAGCTGGGCACGATCACCGCCACTTCCCGAGCCAAAAAGCATGCACTACACTTACGAAACTAGTGTTCTTAGCTGTTGACGCGCCCGGAATCACTAGTAATCAATCAATCAATCAATCAATAATCTCACTGAACCGTAATTGATTCAAACCGATAAGCTCCTTCCAAGCTACCATTTTGCGCAGAAACGTGTCACCGGCGTATGTGGCCCGTCGCTTGCGCACGGCGGGGCGGGGCGTGGCGTCGTATGCCTAGGCAGGCAGGCGCGCGGGGCGGACGCAGGCAGGCGGCCCGGCGGTCGGCCCACGGCCGCGGGAAGCGAAGGGGAGGACAAGCGCAGAAAGGGAAAGCCGCTTCCCGCGCTTCCGGTTTGATTACAAGCCGCGGGCGGACGCCTCGCCCCGCCCCGCCCCTCCCCACTCCACCCCTCCCATCCCCGCCACGCCACGCCACGCTTCGCTTCGCCCCGCACCGCCGCCGCGCCGCCCGCAACCGCAGGGCCGCGCCGCCGCCGCCGCCGTCGTTGAAAGTTTAAAAAAAATTGAAGATCGAAAAACATGAAGAGCGATGTTTCAATCGATCTCGAATCCAAGTGACGAAATCGTTCACCTAACAGCTTGCTTCCCTCGCTTCTCCCGGTTCCGCCAGCTCGGCCCTGCACCGCGTCACCCGGCAACAATGCCGCCCAGATGGATTGCGAAATACCTTTGATTATTGTTGCAAATCACATTTTAGGATATCTTGAATAGAAACTACACCGTTTTTGAGTGTTGGCTGCTCAAAAGTATTCGTGCCAAATGTAGCAGCAATCATTTCAGTGGTTCTTAAGTTGCACATTAATGCAATTCTCACTTTCTTAATAGATATAAAACAACAGTTTTTCGAAAATTGAAAAGAGAAAGAAAAAAAGAAAGAAAGGAAAAACGCATCAACACATTGATTTTTATAAATATTTAATTTAGACTAACAGCTCTATTTGTTTCTTCTCTCCATCGCAATTCAAGTGAAAATATTCGTTTCCAAAATGCAGATGAAGATGGTCAGAGCGTCTTTTTTTATTTTAGTCGCTAGACAGAGACATTATCATGCATAAGTGTGGCAGCGTTCAGAAAAAGGATATTCATGTTTTCTATTCTAAATTAAATATTAATCGATACAACGTAGCAGATGTTAGTCATGTGATAAAATAAATGCCAATAAATGTTAAAAATTTACTAAAAGGAGGACAATTGACGCCAATGGAGGACTGTCCTCCCAAATGGAGGACGGTTGGCAACCTTACCCGTTGGTCATGCCAAAATTGAATTTATTGCAAACATCTGTTTCTGCCGTTTCAATAACCTGTGAACCTAACAATTGCGTTCGCAACGATGACATGAGTAAATCCCACCTCGTAGATTGAATGATTAAAGCGGGCTGATGGATGAGGTAAATGAAAAATGGTTTTGCTCTGCCCGACCCCGCGACCTGACGGCTCGCGCTTTCCCAGTTCATAACACCTCCGCCAACATCCTTCTTCTCCTCTTTCTTTAAAAAGACCTTCACATCATCTAAAGTGCAACATCATTAATAACATCTCAGAGTGAGTGGTCCCACAGAAAGGGAGGATTCTGCGATCGCATTCGTAGCTCTGTCGCTGATGAAACCGCCGACTTCCCGACGCCAAAACAATATAATAATAATAATAATAATAATAATAATAATAATAATAATAATAATAATAATAATAATAGTGGTGCATTAGTACCGGTGCTGAGGCCATGTGACCTGCTCTTCCGCTTAAATACTGGAATGAAATTACCTTTCTTTTTGTTTTTTTTGTTTTTCTCTAGGGCTTTTTCCAGCCGTCAGCCGGTTATTCTTTACGTCCCGATGGGACGCATATTCGACCATACTCTTAGACACCAACACACTTGCGGGTTTATCTGATCTGGGGTCAGCAGAACGCGAGGCCCTCCGCGACAACATGTACATAAGAGACAAGGATCAAACAACCATGCCCACAGCGGGACTTGAACCCGCAACCCTTCGAACTCCTGGCCACCTCGGTCATGCAGATCGGCAATTATCTTATGATACTCTTCAATTTTTATTCTTTTTGTTTCACGTATAAGCCAACTCGGACCACGCGTGCAACCTGCTTCAGCAGGTGCAAGTATCTTTATCTGGGGGATCAGTATTTTAGCTGAATCCCGATTTTTATCCCCCACGGTTGTAAGCGCTGGGGGTATGGATGATGAGATGATGATGATGACGATGATGAAGGGACGGCACACACATATAGACATACACAAATATACCCATGTCCGAGGCGGGACTCAAACCAGCGTTCTTCTGGTCCGAGATCGCTACGGCTCTACTGCCCTAATGATCTCGCCATCTTGACCGGCATACTCTTCAAACATTATAAAGAGGAGTAAAAACTGAACATCTACCTCGAGGAGTGCCCTCGTCTCGTTGGCCGCATTGCAGGCCGCGCGGAGGTTCGCGGTTGGAGTGCAAGCGGCAGAAGGCTATTTTCGTCAGCATGATAAATGCGCAATAGTTTCCTTGACTCGGCTGCGGGTAAAAGTTTGCGCTTGATTTCTTCATCGACTGCCCCGCGAAGCATCTCTCGCTGGCGACCTCTCCTGGTTGCGGAACGGAGTTTGGCATTAGGAAGCAGTTACAATCGTTATTGACTCAGCGCGAGAGCAATCGTCGGAGACAGGTTTGCTTGATCCTGCGGTTGTCGAGGAAATGTTGAAATTAGGCATTGACAAGCGGTTGGCAAAATTTTATTATCCGTAAACGTTTGTAACTTAAGAACAAATGTGAGAATTATGTAACTGTGTATATTGATTGGTGAAGGAACACATCGGAACATCGGTCGTACACAAATTTCACACACTCGTAACTACTGAAAAGTAGTTATTGCAAGGTTAAATACGAGCACACAATTTCTGTCAATCTTTTGCTGTGAAATGTGTGACCTCCAAATGGGATTTACGCGTAACTTAATGTGATCAACATCATTATCAATCTCAGAATTTTCCAACGCACAATTCCCGCGTTACAAATGTAACCAGCGTGTCCGTTTCTTTCTTTCCTACCCAATTTCTAAGTACAAAAAGTTCAATATATCTACCTTGACAAGAGTCAGTCAAGCATTACTTGCTCCGAATCGGGTTAGCACAGCGCTACTATCGTATTGATACCCTTGAGGCTCTACGCCTTCGAATGCACGTTTGACGTCCGATTGTTCCGCCGGATAGAACGACCTCGTGTCACTGAGGCGTGCCTTATTAAGAACGGCGTCGGGGGCATTGTCTCCGGCCGTGGACCTTTATGTAAACTCGGTGGCCGGCGGCGCGGCGCGACGCGGCACGGCGCGGGGCGGGGCGTGCCTCAAGGATCGTTCCGCGGACGCCCGCGCGGGGAAAGCGCTGACCTCCGCCCCCGCCCCCCCTCCCGCGCCGGCGCCGGCGCCGAACGCTGCGTGCGCGCTGCACAAGTAAGGACTTGCTGAGTGGGGGTCTTGATGCATGGCCTGTCGTAGGTCGCCGCCACTCGTGTCTGCGGTGCTTCGTCGGTTATAATTGATTATGTTCCCACGGTAGAACAATGTTGTTTTATGCTAGAACAATCAACTTGCCTCTAAGTGGGACAACTTCCACCAAATTGCATTTTTGAAAACATATTTATGCATGATTCTCTATTACGGTTTGGCATTGTTTCATATAATTCGGAATGAAAAATAGAATAACTCTCAATCTTCTGGCTGTGAAACATGACGTACTAAGGAAATATATTACCTTAAATACTATCCTAGCTAAACCTCATGAGGGATGTGTGTGTATGGTGCATATTCGAGATTATTCCCCCAGCACGTAATGCTTTAAAGGGAAATTTAGAATACTTTTTTATCTTCTGTTTATTCAGAATTTGTTGAATACATGTGTAATCAGCCATTAAGTAGTCCTTAATTCAGACTGCGTGCGGCAGGAAGACCTCACAACATTCATTTTAACGGCAGTGATTTGCACTGAGAGTCTTCTTTAGTTCATCGAACAAGAGCGAGCGCGTGCGCCGCCCGCTGTCTCTTCCGCTTGCGTCCGGCGTCTCGCTCAGGCGCCTGCCTCGCGCGCACACCGGGGCATATTGTGCTGAGGGCGGCGGCGTGTGACTGCGGGGGGGGGCGGTCCCGAGCTAGTGCAGTTCCTGCGGCGGAGGCGGGGGCAGAATGGGCGGTGCGGGTGCGAACCCCGGCCCTGACCCAAGGCGTCCGACACCGCAGAGAGAACTCGCGAAACGTTTTCTGCTTGGTCGCCTCGTCCCCGCCTGCGATACCCCGCCTCCAGACCTCCTCTCTCAGCTATCGATGTCCTGCCCCGCTCTGCTCGGTTTCGACCCGCTCTTCCCCGCACGACTGTGCTCCTCGCCAACTTGTTCCGTCCCACCCCAACCGCACTGCTCAGCCTCGCCCTTCCCCGCACCATTTTCTTATTCATATGCCTTCGTGTTCCGCCGTGGTTTTTCCCAAACTCCTTGTCCCGCCCTTGCCCTGCCCGCCCCGCCTTGTCTTTTCCCGACTTGTTTCTCGTCGTCCTGCCTCGCCTTATCCCGGTTTGACCCCCCCCCCCCTCCGCGTCTCATTGCCTCTTTCCTCCCTACCACCTGTCTCCCTGATCGCCTCCTCCTCGTTTATACTAACCGATATTAATCTGTTCCACTCTTTGCCACGCTTCACGCGCCATAACGGCATATTTCGACCTTACTCGAGGGATCGGGTCCTTCCTTATTACTCTCTCCTTTATCCAGCCTCGTCCCTTCCGGCCTTCTGCTTCCCCGCCGTCAGGGCTGTGTCTGATACTTTACGCAACATGTTATTTTCCCATGTCTAGGCCACAGCGTTCAACATTCCTACAACGTTCTAGTTCGCCAGCTACCTCCTGCCTCCCTATAAACCTTGCTTGTGGCTCTTTACCGACGCCTCCACTTTACTTCTCCTCGTGTCGCTTGTCCTCGCGCTGCCTCTTCCTCAACTGGTCCCTTCGTCCGCTAAGGCACCCAGGAAGGGCAACGCTAGAGTTTCAAAGGAACAACACGGCTGGTGAATTAAATTGAAGGGGTTGGCGCAGTAAGATAAGCCACTGCACTCCAGCTATTCGAATACGTTAAAATATCGATTTTGGCTTACCTGGTTTCTTCGTGTCTTGTTGATATTTTCATAAACGGCGTGAGGCCGTTATTAAATAAGACACTTCACGTTTATTAACATTTTCGAATAGAGGACAACTTACAGTAGCTGATATGGCTTGCGATGTTTCTGCCTTAAGCCCGTCAACTGTAAAAAGCTTTAACAAACCCAATCGCCGAAATATCGAAAGAATAAAGAAGCGTGTGGTTTCATTCGGTACGTGAAAATCGAGCATTCATACGCGATCGCGACATCTACGTGAAAATCGCCGATTCAATGAAGAGCTCTCGCGTGAGGCCAGCGCCGCTCGCCAACAGCGACGCATCGCGGTGCGGAGCGCAGCCTGGCGCGGGCAGCGGCACGCCCCCGTCTATCTCTTTAGCGCGCCCCCCCCTCGCTGAGCCTACCGCCCCGGGCGCCCTGGCGTCCGCACGAGGTCCTCCCCTTTAAGAGCCCGCCGCCCCGCCGCCGCCGCCGCCGCCGCCGCCGCCGCCGCCGCCGCCGCCGCCGCCGCCGCCGCCGCCGCCGTCTCCCGAGATACCCAAGGATCCTGGCTGCACCCAGCGGCTAGCGCTCCTGTTTAAACCGGCTTTGCAAATAGGTCTGCGCTTCGCACATTTATTTATCGATACTTGTTTTCGTGATAATTACATTTTTCCAGCGCATATCGAAATAAATAATTATAATTAAATGGAAGTTTTAATATCTGTGAACGTTTATTGAGGATATTGCGAGAGTTGGGAATTCATTAAAAATGGAACATTGCTAAAAAAAATAATTACAGGTAAATGCACCATAATAATGATTTATCATAGAAAATTTAATTTGGCTCATATTGCTAATAAATTCAATATATTTATAATCTGATATTGAATATATTCTCCTAATTACAAAAATGTGTATTACTATATGTCATTATTCAACAAACATAATGATCTGAAGTTTACAGATCTCTATACCGCAGCCATCTGTTTATATGTAGCCGGCTGAAACAGTCGTTTGTTTCTATATCGAGCAGCGATAGTCCTACACGTGCTTTTTTTCCGGCGCAGTCCGTCGCATATTTTCATTCGGAGTTCAAACAAAAGCTGACCTCGTCCCAACGCGTAGCAACGGATTTAGATTACGCATTAGATTCGAGGTCACGGAGCGTTTTCGTTGAGTGGCACGTGCGAGAGAAACCCGCGCTTTCGGAGCGGGAAGAGAATATACGGCACGCGCGGAATAACTAACGAGCTCGTTTGCGTTTGAGGTGGGCAACAAATCCCTTTTATAATGGTCATCAGGTTCCGTAGGAGAGAATCGGCTTTTGAAAAGCGAAGTCGAAGCCTGAACTTTCTTCTTGCCTCGTTCGTAGCGCAGTCCGCAACTGCTGTAACTACTCTTTGTGGAGCGCAGATGTGTTCAAAACCTGCGTTTAGACGTTTTTGCGATGTAACTGTAGTGTGGAAGGTAATTGTAAACCACCACGGATCCCACAATATCGTCTAGTAGTTGCCTATGCGAACAATCCACATTTTGTAAATCATTGTTTTAAAAGAGAAATTTGCTTCTTTCTAGAATCCAACTTTGAACAATTAGGCCCTGAACTGTGTTGCATCACGTGTTTTCTGCAGGTCTCGCCGGTAAACATAGTAATATTCTTAAGCGTTTATTAATAAACTTAGTTAAGATTTATATCCGCGCCATTAAATTGCATTAAGTGATAGTCTATTAATTTAACATAGATTTCTAGTCTGCAAGCTTATCACCATCCGTGCTGTAGAGTGGGAGTACTCAGAAGGTCTAAAACTCCATAAATGAAATAGGAGGTTCAAAAATGGGTCATTTTGTTTATTACGATCTGAGAAACACGACTCACAGACCGCAAACGGAAACTTTGAATACACCGTTTTCAAGTTCTGTACGGTAACGTGTGTTACGAGTTCAAAGTACACCTGCTGATTTCTTCAAGGCAAAATTGTACTTTGTGTGTGTGTGTGTGTGTGTGTGTGTGTTGTGTGTGTGATGTGTTAAACCGGTTTAACGCGCCCCTGTAGGGTTTGTGTACCCAGTAGCAAATTTTTGGGGTTTGGGTCTATGGTGTCTTACAACCGGCACAAATTCGTCATATTTTCTTTTTATTTAGCAGTGATAGAGATCGAATATCAATACTCACGATCCCAAATCACCCTAATCGCTGAAAACTAAACCTTGTTCTTGAAACGAATCGCGCACTTCCTTATACGCCCACATGGCCCCTCATCGTTCACAACCGTTTAAAAATATAGACTAGTGGTGCTGCCAAAGCACATACTTTCTCGCAATGTTTCTAAACGCTCCGCAATATTATATTGATTTGATATTTATAATGAACAATTGATTTGATGTGACATACGTTTTAAAAATAGGACAAGAGGGCAGTAAACTTGTTTAAAATTTCAAAGTACGGAAATAACATTCTACAGACACTCCCAATTTATGTAGAATTTAATTGATTGCATATGTGAATAGAATCGCCCACTTCCTTCTACGTCGCGACTACGTTCTTCCGCGTGTCCTGCTCTACGCCACGCCCTCCTTTCCACCCCTTCTATTCCCGCACAAGTTGCTCGTGTAGGCGTGGAGAGGCGGAGAGGCACCGTTGGCCGCGGGCCGACCCCCCGGGGCCGCTGCGCCGCGGACGAGACAGCCGCCGCACCCCTCGCTCACGGAAGTTGTTGCGCTGCGCCAAATGGACGCCGCCGTTGGCCTTTTTGGTGTCTGAATCAGGCCACTCGGCGCGCGGGAGCGCAGTGCCCGTCGTGCCTGCCGAGTTAAGTTTGTCGTACAGGCTCTTCCGGCTGAGAAACGTATCTCAGATTTCAAACTTGACAGTTATTATTTTATTTTATTTAATAGGTAATTATTACAAACAAATTAGCTTACTTGATCCTATGTGTCTAGGCCGAAGCCCTTTAAGCCATTACAATACCTACATCCTTTCGCGTTCTAATCTTTCGAATTCTGGTATTCACCCCAAATGGTCTCTCCATCGCATCAAAGCCGCGGAAGAGAGACCATAAGGTACGGTTCAGGAAAAAACCCCTGAAGGGGGAAAAACCTGCCGTCAGAAGCCGAGTATATACTAATCTATCCGACGTTTTAACTATTTATTTTTTGGCGCGGGCGTCCCGCCGTCTCCTTCCAGTGCTTGGCCTCCAAGCCAAGCACGTAGTTATTATCGGTATTAGGCCGATGTAACCAAGCACATAGTTATTATCGATATTAGGCCGATGTAACCGCTCAATAACCGACCAAGGTCGTTATTTGTGATAACGATCGTGCGTCGTTTAACTCTTCTCGTAAGTACCACCTTTTTATAAGGAAGATCATATAAATAAGAAAAGGAATAGGAATATTCACACGCTTTCTTTAGCTACCTCATTTGTTTTCATTGTTTTAGCAGACGCCGGCCCTTAAAAATGTTAACGGATGCCGGCCGTTAAAAATCTTAACGGACGCTGGCTGTCAAGAGCTGCTTCGTATTACGGTGTTTGGTGTCGCTACATCGAAGTAACATGACAGTATTAAGAAACTTTAATGACACGTGTGTTTTTCTAAGTTATATTTTAAATCACTCAAAATTTCCTTTTTACGGCGGGAACAAATTTTTCTCGGCAGAGGGTGGATTGTTTGAACATCTGCAATCGTATCGCATGCTCCAAGGCCACATCAACATTATGTTTCCATGAAACACTTTGCGGTTTTCCTATTCAGAATGTTTTCTCAAGTCTTCTCTGAATTGTTAGTTTGTTATTTTTCGTTTTCTCTCAATGTGTTACATGCGAGTACCTTGCGAAGGACACGGGCTGAAGATTGAGATTTGATAACTCTGATGTCTTACGAGCCTTTGCGACAAATGTTAGTCTCTGCCATGCCATAGGAGTAATATCTGGCGTTTAAATTGTGTTTCAGTAACTATTTCAACAACGCAATCGATGTTTGAAGAGCCTGAGCAATATTTTTGAACAAGAAATTATGTATTAGTTTTCTATTTTTTATGATGTAGGGTAAATACCTACGAATTTACAACAACTGTTTTATCTTTTGTGTGTTTTTACATTCATTGGTGCCTTCGAATATAATTTTTGTCATGGAGTTTCATTGTGATGTAATATCATGGAGGTTGTCTCTTAGCATCTGATGGACGAATAATTGTCGTTGCGTAAAAAATTGAAGTTCAAAGAAGCGCTATTAACTAATTGATAAGATTTATGACTATGTTTTATTAGCAATGTGTAATTCATTACTTTACTTCTTCTTTTACTTGTTTCAGTAGAATTTAATTTGCCATTTTGAAATGTTCTACTCACAAGAGAGATTTGCAATAAAACATTGAAAACAACTACGGTTGTTGAATATATGTAATATGCAATCCAAATTAAATCCTGTGATCGTCAAGAAAATGAGAAATGCCTTGAAGAACCTACCCAAAGAATGAATTTAAATGTGAACGACGAATTTCGTTGTATCTTTTTAAACATACCACATATATTGTAACTAATGAATGGAGTTTTCTAGCAGTTCTTTATTGTATCATGAAATGCCCGAGGAGCACGAGAACGGACTGGTTCGCGTGCAGGTCGTTAATCGAGATGGATCACGGCAGCCGGCGCGCGTGTGAACGACGGCCGTATGGAAAGCATAGGTGGTGCGGAGAGCTCAAGGCACGGAACGCGAGTCTCTTCCTACTGTGAAAGTATTGGTAACAGCATTGCCATAATGCACACAACCATCTAGCAATAAAACAGAGTTTTTCGCTCTTTTAGGTATAATCGTAAAGACCAGAAACAGAAAGAAAATCTATTCGAAAATATAGGACTACTTTTGTTTGTTTGTATTTGCTTATTTCATTATAGTGTGATTTTTGGATTCTTCATGTGCGATGTTGTTATAAGCATCTATACTTCACTTTCAACGCTTCAATCGGACCTTAAAAGAACTACTCCCCCGTCGTTCAGCCCGCTATTAATTAATTATGTTCGTCTTACAATAATGCACACACTAAACGAATATATTTATTAATTTTATTCGTTTCGTGTCTGTTCTATTGTAACGTCCTGCTCAACTTAAAAAAGGCTCTTTAATGTATCGTTGGAACAAAATGTTCTTTTATATTCTTGCAAATTCACTGTGTTTTCAAAGAATTACAGTTTTAATGCCTCTGCAATTAGGTACAGAATAATTTAGTATGATTGGTCTTCTGTTACATGTTGTATACGTTCGTATCTGTGTATTGAGCCGCCGAGCATTGATGAAGATTACAGGCATAACACACTTCAGGGATGAAAAAAGTCTCTATACAGCTATCGGTTTATATGAACTATAGTTTTTATGGCGAGGGATAATCGAAGTCTCTTATGCAATAGACGTACAGATTTAATGAAATTGAGAGAACAATGATCCGCACAGGCATTCATTCGTACTTTATATCCCAATGTCCACGCGTCTCTACTGAGCTACGTGTGATATAGTTAGTCGACGTTTGATTATCGTAAAGATTAAGTGAATAACGGGAAGCAGTGGTCATCTGAACTCTACCTTATCACATGATTAGGAATAATGATATACTATGTTTTCAATATAATGAATCTTGCAAACTGTTTTCCAGCATCTTCCAACATCAAGTTTGTTGTCAGAAGGAAATTCCAAACTGTTAACGGTTTTTCTTTCTTGTGTAATTTCATGAGTATAATAATGTTGATGGCCATAACGATACGAGTTCTTCTATTAGGAGACTTTTTCCAGTCGTCACTTCAGTAGACTTCTGAATGTAATGGATGGTAATACCTACAGGCAGCTACCAATTGTTTTTATAATCTGTCATCAAAATGGTTCAATTTTAGCAGACCGGCCCCACTTCCAACACCCTTTTAAGGTTATATATTTAGGTCGTCGTTCTATCTTCTTCAGATACGCCCAACATTACGACCATCTGGTTTGTTATCGCCACTCCACTCGTATTAACGGACGTCTGGTCATAGACGCATCGAAAAATTCCGCGGAATTCCTTCATCTCCTCCGACCCGATATTTGTCCTTTCTGGCGCCCGTTCAATTGTCTCGATTGTCTCGTTTTTCAACACTGAATTAATCATTATTATATATCAGGTAATTTGATAATATTTTGGTTGTATGAAATATTCCGCGTTGAATACAATATGGTATTACTGCCAAAATACGATCTATAACCTTCGATATAAAACGTTTTGTTAGAGCGTTGATTCGTAATATTTGTTATTTTTTCACAAGCGTGTCTCTCCCCGTTGTTAACAGCCCATCCGACCAAACGCACGCTAATGTGCCCGATCTCACCCCTCCACGTACGTGTAGGCCCCACCCGATCGCGTCCAGTCCAATTATTGCATGTAGAGGGGAAGCTTCCTATACAGTTTCAAATTTTTCGCAAAAATAGATCCTAATTTGTTTTAATTTTGTTATTCAATGTGAAATTGACCCAGTAGACGTCTAACTTCCATTCAATTTTCCGCAAATATTCATTTTCATAATACCGTAGTACTATTACACCGACATAACGCAAACTAAAAGAGGAATACAAAAGTGCTCTTGACGACCGGCATTTGTTAAGGATTGTATCTTCATTGGTGCCGTAACGCCAGTTAAAGTACACATAAGAATGAAGAGTAGTTGTAAATTCACAGGCATTTACCATACATCATAAAATATAGAAAACTAATATTATCCTTTTTTCATCAGAAACATTTCCCGGACTCTCCCGTTTGAGTGTTATTACGAACCTTAAGAAACGCGTGTTCTTTTGGATTCATAAAAACACTATTTTTTTGCCATGAATATAAAAGAAAATAAAGAGAATTACTAAACATAATTTCAAAGATTTATTCTGATTATTAATTCTTAGGTTTTACAATATTGATCCATTTTTAAACAGAACTGCGAACTTATATTATATACCTACACGTAAAAAACTTACCATGCTTGAGGGTTACTCCAAATCAATAAAACGAACTAAACGATCTTTAAGGTCGAAAAAACACCTTCAGTGTCTAGAGGTTGATTAATATACCTATTACCAAATGAAATTAAAATGACCGTGTCCGTCTTAGATAAAATATTTAATGGCACACGTTTGACGCTTAGTGGTGCATACGCGATTCTCGTTTCATTATGATGTCTGTATCAAACTTTTTACTTTCATAAACGTTGAGAGTCCGCCGGCTTTAAGAACAATCGAAACAAATGAGTTAACCATTTCGCTTTCGCAAAAGATAGCGTTTGAGGCCACATATTCCCAGAAAATATATTTGATATACATAAGACTTTTTGTTATGAGAAAACGGGTATTACTAAATAGTTATTATCGACATTAGATCTACGAACAAAAAGAAAAAAACCCAACCAGGTCTGTTATCGCCGGTGGGATACTATCTTCTAATAAAAATGTCATAAAAACAAGAATTACCATTTCTTGGAATAAGTGTATTCATACGTCATCATTAGCTAGAACTCATTTATTTCGATTTTTCCAAACGGACTGTGGGCTTTTAAATCCTTAACGGATGCCGGCCGTTAAGAGTGGCTTTTCGTTTCTCTGTCTGGTCGCGTTAAGTGGATTCGGCGCAGAATTATGTAAAGTATTGAACGACACCGACCTATACGACAAATTACAGCGTAATGAAATCCAGATAACTATACTAGGATTTATTTAACGGTGCCCTTGACGTAAATCAGCTGTTCACGGTTTCATCCAATCGGGAGCTTGAACATCCCCATAGCGACGTCACTGAAACGACATTGAAGCTCCTGATTGGATGAGACAGCGACAGCTGATGGAGCGCACGAGTAAATAAATCGTACTATACATCTATTCGACTCCCATCTTTGGCCATTGAAGGGAAGAAGAGGCGCGGCGGGCGGTCGCTATCTGCCGGAGCGGAGAGGTGCGCGGGGCGCCGTGCGTCACCAGGACGTCAGCAGCAGCGCCGCACGTGCTTCCGCCGTCTGCCGCCACCCCCGCCCCCGCCCACGCCCCCCTCGCCCCCCGCGGCGCGCACGTCAGATAAACGCGTCGGCCCCGAGAGGCGTCGGAGGAAAAAACGTCACGCGGGCCGGTCGTTTGGGAGGCGAATTGCAGCTGATAGGCGCGCGTGGTGGGAGCAACGCGTGAGGACCCGTTCGGAGTGAGTGAGACTACGTCACGCGTTCGCGTATAGGTGCATTTCACATTTAGGGTTTTCTGTATTGACTACCCTTTCGGGTAGAGCCTTTCGGGGATTTTAAGTAATCACGCATAAAACAGGTTATTGGGACATCTACAGGCAAATGTGATACGCAATTTTTAAAATCGATTTTACTGTTAGATTGAAGTGCGTCGAGATGTGGGGGAAGTGGATTAGAGTGGGTGATGGTTGAAGAGGGCGGAGGTCCATATTTCTGTGGTGGGTAGAAGAGGTCCGTCGCGAGCGTGATCGTATGCAAAGTGGGAGGTTGCTTTTCCGCCTAGGAGGAAGGTAGTGGTAATTCTTTGAAAACGTTGTTACTGGGATGGAGAGAGATCCTTCATTCTTTGCCCATACTTTTTTACCTGTGATACGCGGACGTTATGTAAAACTGCTGTCAAGGTGAGCAATCCTTGTTCTGATTCATGGTTAATATAGTGTTTTATAACATAAGCTGAAAATGTGTCGCAACACGACTGATTTCAGCTTGAAAAAACATATTTTGTAAATATACTTCACTCGGACGCAATCCTGGCGTTGACGCCTTATACTTGTAGATCGTCGGTTACGTGATTGTACACTGCATTATCGGATTGACCAATTTGGGAAACGAGGTCTGAATCCATGAATTCGATTTCCGATTCGAACACAACAAGGTGGCGTTTCCTGTAGTTGTTTGTCCTCTGATACTCCAACAGACAGTGTATAGACATCAATTGGCTGCGCCACAAATCTTTTACAAGCTGTCCTCGAACTTGATTTTTTCTCTCATTATTTACAAACAAAAAAAGTAATATTCCGAAAAATAATCATGGTTCAATTCTTCTCATCTCTCTATTGTGCACCTAGGTATGCAAGAGGACCAAGGTCTTTGCCGCAAATCGTGAAGTCCTATAAATTACAGATAAAGATAGCTACATTTGTACCTTTACTGCTTTGGAAATATTAATGATTTAGAAAAAAGTAAATGAATTCGAATCCAAGGCATTTAAAGATTTGAAAACAATTATAGATTTTAAATAAATGTTTTTAATGTTTTGCGAGGTTATGTTGGGACTGTTAAAAAAAAGAAATGTTTAAAGAGCAGGCATAAAACCTTCCAATCTTAACCACCTAATCCCTTCATACCACGTTAACAGAACACCTCTCGAGCCTCAGAGTTGTTCCAAATTGTCATCGGAAATGACATAATGGCGTGGCAACAAGGCGACGCGACGTGACGCTACGCGCGCGACATCTTTGTTGACGTGGGAGTAGTTGCGCCCCGCCTGGCTCATGCGCTAACGGTGCAGCGTTGGGTCGCCCAGATGTTTCGACTCCCAGGTCGCTGGTCGATAGTTTCTTAGGAGTTGACACAAAATATAATATTTCCTTTATGAACGATTTATAGCGACAGTTACTCTACACTTCTCTATAATTTACGTTGTCTGGGAGCAGCAGAAAACTCAGGCGCACCCTAAAACCGGAACCAACGCACCATTTTGTGTTAAAATTTGTAGTATGACGTAGAACATTAAACTACGATTCAAATACTATACTAATTATATTATAATGCAATACAACGAATTACGTAATATAATAATTTTATCTTCTCTGAAGTTTTTTTTACAAAATCTGCTACATTTTGAAATAGATTTTCCATCGGATTGGGTGTCCTTGTATATTATTTTATCCTTAATGTAGTAATTATTTTCTAAACAAACTCGAGAAAAATGTTGGAATGTTGTCTCGACGTTTCTCGCAAACGAGAAGGCTTCTTGTCAGAAAAAAAAGTACTCTGTGAAATGAAAAGGTTGTGATATTTCTGCCGTTTCCAACACCATCTGAATGCGCATACTGTCGGCTTGATTACACGTGAATGAGCTCTGTTCCTTTCCGCCGAGTTGCGTAACACGCGGCGTGACGTGTCTGCTTGTCAGCCGTCCTGTCACGGCAGACGTGAGTGGAATTAGAAAAAGGCTGGCACAACTCTTCATGTTGTTTTCAAGAAATAGAGCTTCATATTGAAGACTGCTGGTGGAGGTCACCTTAGACGTGTGAGTTGCACACGTACGGGACACGTAGGTGGCGTGTTTAAGTCACGTAACTGTCCCTGGTTTGCTTTGCCACTACAGCTGCCTCCGCAAACGAGGTTATTATCGCCTCGAGTTTACCTCAATACTTCTGTTCAAGCCTATTTGTATCGATGATTACATTTTTCAAAAAAGCTTTATGCAATAAACTATACGAGTATACTCCAATTTCTCGATATTATACGACAACATAGGCATTGATAATTCTGTAAGAATGTATTTTGTTACATATAACATTTATCCTAACAAAACTCAAATTACTTTATTTTGTTTGTTTTATGCAAAAGATTGTTCCAAAAAGTAGACGAAAATTCTCGTACTACTCCAGCATACAGCCTTAGTGCTTAGCTTAATGGAAATCCGATGATAGTACGACTGCTCATATTGAAGAAGTCCAGAACAGGTTCGTCATCAGAAGAAAGCGATAACATACGAATGATTAGTTAAGTAGGAAATGTGCCATTCAGATCGGCGCGAGATTGTGACGCAACTTTCAAAAGTAAGATATTCCAAGTTTGCCAGGATAACTTTACGTTCCAAGCTAAATTAGGGCCGAACAGATTATTCTTGAACAATGTTAAATCGTTAGAGAATGGGTAAGCTGCATGCGAAAAAAAATGTATCGCTGGATGTATTCATGTAGTGACACACTTACCGTCTTGCCTCCTGACGTCTTTCTCGGAGTAGATTCAGTGACGTATTACCAACGAGTTTAATTTGGGAAGAACCTCCCATGAGGAAAGAAATAACGATGTTAAGGTAATACATGAAAGGTCCGGCCAAAAGGAAGTGTCAGATCTTGGAAAAGAAGGAAAAAGATTATTTCGTTGGCTGAAGGGCGTTTCCTCATATGGTAGAACCTTATTAACCCGAATCAACTGCAGCCGGGGCCTCTCCGAACTAACAAAAATCCAGGTTATCCAGAGAATGAGGGGAGAAAACGATAAAAAAAAGAACATGAACTTCCCAAACATGGTTAATGGAGTTTAATAATTATCAGTACACTTTCACCTAAAAATATTTTAATATGTGTGCACAGTATACATTGATAGAAACCAGTATGTGGCTCTATGAATGCCCGGATCACCAGGCCCACATCCTCCCCTTCCCGTATGTTCTCTGCGGGTGGCCGTTGCTGAAGGCAGGGGAGGGGATGGCGAGGGTGTGCAGGTGAATTGAGGGCAATCAAATCGACCACTGGCAAGTGAATTCGAGTAATTTACCTACCGAGAATCGCGATTTATCATTTGTAAAATAAAAATTCATTTACTACACATAGTAACATATTTTTTCCAAACCTGGTCCGGGTTATACGGACGTCCGGATTAAAGAGGTCCGAGTTAACTAAGTTCTACTGTATTGTAGATTTTCTTGCACTTGTTGCCGTTCCGCGAGTGTCCGTCAAACAAATATGAAGAGTTGTGAGCGGGAGCCCAACCCGAATCTTCAGTTTTATTAAAAAATAAGAACACTTGGCTAGATTTCCTGAAACCTCACGGCGCTGTATTCGACAATAGTTCACGTCAAATCCACCCGGGGGTATGGTACTCTGCCTTGTCTTTAACACAAAGATGTTCAGAGAACTAACGGTCCTACTCTCGGTCTATTTCGTTATGACGGTGGCGTTCAATAAACAGGTAGCGCTGTACTGTCTATTCCCACACCTTATTAAAAGCCACACGCTTGCAGACGTTGAATTCCTCTCATATGGACTTCTGTAAGTTGTGCCACAACGACCCAGAACATGACCCATGAACCACAAAGACCCTTAAAAATGAATTTAATTGACACGTAGTAAGTTTGTGTTATTATTTTGTTATTGAAACGGTTGTTCGTCGGCAGATTTTCCTTCCTCCGACTGTTCCATTGCATTGTGGTCCTCCTTGGTTGGGCGAGCACCGCCACCGCCGCCGCATCGCAGATCGATCGGCGGCGCCAGTGGAGCTGCGGAGCTGTGGCTGGGGAGTGGGCGGGGAGGGAAGGGGAGGGGAGGGCGGGCGGTTCCGCTCCGCGCCGCTGTGCCGCGAAAGCGCCGCCTGCAGCTCTCCAAGCCACCCCCCCCCCCCTCCGCCACTCATACTGTACCGAAATGGAGCGAAGGGCGCGAAGGGTCAAAAAAGAAGTGAGATGTAAAATATATTTCGTACATCTGCGGAAACGTGAGGGAGCTTTTACACGTTCTACAAAATTATGTTAATAAAGCAGATTAATGCAGATTGTTTCTCTTTGATCTACAAGAACGTCCTCTCTATGTTTCTAAGATAAAACTTCATGAACACGAAAATACTTTTTAAATTAATGAGGAATTCTTGCCTCAATATGCGTGAATGAGTAATATAAATTAGAAAATAAGAAAAAGATTTCTCTGCAATTTGAATAAGTATAAGTAAGTTATTAAACGTCCCCATTTGAGTTGGACATGCTTTAGAATAAGCAAGAATTGTCAAATAGGTTACTTCAAAAGATTTCTTAAGAATCTTTTAATAATATACCCCCTAAATGTTGAAGATTCATGGTATCTCAACTATTGAATTTCGTTGTGAAATATAAATATGTATTTATACTTTTGAAGTCTCAGCCTTATTATTAAATCAAATGTCCTTTTTTAACTTCATCTATTTGAATAAAGGATAAATATTGTAGCAAGTGATATTTGAGCATCTGTCTTCACGAAGATGAATGTTGAAAGTAAACAAAAATTTCATAAAAACGGGTCTTTATTATTATGATTAATATTTATATTGTTTTAATTTTAGTGACGTATGCTACGTATATACATTGTGCTTTTTATCCTTTGAGCTCCTGCTTGAAAATCACAGACTAATGCTATAAGCGCTTTCGGAGTGACGTGTAACCACCGTATGCCGCGTCGGCGTCACGAAAAAATGAATATGGCCGCCATCTCTGTTACAGGGTCGCTTGTTCGGTACCCGTGACTGAACGTTGTGCAATGGTTGCATCAAAAGTATCAACAGGTGTTAGAAGAAATGTCAAATGAAATGATATTTAATCTTCCGATGTCTGCCTCGAATTGGCTTTAATGTGAATTAAACATTGATTTCACTTCTTGCCACGTAAAAATGTGTAAAATAGCTGTTTGCATACCGAAGTAAGTTGGTACTTACTGTTCTTTTTCGATACTGTTTGGTCATTCTTAAGATTCAGTTTCCATTTCTATTGGGATCTGTTTATCTATCTGTAAAGCTCTACTATATTTCGCGTAGTTTTTTCACTTTAGGAAATTGATTGAGTGTAGATTTTACTGAACGATTTACCTCTTACATAGTACTTCACTACGTCGTTTTTTCTTATTTGTTATTGTTAGATATTTTTTGCATTTCTAGGAATGTTATGTTATGTATACCTCTCATTTTACATTTCCTTACTTATCGAGTTGAGTATTCAAATTTCTGAGCTGATTTCTGGCTGTTCTGTAAATTGATTAATTTGCAAAGAAACAAGTGTGGATAAATGAATTTTTAAGTTCTACTTTATATTGCAGTATGCCAAGTCATGATCAATTACCTGATCGTTTTTGGAGCGTTGGTAAATGTAATTCTTCTCAAATATCATATAGCTAAGCTGCGAATACGAAGTATAAAATTTTAGATTGTGAAGCATGAAGCGACCATGTCTCTGCGTGTGTAATAATTGGGAACCAATATTCAGAGCGTAAATGTTGGAACATGCAGGCATTGCCTGAGAACACATTTCCCAATTTTACTACGGGAAAGATATTGTGTTTTCGCCTGTTCTCATACCCCTACAATATGAGGGAACGATCTTTACAAATGTGCTGAAATTTCCTCTCTCAGCGCCTTCTATTCGAAGTTTAGAAGATTCCGAAAACCTAAATAAATGGGAAACTTAAAAGACATTAATGAATATATTGAGAAGTCAGAAACGAGCAAAGTAAAAAATAACGTACATATGAATGTCTTTACGCTAACTAGTGGGCATAACAATGTGAATTACCTAGAAGCACATATATCATTAAATGATCATTAAAATCACTTAATCACCGTTTTCAAAAGGTTTGGAGTCCTTAATTTACAGGTTATTAAAAAGGTATCAAATTAAATTTACTAAACTACAAAAATTGCTTGTAACAACGTGAGAACGCCGTAACCTTGCCATTGCCAGGCCACATCTGCCTATTGACCTCATTCCAGACGATTATAACATTCACCGCATCGCAATAGAAAAAACATTCACTTTGGTACGAGGCAAAGAGCAGTCATTTTCCATCGCGCCGCGGGCCCCGCTAATTGCCAGGTGCGGGGTCGGGGCGGGCGGGCGCTAAGCCGAGCGGGGGGAGCGAGGCGAGCGCGTGAGCGGCAACGGGGGCGGCGCGAAGCGGTAAAGAGCGGCGGGCGCGCACACCGGTGCGGAGGGTCACGTGTGGGCGAGCCGGTGATGGGCGGCGGGCGGCGGGCAGTGGGCGGGCGGTTGTCGGAAGCGGGGCCCGCTCGCACAGACGCCTCTCCCGCTGCCGCGTGACTTTCACTCGCGGAGTGCGGGCGGCGGGCGGGGGCGGGGGGCGGGGCCCTGGGGCGGCGCGGAGTGGCGCGCGATTCGGCGCGTCTCGGCGCGGTTTCCGCTCGGCCGGCGTGGCGCGACGCGTCACGCGGCGCCGGCCCACGTGGCCGCAGCGGCTGCCGCTCCGGCGCCCACCCGCGCGCGGTCGGAGGCGAGGGGCGGGCGCTGGAGAGGAAAGCGAGACACCACGACCACCACTAATATGTAAAATCGATGTTTTTATTGGAGTTTCGTAACTGTTACAGCATACAAATTAAGTTCATTAATATTAAATTTGATTTGGTTGATTTTAAATTGAATTTGATTGATATTCAATTGAATTTGATTGTTATTCAATTGAATTTGATTGTTATTCAATTGAATTTGATTGTTATTCAATTGAATTTGATTGATTTTAAATTGAATTTGATTGATATTCAATTGAATTAAATTATTTTTTTTTAATGCGACGTATTTGAAAATGAACATATTCTTTGTAGAAGCGCATGATGAATCATCCATTATTATTAGAAATCTCTGTATCAATTTCGTCTGTGTACGCCGCAGTAAATTCACAAATTATTGTCAGTAATAATTCTTTAAGATTTTGTTTCTGCTTAAACCTCGCGTTTTTATTGATTTACAGAAACTATTTACTAGTCACTGTCATAATATACGAACAATACTAGACAGTTCCCTGTCGTTAGATGTCCTACGTTGTCGTACTACGTCGTTGGGAAATATTCCCCGGCTACGTAAACGACGATACTATTTTCGGTAATGTATTATTTCTTCGCAAAACACTAATCAAAACAAACAAAAATATATGACTTCTCATGCTATCCTGATATCATGTCATCTTACTAGGATGCTAGTCATCCACGTTTGAGCATGAATGATCTACATTCCGCCCCGTCATTGCACGCAAGACACATTTATTCATACTTCAGATTATTCATCTTGCAGCCATATCATCATGATTTGAATGTATTTTCGTTCAATAAGAGAAATCAGTATACGTTTTTGCATCAGAAAATGAACCATCAGTATTTGTTAACTATACAGCCCATAAATCATCATAATTATTGTCTTCATAACTCATTACACAATTCGCTTGAGTGCAATTCTTCCATATATCGAGTATTATCGATATTAAATACTACGTACGCAAACATTTCATGATTTTCTTCTTGCAGATTGATCACTAAACTAAACAGAGATGTCCGTCTCAGAAACATTGCATTTGTTTCGGTGTTTTTCATTCACTGTTTTCACACTTTTTTGACAGGAGAGAGAAAGTTAACCAACGTGATAATAGCGATTTCACACTTCAGCATCTAGCATTATTGAAGGTTTGAATGAGTCAGATTCTGGCATTAAGTATTGCATCGTTGTTCTAACGTATGTAAATTAAAGTGAAAGTACTGATGATTGAAAAAACCAAGTTGTGAAGTGAGCTATGATTTATGAATATTGTTGACAACTGTAAGTGTTAAGAATGCTGATGAAGAGAGATTATTGAAAAACTTTCTATTAGGTATGATCTACACTATCATGTTAGATTCCAGAACCTTCCAGATGCTTCGGGATTTTTCTAGATGAGTTATTGTTATGGACCTCTTGATAGAAGAACTGTTTTATGAAAGGCTGGAACGAAAGTTCTCGTTGTTTTCTTATCTACCATTTTTAGAGAGACTTCTTTCTTATCATTCGCCCAGGTAACCTAATGTTCTCCTTATATGACGGCGCTTGTGTGTCAGGCAGTCAGTCACGAACAAAAGAGACGGAGAGGGGCTTGTATAAGACAGGGATGGATCTCAGGCACTAACTCAGACGTGGTACTCATTTCGGAGGGACGTGTCCGCCCATGAGGGTCTGACTCCACCTGGCGCGACGTCGTTGGCACACGGGCACCTGACCAGGAGCGGCTTCTATTCTCCCCAACGAGGTTGTGGTAGGTCTTCTTAATTTACTCCTCGCCGCTCCACGTTTAGGGGCCAAGAACCGCCGCGCGCTTTTAGAAACACATTCAGACCGCCTTATCTCCGCGACTCTGTCGAAACCGGTGAGGAGAGACACGAAGAGCTGACGAAACTGCTTGACAACGCCCCACCTTGCGGTCGCCGAGCGTTTCTCAAGAGATGCGCGCGCGGTACGCCAGCGGCGGTGTGGGAGCGAGTTTACAGGTGTCGCATAATGAAGGTTACAGACTTGTGGGGCATTTAGGGGGATCGGCGACGATAACTTTTTTTCCAGTGAACATGTGATGGGAAATCTTGTTACGATGTAATAATACGTGTAATATTGCCTATGACTGGCAGGCAACGTACCTTGCACTGACTTCGCAGGTACATCTGCGTGATAGCACGTATCTGCAGGTACTTCTGACGTGGTCAAAAGATTTCATGAACTTGCCAAACATCAGTACAAGTTGAGTTGTACGGACATCTGTCATTCGTTTAACGAGAATTCCCCCGTATGTGCATAAGCAAAAAGTACCCATCTTCGACCCCCTAATGGCCCTAGAAGTTTGAAACATTTGAATCGGAGAAAACAAAAACGTTCGATGTCCAGGAGCTTCAATTTTTTAAAGAGCAAGCAAAAAGGTTCCAAGTTCCGGACATTGATCATTTTTTCTTAACATTAATAGTTGAAGGATATTCTACAGACGTTCACGGACAACGAACTTTTATGCATAGAAAGTTTAATGTATATTTTAAGAACAGTTTCCCACCGTTAACTCAAAACCGGTAAAATGAGACGCCGAACCTTTTTGTTTTCACCGATTCATTTATTCTGGCACACCAGAGGCACACCAGTATTCTTGCAACTGTCTCGAAATAACTAAGTCGCGAACGCTCCCCCTCTTCTGGACGCCAGAAGCCTGTGGAGCCAGTGCGGGCGAGGAGCGTAGCGCTGCGCGAGTTGCTATTGTCCGCGGCCGCGCGCGCAGAGCGCGCCAAGTGATGCGCAGCGCGGGGCGTGGGTGGCAGCGGAGGCCCCGCTGCACTCGCCTTCAGAGCAGCGCCCTCTTGCAAGCTGCCATGACACACGCGTCTCGTTCCGGTCCCTCCGTATTGCGACACGCAACAGATCAGCTATTAGTTACAGCAAGTTTTCGATCTTATATCGTTCTTTTTTTTAGGGTCGCATCAACAACTAGGTCACTAGCGACCACTTTTGTATTTAGAGTTATTATAACTATGAAAATGACATGATATGGTGATGATAGGGGGTGAAAGGACGAACACAAATTCAACCATGCCCGAGGCGTCACTCGAACCCGCGATCCTTCAGTTCGAGATCGCTACGACTCCATCCGGACGACTTATGTCGTTCTTATTTAGTGAGTAACTCGGAAAATTCTTGGAAATCTATTGTCACTTATTGCAATTGCAAATAAAACACTTTTGTTGTATAAATATAATTATTGACAATGTAATTATCCAAATGCAAATAATTTAAAAATATTACTATTTGATGAATGCAATGTGAAGTTTCACTTCCCGTGTCATTTAGAATTTGCGAGTGGCATGCGTCATATAACTGTGACTCCCGCCAACACTTCAACAAAAATATTGTTAAGAGTGTTAAGCTGATAACTGTCTACATTTCCAATCGTCGATAGTTTAAATTTTTCAGCGTTTTCTTTCAGTTTAAGTATAGGAAATCATTAAAATGTGCACAGAAGTAGAAAATGCGTTCTTTATTTAGCGTAAATGACGATTACTTCCGTAGTAATAATATCAAATCCGAGTTTTTCTTGTACTAGCTAAGTCGAAGTTACGTTATCAATAATGGTTTTCGATGCTGACAAGCAGTCAACACTTTATTGCATATCATCGCCAGGCCACGTAGCTTTCTTACTACGTTTTCACAACCATTAAATATGGGGATCTCCCAATTTCCTGTCACCAGGTTTCAAGCTCAATGTCTAAAATTTTGTTTCTAAAAGATGTAGATCCCAGGATCCGAGCATAGAAAACAAAAGCACTGAGCTACTAAGAGTCATATTTTTATAATGTTAATACAAATACGTCGATATTATTTCAATTTCGGCAACACACACACACACACACAAATATGGGCATTACGTATGCAGGAAATCATGATGGGAATACCGCTGTCACTGCTGACGTGGTCGTGGCGCCAACGTGGGGAGGACGCTCACTGCTCAGAAATCGCCTGCAGAGATTAGATAAGGGTCATCCGTTACTCGACACACACCCTCGGCCCTTTCGCAGAGCACTACGGAGGAATTGTTTGTATTTGCCACCTCACAATGCCCTTGTTTGCCCTTCTGCCCTTCGTACTACCACAGATGGGACCCAACATTATTTGCAAACGCTGTTAGAGAAGAATATTGTTATTAGAACTCGTATGGTTCACCCAGACCAGAAGAAGAAATTTTGAACATTTAATTGTTGAATTTGGTGCTGACTCTTATTGCAAAATGTTTTCTTTTCTTAAAAGCACGCACATTTTTGAACAGGTAGTTACCAAGGCGATATTATGAATAAAAACATTTGTAACATCTCATTTTTACGATGAATGCTTCTTTAAAGTAGTAATGCGTGGAATAAATTGTGTTATTTTATCACCAATGTATTTTAAATCTCTAAGCATAATTCTTTCTGGTACAGTTAACGTAGCAGCACAGGAAATTAAACATTATCCAACAAACAGTGCAAGTGTGTGCTAAAGAAGATAGAAGAAGCCAATCCAAATATGCCTATTGTTTATCTTTGTAGGCTAAAAAAATGTTGAAGGTTACTCGCAGAATGGGGAATTACGACGGATGGAAGAGCGATAAGATTTCATGTTTTAAAAAACTGGGTTATGTTTTTACTTGTAGTTTTATATTCTCTGCATAATATTTTGCTACGCCAAATCACCACACCATCCTTTTCAAAGAATAGAAAATGAATAAATTACTTAAACCGAGAAGAAAATTGAGTGCGATTATGAAATAACGTTTGTTTTTTCGCTTCACGTGTGAAGTACTACACGTAGCTTAAGTAGCTGATTCTATTAAAGGAATAGTGGTGGGGGAAGGTGTTGAATGTTAGCGCATTATTAAATGCTGCTTGGGGCAAGACATTGCCATATTCAGAATAATTTAGTACCCTTGTGGAGTTGAAATCGTTGAGTCTTGGGTCGTCTAAATCTTCCGAACATATTTGAAAGTGTGAGAAGAGTTACCAGCGAATGGAGAGAGGAATACCCAATCCGTGTAATTGCTTTAGAACAGTTTACGTGTGCAATTGACCTTCTTGTTAACACGGAGGGGTATTAGAGAAATTAAAAACCGCAAAGGAAAATGAAACATGAGAGGAGTAATAATAGTGGTTACTCTCGTTACAGGAGAAAATGGCTTATAGCTACCAGAAAATTATGGTTAATATTTTTAAGAAAGCTTTAATAAAACCTAGCTGATCGTTCGATTTAGTATTGAATAAAAATATATTAATGTTTTTTCTTCTCTCATAGTCACTTTTGAAAGAAACGACGTACTTAATTCAGTGTACACAAAACGTAAAACAAATAATAGAGACGTCTTTCGTACCATATTTTTTTGACATATTATTTGATTCATCTCAATTTCAGTGTATACATTACAATTTACAATAATTTCAACAAACGCGTTCTAGGATTGAAGCAGCAATATTGTATCTTTTTTAAGACTATGGTCATTCCTTAAAATACATATAATGGTGCTTCGGAACTTTTTATTTCAAATAAGGTTTGCTACGGATTTACAACGTTCCTTGGCCGCTTATATTATTGTTTTTGCATTGAGTGTTGGGTGTTCCCAACACTGGCAGATATAGTCATATTGGCCCGTTCTTATCGCTTTGTGGTAATATAGTCTTACATTGTCCATCGCCCCTCGTCCGTCGGCTGCACCCAACCGTAGGGAAGCCCAACAGATAGTCACGGAGAGATAACATTTATCACCACCAATGCCAGAACATTTTCCTGGTCTTTACGAGTTAAATTCGACAGAAAATGTCATGCATGGGCATTAATTTGTCGCCACGATGGGCCATTCGGGTTACGTAAGTGACGCAACAAGAGGTGACTTGCATGTACGATGATGACTAGCGAGGTGAATGAAGAGAACTAGTCTGAACCATACACCACTTTGTGCAACATTGCGAGTGCGGGCATGTTCTCGTGTGTGATCCAGCCGTTGAAACTGCGATTTCCAACTAGTTGAAGAGAGGCTTTAAAGATCAGCCATGATCACATCGCCGTCAATTTAATTATGAACTTAAATGTCAAATAATATAAAATGCAAAGAAGGAACAGAAATTACAAATTAGAGTTATAGGTGAATAAAATTAACTTCGTTTCAAGATCAACTTTTTATAGAGAGACGACTTTTTTTGGCATTGTTCTCTCTACACAACAAAGAATTGACATTATGATTTTTATCAAGACATCAAATCGAAACTTTTCAATAGTGAAAGTCAAACCAAAACCTTTATTCTTTCATTAAATAAATCGATGAATCTGAAACGAATAACATCGTTTCGGTTTTTCAAAGATTTTACTTTCGCATAAATTGTTACGCTTGGTTCTTATTTCCAGAAATGGCTCATAGTGTAAACTGTAGGCATCTAGGTTTTTCAGGGCACACATTTTCTTACTGTGTCGTTATTTTAAATTATGGACGTTTTTGCCTCGGATATGAATATAATTGACAAACATTTCGATACATCGACTTTCTATAGAAGTATCATTAATTTGGAAATTATGTAATAAAAGCACAGGAAAACCTTTTGTAACCAATACCCGAACGTTTTTTGAAACAGTTTGATGTCTTGATATGTGTGATTAAAAATGTATAACGCTATTAGAATAAAAATATAGAGCTTTTTAAGGAATATATTTATAAAATACATTTGAAAGTATTACTTTTTATCTCATTAAGCACTAAATATTAGTAATTATTTCCAAAATAATATTACAAAAATGAATAATTTATACGAAGTGTGATGATATGTTATAATAAAATAAGCAACCTACTTCTATGCTGATTGTAAATCCCAAACAACTTCATGTCCTTGGCAAGAAGTTGAACCATTTGAATAGAAAGGAAGCGCCGCGTACTACTTTACGGACGTCAGTTATGCGTATTGATTTTTGGCGTCGACTCCCGAGCGAGTTGTCTCTAATGGAAAATATCGATTAGCTCAGCCTTGACCTTGCCTGAGCAGCCGCCGCCGAGCGCTGTGTTTGTCACTGTCGATTTCCATATGAGAGTCTGTCCTCTCACACTGGGCATTAGGAATGGATCCCTGCGGCGTAACACGTGTTGCCCTCAAAAAGTCTCAGTGAAAATAAATGACAAATTCGTTAATAAATTGAATATTCAGTTTATCAACACCCCTTTCGAGACGAACAGATGTGCTTCGTAAGAACCATGTACGATACATTATGAACCCTTTCTCATATACCCTTTCTCATTCTAATTTATTTGTGTTGTGTTGTGTAACGTACTTTGTAGTTTATGTATTTATGAAATAATCATTTGCATTATGCCATAAGACACGTTCGATCTTGTATAATACTCGTAAGAATAACGTGACGAAATACACGTGTTCCCTCTTAAGTCATAATCTGCAGGAAACTGTCAACTATCAAGAAATCAATATTTGCCAATTTCGTAAGTCCTTCGCCAATTTCATATTTCGTATATAATGCTTTTTGGTTCTTGTGCATGTAATATAAGGACATGAATTCACGCTAAATAACCCTACGCTGTTATCTTAAGTAATATCTAATGAAACTAGCAATGGAGATGGAACATGTCAACTGTGTAGTAAGCTACATTCATCAAACGTATTGTCGAAAAAATTGTTGTCACAATGTTTAATAAGAGTGGACGTAACAAGAATTGCTTGAGAATCGGTAAGCATGCTTCTTGTTTTTAAAATTGAAGTGCGGGCAACATTTCTTCTTTTCTTTCAGAGGTGCGTGCAGGAAGTAAAGTCTCACCGCGAAGTGGTTGTTAAATCAGGAATCTGCGGTTTCCGACATTTGCAGCTTTTCTCAAACTGCGGTACGCGTACTTCGTAGAATACTCGCGCGACCGTTACGCCACAACGTTTCAAGAAAAAAGTAAGAAATGATAATACATTCGTCACAGAAATATTGAGTTAGTCGTTGGTCTTATTTGATAGACTACACATTGTACAGACATCCGGCTCGTCAGATTCTCGGAAAGTGACCGAATCTTTGCAAAATCAATGAACAGAACTATTTCACGAATTATGACAATTCTAGATGATGTTCGTGTTGATTGCCTACGCACAAATGCCCTGCAATATTAACTAAAGTATTGAAGACGACGGTAGTAGTTGTTTAATGATATAAATCTCAGTACATTTGAAATGATAATTTTCTTGCGTTTTTAACTGTTAATTTTCAATATCGCATGCTCCCGTGGCAATTGCATGTGTCAGTTCTGTTACCTTCAATTGACTGAAACTGCTGTCTCCGCAAGGTTGAAATGTTTATGCCTTAAAGCTGTGTAAATTATCATTTCATTTTTTTCTGCTTGGCAATTATGTTATTCACTATTGCGTTTTAAGAAATTAATCCACTGATGCAAATGTTGATACAATTTATGTAGTAACGAAACGTATCAATTTGTTTACTTAACCTTGGTAACAGTGACATTAACACAATGATAGACGTGTTCCAATTGAATCAATATATTGATATTTAAACTCTCTTGCCTCTTTTACACAATTGTTAAAGAGACGTACAACTTTTTTTAATTGGTTTGTTAGAGCTCACCCCCTCCCGCTTCTGCTGTCTCCTCAATGTCGTGTTGTTCTATTGTTCTATAAATTCTTCTTCTTCTTTTATTATTATTATTATTATTATTATTATTATTATTATTAGTGTTATTATTATTATTACGAAATATTTACCTAGTTATTAATTTATTTTTCACTGCCTCCCCGACATCTTGCGCATTGTCCATCATAAAGGCACATGCAGTGTGAAGTCCACTAAGATCGAAATGAAGCAATCGTCCCCCCTGCGTCGCGTGCGGCGAGTGCGCCCGCCCTCTGGCGGCGGCGGCGGCGCGGCGTGCGTGGCGCGTGGCTCTCGCGTGCCGCGTGCGTGCGTCCTGCCGCCTCCCCAGGGGCTCGCCCTCCGCCCTCCCTCCCACCCTCCCTCCCTCGCCACCGCGCCGCGCCTGAGCTCGCCGCGCCGCGCCTGAGCTCGCGAGCACCTGTTGCTGGCGCAGCCCCTGCCCCCGCGCCCACACCCCTGCCCTTGCACCCGCTTGGCGTTTCCGCCCCCCCATCCTCCGCTCTTCTCCTTGCCTCCGTGCCAGCCCACATCTCCATTCTTGCCCCTGCTCATGTCTTGCCCCCTCTGCTCTCTTGCCACGCCCCCGTTCCTGGATCATCCAGCACCCGCGCTCCAGCCTCTGGACCCGCTAGGCACGTCGGTCCCTGCTCCCACCTCCCGCGCTCGCGACTCCTTCTCCCATTGCGGCGTCGATGGTGTAACGGTTTGGTTACGGGTTGTACCGAAGTTGGTGGGTTCAAACCCGATCGAAGCCGTTGATTTTTATGGGCAAAAAACATCCTTCGTACGCCTCCCTTCGGAGGGGAAGTAAAGCCGGCTGTCCCATGTTAGTAGATTTACTTGCATGTAAAAGATCCTCTAGCGTAAATGACTCCTCTGAGCTACATTCATATCGCCTGTTTCAACCCTAAAGAAATTCCTCCTTTCTCTGCTAGTTGGTGAAAGGAGCGTAGCGAAATTTGGGTGGCCATATGGAAGAGCGGGCCTGATGGCCCGAGTCTCGCCACGTAAAATAAGGCATCATTCAATTTCAATTTTCAATTCTACTCCCTGCCTTCGCCCACAACCCCAAACCCGCACCTGCTCCTGATATCTCTGACCCTGCTCCTGGCCCATCCCCTACTCCCGCCCCTGTCTCGGGTTCCGCTAGGCGCTTCCGTCCCTGCTCTCCACTCCAGCCTCTCCAACCCCTGACCCTTGCCCCCCTCCCTCCCCAGATTCCCGTTGACCCTGCCCCCGTCCCTGCTCCGGGTCCTGCCCTGCCCTCCCCCTGCTGCTCCGATCCGGCCAGCGCCCGCCCCGCCCACGCTCGTGCCCATCCGCCACCTTCACTCCTGCTCGTACCCCAGAAGTCCCTGCCCTTAACCCTGCCCGCGCCAGCGCGTGCCTATGCAACTCAAGAGTGGGTGGTGGAGAATGCTCAAGGACAGGCCCTGTCCCTAACCTTCCTGTATGTTTAGTTTATTATTATTCGGCCTTCCTCAGTTCTTAGGTCGCTCTCTGAATTTGGGTCCTAGCCAAGAATCTAGGGGTTCCAGAGTTGTATATGTAGCATGTGAGCAGTGTCCAGCAGTGCGTAGTTCATGGCCTAACATCGCTCTATTGTTTTGTTGGATGTCTTAGCACTTAGTTTATATTATTATTATTATTATTATTATTATTATTATTATTGCGTTTGTTATTATTCTTTTGTATCGTCTCATACACTATTCTGATGTCTTCATTGAACACAACCCACATGGTAAACGTCCGTTGGTGTGTTCATAATCGTAGATTTCCAGTTCATCCCGGTGACTAGATAATTCCCTATTTATTCAATGTGGTCGAATTTGAGAAATTAAAGAATGGCTCCATTTGCGCCTGGAGACTGGACGGCATTCCGTCAGACACTGCAGCTCAGCGGCCTTCCCTTTCCCTGTTAGCCCAACACTAAAATGGGCGACGAGCACGGATTGGAATGCATACGGGTGCGACGGACTGCTGTTTCCAGTACTCGCTTCTTAGATGTTCCAATCCGAGTGGCTATTACGTGAGATGGTGCGCGTCACTGAGCCGTTGATGACAGTTAACAGTATCATCTGTTGGAACAGGGAGAAAGCGAGCAGCGGGGAAAATTGAGAGAAGCGAAAAGAATCCTAATCCAAAATCCACGCATGCGCATCCCAGTTGTTGCTGTTGTTGTTTTCCTGTCTGAACACACTTGAATTGACTATTATTTTCGAAAATCCATTTGCAAATCTTTTTGAATTTTTGAGTGGTATATATTGTTATCTCTTCGCACGTAATAGTTATTAACGTCCTTAGGAAGATATTTAGCAAATAACCCACTAGGTCCGTTTATATGTGATATCAGCCGTCTCGTTAAATACTTTTCGTAATATTACCTATCTGGGAGAAAAAAAATTACACTAGAAATACTATTTATACGCCTTCTTACGCTACAACTAATTTGTTTACATTGTTCTCATCTATCTTTGAAGCAACTGAAGAATCCTGAACGGATGTCGGCCGCTTAGAGTGGTTTCTCGTTCCACTGTTTGGTTACGTTAAGTCGATGTAACGGAACAGCATTACGAGAATTAATCTTTTGTCTCCCCCAACGGTTATTTAATCACAACGTTTAACAAACATCACGTTTGTTTTCCCCCTGCCGCTAAGATTACGCCGCGCTCTAATCTCGTGCGTGACCGCCCTCGAGGGCCGTGGGTTTGGCACGCGTGCCGCACGGGCCGTGCGCCCACCCTCGGCGCGCGAGGGTCAGCGCCGCGGGCGGGCACGCACGCACCCACGCGCACGCAACAACACACGCGCCGCGCGTGCCTCCGCTACGCACCGCCCGCGCCCTCATTCATGCGGGAATCCGGCCGGCACCCGCGTGTTGGGGAGCGCTATCGCTTGTATAATGTTTTGCGACCCGCCGTGTGGGGAAGGGTCCGTGTTTTAAAGGAACAGCACGAACGAGACGAGCGATATAGGGCAGATTTGCGCAATGCTGGCTGGGTTGCTGAGCAATATTTCGGCTTCAGCTAGTAATACGGGCACGTAGGAGCCGATAGAAAGTGAAAGTTTAGAAGGGATGATTGTAAATTAACATAGAATGGGTGAGAAAATGCATAATGCTAAGTAACGTATTTTCTATTCTGCAGGTGCGTGGTTTGATAACAATATTATTATTATTATTAATTCATTCATGTTACTGATATTAGAAGCAAAATATTTACATGCAGTGAAGGGGGGGGGTCAAGTGGGTTCAGAAGCCAATGATACATATTAGAAATTAGAGCTTTTGCTCATTTCCTATACTAAGGAAAATAATTCAAAATGTCAATTGTTTAGGTTATAAATATTAACTATAAATCAGCCGATAATACATTTTTTAAAATGAAAAATTATTTAAAAGAGAAACCAAGTCGGCAGGATATTATCCCTGTAGCGTTCCCCAGAGAAAAATCTTGGGTGAACCTTTGTTTATAAACCTTTGTTTGTAAACCTTTGTTTACAGTCGTCAAAAATGTCACGACGATTTTTTTAAGAACATGCATAAATACTCTTCGTTTTCTAAACTTTCAGCAAATCATTCAAAAATGCATATTCGTACATTTCTTTTCTTTGCCTTATGCCACGACCCTCGTTGACCTGAACACGCGCCGATAATTGTACAATCAGCGCGATAGCGTGGAATCGGCCGCGTAGCGCAGCGCAGCCTGTTGCGGGCAGCTGCGGTAAGTTTCCGCTGGAACACATCAGGGTCCCCGAGTGCGTGTAAGGTCTCCCGTTGGAGTACGTCGAGCGAGGATGTTTACGATTCTCAACGGCGCATCGCGAAAGAAGAGTCTTTCCTTTTGAGGATCCCCGCTCCCCCGCACCCCACCCCCTCCTTCTTAGCTCCGTTTCCTTTCGCGTATTGAGCTGCTGTTTGCCGCAGGCACCGCCGCACAGTGGTTTGAAAGAAGCCAGCGTTTTTTTCTTCTAAACAGTTGTATTTATGTAATTCAAGCGCTTAATAAGATGGTGAAGTTCTTTATATTGTGTATTATATGGTTTTGTATTTTGTAGGTCATTAATATGTAGACGGACGGAAAGCGAGGGGAATTTTGAATATGTCGAATCATCATAAATTCACGAGATTTTGATGGTAAATTCTCTGTTACTGTTAGTGTTGTAAAATTGTATTTTGCTGCCGTTATTACACAATCTTCACGTTATTGTTACGTATATTTCTTACCGAAATATTTGTATTAATCTTATATTTGTTATAAAAATTAATTCAAACATAACAGGAACAACAACTATTCTTATACGCCTTCATTTACATAGATTAAAAAGTTTTCTTGACTTATCAATAGAAAACCTACGAATGTCTATTGAAACGTATTTCGAAACATTTTATGAAAAAATCTATGAATACGTTCGCGCCACCAACCTCAACTATGTCACTTCAAATTAATTTTTAATGCTGATCTCTGTGTTAAAATAGTGTAAAAGGGAGGTTCACCTATGGTTTGAAGTAATGCTTCTGCAACTGATCAGAAGAAATGAAAGACCCTTCCAACCACACGCGTTGGAGCTTCTATCGAACCGTGAAGTTAGTGACGAAAATCCGCTACCTCAAGGCTCGTTAGAATCTATAATATCTCGTTAGAATACATATCTGTAAGTATGAACAGTTCGTAAACTCTTGATACCTACAGTTATGAATTTCGCTTTCCTGAAGGCAGGCATTTTAGTCCGCGTCTTCAGCAATGCGAGTCACAGCGCCCCACCCCACCCTACCCCGCCCTGCCCCGCCCTGCCCCGCCCTGCCCCGCCCTGTCCCGCCGTGTCCCGCCCCGCCTCGGCCCGCCTCGGCCCGCCCCGCCGTTCCCCACCCCGCCTCGCCTTGCCCCTCCTCGCTCCGCCTCGGCTCGCTCCGCCCCGCCCCGCCCCGCCTCACCTCGGCCCACATCATCCCGCCCCTCCCCGCCTTGGCTCTCCTCGCCCCGACCCACCCCTCCCCGCCCCGCCGTGGCATGCGTGCACGCGCAACACGCATGAAGCTGCCGCCTCTTTGACTGCGCAGCGCCATTACAAGCGACTGTCTTTTGTTGCAGGTGAGAGCAGGCGAGCAGAGTTCCGCCCCGAGCCGCTGCCGGCCGTGCGCTGTGCGGTGAGTCTCAGCCCGATGATCCTCTCGAGAGCGCTGGAGAAGCACGGCGGGAAGAGCACACTCGAAAATATGATTCGGGAGGCGGTGCGTGCGCTTGACTCTTCATTCAGGAAATGAAACACGTGTTTGTTTCTCAAGCGCCGCCGAGAGAAAGTCGTTCTGTGTGTGTATGGAAAGCGCGTGAAGCCGTTTGCTCGTTTTGGGTGCGTGCGCTGAGAAGGCGACGAAAGATGCAAACGAACGAGGAAACAAAGCGACTCGACCGTGTTGCATCGTGTTTTGAAAGAGGAGGCCGGCCAGTCGATACGTTTCGAAGAAGCCAATATTCTTGGGGAGTATTGCGAAACGCTTGTATATTTCATTGCATTTCGTCATTATCGACGCGACAATTACACAACAAATCTCTTTATCGGACTCAACTTTCCTCATTTGATGTATGATTATATTATCAATTACTACATTACAAGTTATATGCAGAAATTACATTTCCTATTTAAAAAATTGAAGTATCATTGGCTGGTTAATGCAAATATATATATATATATATATATATATATATATATATATATATATATATATATATATATATATATATATACTCATTTTTCTCATCACCACGAATCAAGTGCCATGGCGCTGAGTCACAGACGTGTTTTTTTTTTCAACCATACATGACATGGTGGGCGCTTGAGTTCGCAGTCAAGGGTGGGGTCGACTTTTTTATTCATCTTGGATGATTAATACTTTATATGTTAAACGTAGATGTGGTTTACAGGAGATGCAACGATGGTGCTGAAAGGTGTCAAAAAACGCAATTACCCTCGCCCCTTCCAGCCCGTGTCTGTTTAACCAGAGATAGTAAAATCCCCAGGTAAAATACACAGGTAGATCAAGTTATCATTTTGTAATTGAGGCATTTGCTATCAAAACTAGTTCATTTCTTTTGTGGGAAATTTTCAAGAGTGACAAACATCTTCTCGCGCCCAAATGCAGGTTGATATTAACGTCACATGCTCTCGTCACATTTTAGATGGGAGATTGCAGGATTTGAACTATATCCCTTCATGATGTTATTAATGACCCCTACGCTTAGCAAAAATACCGAAAGGTAATTTTGGAAACTGATAGAATGATCTGATTATGTTAACAAATACCTCAATTGTGCAACTCCTGTTTGTAAGTAACAAGTACATCAAAAGAAGAATTCGCGGAGAACTAAGTGGTTGCAGTGAAGTATCGGGAATTGTGCCAAACCGCGTCACTATCTAACCCAATTTTTCACGAGTGTTTGTGTGAACGCTGTGCGGCCGAATGTGCAACGGGCGCTGGCTCTGGCTCGAGCCAAGTGCTATTCCACAGCTCGCTAGTTTGCATCAAGGTCGATAGGGGGTTTGCTAGTGGACTATGACTGTCCACCTCTTGCGTTGGTGGCTGAGAAGAACCCTCCCCCCCCCCCACACACACACACACACGAAAGCAGTTGCGGCCGCCCACTCCGAGAGAAGTGTATTATTTTCATTCCGCCCGCCCGCCCGCTGATATCCCCCCAAGCGATGTTTCCTCGTGGGAGCTTAGGCCCGCCTGCTGTGCCCAGCCGTACCGCGCTGTACCATGTCGTGCCCTGTCGCCCCGAATCGAGCTGCTCTGTTTCGTAATGTTCCAGGGATCGTATTTTGTTTCATTTTATCGATATTGGTACAGAATACGATGTAATATTCTATATTTTTGATTCTTATACATTCTTTTAAATACTTTATCAACATTTAAATTAATTACTTTTATTCAGTTCAATCATTGTTTTGAATCTTGAAAGGATTCGTAATTAAAATATAGAAAGTAGAATTCTGCAATGTGGCAGTAACCAACGTTCAACTTCCATGAACCATCAGATATCATGATTAAATGTTAGTAGTAAAAGTAGTTTCATGACAATACATGAATATAAGCATGTAATAAATTTATATTTTTACACTGAAGGAATGTTAATTTCTTGAATATGCAAATAAAATATTCTTTCAGTTGAATCGATATCCTGGAAGATAACAGGTACACTTTTTAAAAAAAAATAATAGATACAAACCATGTATTATGGTTTATCGTTTCTAATCGTGCAATGCATTTGATGTTTCAGGAAAACAAAGTTCCATAACATTAAAAATCGTGGCGTAATATACATACGGCCTTCATCATTTCACCTCCATGCGAAATCCATTCATTATTTTCTTTAGTAAAATAGGGAAATCAATAACAGATGGCAATGGCCCGTAATTCTCGGATTTTTGCATCCCGATTTCGAATTCTGTTGAGCAATTTTTGAGGTTGAGTAAATGAAATTCTTGTAATGAATGTGAAAGCATAAAGTTTTTTTTTATTAAAAATTCGTAGCTATTATACGATATTCAGCACGTAATATCTCTTAATCTGGCATAATTTTCTATATCGATAGTATCAAGGAATGTTTCGGAATTTTCAACGTAAGCTATTGTGAAAATATATTTTGACACCATCCTAGAAAATATAAAGTAAGATCCAAAAGTAATTTTAAGATGCATAGCTAGTTTAAAGGCTAAGAAAGACCTATACGGCCTGCTACTTTTAAGTGATGCACTTTCTCTTGTAACGTATTCATATCGGAGTGAACCCATTAAAGGAGTGAGGTAATTTTATAAATATTCATTTGAGAACGTCCGTGATTATGTAGCGAGATACCTGCAGTAAATTTCCATCACCACAAAAAAGTTTTGACAGTGCCTCATTTACCTCAGTAATAATATTATTATCTATCTGGAAATCACTTGGCTCCACATTTTGTTTCACAATTTCGCGACATTTTTAAAACATGAGATTTTAGTGGGACATATTATTTATTGATTCATAAATGTCATCCTTATGTTTACATATATAATTTATAAATATAATATAAATATTGTTTTATTTGAATTTTTCCTTCATCTACAAACGTAAGCTCTTGAGCAATTTTATTTTTTGATATTCAAAAACCTCCTATTATTGACTACTGACGTGGTTTGCTTCTTTGAGGGAATGAAATTTCACATGATCAGAAAATACCAATTTCTCAAAAATGTATCACATTGTGAAAAAAGATAAAAAGTAAAAAATCTGGTCTGTGTAGAAGTTATTTAGTACCTGAAATTGCCGAAAGTAGTATCTTAGAGCAGCGGTGCGGCCAAAATAGCAGGAAATGAAGGGCTTGGCAGCGTCCTCGCGTCGAGTGTCTGGAACCCCCTCGGAAGGCGCGCATCCTTCACCCTCAGGGCCCCGCGCCGGCGCCAGGGGTCGCGACCGGCGCCCTCGCCCTCGCCCCCCTCGCGCCTGCCACGCCCACCACGCCGCCTTCCCCGCCACCTGCTCCGTCCCGTCGCGCTCGTTTCTTTCGCTCAGTCTTTCGTCTCTTTCTGGCTTGCTCTTGTTGGACAGTCGGTTTTCATGTTCACCAATTTGATGTTTCTATTTTTTTTTTTTTTCATTACTCGAGATTTTATGCGGGTACAAAATCTAGAGTACTGATAATGTACCAATATTGTTCCTCTAAGTTAAGTAGTTAACTGTTGAGTAACAATATTGAGAAAACGTGTAGAATTTGTTATTAAAAATAATTATGTTGACCATTTATTTGCTAAATTTTTATTAGTCATTCAGAAGTGATGCCACATAATCTAAACGTTCCAAAAATTGAAGTTTATTTTTCAATTTTCCACTGTCATCCTAACTCATCCGTCCTTTCCTATTTTTTCTTCTTGAATTGTTACCATCTGTTCGTCTCTCCTCATCGCTCCCACATCACGATCCATGCTCTGTCCCATTTCATTCCTGCGGTCCTCCTCGCCCTTACCTGTCTCACCACCTCCCTCTCCGCCTGATTCTCCGCCACTCGCACCACCTCGCATTCCGCCTCCCCACCCTCACTTCGCCCTGCTCGCCTCTCCCCCGCCCCGCCCCGCCCCGCCCTGCCCTGCCCGTCGCCGAACCGCTCAGCGCCAAGATGAATTTAACCGCGTGTTCTTGGACGTCCGCACTGTAAACAGAGGCGTGCCGTCCAAAAGCGTCCATGGCGTATTTTTAGCGGCGATCGGGGCGCGGCCGGCCGCCCCCGTGACGCGCCCTTTCAGCCGCCGCTCGCGCGCTCCGCCCCGTCCCGCCCCGTCCCGCCCCTTTTCCCGTCCAAGCCCCTCATCACCGCCTTCGCCATCGCCCTCGCCACTGCCACCGCCCTCGCAACCGTAACTGCCCTTCGTCTCCGCCCTCTCCGTTGCCATCGCCTCTGCCCTCGACCTCGCCCTCGCCACCGCTCTCAACGCCGCTCTCCGCGCCACGCCCAATCCCCCGCCCCCGCCTCATCCCTCACACCCCCGCCACAGCCCCAGCCCCAGCCCCAGCCCAGCCACCGTACCCGCCCCAGCATCCGTCCCCGCCCCAGCAACCTTCCTCGCACCAGCCACCGTCCCGCCCCATCCTCCGTCCCCGTCATCGGCCTTACCACGCCCCACTCCCACCGCCGCTTCCACCGCTGTCCCGTCCCCACCCTCTCCCCCGCCCCAGCTACCATTCCCGACGCCGCTCTCTCCTCGTCCCGCCGCCGCTTCCGTCCCGCCAACACCCAGCGATCGCCCCGCCACTCTCTCCCCTCCTCCGCTCCACTCCCACCGTCGTCCCCGCCCCCGCTCCTCCCCGCCCCGCTGAGATTCCCGCGGCGAGCGCGAGAGAGGAGTCGTCAGACGGCGTCCGCCGGCGGGCGAGTGCGTGGAATTCGCAGCCGCTCCGCTTGTGCTCTCTTCAACGCGACGCAGGTCTGCCCTCGCGTGGTGCCGCTTACAAAGCAAACAAGACAATTAGTTCAAGTTGTGCGCGAATAATTAGCCTCAGTGAAATTCTAATTTTGTTTCACCCCAATGCTTCACTTCAAAGGACGTTCTTTGATGTGGCGGCCAGTGCGCAGGCCTGACTCTGGGTTGCATGAATTCCGGGTTTTCAATCCCGGTCACTGTGTGCGGAATTCGAGCTGAACAAAACGAGTTCACGACAATTACTTGTTAAGTTATCTTCTTCACTGACATTCATTATATCTCCTTTATTTAATTTTTTTTAATGTGATACATACAACTTTTTTACGTCTTGATGCTTACTATTATTTCTTTACAATAAAATCTCCTTCATTATTCACTGTTAATGATGATTATCAGTAGCCGTTTGCGACTTATATTTGTGTTGCTCAAACTTTGTCAAAATTCAAGAGTTAAATATCAACTTAACCTATCTCCCCTGAAATTAGCTAATTGTTATCTTATCTCTGCTTACGTCAATTAAAAATGCCTATTTTTATGACACACGTTTCCCCATTTTCAATTAATTGAAAATTCTATATTTGCGTATTGATGTTTTAGTCTTGCGAGAGCGCACAATCGCTCTGTCGCACTCCAAAGAACATTTATTTGTATTAACCAGCAATCAGCGGAAAATTATTGACGCGCGAACTGCTTCACACTGCCATTATACAGATAAAGAGAAAGACGTCATGTGCACAAAATCAATCTCTTGAAGAAAGATGTTTCAAAAAAAGGCACCGTTGCCGTTGTTGCCATATTGATTCATCAATGAAACAGTGTTATTGAAAATTTTGAATTTTGTTCAGCAATGGTCCGTTCTGTTAGTAAAATTGTAGTAACGAATTATGTTTTTTTTTTTTAAATTTTTGGGTATAGCGTGAAACTGTGAACACACAGAACCTCTTCTGATGATTGTTTCTAGGGCAAAAATTGAAATGAAATCAACTTAAAGTGATGTGAAAACAAAGGGTACTGTATGAAAAGTAATATGACTAGATCATTATTTTTTATTCTTATAACAAACAGTAGTTTTTCGCTTGTTCGAATACAATTCTATGAATTCCTTCGGCCTAAAACTTCTACGAAATTTTATTTCGTATCGAGTTAAATTCAGACAATAATTTAAGCTTTTCACATATTTGCCTCAACCTCTATATTATTTTTATGTCAATGAGTCACTATTGTTTTTGCGTGCTTTCGTGTAATAACAAAATAGGTTGCGGCAAGTGTATGGTAGGTTCACCTTCAACCTAGTGCAGCTGTTGTTACATGGACATGGGAGGTTACGGGGCCACTACGCTGCACGTCCGCGTAGCAACGGCACTCTCGATTCATCATCATCAAAGGCGTGTCAACCCGAGGCAGTGTCAGAGCCTTCCATGAAGGTCTTAATCGAGGTATTGTTGGGATGTTGTTGGGCGGGAAGCGACTTCAACTCTACGCACTTCAAACATTAACGAGAGGCTCGGAACGAACATTTTTCATTCAGCCGAGTGCCAAGTAAAGTAACTTATTGTACATACCCATGAAAATGGGTTTTTAAAATTAATCAGCATTTCATTTCCCTAATATTACGTTTAACGTCCTCAATATTTTCTTTAAACGTACTGAAATTTAAGAAAACGTTTGACTGGTACACTTGGGAAATGTGATATAATAGTATAATTGAAATGAATTAATAGTAAATATTTAACTGTTACTTTCTCGTAGTGAAAATTTCCAGGACTTGCCAAAACTTTTCATTGCCAAAGCTGACTCTGCGACGTTATTCAACATCCTTTCTCACACTTCTTCAGAGAGGCTAGTTTGGGGATCGCACTGTCAAACTCATGCAAAATATAGCGTCGTAGGTGTCATCAGTTCTAAAGCAAAATAACGACCCAGAGCGGAGGCCAGGTGAAACTGTATGTTGTTTGCCGAAGAGGAATTAGAGACATGAAATGACTGCTGGCACAGGGTCAGTGTTTTTCTGAACGTGCCAATTCATGAGGTAACTTTGGAAAAGTTCCAAACCGAAATATGCAATTCTTTTCTTCTTTCTCCCCGGTGTATAGCCATTCTGAAGGTATGTAGTTGATATGTACAGTATATTGTGGAAAGACGCCGGCGTGCTGCTGCCATAATGGCGGTTGCGGGGGTGGGGTGTAAGGGAAAGCACGTGCGCAGAACGACTTGGCCCCTCGCCCCGCGGTGCGCCATCCCTCCACACATTCCGGCCCTCGCCTGGCGGCGCTACAGCTGTTCGGCGCCCGCGGCCACGCCAAGCGCGCGTGTTGAGGCAGCGGCGCCGCCCGCCCTCTCCTCCCACCCCCCGCGCTCTCGCTCGTCCTTTCGCCCTCTTGTGCTGCCACTCTTTATGCCTCCTCGTGCGTTGGCGGCCTCTGCCCATGGCTCCGGCTAAGCTAAGCGGTAGAAAATAGTGGGCGTGCGTTCCCGCGTCCTTTTGCCCGCTTTGTTCGGCCGCTGTTGTTGCGTCCTCATGCGCCGCACCGGTGTAGGTGGCTCAGGGAATCTATTGCTGTCACTGAAGTGCCTCTGATCAGGAGGTCCTAGGGTTCGAGTCCTAAGGCCCGTGGTGGAAGTTTCGACACTCTAGTTGGAATTCCTCTCCAGACAGCCAGCGGCTGAATTCGACGGAACCATAGCTCCGCCGAATTCAGCCGCTGTTTGGAGAGGAATACCAGCGACCAGCTGCTCTGATCGGTAGATTTCCCGTTGATTTTTTCGGATCAGCATCAGGCAAATGCTGCAGCTGTACTCTAACAAACTCATGTTTCATTCCTTGTGCACTAGTTTCTAATAAAAAAAATAGCAGCTGTTTACTGTTACATGTCAGAGGCCTGCCTGTTCTCTATATTTTTCGATTTCACTGTCTTCCTGATCAACACCAACTTTCAACTGGTTTACCTGGTTTTCCTCCTCGAGTTTACTCTCTCTCTCTCTCTCTCTCTCTCTCTCTCTCTCTCTCTCTCTCTTCTCTCTCTCTCTCTCTCTCTCTCTCTCTCTCTCGCTCGCTCGCTCGCTCGCTCTCTGTCTGTCTCTCTCTCTCTCTCTCTCTCTCTCTCTCTCTCTCTCTCTCTCATTCTTGTCACGAGGGATGTCAGACTCCAAGAGCGTGTGATGGCAGGCTCCCCGGTCGCCACAAGGTTTTGCCAACTTTAGCCCACGTATTTGCAACACCTAGCGCCGCATTCTTGGAGGCGAGAAGGCCGCTTGCCGCGACCGGCGGTTGGGGAGGGGGCGGGGGGTGGTGAGTGCAGTAGGAAGCGGCGGCGGCGGGGGCGGCGATAGAATTCGTTCCCTCTGTGCGCACGCGCGTTCCACGGCGGTGCCTGACCTTTGTTGTCGCTTCCCTTCCAACGTTTCCACGCCACCTCACCCCTTACTCAACAGCACACAGCGCGTTTGTCACCCGATGATGCACACACGCCCACTGAGTCAAGGCTATTTTCCGAATGATAACAAACCGTTCTCTGGTGTCGTGGCGAGCGCGGTGTAGTGATTCTGGGGAACTGCGTATCTTCCAGACGTATTGATTTTCATCTCGGCCCTTTGGACGGCCCACTCACTTGCTGTGTTTTTCAAGGTATTTCGACTTCGTACTACCTATTCTATCGTTTATAGACTAGATTTTACTTTACTAAAATACTAGAAGATCTGTAAGAGAACATATTGAACACTCCTAATTGTCTGTTCATTAGAGTTATTCCCTAACGTCACTTCTATATTGAGGAGAGCATCTTAGGATGATTTCGTGCTATTTCTTCAATAAGTATGTGTTTAAGTGTTATAAAATGCTCGATGAATTGAAAATGTACAATATAACTGGCAAAAGTAAATTTCAAATTGAAACGTCAATTAATACAGTGAATAAGTAATTAGGGATATTGGCGATTTGAATGATACGGTGCTTCAAGACAGTTTTCTATGCGTTGGATATTACAAGCATTTTACACTCCTCTAACTGATACTTTTCAGACGGTATAATACAATAAGCAATATATTGCACAAACATCCGCTCAATGCGCATTACTTGGTGAACGTGTCGTAGTGAAGCGACGCGCCATGTTATCGATGAGATAGCGGAGATAGCGCGGGGGAAATTACGAGTCGTGGCCCCGTGGGCATAGCGTGCGCCTAATCGTCTCGCCGGCATAGATTCCGACTGCAGCCCGCGGTCGACGTTTCCTAAGCCGTTTACCTAACGAAAAAGGCATGGTCCGACTGCATCCCGTTCTTTGTTCGCCCTTAGTGTAAGGATTGATTTTATACTATTACATTAAGTATTATATTGATCGATTATAATTCATTCACTTCTGTCGGTTTTCAACCACATTTGTATGCCCTTTTAGAGCATTGTTAACGTTGAAAAACACTCTCAAATGTTTGTGAAAACAAAACTTGAAACTTCCTATCACGAGCTTCTTCTTACCGAGCTGACTGCTGACTGAACATATATAATTCCGAACATTCTGCCATATTCACCTTGGTTTTCTCAAGACTGCTGCAAGAACTTTTGTTTGTGCTATTTACGAATGGAAACTTAAGAAACATTTTTACTCCTACCGAAACACCGGATAGACGAAACAAGATGCAGTCGGGCTATGCCGTCTCGGGAAACGAAAAATTAAAAAGGGATTAGCTGGGAAGCGAGGATTAGGAGAAACTTACAGCGGTATTCAGTAACTACTTGTCTTTCCGAGAAACGGCGCGTCCTCGGCACAGGTGCCAAAGTTTCGGCCGCCATTCTGCGACCTTCCTCAGGGCGAAATGCAGAAGGGAGACCGAAATGCAGAATGGCGACCGAAACGTTGGCACGTGTGCCTAACAGACAAGTAGTTACGGACTCCTGCCGCGAAAGCCTACGCTCTCATTTGACCGCGGGCTGCAGTCGGGCGATTGCCGCCTCGGCCGGCGCGAGCGGTTGGCGGCGCGGCGTTCGTCCGCCGGCTGCAGCCAGACGCCACCGCCGCGCGTCGCGTCGCGTCGCGTCGCGACGCCGACCCGCCGTCCTTCCGATCGATGCGCGCCGCCGCGCCGGCGCTTCGGAAAAACCCCGCCCCCCGGCCCCCGCCCACGCAGCCGTTCACAAAGCCCTGGACCACACCCCGCCCCGGCCCCGCCACCGCCGCCAAACGCCGCCAAGAGGCACACGTCTCTCGCGATACCGCTTCTCTGAGGATATTTTTGGCGACAAAAAATCGCAACGTCGGTTCTGCGCAGTTCGGATTCTCCGCAGCTAACTCTTACTTATAGTTTGTTACATTTTGCGAGATTGGTATTTTAACAGCATTTAAAAAAAACAAAAAAACAACGTTTTGATTCTCTGAATAAAAGATAATAAAAAACAACGAAACGTCAGTGTAGGAGAAAGGACACTCGTCCTTCCCTGAAAATACTTTGGGCAAAGAAGGCGTTATATTGACAACACGTTTTGATCACAACTTGTGTGTAATAAGATCGACCATTCGTTTTGCTTTTTCGCCATAGGAAGTACTTCGTAAGAAGAGAAACTTATGTAATCATACGCCGGAAAAAGGCCAATTTTCAGCAGAGAAACTCTTATTTGTTGTGGTGTTGACGGTGGTAGCGGAAACTTATGCGCAAGAAAAAAATGTGTAAATTTCAATCCCGCGTAGGGCAGAGATGTTTTCACCTAATGATTGTGGCGCAGAAGCGGATGTAAAGCTGCCACACATCCTACTACCTCTCATTTGGTTAACATTTGATATTATTATTGACTTACGATCCTAATACAGATGTTCAAACGCATTCGTGGTGTAGGATTTTTGAGAGCAAAAAAACTTTAACTCATACGCTAGTACCCTAGAGCCACAAACCTGCCGAATCGCTGAGAAGTAAGGAAATGATGAAGTAAACGAAAGAATGATCGTAATATTTAAGATTTTGTGAGTAGTGTATTATTTTACGTACATGATTGTTAATAAATGTCATTTCAAACGAATTGTGTGGAATGACCCTTGGGGACCCGGTCGTTGAAAGACAATAAGAAACAAAGCTTAGGTCTTGGATCATTTCATTCGTATTCATGTTGTGAATAGAAAGATAGAACATCTAAGCTTTTTTTCCTTTTGTCTTTCATTGACCTGGTCTTCAAGGGTCATTCTATATATTTTATGTGAAATACGATTTATTAAGAAGCATGAGATTAAAAGAACACACTACTTAAATAATCTTAAATGTTATTATCTCTCATTCATTCCTACTTCTCCGCGTTTCATCAGGTTTGAGGCATCGCGCTACAACCGTATGAGTCCCCGTGGGTCATCCCATGCATTTTATTTGCAAAATTAATCAATGATCTTCAGAAACAACATTCAACAGTTAATGAACGTTATCGTGTTCAACCTTCCCAGGACGTGTGGGGGAGGGGGGTGGGCGGCGCCGACGGTGGAGGCGCGTCCGGTCGCGCGACCTCGGCCGCGCCCCTGGCGGCGCAGCGCCACGCCCCCGGTCCACGCCCCCGCCCCCGTGCCCCGGCTCCGCGCCACGCCCCCGCGCCCTGCGCCGATACTCCGCCGCCGCGCCCGTGCCCCCGCGCCCCGCCCCCGCGCCCCGCCCCCGCGCCCGCCCCCGCGCCCCACGACTCGCCCCCGCGCCCCGCCCCCTCGCGGGCGACGCTCTCATCCACGCGCGAACGACGCATTTCTGCGCGGAGCCGCTGCCGAAACCGGGTCGCTTGAGTCACCGCCGCCGCCGCAAATAGCAACGGTGGCGCGGCACGGCGCGAGACGAGGCGAGGCGAGGCGAGGAGACCGGGAGGGTGCCGCACCGCCCGCCCACCTCTTCCTTTCGGTTTTTGCGTCGCGTGTCGGAAGAACGGGACATGCAGATGGAAAGTTTCTAATATTTAATCGATCTTGTGGGGTCGATAGTTAATCGATCAAATGGGCGGTAAATGAACAGATTCACGTAAATATTTGCCTAAATCTACCTGATTCGTCTTTTAAGAATCGATTTGGAAACACAAAAAAAAGTTTTTAGTACTTCCTGAAAGTGAAAATCCAAATAATAACATGAGAATTTGTTTGTATTTTGTAATTAAAACCGCAATCAATTAACTTAACAGTATATTGTTTATTGTTGTAAAACGTAAAGCCACATGTGTATTTAAAAATCGTTTCTTTTAAAAATTTCGAGTTTAGAGAATGTGAAGGTTACATTTTTTAGCGAAAAATACCTATCTTTGGAAAATTTCATTCCAATCATCTAATATTTTTGTAACATACTTTCTTTCGAGATTTTTACGTGTAGAACAAAATATTTTTTATGATAATTATTTTCATATTAGATGCGATGTTGACACTCTATCAAGATACTTGTATCCCAAGTACTAATTGTGTCTATCTCTTAAGTACTTTGATTCTTCTTTGCTCTTCTTGGAAATTCCCCTACAGACATTGAAGGGAAAACAGTGACGCATTCGAAGATTCTACAACTCTCATCACCTCAACAGCTGGATACCCTATTTGCTGAACTTCCTACATCACTCCTCTTCAACATTATCCCTTTTTATAAACTTAATTGAATAGTCTAAACGATGCCTAACAAAACAATACATTTCGTAAATGTAAACTTTCAACTCGCTTAAAGAATGTGTTCTGATCCTTTTTGTATCGGGAGCAAAACGCGTCAGTGCTATTGAGCTGTGCCTAAAGGGGAAGGCCAACGTGAAAATAACAAAATAAAGTTACTTTATTGCCTGCTTGCGCTCTGGACGGCAGAGCCCTCTTTGTGGGCTGCCAGCGGCGGCGGTCAGGAAGTGCTCTGCGGAGTTCGCGCTGTCCCCGCTCCGCCTCGCCTCGCGCCGTCTCGCCTCGTTTAGCTTCCTCTCCGCTCCGCTTCGCTTCCTATTTACTCGCTCGTAATTCACTCGACTCTCTATTGCTCACCTGTTACAGACCTATTTCTCGAAGCGCAATTTTCTTCTTATTTGTCGCGCCAATTCTCGCGTCGTTTCTTTCGTCTAAATGGAGTTTTCGTGGACTCTTTCTCTCTCAAGCTCTTTGCTTACATATATCTTCCCTTGATGCTTTCTGGACTACCTTTTCATTTCTGTGACTCACCCGCGGAGTTTTCTTTTTTCGTAACCCATTTCTGTCGTTTTATTTGCAGTTACATCACAGAGCTCTTCCTTGGCAATTCCACTGCCAACATCCTATGTTCTTCTCTGCGCTCCGCTTTCATCTCTGACGATTTTGCCAGAACGTGGACAGTAAAATTATCTTAGACTATCTCAATCCAACGTCCACCTCGTGACCTACCAATCCTACACTTCTGCTCGCAGCTGTAAATGAATGTTGGCAATTCTATTCCTGTGTGACAGTTAGAGCTGTTAAAGTGTAAGTTTATCCTCATAGATTTCTCTTGGAATTGCGAATCAATAGCTTTTAGTTTCATTAGAATGTATTTCAAAACTACATTGATTTAATTACATGTTTTTTTCATGTCATCGACATATGTTAGTTGAAAACAGCAGTATAAGATGTAACTGACTAGCGACACATCTTGTGTATACGGTCACCTTTATGTTGGAGATGTCGGAACGACAAGATCTGGAGACAACCAGTGCAAATCTGGAGGTTACGGGGTGACTAAGGTAGTGTGGAATCATTAATAACGACGCTAATGAATTGCTGTCGACTACCAATCTCTAATGACTTGCAACCATTGCCAATATTATTGCTGCCGATTCTTAACTTTGCCGGTGTCACTACAGTAGTTCTGACCGGGAGGTTCTAGGGTCGAGTCATGTCAGTAGCGGATTTTCGACACTAGCCAAACAGTTGGTTCGAATTAGGCCTCAGTCTGGAGAAGAATTCTAGCAGTTCGCTGCTCTATTCTGATCGGTAGTTTTCCATGGTTTCTTCGAACAATACCAGAAGAGCGCTGAACCTGTTCTCCAAGCGGGCCAGCTGACTGCGCGTTTTTTACTCTTCTTTGTCTTATCCTCTCCCCTTTTTCTATCTTCTCCTTATTATGGCCTTTTCCCTGTCCTATTCTCTCCCCTTACGTACAAACACATACACTACACTATCACACATTCTTAGAGCTTAGAGCTCATATCGGCTAGGCGGTGCCCCGCTGGTAGGAGATGCGTAGTTGGGGAAACTCCACTAGCCGGTGGTAGGTCGGCGCCGGATCTCACCATGCAGTGGGTAAGAAGACCCCCATCTCTCGGGATAAAACATTTACTACAAACGGGACTAATAATCATAGTTGTCGTGCCAGGAAACATCAATCAATCAATCAATCAATCAAAATCAATCAATCAAACTGAAGTTTTAAAGACAAATTTATCACATCAAGAAATATTTTTTCCTGACACAAAGTACGTTAAATGGCGAAGTTCTGTAGCCCTGGATTATTAAAATATTCAAAAAGCAGTATTCCGAATGCGTTTTTATTGGCGGAGAAAGCGTTCATTAGAGTTAATTGAAATTCCCCCGGCGACAGCGCAGCGGGGTCGAGGTGGGAGCGGCGGCGACGCGACGTCTGGGGCCGACGCCGGGTCTGGTGTGGGGGCGTCTGGGCAACGTATGGCGGGGCGTCGCGCCGTGGACGGCAGGCGCCGAGATCGACGTGATGGGCGGCGCGGGGTGGTAACTAGGACGGCGTCTGGGACGCGGCAGGGCGGGAGACCAGGGGAGGCTGCGTTCGATCGCTGCAGCTCGAGGGCGATCGGGGCGCTGCGGTGCGGCCAACCCTCAATGTACGCCGGACTCTGGATCCATTTCCCATTATATGTACACCCAATGTGCCAAGGATGGCGTTTACCGTTTCGAGGCGGAGAGCATGTTGTCGCATGAACTGGCGTGTGAAGAGTCAGATAGCACGTTCTAATGCTCTTTTTTAAAATTAGCTTGAGGGTCCATGTACGTTAGGATTTTATCCATCATCTACGCTATAAACTATCATTTTATTCATAAAAACGTAATTTTAGCATATGGAAATTTGCATTGCAAATAAAATAAGCCATGCGGTAAGGGTCATGCGTTTAATATTGATAACTACAGATACTACAGACAGAGTATAATGCAGTGATACATTTTACGGATGGGGTGGGTGTGGGGACATGTAAAATGTGGTAGTCGGGACGATCGTTTAAGTCTCACTAAAGATACTCATTGAAGTCGCTGTTTTTTCAAGCTGAGAGTTAATTCCCAAATCACAGCGGTTTCGCTGCGACTGCACAAGTGCTGCTATCTACATTATCGAACTAGAAACTTTTTTGGGGCTGAAGAGAAGCGAGATGTTTTAAACATTTCAATGTATACATATGTAGCATGAAAATGCAGCTAATCGTAAATGTGCGCACATTTATAATTTACTGCATTATTACTAACGCAAGTTTGGTAAAAACAGACGATGGATGAATAGTGCTGTTAGTAATTGAACGTATGTTTTAGTAGAATTTAATATTTCCCTATTACTTTGACGCGAACTCATTTGTTAATATATTTTGAACGTTTGATTTACGCTAACGGTGGAGCCACATTTCAGAAAATAACCCCGGCTCATTGCAATGCATCTTCCGTATTTACGGGTACGAGAAATTACGTTCAGTGCATGAAATTTAACGTACATCTTGCTTAGTACTAACAGTCAAAGACAGGAACTTCCAAATCAGGTGAAAAACGACGAACGTCACCACTCAAGCCCTGATGTACTGTGACAATATTCTTTCCAGTTACGTTTTATATCAACGCCATCAATAATATTCATAGCCGCCGATATTTTGCCACGGGACGCGCTGCGTCAGTCAGCCGTTCCAAGTATAGTGCCTATCAACGGTTTCCTCTCGCACCCACACACGCAGCGATCCTCCTTTTGTCGCTCTCGAAATCGCGAGATTTATTTTCTCTTCTGGAGCACCTCCATATTTCGCCCGCCGCGCCGCGGAGCAAAAACGCGCTGAGCAAGCGAACGGGCGGGCGGGTGGAAGGCGGCGGACGGGCAGTGGGAGGGCGGGTGGGTGGCGGGCAGGCGGGCGGATGGGCGGACGAGCGGGTGGATGGGTGGGTGCGGCAAGCGGGCGGTACACGAGCGAACGGGCGGTTGGACGTACGGGGCGGGCAGAGCGGTGCGAGTGGAGCGGGGCGGGCGAGTGGGCTGGCGTGCCGGTGGTCGGGCAAGCGGTGGGTGGGCGGGTGCGGCATGCAGGCTGAGGTCCAGCGAACGGGCGGTTGGACCGTCGGGGCGGGTGGAACGGGCGGGCAGGCGGGCGGTGGGTAGGAAGGCGGATGGGCAGGCGGGCGTTGGGTGGGTGGGTGCGGCAAGCGGGCGGTTGGTCGTTCGGGGCGGACGGAGCGGTGCGGGTGGAGCGGGCCGGCGGGCGGGTGGAACGGGCGGGCGGGCGGGCATTTGGGCTGGCGTGCCGATGGGCGGGCGAGCGGGGGAGGGCGGGTGCGGCACGCAGGCTGTGGTCCAGCGAACGGGCGATTGGGCGGTCGAGACGGGCGGACCGGTGAGGGTGGAACGGGCGGGCGGGCGGGCGGGCGTTGGGTGACCGGGTGTGGCAAGCGGGCGGTTGGTCGTTCGGGGCGGGCGGAGCGGTGCGGGCGGGCCGGCGGCAGTAGAGGCTCAGAAGCTGCGTGGGCGAGTCGGCGTGCAGTGGGTCCAAATGACACCTTTCTAGCTGCGCGTGCTCAGAAGAAAACATATTTTTAGGCAGCCGCTTGTAAAAGCGGTTATGGTCATGCGCGGTGTGCTAGAGTTCAATTTTTAGCATTAGTGCTAAAAATGAGAAAATGCTCAAGTGTTCAGATGTTACAAAGGCTGCAACAAAGAAAACAAAATGTTTCCGTCTAACCGCTCCGCTATTACTGATGTTAATGTAACATGTACCAATTAAGTGTTTTGTGTATTTTAATTAAAATAATAGGAAAGTCAATAAAGCTGTATAAAAAATAGTGCTTGACACATGTGGTAAAATGTTATTTTATTTTGCCACTGCGCTGAACCTATCGATCTCACGCCGCAACCTTTCCTACTTGCAAAATGAAATGTCACTTTTATCTCTCGAATCATAAATAACTATTATTTTTAGTTTTCAATAGATAGTTAATCGTTGATATTACTCGAGTATTAGCGTGATTTACCCTTCTGTATATAAAGCGCCGATATACGTAATTTTCCACATCTGAAACGAACTAATATATATTTTTAATAATCCATAGAGGCATGCTTTGCGTAATACCATGTAATGTGCTCCTCGAGATTTCTGTGCAATTTTTTCATTCCACGATTTTCTCGGAAATGTTTCTCAATTAGCATGTACAAATATAACAATTTACCCAATAAACAATTAATATTCATTGGTGTTTCAAAAGATTTTGTTTACGTACTTTCAATGTTCGTTTTCTAGAAGGTAGAACCCTAAATTTCACGCGATAATATTCACCATTTTCACAAAAACTCTTACCTCCAGAGGTTACTTTCGGTACAGTTTGGTTGAAACACGCATTTCTTTTCTTCTGTCGACTCATCCGAAACATCTCTATTCCAAGATATTCAAATGCCTGCAATTAACTGTTCCACTATTTTACCACGTCGTAAAATGTTGAGTGTCGCGCTAATCTCGGTGAGCTCCGTATGCTGAAGAGGCGGGTGCTCATTGATTTCCGTGCGCCGCCTCGTGGCCTATTTCGGACCGGCGTGCGCCGCCTCCAGTGCGCGGAGCCGCAATCCATGCCGCTCACAGTGAGCCGAAGCCGTCGTTGTTTCTGCAGAAATTCCAGGACGCCCAACACACCGCAAATAAACTGGATCGTGTGCTGATAAACATGGATATCCGTACGATCGTAAATATGATGTTGTGTTTCTGTTTGTGGTTGCATGCCCTGAGGATGAAAATATACTTTCTGAAACTTTGGCAAACAACTATAGAGTCTAATTTTTTCCACTGACTGAGCCCCGTGAATCAGATTTCATATACTAATATACAAGAAGCGCATAAAATCTGCACGATGTGGGTATGTTGTCACCGTCCATTTTGCAGTTGCCTTGTTTTTTTATAACCTTGAATTCATTTTGATTATACCTTTATTTTCATGGCCAGTTACTGTCGAAACCTTTTATAATGTTATTTTACGCATGAAAGAATTTAAGGTATAGAAATGATCTAGTTTCGTGAAGCGAGGAATTATATAGAGTACTGGATGATAAATATTTCCCAAACAAGTTTGTTTGAAAATTGCACCATCGTTTTTCTTACAGAATTTTTGAAGTAAGACACTCAAAATTTCAATAGTTATGATTAGGGACGGATTTTAATGAAATGTCATTTTTTCTTTTCGCTTTAGAACAATTTAGTATATTTACGAGATGCAAAAAATTTTCTCCACATAATTCCTGAGTAGCGTATTAGATTTGTTTGCACAGAAATAGTGATGTCAGCCGTTGTATGCAATGTAAGGTTCCCTTTGATGCCTAGCGCTATTGTCGGTTTGGCCCATTTCGAGATAACTAAAGACAGATTTCCTTGAAAGGAACAGTCCAAACCAAAAGTCTGCAAGCTGAGTACTCGTGAACGAATAGAAGCCTCGATTAGTAACGTATTTAGCTTCAGTTGTTCATCCAAACTGTTTTTATCACATTTTTTTACATCCTTTTTCGTCGCATGTAGGGCATTTTGAAAACATTTTAAGAGCATTTTATTGATAATTTTTGGCAATGATTTTGGTCATCAAAATCTGCTCCAAAATGTATAACGTGGTGATGAAATTGTATTTTACGGTTGCTAAAATATGAATTGATAGTATTTATATTGATGCAGTGAGCATTTGAATCTATTATTTCGGAAAGCCTTCATTTTCATCAGCTGTCAGATGCGCCCACGTTGGTAAATGACACATCTTCGGAGAATGATTTCTGCTTACTTTGTCCTATTCAAAGTAAAGAGAGAACTACGCCTGAGTCGATTATATTAACGAATAGCCCGCGAGAGGGGGCTTTCCTACGTTTGAAAAGCGAAAAGGAAATTCTTAATCAAATGGTGGGATTGAGTCAATTCCGCAAAGATTATTCCTTTGACAAAATATCCTATTCATTTATTGATAGAAAGTCTGCAAATCTAGCAGTAAGTGCAGGTGCTTGTACACGGAAATAGTTCTGAACGTAGTCTTTGACATATGAATGAAAAGCTTGATATTAATATGCCAAAGAGAGTACGAGTGGCTTGCATTTCATTTAAAGTGAATTCGTAGAAACTTACTAGTACATAGAAATATTGGAAACATTCATAATATGCGAGACGGCAATCATATTCATTCACGCCGCCCCAGTGTTGTACGGTGGGGCGGCGTTCGCGCCTGGTATTTTATTTACTTTGCGGTTGATCTCCTTCAAAGAGCCGTTTTGTCCTACAGATCCCAAAAGTTCAACTTTTCAATCTACAAACAGTAAACGAAAGCACGAGTGCGGGAAACTATTTCAATTCCCAGTCCTGTTGGCGCGTTGTGGCCCACTGTGCCGTGGGCGGCGGTGGAGGCGGGGGCGGGGTCTGCGCGTGCGCCGATCGCTCGCCGCCATCGACCGCAGGGAAGTGGGTCGGCAGGCCGCCCCCCCCCCCACCGCCCCCCGCCCCCCCACCACTACCAACGCACCTGCTGCCGTTGTCATCGCCCCCGCCGACACCATCCGCCCGCTAAGACCCTCGCTGCCCCCCCCAAACCCCGCCCCCCCCCACCGCCCCCCACCGCCCCCGCCCCCGCCGCCCGCCCCGTACCTGCTGCTGTTGTCATCCACCCCGCAGTCCCTCGCTGCCCCGCCAACCTCGCCGCCTCCACCGCTCACGCCTCTTCCGCGGCCCCGCCGCCCCGCTCTCCCCAACGCCCGCCCTGCACCTACTACCGTTATCATCGTCCTCGCCGCCGTCGCCGTCCCCGCCGCCCGCCTCGCACCTGCTGCCGTTGTCATCGCCTCCGCCTCCACCTTCGCCTCTCGCCGCCTTATCTGCCGCAGGTCGCGTTGCCACCGCTCCACGCCTCCCCCCTCCCCCCTCTTACTCGCGCTCCTCCTCCTCCTCCTCCGCCGTCCGAGCCGCTTCTGTGATCTCCACGGGTGCCTGCCCGCGCGCGTTATCACAGCCGTTACCGTTGCCTCTATCGCCACCGATAGTGGAACGGCCAGTTAACCCAGCCCGGCGCCATGTGACCGCGGGTTATTGCTTTGGAACGGAGAAGGGCCCCCTCTCCCCATTCACGTGGGTTAGCTGAGTGCTATCCTCGTTCCTACTGCTGCTGCTGCTGCTGCTGCTAAGAGGCGGCTTCTTGCACCTTCAGGCGAGAGTTTCGTGGGAAATGAGTGAGGACAAGAGATGAATGTTGTAGTTTAAATATAGTGTAGATGAATCGTGTTCCGAATTCTGTTTATTTGAATAAGAAAACATTTATTAAAGTTTATATAATAGCATTAAAAGGGAAGTAAAGTCATAACGCATTATAGTTTTGAGAAAATATAAACATAATCATGACGAAATTCATGTAACTGTCTTGAAATTTTAGAGACCATGTAGTTGAATAAAATAATACCTCTAGTTAAATTACAAAGAAAGGAACGTGAGATTTTTTTTTCTCGGTACGTGTACTCAAATATAAACACTTTGTATGTTCTGTATAACCTCTAGTAATTTGAGTAAGTATTTAACGATATGTAATAATGATTTTCAGGTGGCAGTGAATCAGCGAGGCATATTTTAGATGGCTATGAATCTCACAGTTCCATTATTTTGGACGTATTTAGTAGGAAAATATCTACTGCGTTTTCACGTGGCTTTATAAATCACGTCTCCTTTATAAACCACCTTTCCTATTTATTGAAGTAAAAACACATTTATTAAAATGTATATAATAACATTAAAAGGTCATACTTTTTTAACGCACCGTCAGGATTTCCTGTCACGAATGTTTTCTCTTCAGTATTCGTTGCAATTTTTAATACAAGGGTGAATTTTATTTCTTAAACAGACGGACACATCCTAAATGAAACTTATTAGCATGCTTTGGCGTTGCTGAATGCTTCATTCCATTGTTCTGAACATCAGTATATTTAATAGAACAGCATCCCCTTCCTTTCCACCGCCTCTCCTCTCGCAGGCCCGCCTCGTGGGCGCGGAAGAGGCCGTGTGGGGCGGAGGGCGTGCGGGCGGCGCGGCGGAGGGCGGGGCGGGCCGGGGCGGGGCGGGGCGGGGCGGGGCGGGGCCGCGCGATGAATAGGGACGGGGCGTGGCCGGGGGTGGGGGTGGAGGTGGGGGTGGGGGCGGCCGCTGCGCGCGCAAAGCGCTTCCCCTTGTGTGAGGCGCCACCGCCGCCGCCGCCGCCGCCGCGTAGAGCAGGTCGCGTACACTCGCTGCCCAGCCCTGCCACTCCCTGCTACTCGGCGCGAGCGCGCACGCACGCACGCACGCACGCACCCGTGCCTCCTGCGGGTTGATGGGCGCGCTTCCTGGGATTTTGTCTCACGTGCTGTCGGAACGATCACTCTGATTGATAGCCTCCTGTTTCTGGGAACGTAGTTTGAATGTCGGCCCACTCGTGTGGAGTTGTGTGGGTGAAGCGTTGTTCCTGGGTTTCCGCTGTTCTCCCGTTTTTCACTGTCTCTCATTACACCATTTTTATATTAGAATACAACGTGAATTATAATAATAATAATAATAAGAAGAAGAAGAAGAAGAAGAAAGAAGAAGAAGAAGAAGAAAGAAGAAGAAGAAGCAAGAAGAAGAAGAAGAAAGAAGAAGAAGAAAGAAGAAGAAAGAAGAAGAAGAAAGAAGAAGAAGAAAGAAGAAGAAGAAGAAGAAGAAGAAGAAAGAAGAAGAAGAAGAAGAAGAAGAAGAAGAAAGAAGAAGAAGAAGAAGTAGAAGCGTAGACTTGGTCATATTTGTGATTGTCCCTTCATCTATCATCATCAACCTATAGTCTCATAATTCACACTTCAAGGCGTAACAACCTTTTTGTAATCCAAGGATACAGCTGAAAAGCTGATCCTGGAAGAATTACACACGTTAATCGTGTAGCGTGGTCAGTAATGGCCTATAAAATAATAATAATAATAACTAATATTATTAATAATAATAATAACTATTATTATTATTATTCCCAAGGTAGTATTTTCGGCCTTTTGATCATTTATTGGCATTCTTTAAAGTATTTCTTATGCATTTGCGGTCCAATAAAGTAAGGGATTCAGAAAATTGTGAAGAGTGTTTTCGTGCCGGAGCAAAGCGGTGGAAATTTGGTCCGCTCGTAGTCTGCTCTTCATATTTCCAGCGACCGTATTACTTGATCCCATGATCAAATTTCACAATCACGTCCTTGCAATTGGTCCCCTGGAACGGTGGTGTGTTGTGTCTAAAACATTTTTTAACGAGTTACCAAGCAAGCTAAAAGTCAAAAAACGCTGTTTTTCATTTCTCCAAAATATGTGCAAAAATACATGTTTGTGGTATTATAATCAACCTACAAGTATAACTATTATTATGAGTAATATTATTAATTATCTCTCTTATAGCATAAACATTGCCTCATAAATATACCCAATGCGAAAATAATAATAATAATAATAATAATAATAATAATAATAATAATAATTATTATTATTATTATTATTATTATTATGCAAAAAAAGATGGATGTGTATATGTGGATGTTCGTGTCCTTCAGCGTGGGAACAATCTCATTTCAACAGAACTTGGTATACATTACTACTGGGGAATTACAATGGGTAAAATGATACTTTAGGAGTAAGATACCCCCAGAATGGTGGGTGGGAGAGAAGTGATATTTTTGCAAACATAATCGTTTTACAATCTACAATGCGCATAACATGTGTAATGTTCATTAAACTCAGTGGCCGTGACGGGCAGGGCTGTTTGATAGATGATTGTGATTAAGGTGATTAAACAAGGCAATACGAATATTATTATTGATAAAATTAGATTATATTAAATACTAGCTCAAGTAACCGGACGTTGACAAGGTACTTATTTATCACCATCCCCACTTTTTAGAGAGAAAGGGAATAAATTCTGTCGGTTGAGAAAAACGGAAATAATTGAATTAGCATCTATGCCACGCCCCTCACTCGTCGGCCATTCCCTCGAAGGCACATCCTTTATGCTTCAGCCCACTTTCACTGACCGTCTCCACCTTGCTCCTCCCTTACCCGTCGCTCGTCTCCCGTGCGCCATTTTGGGCATGTCCCACCGCCGTGCAATACGTAGAAGCGTGGCGGATTGCATTGAGACATATTTCGTATAAAAAAATTAAAAAATTAAATAAAATGTAATGATGGAATTTCGAGAAGAAAATATGATGTACGTTTCGAAGTTAGGATATAACAGTAGAGAAAATTTCATGATTTTTTTAAATTATCGATTGAAACTGTTGTGCAGGAGGTACAGACATACATTGAAGTTGAGAAGAAACTAAATGTCAGTAGGTATGGTACTTCGCCACTACTCTCATAAACAAGTGAGGAACGTATCCGATTACGAACACATTGAATATGTCAATAAATCGATGTTTTGAATTATATGGGTTAGCTCCCTCCCTCACTGAATGACTCAATTGTGTATTCTGACTTTTCGGTAAATGAATGTAAGGAGTACATGTTCTTCTGGGAGGAATCTTGCGATCCTTTGAATTCGCGAGAGCGCTGAGATATTCATATTCCAACCCTTAAAGAGCGTGCAGTTGACTGAAACGTTCTCCCAGAATGTCAGGGCGAAACGTGGGTTATGTTGAAGAAACTCTCTTTCTTGTTAAGTGGAACAGAACGTGGCATTAAGTCATAATATATAGCCACATTTTCGTTCTGCACCACTTTTGTTCACCGCATTCTGCGCGGTGTAGAACCCGTTACGTAACTCCATGTTAACGCGTCTGTGTGCATGTAAACAGTTCTCTGAAAGCTTATATCTCCCCTCCTTGTTTTGTTTCCTTGCAAAACAGATCTGTTTGTTTGCTCGTCTACTATAACTACGGATGACGTGAGAATACCGCGAGGGGATGTAGAAAGAAGTCAACAGGAACATTTCAACAGAATCTTTCGAATTCGGAGGTTATCAAAGAAAACAAATCGATGACGTGGCAATGTTTCCAAGAATAATTTTATGTTCAACCATGACTTTGAATCAAAATTGTGTACATTTCTTCTAATTTTAGCAGCCCTTTTTAGGTCACGTATTTAGAGAATGTTTGCATGCCCTACTTTTTTTATTACATTTGTACCAGCAACATTATTATGATTGTATTAAAAATACTGAAAATGGGTGAATCAATTAATTATACATTAATACCTTTCCAAATAAGTTTAGATACTTTTTTTATAAAAAAATAGAATGTAATTCGAAATAAGTTTACTGCGAGTTAGAATAAACTGTTGAAAATGTTTAGTGGTAGTAAAGTAAAACCAGGTTGTTCTAGAAAACAAGGGTTGATAAGCATAGGTATTCACGTTCACATACACAAAAACGCGGTCATTGAGGAATTGCAAACGTTTGTTTTTGCTTTGGCAAAAACTATTCATTGTCCGCCACGTGAAGTGTGTCACTGGGTGGAGATAAGAACTCTTCCAATGTTACATTACTGGAGTGCGCTCTTATCTACCAATGGAAAGGTTGCACAGAGGAAATGTTTAGAAATATTGAGGACAAAGTTATACAAAGTAGTAGTCCTCTTTTTAAAACTCCAATTATAAGAATAATTTCCTTAGAGAAATCCCTCATTCAGAAGATCGCATGACAGAATTGCATGACATGAATCCAAGGATTACTAATTTAAATTCCGATATGATATGAATATATCATTATATAGCAGCATCCCGGAGATAGGGAACATTATGTACATTTTTTTCTAAAATGGAACATTTCAACACAGTTGCATTGCTCTTCCTGGAGGCTTTGAGAAATACGTTCAAAATTAATTAATAAGAGCATGTATTAGCAGACATAGCAAATCCACGCCCATTTACTTACTTAAGAATACAACTCCTTTGAATTGCACTACTGTAAAATATGACACTGCGCACTTTATCTCCGAAGCACAAAAAATTATTACAATATTGTATTATTTTGTATAATATTGTTAAATATGATAGATGCTATATTTATTTCTATTTGGTGTTTTTCCTGACCAATGATTAAAGCGTAAGAAATAATAATTTTAATACGGAATGAAAATAATTAATAAGATGAAATATGAATGTGATGTGATATATAGAATGTGCGACAGCTTGTGAGTGGTGCGCTGACGGTGGCATGTGTGTGTGTTACAGCACGGCCGACCTCGTGCTGCGCCGGCCCGCGCCGCCCCCGCCGCCGCCGCCCCCGCCGCCCTCGGCCTTTTTTGATGGTGAAGGGGCGCGCGCCGCCGCCCTCCTGCTCTCGCTAGCTCACTACCAGTCGCCGCCGCCGCCGGCCGCGCTCCCTCGCACTATGCACATCGAGGTGCAGGTGGCGCTCAACTTCGTCATTTCGTACCTGTACAACAAGCTGCCCCGCCGCCGGGTCAACATCTTCGGCGAGGAGCTGGAGAAGGCCCTCAAGGACAAGTTCCAGGGCCACTGGTACCCGGAGAAGCCCTTCAAGGGGTCGGCGTTCCGCTGCCTCAAGACGGGCGACCCCGTGGACCCGGTGCTGGAGCGCGCGGCGCGGGAGAGCGGCGTGCCCGTGCAGGACGTGCTGGAGAACCTGCCCGCGGAGCTCGCCGTGTGGGTGGACCCCGGAGAGGTGGGTTCATTGATCGATTGATTAGCGTTTCCGGGGGCGTCGTCTGCTAAGACCCGTAAGTGTAGTGCACGTTTTAATCGCGGTGGCGGCGATCTTTCCCCGCTGATTGGAGAGATTCGTCACCGACCTACCGCCAGCTTACGGTTTTCCCCTACCAAGTATCTCCAGCTTCCCCAGCCGGGACGAGCTCTAAGCTCCCGAGATGTATGGCAGTGTAATGTGTGTAAGTGTAAGTGGGTGTAAGTCCGGAATGAGGATAGGTCAAAAAAAGTGGAAGGAAAGAACGCGCCCAGTCCGTAGCCCGTTTGTTAGGGTACTGCTCCGGCATTCTCCTGGTGATCGGGGAAACCAAGGAAAACTACTGTTCAGAGCAGCCGGCTGCTACGAGAATTTTTTCTCCAGAGAGATTCTGAATTTGACCCAGCTATCTAGCTAGTGTCGAAAATCCTGCCACCGTTGGAACTCGAACCGCATGTCCTCCGGGTCAGAGGTACTGCAGTGCAATCTGTTGATGTCCTGAGCCACCTAAGCAGGTCGGAAATGTGGCTCTCTCCGTTTGCATTAGTTTTACTACTCGTGTGTGAAAACTACAGCACGCCAGGAAAGCTTTTCCTCAGTACCTTGCTGGTGATAGTGCTAGCAACAGAAATTGTGTTGGTAGCACGAGCTGCAGCTTCTAACAAAAGAAAAAGTAAATTGCGAACTCACCACAATCATAATAGATCAAGGAGTTATAACCTCCTTGTAATAGATGCTGGAAGTGTTGTTCCTTTCACTTCTTTACCAGTGATCTGCTTGCTACCAACATAAATGCAACTCCTAATAGGAGGCTTTGATTCGGCTCGGTGCGGATAGACTTTCCTAACGCACTGTAGCACTCATGACAACTCTATTATTTGGAATTATTTGAATTTCGCGTACGCCAAAGTTTGATTTTAAGGTTTAAGTAGTACCACAAAGTAAAACACCTAGTACAACAAAGAAAACATATTGTGAACGTTCCCAAAATCATAATACTTAGAAGCTTCTGTGAATTTGTACATAAAAATAATGAACGCGACACGTGCCCAGAGGTCTTTGGCATACTCATTTCAAACATTTTATTCACACGCCAAACTTTCAATAATTGCTCATAAAAATATGTTATAGAATCAAAATATAATTTGCTTCTTCTGGTGAAAAAACTTCGAACATCTTGTTTGATCCGAAATTCTCGAGTGATAGGAATTATTAAATAAATAGAAAATATCTACGAAAGAGGTTTATATTTACTGTAAATTATTAGTAGGCTACATTTCGTGTTTTATTTATATTTAGAGTACGACAGCCCACCTGATCGTTCCTCCATTTCCGGGCATCCGCCACAGCCGGCACCTTAATCATTCACCGCTCTGTTCATTTTTGTTCTCTTCAAACTCCTATCACGAACTATATAAATTCTCAGTGCTTAATTAGCGTAGATAACGAGTTAAGATATCCGTGCAGATACCTGAGGCATTTACTTTCATCGTGAAGGTCGAAGAAGATTAGGACATTGCGGTTCCGCGCTCCTACTGCGAGAGCGGGTTCCGAGGGCGGTGCCGCGTAGACGCCGGTTTGTTTGGTCTGACGATCTAGCGCGCGATCCCCAGCCGGATAAAAAAGTTGCCACTACCGCTTCTTCCAAGGCAGGTCGCGTTCTCTTAATCGAGTTACGCGCCCCGATTTCCTAACTAATTTTGAAACTAATTTTAATGGAATTTCGTCATATTCTAATTAGCGCGAGGCATTCACGTGAGGAAAGGTGAAACTTTAATTGGAAAGAAGCCCGTTTGAGACGGCCTGGAGATGGGTGGGGCTTCGTTGCTCAGGAGCGCTAATCGATTGAGACGGGTCAGTGACTTCACGACCTTTTTGGGTAGAACCGAATATCGTACAGATTCTTTATTCGTACAGATAAGAAAAAAGTTAAACCGAACTATGTGTTCACACACCGTATTGGGTTCATAGAAGGTATGTTCGATGTAACGCTATTTTCTAAAACTACTTTCCAATTTGCTCAGTGATGTTTGTCGTATTTCACGAACTCTATTGCAACGTGTTTGTTTCTCAAAACGGCTTGCAGCTACAGCTGTGTCAAGAATGTCGTTTAGTTATGTGGATTCCCAACTCCTGAAATGTTGGCTCTTACGCCTACGATTCTATTGATGTCCAAGGCCAAAAAACAAGTTGAGCCAGTTGCATTGCGGAACTGGACATTTCGCCAATCGCAATGCACTTGAAAGTATTGGGGATTACATTCCGCCAGAAATTGTTTCTTTGGCACTTAAGAGTAGTCATTACATTGAATGTTACACGTGTATTGACAAATCGAAAAATCTAACGTCATAGTATTGTGTGTGACAAACAACTTGGATATTTAATGTTCGTGAACGCAGATAAATAATGCTGGGGTTTATTGGCAAACACTTTTTTAGCAAATATACCACATCACAGAGGGAGCTACTGTCAATATTTAGTAAGTTAATATATTAATACAGATACCGCGAAACATTTTATGTAGAATGTTATCGGTTTATTATATTGACTAGGTAATTTTAAATTGTATAATCTCTGTATCATTCGACGTAGAGTCGCTAACTATAAATTATCCTTAAGTATAAATGCTTGTTTGCATTATTTAGTGTGTTGTGTTGGAAAGAATTAGTCTTTGTGCTATTGCTAATATTGTAAGAAACAAAATGGAATGAATGTCCAATCACCAAATTCATCATTTCGATGACTTAGTGCACGAACATTATCCATCCATGATAATTGTTGAGTTAATATCATTTCTTGAGACCCCTCGTTCAAAATCACTAGTGTAAAAGGATCGTATGTCTATGTAAGAGGGCTCAAGTGTTTTCCCAGAACTAAATCGATAACGCTGCATTAGTTACTGCACTAACTTGCAGGCTTGATTTTCTCGAAACTAATACATTATGGACATGCAGTATGTGTGCTCTAAGCCATCGATGTGCTGATATTCAAAGAGATTACTTTCCAATATTTTCTAAATAAGTGCCTCGGACAGTAATTAATAATAACAGTAATAATAACAATAATATTAACAACAGACTAATAATAATAATGATAATAATAATAACAATAATAACTAATAATAATAATAACAACAACAATACTAATATGGTGACGATGATGATGATGCTAATGGTGAGCGTGTGGGTGCGCAGGTGAGCTACCGCATCGGCGAGAAGGGCGCCGTGAAGGTGCTGTTCTCCGAGGTGGGCGACCCGGGCGACGAGCAGGCGGCGGCCGACCGCGAGGTGACCAAGACCTTCAACCCGGAGGCACAGTGCTTCCGGCCCATCGAGGCGGCGGCGTCGGGGCTGGGCGGGCTGAGCCTGTCCCCGCACCGCGGCGCGGCGTCGCCCTTCCCGGTGCGGGTGCCGGCCACCGCCGCCGCGGCCGCCGCCGCCGCTAACGCGCCCTCCGCCGCCGCGTCGGCCGCCGCGGCCGCCGCCGCCTCCGCGGCCGCCGCCGCCGCCGCGGCCGCCGCCGCCGCAGCCGCCTCCACGCCGTCGGCCGCCGCGGCCGCCGCCGCCGCCGCCGCGGCCGCCGCCGCCGCGGCCAACGCGCCCTCGCCCACGCCCCCGCACTACAGCAAGGGCTCCGCCAGCCCCGTCACGTCCTTCCTGCCGCGCTCCACCGCTCCGCTCACCTTCACCACGGCCACCTTCGCGCAGACCAAGTTCGGCTCCACCAAGCTCAAGACCAGCAGCAAGCGGGCCAACCGGTGAGTGCTCAGCCGCTCAGCCACTCGGGCCAATTCGAATGACTTCTACTCAAGGATTAATATCTCAGCTTATCTTCTAACTTCATATATAATGCACAATCTTTTCTGAATAAATTTACGAAATCTTGTCAAAACAATGGAAGGGGTTCTTACAATAACCAAACTAGTCCATCGTCGAGATTTTTTGAGAGGCTTCAGAAGCTTCATAGCATACACGTGCCTAGTAATGAATTTATTTGTTTCCCCGCCTTATACATTTCAATGCGTTTGACACTTGCCGAAAGACAATTGCCAAGCGATAGTTGTAGGGAATATCTTGTCGAAATATCTCAAAATACGGAATTTTGGACTTGTTTGGTTCTTGTAAGAAACCCCTCGATTACATACTGCAATAATTTGTCACGTTAATTTCGCAAAGTACATGCATTTGTTAATTGAGGAAATATAAGCCTAATTTCCTGTCGCTAGTTTAAGCTATGCGTTTGCTAAGCTGTGCGTTGCTAAGAAGGGCGTCTCGTGTTGTTGCCATGCAGTGCGAGCGCCGCCGCTCCGTCCCCTGAGGGTGCCCCGCGCTGTTGCAGGATGTCGCCGACGGAGTTCTCCAACTACATCAAGCAGCGCGCGCTCCAGCAGCAGCAGATCCACGGGCACGCGGCGCCGGCGCCGCCGCCGCCGCCGCACCACGCGGGGCCGCAGGGCTCGCCGGGCCGCGCGCTGTCGCCCGGGCCCGCCGCCTCGGCCGCCGACCAGCAGGCGGCCGCCGCCGCCGCCGCGGCCGCCGCCGCCGCAGCCGCAGCCGCCGCCGCGGGCCCCGCGGGCTACTTCTTCCAGCCGGCGGCCGCCGGCTTCGCCGCGCCGGGCCAGTTCGCCGCGCGGGGCCTCTTCGACCCGGCGGCCTACGTGCCCGAGCTGTACAGCCCCGCCGCCGCCAAGTTCGCCTCGTCGTATCTGGAGCCGGCGGCCGCCGCGGCGGCCGCGTGCCATCAGTTCTACAACGGCGGAGGCGGCGGCGGCGGCGCCGGGGGCGGCGCGGCGGCGGCGGCGGCCGGCGGCGGGGGCGGCGGCGGCGGCGGCGGCGGCAGCGCGGGCGGCTCCGCGGCCAGCGCGCCGGGCTCCGCGGGCGGCGGCGGCGGGGGCTCGTCGGCGGCGGCCGGCGCGGGGGCGGGCGCCGGCGCGGCCCCGCAGGACGGCAAGCCGCTGCTGGACGGCATCAACAGCCTGGTGGCGCCGCCCTACCCCGCGTCCCCGTACCAGCACCTGCTCGTGGCCAACTAGGCCCAGCGGCGGGTCCGCGCTTCGGTTGCTGCCGTCGCCGCCGCCGCCGCCCCCTTCCCGCCGCCACCGCCGCGCCGCCCCACTCGTCCAGTCCCCTCTCGTGCACAGCCTGCAGCATCTACTAGTCCAGCGGGGGCGAGCGCCGCCGGGAAGCCACACCTGCGCCATTCTATCACACGACTTAAACAATGTGGGTGAAGGTACCTCTTACGATACCATTCTTTGTGTTAGTATTATGGGGAAACATTTAGCGTAAAAAATGCATGCCTGATTCTGTTCCTTCAAGTTAAACAAAAAGAAAAGAAAAAAAACGAGGCATCGGATCGGTTCATTGCTTCTCTCTGAGGTTTGGTTGCCGACGCGTGTGTGCGTGTGCGCGTGCGGGCGAAGAGGAAGGAGCCGCCCACGCCCCGCCCCGCCTCGCCCCGCCCCGCCCCGCCCCGCCCCGCCACACGCCCCCGCGGCTCTCCGCTTCTTCCTCGGGCGCGCGGGCTCCGGCTGTCGCCCCCGCCCCCGTCCCGCCCCGCCATCGCCGCCGCTGTTCTCTCGTTTCCTGAATTCTCTCCGCATCTGGGCTCAGTGCCTCGCTACAGCTGGCACCTACCTACGCGTCGTGCGAGAGCCTGACTCCTTGACAGTGAGACGCCTGTTAGCTACAATACATCACAGTTGTTTTACATATCAAGACTTGTCAATAATGCATATTTTTTACTTTTATAGTGAAAATATTATAAGTGAGCAATTTTGCTTTGGTTATGTGTTTTGTGCTATCGGCATCCCGGTCACATCCAGTTTGAAGCAAATATAGTGAATTGGTTTTTTAAAAAAAATGTGATGAATAGTCTCCTAGTCATTTTTGTTGGTCAGAGAGTTCTTGTTACGTTGCACAAGACTGGAACCTCAAGAAGAAATGAACTGACTGGGCACAATATCTGTGTTGTCAGTGTTCTCCATATGTACAAACGAAGCACTGTGTGGTGCTGCTCTTCCACGTTCTCATAAGTATTCTGTGAGGCTGTTCTGTCTGGAATTCCCGCGCTGCGAATGTCGGGGTGAGGTGTGGCTCGCGTCGGGTGCTTCGCGAGAGAGGCCTGCGGCCCGGGGGGCCTGCGAGGGCCAGGCCGCGGCCTGGCGCTGGGTCTGGGCCTGCGACGGTGGTGATAAGCTGTGATACCTGCTGTCGGAAAGCCGTTGTGGCGCCTGCCTCCAACTGGTTCACACGAAAACAAAAAGAAAGAAAGAAGAAAAAATGTTCGAAAACGAACTACATCAGGCATATAAGTCACTTCAGCCCTCAAAAAACAACCTTTTTGACGAGGTCGGTGCCCAGTTTGATGAACGAGGCACAACGGTTGCAGTGTTAATCATTCTGGGGTTGAACTCTGTTCACACCTCACAATGAATACATCAACTACCATGAACTGTGTGAAATGTATTTAGTGATTGATTAGTCTCTTGTATGCATAGTTTTGTTTACACTTTTTAAAGGTTAAGGACAGGCCAAATCCACTATACTTTTTTACGTTTTGTATGTTGCCCTGGAATCAGTATTGTTTCACACTATCTGTATAGAAATTGTTCCTGTACTTTGTACAATGGAAGCTGTTGGCTGAGTGGTTTAGGAGACCCAAGGGCTGGCCAGAGCGGTTGGTGGCGGACAAACCGCCGTCTGTGAGCAAGCAGGGGTGCACAGCTGAGCATGTTTTCTATATAAATATATATACAGTCTTTATAGTGAATTTTCGTGGTACTACTGTGCTTACAAATGGCGGTTTCATGTGAAATAGAAACAGCAAACCGTGCTTCAGTGTTTCTGCTATATGAATTCTTACAGAAGTTGATAGTTGTATCTTTATTGTATTGTTGGAGATATTTAAATGTACAGAAAAGTTGTTAGTTATGAATTTTCATATAATTTTGTTTTTATTAATTTTGTTCCTATATTTTTTCACTGAATTAATATATAATATATCATATAAACTAGATTTGCTATTACATCATAGTGAATACTTGTCTCAATTTGTTTGTTTTTATATTGAAATATATTTTGTTTACGAATATCACAATGTTTGTTGTGTTTTATGTAAGGATTGCTCGATAGTCTATGTACAATCCGGGGTGTGGTTTGGACGGGGTTAACAGGTACCTGATAAACGTAAGTTAGTCAATCTTTGTTGCTGGTTGTTGTTGAAGGGTAGAGAAGGCGTAGGAGAAGGAAGTGTGGGTAATGGGAAGAGGTAAACGGCCGTAGGAGGGTAGGGATGGGACGCGGTAGAAAAAGGAGAGAATCAAGCCACAGGCGAAAAAAAAACTAGCATCTTCGGCACCTCGTGGCCCCTGGTGGAAAATTGCAGGGGAGCGAAAGAGTGGCCCGCGCCAAAGCGTCTGCAGGTTCACTGCGAGTGCAGCTGCTCCTACTCTGCTCCCTCTGCAGGGCTGTCAAACTGGTGGCACGTGATGTGTATGTTTTGTTCCACAATTCAGTATTTGAACATTAGGAAAGGTCGTAAGTGAAGTATTATCATTATTCCAAATTTTATGAAATTAATTAAAATATTCGGACTTTTCTGACAAAATGTGAATCAACAGTAAATATTTAAATAAGTATAATTGTAATTATATTTGTGTTTATCATCAAATTCATAAATTATTATTAAATTGTAATAAATGTGCAATTTTAACTGTGTTACAGTTTTGAATAGAGAAACGAAACATTGATTTTTACTGTTAAGATTTATTAGTTAGAAAATCGTGCAATATAATATTGCAAATAACAATGAAATTTAAAACAAATTGTAAACAATATCATACATATTAATTAATGGATTCATTTACTTCTTAGAAACGTTAACATTCGTGAAACGAGTTTGACTTACCTTCTCTACACCAAGGTGTTCTTACATTTTCCTAAAAAGTAGTGTTACGTATGTCCTGCTTTTAAAAAATAAATGATAATTAAAATTGATGTATATGATTGGAAGGTTTTGTCCAAATATCTTCACATTAAAAGAAAAGTTTTAAAAATGTTTTTCTAACACTAAAAACTTTTATTCGGTTCTTGACTTAACACAGATGAAAAACCCTGGTGTAGATGAGCAACATATTGTGGAACTCCGTTGAAAACATCTAAAAAAGGAAAATATGGAAAAACCAGAAAGAGTAATAAATTTCTGTTACTGGAATATTAAAAAATGTTAAACAATCCGAATTCATTTCCCAGATAGTTTTCTAAGAATTAATAATTATGGTTATTTTAAAAAATGTCACGTGCAAAATAATATTTCATTTCCTTTTTTAAATGATTGATCTGATCCTGTGTACTGTACGAAGTTCCTCATTTGCTTCATTTTCTAAAGCAGTGTAATCAACAAAAATCAAACTTGTATATTATGCTAGTGGTATTACAATAATTGTTAATTAAGTGCTGTTCAGTGAAGAAAAGCATGTTTTTTAAAATTTTCTTCTCTTTGAAATTTTATTTTCAAAGTGGAGCAGCTGCACCAGTGGCCAATTTCACTTCATAAATCTGAACTGAGGGAATCGACACACGCCGACTTGTAGACTGTAAAGGCTGCAGATACAGTTGAACTCCCTCAGATGGTGAAATGTAGTATGATTCAACAGTTTGTGTACTTTTCTACGTGTTCTACGAATAGAAAGCAGTGAATGAACTCGCCTATGTGAATTCAACTAACATTATAAATGTTTCTTGGTCAAGGACCGAATACATCAGTTCACCTCTGACGTGATCGATAAGAAACAGTTTCAGTCATTGAACAGCTTGGCTTGTCCTTTGACAGCGACGATTAATCCAAAGAAAATTAAAGCAATAAAATTTACAATTGATTGACGTCAATTCTTTTTCAACATATGGAAAAAAATATTCATTCTATTATTTGGTAAATTCCACTTCACTTTACAAAGATATCATGAGTGTTCTTCCTTTTAATAAAAATCATTAATTTTATGGATGACATTATTTGCCAAGATTCCAATATAAACCAAGAAACGCTTCAGAATGCTATATCTGAGAGTAAACTATACCGTTGCCGTTGTAATTACCTCCATATTTAAACCGAGCAATGCACTTGCAATATCGACTGCAGAGCTTGGGCCTTCTTTTTTCTTAGGAGACTCGTATTGCAAGCTGTCACAGGACAATGCACAAGAACATTGTGAAGTGTCCAACAGGGCGTACATTTGTCTTAGGTATATGTAGAACACGTTCGCCATAACGTCGCGGAATTCTGACAGTCATGATAATGATTTTCCTTTGGGAAGTGTTACTAACATTATGCGTGTACTTCGAGAGCTTACAGATAAGCCATATTACCAGAGCTGAATATGCTTTCTCGAATTCCATTTCTTCCAAATGCTCACTCGTGTTGCACGTCGATCGCGCGATGTAGAGGAGCAAAAGAACGCGAAATGTGTTGCAATTTTAAAAGTAGTCTGGGAAAAACGTGCACAGACGAGGCCGGATGAAGGCTGAAGCCAATGGACTGCATAAGTAAAGCGTCCCTAAAAAAAACGAAATATACATTTTTTTTTCTTGATCATCCTAGGAGACGTGGCACGGGCTGGGCCTAGAGAGGAAATTCAAAGATGCTGAGACAGACATTTCATTGCACGTGAAGTGAACGGCGCGTGGCGTCGTGTGCCCGGCAGCCCAGCAACGCCACGGCGTCCTGGATCGCCTGGTTCCGGCCGCGCGCGCCGCGGAGGCTGTCAGAAGCCCGCGCGGGCGAATGCGTGGGCGTGTCCGCAGGCTCGGAGCGCGCCCCGCCCCCGCCCCCGCCCCCGCGCTACGCCCTTCGAGTTGGTGCCAGCCTCGTTTCGATTGCCTGTTCCGTTTCCTTTCTTCGGTTTCTTTGGAGCATGCGCCCGACTCCGCCAGCTCGGCCGGCCGGCCATGCACGTCGTCTATATGTCTGTATGTCTGTCTGTCTGTCTGTCTCTCGTACTCCAGCGATCATCTCAGTGTCACTTTTCGTCTGTGTCTCCGTAGCTGAGCGTAGCTCCCCACGGCGCGGTGGATCGTCCCGTCCGGGACACGGCCGCGTCGTCCCAGACGACCCCTCAAACTGTTTCCCTCCACGATGATTATTATTATTATTATTGTTGTCTAGTGAAAAAAAACGTAGAGAAAAGAAAAATGTTCAAGAAGTGACAGATTACGAAAAAAATTTCATAATCACGTCAACAATATTTTTTCAAGACTTTATAATAGTGGTGCGTAATATTACCTATGCAGTGTATTAAATCTGATCAATTGTAGAAATTAGAAAACGATCGACGTTCTAGGAAACTTTATGATAGTGTAAAAAAAATGCAAAAAAGCATTAGATTTGTATGCATATACTTAAAACTTCGGATATCGATTCGTACTTTGTACGTTGTTTTTATTTTTTCACGCCCTCGTTAGATAGCGCCCTCCCTCGGAATCAGGTGCTTTCTTCCGCGGCTGCTGCGAAGCAGGCTCCACTTCCGCAAAAGACGCTTATCGTGAATCCTCACGCCGTTGGCCGGGGGAGCTGCGGGTGATCGAAGGCGGGGCTCGGGGCTGCCCTGCGCGCCGTTCTGGGCATGCGCAAAACGCGGATCGACGCCTCTTCGCAATGAAACGCTCACGTCTACGTGGAGACATCACGTGACTCAATCATTCACAATTGCCGCAGAGCCGAGACAAACGATAAAGCAACCGCAATTAATAAATGTAATGCATTCAATGCTTTGGATTATCGTTTTATAATGAATGCTAGTTTTATATAAATTATTTTACTCTCTGCTAATAATTTCTGTAACAATAGTTTTGTTTCGTCGAAAACATTCATTTTAACCTATTCTTGTTTCTGAACTACATATGAGGTTTCTGTAAAAGCTAAAGCTGGAACAAGTTTTCAAGTTGGATCATTTGACTTTTCGTCTCTGTGAATGGTTGCATTGAATAACACGGTCACCTGCTGTTACGTGTAAGTTTCTTTGCGTTCGAGATCAAGGTCCCAAAGTTGCATCCTCGAGCCGCAGCCTTGTTCGATATTCAAGTGGTTTCCTAATCGATTTGCTTCGACTCGCTCTATCGATATGGATCGAGTCTGATATGAACATCTCCGAGTCTGTTTAAGCGCAGTACATTTCACGACTGATACCTCTTGTTCGGTTGAGCAAGTGACCAGCTCGCTTAATTGCGAGGATGGGGCTCTGGGACAATCTAAAGAGGTGTGTCAGTTACTCATAATAGACGTCAGGCGTGTGTATCGTGTTACATTGGTTAATGCTTACACGCGATAAAACAAACGGCATAATTCGTGCGTATACTAATTTTTGATACGACGAAATGATTAATGAGATACCATTTTTATTGTAAAAAATGTCAATGATGGTTCATATTCACCGAAGCGGCAAAATCCAAAACGGCTGTTTTTCAAAAATTGAAATGAGCCTGTGCTGTTCATAGACTAAAAAGTCGATATTTCATGAACTGTTCGAACAGTCAAAAGCAATGTAGACTAAATAGTAGTAATTCAGAAAACTCTATTTTGACTCGCTGGTAGATAAGTCATGCGATTCTGCTATAATTACCACAATCTCATCGAAGTAGAGCTTCTCTATTTGAATTATTTTCGACTCTGAGAGGTGACATTCTTTTCGGTATGACCCTAATACAAAGAGCAGCCAATGCGCTTCGCTGGTAATTTCCATGCAGTATTTTCATTCACGGTTAAGCCGGAATTATTTATAAAAGATAGAACAGTACAATTTAACATTAATATTTTTTGCATCCGCCAATATACCCCACACGTTATACCATTAGGCTTTCAATTTATGCATTTATAAGAACAGATGGCCATTAGGCCGTTGGTTCTCTGCAGTTTTTGCAGAAAATCGTATTTACCGTGTTGCTTTATTCGTCGCAGATTGCTTACAGGATACGTTTACACGACAGAAAACTGCTGCGTTGCAGTAAACACTGAGCTGTTTATACAAGGAATAGTTGGTATTTTTATTCATTATTAATTTTCCTTTCCTCAGGGAGGCAATTGAAAATGCAGAATGAAACGTGATAAAAGACTACATCTGCTGCATGCTCTTAGACTGATAAAACTGAGTCGTGTCATATTTTGAAGGGTAATTTGCGAAATAGTTGTCATTGGTCAAGGGCAACTATTGATTCAAGATATTGTAAACAGATGGAGCTTCTGGGCACTAGAAGTCGTAGATCTTAATGGTAGTGCAGAACACTTTGGAACATCTTCCCACCAAAAGTGAAAACATAATAGCTGATCTAACTGTCCTCACACTTCCTGGCATATACTGTCACATTTGTGAAACCTGTTAATCAAGTGCTGAGAAGAGTTTCTCCCATTTCATAATTCAGAAGCACAACGGTATAAATCACTGTTCTGTAATGAAATAATCAAGGAAACCATAAAAATGCATGCCATCATTTATGCATATTTTTTGTACAGTGTAAAAGAACACGAAAAATGGAAATGATATTAATGTTTGTGAAGTATGTAAATTTTAGTTGTCACAAATAATTATTTCTTTCGAATATTTCCCTCTTTGCATTACATTTTGATAACTCAATGGATCCGTCACAAAATGTATATAATACAGTTGATTATATCGTTGTTAAGCAAATACCAATTCCATTAAATATATTTGTATCCCGAAGGTCTCTGACGTGTCACAACACATTTTGTGATCTATATTCGCTCTTCAACAGCACAATTCAGTTCTCACGGAAAACCAATGACTGCGTTCTCTGTGGGAATTACGTGTGCTCAGCTGAGCGGGGATCAAAGAGCTGCCGCGAATTTGAGATGGAAACGTGTGTGAAGCCAGAAGGCCTTAGCGCTGACCTTTCCAACTTCACACCCTGTGATCTTCAAAACGAATCGATCTCTTGGATGACGCAAGTGAATACTAACGATTGAAATAACTGCAGTCATTAGCTTGTACCATATTGGAAAATATTTATTTTTATTTATTTATCATTAAAATGTGTTGTTAAAGTTATTTAAATAAAAAAGATAATATTGCATGAGTGTAAAATATCTATTCAAAGATTTCTTGAAAAACGTCAAATCATATTGTTTTAACAGTGATGGAAGACATTAAATTTTCAGTCTTGCATTATTAATGAAATGGAGTTTAAATACACTTTCCATGTCAAAGTTTCAGTGAAATATTGAAGAAATATTACAGTATTTTACACTCCCGAAACTTCTGAAATGTTTGTGCTGCCGAGAATGTCAAATCTTGGACATACTCTATTGTAAGCCATCACATTCGAAGAAATATTATATGCCAGGAAGTACCTACCCTACTTCGATGCTTTATACAAAGTCATTTCATGTTTTCAGAAACCCATTCAAGTCGATTGATGAATAATGTTATAAAGTGATTTATTTCTCGAGTCAATGACACCTGAACACGAACATAATACAGCCTCCCAAAAACATTAGATTTAGAATCGTCTCTCTTCCTACGAAATATTTTGACATTGATGTGTCAATTCCTTGCAAATGACTATAAAACATTTGAAACACCTCGACCTCCTGTGGTACAACTCCAGGTTGATTGTGAATCGGTAGAGATAAACGCGTGCACAAAGAAACGAAAAGAGACTACTGTTTGCCCTTCGGTTCCAAGACCCTGAGGGCCTGTCCCTTGCGTGTCACGGGCGGGTGAGACTCGCGGGCGAGCCGCTGCCCTTTGAGGACGCGCTCGGCCCTTGAAGGGCGAGTGGCCGGAAGCGGGTCTTGCAAAGGGAGCCGTCTTTCCCGTGCCACCGCCTGCCCTGCACATAGCTTGGACGCCCTTCGCCACACACACACGGACACACTCTCTCTTACACACACAGGAACACACACACACACACACACACACATACACAAACACCGAGACACAGGCACATGCCACTCGCGTCCGGCTCTGCGCCGGCGACTTCTGTGTATAACTGTTATCGTAACTAAATATTACTCGTACATTGTAGAGTTTTACAGAGGACGAAAAGTTGGAGAAAGTATAGTGAGATCGGAAATTTTCCATCCCGTTATTATATATAATACATGTGTATAATAGTCTATAATTTTTCATATTGTTGTACGGATTTTTAAGTTTATATTAAAATGTTCTGTGCATTCATAAAAAAGCATAAAAAGTGTGTTTTATTAATACCTACCACTTTCACTTTTCCCTGTCCATTCCATGTCAATCAGTAGATTAGATTTAGAAAGTAGAGATTATTTTAAAATTAAAACGCAAATAAACTTTCTTGAACATTAACATGTGAGACAAATGAGTTAATATGCGTAACTGTTTGGGTCAAAAATAGTCTGAGATTTTTTAATCGAAGTCAGTTACCTCGAGTATTGCACTAAATAAAATGAAGCATTGTCACTAATAAATAAAAACTAATTCCAAATTTTATATTTTTAAAAAGAGTATCGATAAGTTACAGCAATCAGATGTCTCATTTGGTCTATTTCTATTTGAAGTGTTGGAATGAAAAAGCGTGTATTTCAAAAATCCTAATTTTATAGGACAATCAGAAAATGTTTGTGACAATGAACTCGCAGTCACGGCTAAAGCTATCTCTGATGAACTACTGTTTCTTCTAGCGAAGTACTATTTTTTATACTCTACTGGAATGCATTTTTACTATCATATCCGTCATAAAACTTTTTTTTAAATTTTGGGGGCACTTACATGCTCTTCCATATCATCGCCTCGTTTGGCGTAAAGTAACAGAGACTCGAGTTGATTTAAATGTAATCATTGTTGATTGTACATGTTGAAATGACTGTCCAGATGGTCACTTCCGTAGAACGACATGTGCTTTTCACAAATATAACAATCTTACCTAATATATAAAGAGAGAAATAAGACAATTAAAATAGAAATAAGAAATACGACAAAACTAGTAATATATAAAGAGACATAAGCGTTGACTGAAAGCGAGCAAATCTCTGAAAGTACTTAACTAATATCGATTATATTTTGTGTTAGTTTCGGTGGAAAGTCTGGAGTACTTTAGGCTATGATTTATTACCATAAACAATAATGAATTTCCAAAATAATTACTTTCCTGAACCTTCTGACACATTCATATATTCATCAATGCAATAGTTAGCTATGCGCCAGAATATGGCGACGGCGACTGATGTCTACAATTGAGTTCATCAATGAAGAGGACTGTGGTTGTTTATTTTACATTCCATTGTCTAATGGGAATGTTCTTATTTAATAATGAATGTGTAATTTTTTCACATCTATTAATAAAGGTATCTTCGGTATTGATTTTAATTGCATCTAAGTCTGAATCTATAATATAAAAATGAATCGCAAAATGTGTTGGTAACCGCATAACTCAACAACGCCTGGACCAATTTGGGCAATTCTTTTTTTAAAATGTTCGTTGAAGTTCAAGGATGGTTTTTACGTCGAGAAAAATTCGAATAATTGCCGGAAAAAACCTAAAAACAGCCTTTTTCTTTTTCCCATACAAACGTTTTCTAACTAAAACGTAGAGTCAATTTGAGCTTTATCACTCTAGCTATCTCTATCTATCTCTCACTATCTCACACTAGCTATCTCTCACTCAGCTAAAGCACTCATTGTTGTAGGTATCTTCGTAACGTCAAAGACTCAATGTGCACTTTATTACCGTTATACAAAGTTCAAATTCAATCATATCTATCAAAACAGTGTGCGTGTGTGCGTTGGAGCACAGAATACATGGAGGATTTAATTGGAGGATTTAATGTCGCGTTCCGAAACTATTATAATATAGATACGCCTCCTATTAGACGAAGCAATTTAGGTAGAAGAACCCGAAATGCTACAAAGCAAGCTAATTACCGATCTAATCATGCTGCACAAGAACGTGACGACCGAAATGAACGTGAAAGAATTCGGATATCACGAACGCGTGAAGCGCGAGCGCTACATTCAACTAATAATCGCGCAAGTTGGAATCGAGCTGCTTTCAGTTACGATGTGTCAATTGACTACAGTAACTACCAATGTGTTGTTATTGGTTCTATGAACTCGGTTTGCTCATATTGTAAGGCATTGAAATTTAAAAACGAAGCTAATGGATTGTGTTGCGCAAATGGTAAAGTGAAATTGATACCATTGGAACCACCACCAGAGCCATTGTACTCATTGGTTTCAGGAATAGGAACAGATTCCATACACTTTTTGACAAATATCCAACAATATAACAATTGCTTTCAAATGACTTCATTTGGGTCAACAAACGTAGTTCGGGAAAATTTTATGCCAACTTTCAAGGTATGTATTATAGCAGTTAAACATAATTATTTTATGTTCTGTCACCTAAGTTAAGATGTGTTACTAATCTTCAATGTCTTAATCATTAAGATCATAATCATCACTTAGTCCCCATATTATTTGGTGATTCAGTTTTAGCGACACTTTTATTATTTTGAAACCCAATATATTTGATGATAGATATTAGTTACAACTAATTAGGAGACAGATATAATTTTAAAGAACAAATATTATTTAAGTTTGATCACTGACAATCCATAAATTTATACCCCACATTGCTTATTTATTTTATTTTATTTTATTTTATTTTATAGTGTTTGGTACAAACATAACATTTTTTAAAATTTACAGATACAAGGCCAAATATATCACAGAGCAGGTTCACTGTTACCAGTGTCAGATAGCAACTACAAATTCCTGCAAATTTATTTTATGGGCAATTCATCACAAGAAACTAATCTGCGTTGTGCACATAACAATTTAGTAAAGAGGTAGTAGATTGTAGAACAATTACAAACTTTATTTCATGAACACAATCAATTGATTATATTGTTTAAAACTGCCCTGGATCTGATGCCATCAGATAATCACAAAATTGTAATCAGAGCTGATAAAACACCTGCGGGTCAACATGCAAGACGTTTTAATGCACCAACTATTGATGAAGTTGCTATCGTAGTTGGAGAAAACTTGGAATCCCGTGATATTGTTTTACATCGTCGGAATGATCAATTACAACGTATAAAGGAAACACACCGCTCTTATGATGCACTGCAATATCCCATTATATTTTGGCAAGGTGAAGATGGCTATGATTTCTCAATAAAAATTATAAATTCCATTGCAGGTAATGAAAATATTAGTTAATATCTCAGCCACTATATTATGTATTTTAATTTTATATTTCAATGTTATTAAAACAAAATCTATTTAGAGGTTCTGAAACTAACAAAAAAGTCAGTTCAATGAACTATTATTCATACCGCCTAATGATTCGGGAAAATGAAGACAATCACATATTGAAATGTCGGCGACTATATCACAAATATATTGTTGACATGTATGTTAAAATTGAAACGGAGAGATTAACATTCATCAGGTTGAATCAGACCAAACTCCGATCTGAAGAGTATATTCACCATCGAGATGCGATTAATACTGATGGAAATGCACAGAATGTTGGTCGGATGACTATTCTTCCAGCAACATACATCGGAAGCCCTCGACATATGCACGAATATGCTCAAGATGCCATGTCGTATGTTCGTCATTATGGTACAGCAGATTTGTTCATCACATTTACATGCAATCCGCACTGGATAGAAATCAAGCAGGAGTTATTCGGTGGGCAATCACCCATTGATCGTCATGATATTACAGCCAGAGTCTTTAGACAAAAATTGAAATCTTTAATGGATTTCATCGTAAAACATTCTGTGTTTGGTGAGACACGCTGCTGGATGTATTCTGTGGAGTGGCAGAAACGAGGATTGCCACATGCACACATTTTGATTTGGTTGGTTGAAAAGATAAGGCCAAATGAAGTTGATGTAGTGATATCAGCTGAAATCCCTGATGTACAAGTAGATCCTGGATTGCATGAGGTAGTTATCAAAAATATGATACATGGTCCCTGTGGAACTCTTAATCAAAATTCACCATGTATGATGGATGGTAAATGTTCAAAACGATATCCACGGACATTAATATCGGAAACAATTACTGGTAATGACGGTTATCCACTGTATCGTCGACGATGGACAGCAGACAATGGAAGATCAACAATTGTCAAATTAAATCAACAAGATATTGAAATAGATAATCGTTGGATTGTTCCATATTCACCCATTTTATCAAAGACCTTCAAAGCACACATCAACGTTGAATCTTGCCATTCAGTGAAATCTATTAAATACATTTGCAAATAGGTAACCAAAGGGAGTGATATGGCTGTGATTGGAATTGGTGCAGAGAATTCCAATGATGAAGTTACCCAATACCAAATGGGCCGCTATGTTAGTAGTAATGAAGCAGTATGGCGAATATTTTCTTTTCCTATTCATGAGAGACACCCTTCCGTTGTTCACTTAGCTGTGCATTTAGAAAATGGACAAAGAGTGTATTTTACAGCACAGAATGCAGTACAAAGAGCTGCTCAGCCACCATCTACTACATTAACCAGTTTTTTTGAGACATGCCAAAACGATGACTTTGCACAAACATTGCTATATTCTGAAATGCCAAAATATTATACTTGGAATCAATCCTCAAGGAGATTTATACGACGGAAACAAGGAAAACAAGTTCCAGGATACCCAGATGTGTATTCCACCGATGCCATTGGTCGAATTTATTCAGTACATCCAAGCAATGATGAATGTTTTTATTTACGACTGCTATTAGTCAATGTACGTGGCCCAACATCATTCCAACATTTACGAACTGTTGATGGTGAATTGTGTGGATCTTACAGAGAAGCCTGTCAACGTTTGCAATTGCTAGAAAATGACGCTCATTGGGATCAAACTCTTAATGATGCTGTAATATCAAACGCTCATCAAATACGAACATGCTTTTCTATAATCATATCTATATGCTTCCCATCAAATTCAATTGATTTGTGGATCAAGTACAAAGATTATATGTGTGATGATATTTTGTATCAAATACGAAATAGAATGGGAAATCCAAATATACAAATCAGTGAAGAAATTTACAATGAAGAATTGATTTCAATTGAGGACATGTGCTTGATGATGTCAAACAAACTATTAATTCAATTAGGCCTGGCTGCGCCCAATCGTCCAATGCATGATGCTTTTAACCAAGAGTTGAATCGAGAAAAACTGTATGATCTGAACACTTTGAAAGAATTAATTCAAACAAATCTTGCACTGTTGAATGAACAACAGAAGTACGTATTTGATACTCTTATGAATGTAACAAATGATGAAACTGGAGGGATTTACTTCTTAGATGCACCTGGTGGTACAGGAAAAACTTTCTTGATTTCATTAATAAGAGCAACGATTCGCTCACAAAATAAAATTGCACTTGCACTCGCTTCGTCGGGAATCGCAGCAACTTTGCTTCACGGTGGTCGAACAGCACATTCAGCATTAAAATTGCCATTAAATATGCAAAGCAATGAAACTCCGACCTGCAACATTTCGAAGAACTCTGCAATGGCAAAGGTCTTGCAGCAATGTAAATTAATTGTTTGGGATGAATGCACGATGGCACATAAAAAATCTTTGGAGGCTTTAGACAGAACCTTAAAAGATCTACGGAGCAATCATAACCAATTTGGTGGTGCAATGATTTTATTAGCAGGAGATTTTCGTCAAACATTGCCAGTGATTCCACGATCAACACCAGCTGATGAACTCAATGCATGTCTAAAGTCCTCCAATTTGTGGAAACATGTCAGAGTACTTTATTTAAGCAAGAATATGCGTGTCGAGTTGCAAAATGACCAATCTGGAAACATATTCTCTAAACAACTCATTGACATTGGTAATGGCAAATTTCCTATAGACATGTTGACTGGCTGCATTAACTTTCCTCAAAGTTTTTGTCAGTTAACTCGATCAAAAGATGAACTTATTCAGAAGGTGTTTCCAAATGTTTCTCAAAATTACAGAAACCATGATTGGTTGAGCGAACGAGCTATATTGGCTGCAAAAAACATAGATGTAAATGAATTAAATTTAAAAATTCAAGAACAAATTACAGGCGAATCGAGGATATATAAAACATTTGATTTGGCCACTAACCAAGATGATGTAGTGAACTATCCACCAGAATTTTTAAACTCGCTGGATTTACCAGGATTGCCACCTCACAATCTTCAATTAAAGGTTGGATCGGTAGTTATAATGTTGCGAAATATCAACCAACCACGTCTTTGCAACGGCACACGGTTAGCGATAAAAAAATTACTAAACAACGTGATAGAAGCAACTATACTGAAAGGAAAGTATAAAGGAGAAGACGTTCTCATACCGCGCATCCCAATGATTCCGACTGATGTGCCGTTTAACTTTAAACGACTACAGTTTCCAGTTCGGCTTGCTTTTGCTATGACCATAAACAAGTCCCAGGGGCAATCATTAAGTGTTTGTGGTATTAATCTGGAAAACCCATGTTTCTCACATGGTCAATTGTATGTTGCCTGTTCCCGTGTTGGAAAACCAGATTTGTTTGTCTACGCGCCAGGTAATCAAACAAAAAACATTGTATATCACAAAGCACTACAATGAAAATAAAACTGTTTTTTGTTAATAATTATGATTCACATGATTAACAATAAAGCGATTACTTACTTTTAAATGCTTATATATGTTTTATTTAATTATATTTCTTATTCACAACGCCCTATCACCAGGGTGACGGTTCTGTTCAGGAGATTTTTTGCCCAGACTATAAAATATGTAGGAACAAAAAAACTGTCACATTACAAATCTTTTGGACAAAACGAAGTCTGTCGGGTCCGCTAGTATACAATAAACTGCAAGACAAATGCGAATAATTGAAAAAAAGTCATTTCGCTGATGATATTCGTTTTCTAGTAAAATTAGGTATAAATACAGATGGGTGCTTGTTTCTGTATGAAATAGTTCTTGGTTTAATTGTCATAAACTAAGCACAATTCAAATTCTTCTAAGGTGGGTTGTACGAGTGCAAATAAAACATATTGTGAGTCATATACATACGTATTGATGATAACACTGTGAAGTGTTTTAAGATTCTGGAGACTGAAAGTGTGCCTTTGGGTGGCGAATGAATAATTCTTCACATTGGTGGGAGTAATTTTGGCATGAACAAGTGTAATACATGTGAAAAACTGAATGAAATGTGCGTTTTACGAGGAATAACTGAATGCCCTTGAGTATTCGATGTGACTGAATGCTGTTTTTCAAGGTTGAAAAAAGAAGCAAAGAGGTTATTGTAGAAATTAAAAAAAAACTTTTACCAAAAGAGATCCACTTTGATCTCGTTTCCCTTTTTTTTTGAGATCTTACAGTTGGCTAAGAGACGAGGCTTAGGCACCTTTCCATCAACCACCCTGCTTTTCAAGGAGCATAAAACTAATGCGTTCACAAATACAACTGAAATCACTAGAAGTGCAATTACACGCCAATTGCCTCGATTTGGCGTTAATAGTTGTTTAAGATACGTGTGGTAAACGTAGAATTTTACTTTGCGAGTTGGAAATATTGCGACACTCGGTGTATAGCAAAAAAATCACTTTTATATTGTGTGTTATGCACTGTTTTTTAGACAGCCTTGACGACTTGTACTTTATATCAATTCAGATATAAAAATTACTTAATTGTGTAAAATATTTACATTAAGGGCAGTAGTGGCTGATATGGAAGACCAAAATATATTTTGTTTTCTTTGTTGCATTCACAGTTTTATCTGAACATTTGAGCATTGTCTCACTTTTAGCACCAGTGCTTAAAATTGACCGTTTAGCACGCTGCGCTTGCTCTAAAAGTAACCGCTTTTACCATTGGTGGTCTAAAAATATCAATTTATAACCCATGTTTATAAATACACGTAAAGAAAAAATATAAAAAATCTGATTATTTATTAAATGGCAATTCATTGAAAGTTTTGCTATGATTTATACAATTCTACACAAATTTATTTTTATATTTATTTATCTTTTTGTTTAGAATTGTTTATTATATTGTAATAATAATAATAATAATAATACCTTTATTTCTGACGAGGCTCAGGCCATAAGGCCTGCTCTTCCCCCTAACCACTTTTTGAACAATAATCAAAAAATTTACCAAGATTGGAGTAAGTGTATTTGGTACAAGGCAGGTTTCTTTATCTAATTTAAAATACTTCCAATAAATTAAGTGTTTATTACAGAATTACACTACCTCAAACTGAAATACTAAATGTACAGTTCCACTTTAAATTGCACTGACAGCTTAGTTTCTCATTAGGAGCTTAATAGTAATAGCTTGTCATTACACGTTGAAAATATATTTTATCGAATATTTATGTATTAGGAAATATGTTTTATATTATAGTCATAAAATCAATATCTTGGGATCTACAAGTAAATAGGAGTTAGGAAAAGAAATCCCTGAGCTTATTAGACTCACTTCCTTCTTTTTAAACAATCAAAACTCTTTGCCGCGTTGGAACACTTCCCCTTGGGTCACTGCTTTAACGTGCAGTGTCTCTGAAGCTCTGAAAGAGAGCGGTGCTTTCTGCCCGGGCTAGTGTCTCCGCGAAAAAGAATTCCACGTGGTCTGCCCACGGGTCTCAGTTCCACGTGCTCTTGCTTGGGGCTCTGGAAGAAGAACAACCACATGGTGGTAAGTAATATTGTTTCAATAGTAATTACGTTTATAGAAAAATATATTTTATTCCTACTTCACGTGCTAATTTATTGCGATATATACTCGTGTAAGGACTTATACGAGCCTACATTACCAGAAATACCGTTTTTTGAAGTTTCGCCAGTGACATGACACTATAACAAAAAAATTGCATTTCCTATTTATATATTTTGGAATAAAAATTGTAATCTTTTGATAGAAAGAAATTGCTAAGCAAAAAAAAAAAAAAATTACGTTGCATAACTCCGTATCTTCTAGGCAGCATTATTATACCAGTATGTCAATCGTGGGGAACCCTCACTTACATCATTAAGGTTCAATCCAGAAAGGATAAATAATTTTACCTTGAAATTTCCACACGATAAAATCTCACGTGCTGTACTAAATAACGAATGAAACGTAGGCCTACCTTTAACTTCAGTTGCGTAGTTGTTGAAGCAATTGTCATTATCTGCAAGATCAAGGCAGTCCATCAGTTTTCCCCTAACGCATGCAATTGAGGTACTAAATTTGAAAGATGTTGATTGATTCGTTAGTGATTCCGATTCGCGCAAACTGTTAAGCTCATTGGTCCCGTAAGTGTAGTGCGTGCTTTCATCGCGGGAAGTGGCGGTGAACTTCCGCCGCTAGAAGACAAGATCCGGCGCCGACCTACGCCGTCGTACGGGGATTTTCCTCAACCAGGTATCTTCCACCAGCCACTGCCCCAGTCACGACAAACTATAAGCTCCCGACTGGTGTACCGTAAAGGGCGGTAGTGTAATGCATGTGAGTGTGTATAAGTAAGGGGTGAGGATAAGACAAGGAAGGGAAGATCGCGCTCGGTCGTTCGCCCGTTTGTTAAGATAGTGCTCCGGCATTCGCCAGGTGTTCATCGGAGAAACCAAAAAAAAACTACCGGCTGCTACAATTTTCCTCCAGACAGCGGCTGAAGAATAATAGTGCCTTGCCACTGTCGGAACTCAAACCCTGGGACCTCCCGGTCAGAGGCACTGCAGTGACATCAATTGCTGCCCTGAGCCACCTTTGCCGGTGAAACAGGGCGTTATGTTGTCCTCGGGTGCCGCGTCAAGTAGCACAAAGAAGGCGACGCCACTACGCAGGAGGAGAGGGCTGTGTACTCGGCGCGTCGCATGAGCCACGAGCCTGCGCTGATTGCACTTACGTAAGGCGTCCTTCAGGTGCGCCAGTAAAGGCTGGAAGGTTGCGCCCACCGCTGATTGCGCCATCGGCCCATCGCCCGCTTTATCAGGGAACAAATGGGCCACTTGCACGACAGAGCGGATCGGTCTAGGATGCGGAATGAGCCGGCTCGGCGCGGCGGCGAGTAATCACGCCATCCGAGCACACGCCGAGCGCAGGAGTCATTTTCATTTCCTTTTCATTTTCTTTGTATTGGAATAACTAGACACATAGATCGATATTACAGTACTTTTACATATGTAATTTCTTGGCGACGTAAATCAACTTTATAAACTAACTTAATTCTAAATGCAACTCCCAAGGCCTAAGAAGTTCGTTTTACCCAACTCGTACTGAATGGACAAAACTGCTTGAAACAGGCGCCTGTTTTTAATTCTTGTCCCGGAATTTGTGTTTTGGGCAAGGTTAATTTGGGATAGGAGCTCAATTAGGTTAATGCATGAGTAGAATTTGCTTTTTTGTCTTGGTAATGATGGGAATTATGTATAGGATATTGAATTCTTTGTGCAACTGTAAATGTGTAACGAGGCGTGGATGGGTGTTGTATTTGTTCTGAGGTATTTATGTGGAATGATTTGGATTTTAAGTTCTCGGAGCATTTAACTAGATAGGTCACACATAAATCATGTTAGGTCAGATAATATGCTTGTAAAGAGCTATTGTATTGTTCACAGAAATTGTACTTCTGAAAATCATAAATGGTTTCAATTGGATGATTTTTCCTTTTGCAAGGTGCGTTTTTGCATTAATATGGTATTTCCATTGTATCTTCGTATCGGCCAACAATTCTGCCCGAAGATCATGTGCTGAAAGCGCTTCCCAATGCGCTTTTTTGCTTTCCATTATTCCTCCTCTACTGCGTCTTGGAAGGAGGGTGACTTTTTTATGAGGATTTTGTGTGTTTCTTCGCGATTCCATTATTTGAAAGGAAGAGTAATTTTCATTCTTCGCATTTATGAAAGGTTTATGTAATATTTTCCGTTAACAAGGTTTTATGGGCTGTGTCGTCTACAAGGCCGTAGATAATTAAGTGACGGCTATGGATGGCGAGAGAAAAAAATAATAGACGGTCGAATAAGTTCACAATAATTAAGATGTAACAGAAGTATGCATTTTTAATTAAATTTAATCTAACCATGCACATTCTTGTTATCAATTACATTATTTTACATTTAAAGCATCAATGTATCTTCTGAAATAATGAACAAAGCCTCCATTGACAACTGTATTTAAATATCGCCACCGCCTGACAATGATATTATATATTAAAGTACTATGCAGATCCAAATCACAACTTTGCAGCTCGTCTTCCACCGAACTCTGATGACTTAATTCACGTCCAACCGATACGTTTTTGTTTGAAGCGTGCAACTTAAGAAGATACCTATTTTATCGTACATTTATTTCGTGCATTAACTTTCGTCCCTTTTTTACTGCGAGATATTGGTGGAGACCCGAACGTGTCGTTTACTTTTTGATGATCAGGATCTGAGTTGTAGGTTGTCAAGTCAAAAAACACTCGGTGTAACTCTCTACACGTATTTAATTAACATGAAATCGTAAGGTTTGCAGCATGAACCGTTGTGATTGGCGCAGGAGTCTTTACTCAGAAAGGTTTCTCTTTTCTACCGAGGCGTCCTCTTTGCATTGTGACGATCTTCGCTCTCTCATTGATTACCTACTAAAAACCGCATCATTCAATGACAAATCCAATTATTCAGATTTTCGAATATCAGAATAATTTCCAGACACGATTGATTAGTGTGATTGGAGTTCTGTTGTGAATGTTTACATTGCGTTTAGTACGAATAATGTCCCGTTTCATGTGCCTTCGGTCGTGTACTAGTGCACTAGATCACATCACTCAGTTCCTCATTCTACTGCAGCCTAGGGGACCTTGTAAGGCCTATCTCTACCATTATAAATTAATGTTCCTTTTTGTAGAGAACTGCTATTAATACAAGAATGAAATTATGCACAGTTATTGTTTGCATTATATGACATACCTTGATATTTTTGTAAGTTTCTTAACTTAATGTGACTATTTCATTTATATTTTTTAAATATTTAAATAACCGCACCACACATTTTTAAACAGATTATAAAGTTCATTAATTAATCAACAATAGGTTTTGAGAAAAGGGAACATGAATTTTGAAAATTAATGGAAAACAGCTATAGAAATGTATTTGGTAGTACTTTAGTGTATTCCAGCTCCGAATTGTGGATCATCACTGTCTTATTCAAGTTCCTGAGGTTTTAATTTTAATTTATGGCTTTTGAAGCCATTTGAGACAATAATTTACAATCTTTGTCACTTAATTTAATTTTTTATTCATCAATTGCTTGACATAGGATTATTCCCTCTTGAAATTCCTTGTTGATCTGCCACTGTTACAGAATTATCTTTTAATATTTTTTCATCGCGGTGTCAATAAAGGAGAAAGTCGACAATTGTTTTAAAAAGTGCGCAGTATATTTACATTGCTCAATCGAGAAATTAGTAAAGTAGTTTACTCACCATTGTATTATTGTAAAACGGATTTCAATCAAACACATCAAATAATATGTACATAATATAAAAATAAAATAATAAATACTTTGTAAATAATTATCACTTTTCCATTTAGTAACTTAATTAAACAAGTGACACGCTGTTAAAATGTCTGGAAATCGAAGCCTTCCGTTCGAGCAGGCAGTATCGTAATTCACCTATCGAGGCAGAAGGCATGAGCGTCTTGTGCTTACTGAGCGGGCTACAGGGACAGACTTAATCCGGGGCCTTTTCTCAGAATGCGGCGCGAAGCGAGGCAACCTCCGAACGTGCTTGCCCAGAATGCGCCAGACAGTGTTCGAAGAGAGGACACGAGACTGATGGCGCGGCCTTTTGAAACGCTGGAATTGAAATTAGCATCTGCCACGGTAATGAAATGTTCATTTTCTATTTCTGGATGTAAAGTGCTCGCAGAAACTGAAAGAGTAATTTAAAATATATTATGAGTGAAATTTATTAAACCTATTTAGTAAACGTTTTTGTCAGGTAAGACACCGCGTATTCAAAGGAGAGATTACAGCTTGCTTGTGAATTAATGTGAATTTGAGAAAGAGCTTCGTGTGAAAATGGTGGACGCTGCGAAACTACAGCACGAAACTAGAAAATGTTCATTTACCTACCTTTTTACATTTAGATATATAATGCTCAATGTAAAATATCGGTTGAGATGGCCCAGGAGAAAATCCACTGTCACTGCAGCTTCTCTGGCCGGGAAGTTCTAGAGTTTGAGGGGTTGCGAATTTCCGACGCCAGCTAGATTGCTGTGTCGCTTTCAGCCGCAGTCTAGGGGAGAATTCTGGCGTCCGGCTGCTCCGTTCGTTAGTTTCCCCTCGTTTTTCCTATTGATGCCAAAGCAGAATCTTAAAAAAAAGGGTCACGGATCGCGCACGATCTTTCCCTCCTCATCCTTGTCCCCTCCTCCCTCCTTACACACAAACTTGCAATTGCACACGCTACACTATGAAGCATGTCGGGAGACCGGTCGGATTCTCAGAGCTTTCCGACAGGGCCGGTATCCCGGAATGGCGGAATACTAGGAGGTGGGGGAACCTTACAAGACGAGGTGTAGGTCAATACCGGACCTCACCATCCAGATGGGGAGAGACACCACCTCCCGGAATATAACATGCATTACACTTTCGAGGCTAATTAATACAGCAGTTGACAAGTTCAGAAACACAAAATAATCAATCAGTAAATGTAAAAGCGCATTTACATTTAGTTTTGTATGTGAAGGAAAGAGAAGAGTGTGTCGGACGGCTCCTGTGCCGACTACGCATGCAGAGTAAGGGTAGGGTGGGGTTGGGAAGGTGAGGGCGTGAGCGAGGGCGTGAGCGAGGGCGTGAGCGAGGGCGTGAGCGAGGGCGTGAGCAAGGGCGTGAGCGAGGGCGTGAGCGAGGGCGTGAGCGAGGGCGTGAGCGAGGGCGTGAGCGAGGGCGTGAACGAGGGCGTGAGCGAGGGCGTGAGCGAGGGCGTGAGCGAGGGCGAGAGCGAGGGCGTGAGCGACGGTGAGGGCGTGGGCGCGGGCGTGAGCGTGGGCGAGAATGCGCTGCCCGGGCCGACGCGCGGCCCGGCGGCGGCGGCGGCGGCGGCGGCGGCGCGGTGCTACCCGGGCGCGTCGCGGTAGGTCACCGGGGCGAAGAGCGCATCGACCGGGCGGCGCCGAGCCGCTCCGCCTCCCCGCCACACGCCTCCGCGCCGCGCCGCGCCAGCCGGGGCTCCCGCGCCGATGACGTCGGCGCGCGCGGGATGAGGGAGCTGCGGCGAGCCTCCCCTGCGCCCCGCCCACCGCGCCCGCGCCCGCGCCCACGCCCACGCCCGCGCCCGCCTCCACTCCCCGCACCTCGCACCCCGCGCCACTAGCCCTCGCGCGACCAACTTGATCTGCGATGCCCCTGCACCGGAGGAGAACGACTCCCGCAGCGATCTCAAAAATGATGGAGAGCAGCGAGAATGAGTTCCGAGAGAATAAGGGGCCATCCCCTCTTTCAGTACCTACTTGGCCGACCGGGAGACCGCGTCTCCTAGGCTAAGATGCCAACGTTTCTTTGCTTCAGAGCGAAAATAGTTTCGCCCTGAGGAAGGTCACATCATGACGGCCGAAACGTTGACACCTGTGCCTAGGACGCGGCGTTTTCCAGACAGGTAACTAGATACTGAATCCGGCCGCGAAAGCTTACGCTATCGTATCCTACTACAGTTGTATGTATATTAACGGTATCCACGTTAAATAACGTCTTTGGATGCATCTAAGGAACACAAAGGCTGATACATTTTGAATTCAGTGCTGACTTGTGGGTTGAGGTTAGGAAGTCACTCTAGGCCAACGGCGCAAAATGAGTTCTGAACCGCGCTCACAGTATATAATTTGGAACAGTCAAAGCAGACGATGAAAGTCTCATGATTAGATTACGAATGACCGCGTTCGTACAAAACTAAATATGTTAATAGCCAGAGACAAATGTTTCATTACAAATGCGCAAGACAAGCTTGTTTACATTCACACTTGTTTATTTTGCATAAGGCGCTAGAAGTGTTTAATACAAAACCTGTAAAGCGTAGCAAGGTTGGTGCTCCACGCATGATGCATAGCAGTAATACGTGCGTGGCTTTCAAAGAGATGTAGCTCGTCAATGCGTTTGTAGATCGGAGAAGAAATGGTTGCGTTCGAGAGAATTCACTGTTTTATAGCGGGCATAATGTATCCCGATGAAACTGATAACGGGAATAATAATGCTTAAAAATGTGTAATTTTTTTGAAGGGCCTTTATGCTTGCTAGTGACCCCTCATTCGATACTTTTGATCCAGTAACGATGTGAGTCGTCTCAGAAACCAAGGCAGATGGAGTACGCCCTTTGACGTGAAACGTATTTTATTTTGGTCAGTAGAGATCGTTTTATAAACAGCATGAGGCATTATTTCACGAAAACCTGCCTTGATGGTATCTTTGAAACCCTACTAGCAGTGAGGCGTCTTCGAACAGGAAGACATTATTCGATCTCGCGCGTGCCGTGGCGTAAATAGCTCTGTTGGAGCTCCTCGACTGACGCAATAGGAGCGAAATGTTGTCTCGGGAATGGCGTAACCATAGTAACTAGAGCTACCTTCCAAAACAAACGAATCTGGTACGAATAGGGAACAAGCACGATTGCGTTATTTCAGGGTAAGCCCCCGTTAGCTCTTAAGATAAGTGTAATATGTAAGGTTTGTAATGTGTGAACTAGAGACACTAAAACGTCACATAAATTCTCACATTATTGGAAAGTATCACTCAAAATTTCTTTAAAACTATTCTTATTGTAATATGTCAATCTTCTAAAAGTCACCTGCTATATGTTCAGTTCATAGGCCGCCAACTGCTCCAATCGCTTTTGAGAAATATTTTTTTTTTCTCAACAAATACCTTATTTAGTATTTACCTATACGTATACCTTATTTATGTCACTCTCATCGTCTTGCATTTCATACATCGACTCAAATTTACTTAGATATTCCACTGTTCTTGAAAACTTTAACCAATCTACTACACTGATTTGAGACGCTTTACGATTCTGTCTACTCGACCTCTCAAAGCGTTCTGATTGTTTTTAGGGTCTTCTACCAAACGCGACACGTTGCTAGGCAGATAACAGATTACTGCGATACACCATTTTCAAACAAGTTAATATGACGTTATTAAAGAACTAATTTTGAAAAACATATTTCATTAAGGATCTAGTGATGCTACAACAGATTATACTTAATGGAATTATTTGCAACTTTGCAAGTTCAGAGAGTTGAATAAATATAAAACAATCGAAATTTTTAAGTTCTTTGCTATATCAGAGGAAGGATAATTAAAAATAAATTAGAGCCGTTTTTTGGAACTTGTTTTATGAATTGCTTTTATTTCGAGCAAAAATTGTGTAGAAACTAGGTAATACTTCTAAGAAATATTAATCTAGTATACGAGTATGAATAGTGAGGGAGTGTTACAAATTCTGAAAAAAAAAAGTTTGCACCGTCAACTAAGATTAATAGATGTTTCTGAAAATGTAATTCGGAAAGTGTAGTTTATGAAAGTCAAAGTGTAAGTGTAAAGTGTAATTGAAATATTTTATATTTATTAACATCTGGATGGGTACGTTGTAGTGGAGCTTGCAGGAAATTTTCTTGTCCTCCTTGATTTGAAACCGTAATGCAACATATATAATTATAAACACTTAATTTTGTTTGTAAAGTGGTTCAAATTTCAAACGATTGGTTGATTAGTGATTCCGGGCAAGTCAACTGCTAAGGTCATTAGTCCCATATGTGTAGTGCGTGTTTTACTCTCGGGAGGTGGCGGGGATCTTCCCCGCTGGATGGCGAGATCCGGCGCCGGCCTACTGTCAGCCAGCGGTATTTCAAGCAGCTAGCGGGCCACCGCCTCAGCCAAGACAAGCTATTATGTTCCCGACCGGTCTCCCGGCATGTCTGCAAATGTGATGCATGTTAGTGTAAGTGTATGTAAGTAAGGGGTGAGGATAGGACAAGGAAGAGGAATGAAAGATCGCGCCCGGTCCGTTGATCGGAGGTATCACGGAAAACTTCCGGTCAGAGCAACTGGCAGCTAGAATTCTCCCCGAGACCACGACTCAGCTGTCTGTCGAAAATCCTGCGATCGTCGAGTGTCGAACACGGGACCTTCCGGTCAGAGGCTCTGCAGTGACATCAGTTGATGCCCTGAGCCACCTCTCTCGGTAAACGATTGCTGGACATCGCGTTGATATACTCACTAATCTTTGCATTTAAAAACACTCAGTGTTGGAACTTTAAACTCGCTATCTTCGGTCGCTAACTAATAGTACAGCCTCATACTCGCATACGCTTGCTCGCGCCAGACCAAGATCTTCTTGAAGGTCTTCTCACAACCAAAGGATGTAACGAACAAACGTAGGCAGATAAGCGTTCATTGTACTCATTTTACGATTTGTATTAGAATTTATTCTTTATACCCAAAACCAGTAAAAAACAACGTGCATGCTAATATAATAATACAAACAATTTTCAAATTTTATTCTAGTTTTTTTTCTACTTCATTGACGTGTCGTTTTCTGGCTAACTTTTTATCAAGTATAATTCCAAGGTATTTTATTGGTAAGGTGACCCATGGAATATTTGTCTATAATAGTTAACTCTGTTGTAGTTTGTGGTCTACATTAAGTGAACATTTTTCGCTCACATATAACAGGATTAATTTTTACTCTATAGTTTTTGTGTTCAACTTGTGTAATCGCCAAGATGATTTTTTTGTCATATTTTGCTATTAAGGTGTCGGAATAAGAAGAAAATAGTGGAGCGTTATCAGCGTTTACTGATACTTTGAAACCATCTTTAATAGAAGTAATTTGACTACAAGTATTGAACAGTGTTGTGGAGAGTTCTGAGGCTTGTAAAATTCCTGCAGCTATTGGGTATGATTTTGATGTGGTGGTGTTTATTTTATCAATAAATGGTCTTATTCATTTGTAACTTTCTATATTTGTAGTAAATATTTGAAAGTTCCCAGTTGGTGTATTTTTTTAAATTTGAGTGCTTGAAATCCAATGGTCCAATGGTCCATAAGTAGTCGCCATGAATAATCATACTCAGAATGATACACATAATTCTCATTAACACATTTAACAAATATTTACTCTTCTAACGCTATAATGTGACATTTAAGAAATAAGTAACTTTCATCACATATCTATACCCTTGACAAGTACATAACATAACATCCTCGTTCCCACTTTAAATAGTATTAACAATTGCCTACTGAAGATAATTAATTATAAATTTTGTTGCATTCCGTATAATCTGTAATTAAATACACACCGTTGCCGAACATATTTCAGTTTGATACAACAACAGATTGTAGAGGGAGAAATGCCCAGGCCCAGGCCCAGGTCAGACCAGCAAACCATGCAATTATTGGGATCTGTCAATCCTCTGTTCCAATTTCCTTTTTTGTCATTTTCCCAATATCAGAGCTTACGTTGGCGCCGAACGACGATCTTTTTTTGGCCGCTGTGCAGTGCACACGACTCCAAATGGCCGTGAGCTTCGTGATCATTGGAGCGTTCTGTGTACGATACGCTTCCGAGCCGCTATGTGAATACGAGTGTATAGATGTCCGAGCCGCTCTGTACTCGTGTAGTGTATGCTAAAACAGTGTATGCACCACGTGAGCTCTATTAATTCATAGGAAAAGTAGTGATGCAATGTCAGCATGAGCTTTATCGAATAATTTGTAAAGGTTACGAAATATTACAATACTATTTGAACCGGAAAAAATATTCGTCCACCCTGGGATTTGAATTCAGATATTTAGGTTTAGTAACCAGTCAGCATAATTACTATAATCGTCTGCCTTAGCATATCAACCTTCCCGAGCCTTAAAAAGAAAACTGACATTTTCAATTTTCAAAAATTCAAAGGTTTAAAAGAAAATCGTATAGGTTCTAGTAAAAAAAATAGGTAAAAATAGGAAAAATTTGAAGTTTTCAGAAAACCTTGTTTGCGTAATTTTTAATATTTCTCAGTATTTCGCTCACAAGTATGTGAAACGTATATGTGATATTATTTAAACGTGTAATTTAAAATAATATATTAAAATGATTTCCTTTTAGTTGTTCGAAGACGGATAAAAATTTTAATTTTTGCTATTTTCAAAAATTTTGAGAATTCAATTAAAATAGGATCTGAGATATTTGTATAATATTACTCTGCTATATCCTATAACATAGAAAGTATTTAGAACCGCTCTTGAGAAAATATTGAACTTAAAATTGCCTTTTTCTCGCGAAATTACGCGAAAACTACTTGCATTTTGAAAAAAATGTTCATAAACGTAATTAAGTATCTATTTTTTTAGTATTTAGTATTGAGTATTTTGATTATCTTTTTTATTAAGTATTTTTAACAACTTATGTCATTATTTAAAAAATATTCAGAATTGTTGTTGCTTGAAGATGTCGAAAAAATTTTAAACTTGTGCAATTTTCGAAAACTTACAGAATTCACCGAAATTGAAAACTCTACCATTTTTAAAAGTTAACTGTATAGATAAAACCAATTAAAGAAAAAAGGGCCTATTTTTATATCAGTTTGAAAGTGACAATTAGATTTCAAGTAAATTTTCCTCAAAAATCAAAATATCCTTTTCAGATTCAAGGGGTCAGGTGATGAGCAACATCGATAGGGGAATATCAGTTTTTTGAAAATACTACCTAGGGTTTAATCGCTAGCATTTTTTGCAGATGGACTGTTGAACGGTCAGGCGGACAAAAGACAGACCGGCAGACAGATAGACAATTGGACATATAGACCGGGAGAGGTGGCTCAGTGCATCAACTGATGTCAGTGCAGTGCCTCTGACCACGAGGTCCTAGGTTGGAGACCCGATAGCGGAAAGATTTTCGACACTAACTTGTCAACCAGGTCGAATTCAATCGCTGTTTGGAGTGGCCGGCTGCTGTGATCGATAGTTGTCCGTGGTTTCTCCAATCAACACCAGGTGAATGCCGTAACCTTAACAAACGGGCCACTGACCGCGCACGATCTTTCCTTCCTATTCCCTGTCCTATCCTCAACCCTTGACACACTCATACTTACATACACTACACTACCACACGCGCCGGGAGATCGTTCGGGATTTTAGAGCGTGTCCTGGAGTGCTGGTGGGAGATACTTGGTCGACGAAAAAACGCGGTAGACGGTAGATCGACGCCGAACCACGCCATCCTGCGGAGGCACAAACAGAGGAAAAACATGAACTATACTTAAGGGACTAATGATCTCATTACTTGACTCGACCGGAATCGCATACGGACAAATAAACTGACGGACAAATGGACAAACGTTTTTTCCGTCAACCAACTTCTCGGTATCAAGGACCTACAAAACGTGAATCTGAATGGAGACAGAGGAAGTAATTCATTATATATACAAACAATAATTACCCCCTTTTTCGATTTCAGAGCCTAGGCAGTATTTTTTGTCATTTAATCGCTGTTTCGTGCCGCAGCTTTACAAGACTTCCTCTTACTACGTAATCACGTAGTACTACGAAATAAAACGGGATTGAGAGCGTAGGGCGTCGACCGCGCTATACGACAATTCCCTCCCTCCCTCGGTTACGATGTAGGTCGAGCCCCGCAGTTATATTGAGGCGTGTGCACTGGGAAATCAGAATGTCGTAGGTAGTAAATCAGAGCTTTCATTTGCTGAAAAGAATGAAATTAATTTATACTTCTATAAATGTTGTAGGAGGTTCGTGTATATTAAAAGTAAAATAAATGTGGGTACTATGACTTTTTATTATTAATATTATTTGAAAAACTGTAATTGAACATTGCGCGCTGGCAATTAATATGCACCAATTTAGCATTAATAGTATGAAGCAATAATAGTCCATAAAAACAAGTTACTGTAAGAAGTGAAATTAAAGAATGTGTACATAATATAATATTTTTAATTACACGTAATTTTAAAAAATCCAAAATAAACATGCTGTTTTCACTGTATAATGCACATTAAAACACGTTTATCACTCCCTTTCACACAACAGATCGACACTTCGAGACAACAGATTTTCATTTTGAAGAAAAGCTCAGATCTTGCTAACAAGATTTTCGCGAGATTCTATTTGAGCGACTTCTTTAAGACACTTATCTGAAAGCCATTTCATTTTACTCTTTCTTGCTTATAAATTCTCATAAGCACACAGCTGGCACAGTTCTATAGTGTTGTATCTACCTCCGTGAGTACGTTCCAACATTATATGGTACAAAATATGAGTACATGTTTAGTACATGAGTTTTTCATTATCAACCTTTGTTTATCTGCACTTTTGTTCATGTAATAAGTGATCGCTTCTTACTCTGGACTCGTTTTATGCTGGTGCTTATCGCTGTTAGCTTTTCAAGCAAGTTGATTTGTGGTCTTGGACACTGCTCATAGTTGTGATGCGTATTCTCACGTATATAAAGGATCCCAAGTGAGTGCTGCACCTTTGGTGCTTGCGTAGAATTTAATAACATTTTCTGTACCTGCCCTATTTCTCTTCCATGGCCTTGTCTGTGTTCCATTTGGAGACGAACCAAATGGGACTTGATTTTTGTATTACTTCAATTGCTTACGAAATTATTATCAATTTGGGAATATGATTTATAGATAACATAGAATTAGTGAAATACGTATGTACCAGAGGTTTTATTCAGTAATACATTATACTTATAGTTTCTTGCGTGCACAATGTAAAAGTGCCTATTCCAAACGTTATTGTTAGAATAATATACCAATAAAAGTTACCTCTCATGCTTCTGCAATGTGTATGTGTAAGTGTGTGTGTGTGTGTGTGTGTAAGTGTGTGTGTAAGTGTGTAAGTGTGTGTGTAAGTGTGTGTGTGTGTAAGTGTGTGTGTGTGTGTAAGTGTGTGTGTGTGTGTGTAAGTGTGTGTGTGTGTGTAAGTGTGTGTGTGTGTAAGTGTGTGTGTAAGTGTGTGTGTAAGTGTGTGTGTAAGTGTGTGTGTAAGTGTGTGTGTAAGTGTGTGTGTGTGTAAGTGTGTGTGTAAGTGTGTGTGTAAGTGTATGTGTGTAAGTGTATGTGTGTAAGTGTGTGTGTAAGTGTATGTGTGTAAGTGTGTGTGTGTAAGTGTGTGTGTGTGTGTGTGTGTGTGTGTGTGTGTGTGTGTGTGTGTGTGTGTTGAGCGAGAATTGATGAAAGTCGTGTTTACTTCAAGGGGTGGTCTTCCGCTTGACAAGAGTATGTGGTGCGGGGGACAATAATTTCCTTCGTTTCGCTCATTTTCTTGGAGTATTTGACTCATTCGAACGTTGGATTATTTCCAACGCAGGTCAGCAGCCTTCTTTACACCTTCCATTCTTTACTAGCGTTCCTTTGAAAGCATTCACCTTCACCTTGAAACATCACAAAAGAAGAATGAAAAAACTTGTTATTTGAGTCTACAGCATAAGAAAAGAGGAGCGTACAATACAGGTGTATTTATTGATCTACTTCTCACAGACACGGCTATATGAAAATCCCTGTTCTATTTTTACGGAAAACGAAACGCTCTTGGAATGTAGTAACAAATATATTATAAGCCACGCCGCTCACATTTTCAATACCACTTGCATTAAAAACTGAATTCGTTCAGTTTCCAAAAACATACATTGCGTTTACCACATCGCGCCCTTTAAATCTTCAGTGATTTGCAGTGTACACCCATCTGAATTGTGAAACGCCACCCCGCCGTGGTGTGAGAGTTAAGGTGACTCCACACATTCGGTAATGGGCGAGTACCAAGTGACCGCTGAATGCCGAATAATGTGGATGGGTTGCCCACTATTTACCCAACGACGAACATTCGGTGCTCGCCCTACCCACTGCCTTTTGAACACATCAAAGGGAACGAACATTCACCGAGCACATCAGCTGATCGGAGAGCATTGGGCGATCAGTGGCTCGCTTCTCGGCGAATGTCGAATGAATGGAGCGGCCTTTAAGAATAGCAAGGGCGCTTTGGCCTAAGGCGGATCCACACATTCGGCATTCCGACCCTTTGGAATGACAATGTTGCACCTAACATGTCTGTCGTTTCCTGTAAATAGGAACCAGTTCCATTAACTCATCATTCGGCCATCTCTATACCTACAGTAGTTTGTAGTAGCTATTTGTGATTGC